>CM077828.1:7550418-8150418 GCA_039720395.1 Liquidambar formosana | reverse complement strand
AAAGGTTTAAGAAACAAGCCATTCCCCTACTTGGTAGCACTAGGACCCGTATTTGGGAAGGATAGGGCTAATGGATATGGAGCTAAAGCACCTGGAGAATCTGTAGAGGCAATGAACCAAGAAGACGACCCTGTAGAGGAAGACGAATTAGAAAACATACAATCTTTAGTGCCGGTGACTCAGACCCCCAATGCCACGCCGGCATGTGAAGGACCATCTATTCAAGGTCGTTAGAAGAGGGTCGAGCCGATGAGAGTGTTGGTGCAGGATTGACGGAGATTGCAAATAAGTTCTATATACGAGAGTTCGAATGAAAATATAGCAAAGATTGCTAAAGCTTTTCAAATTGAGACTAATAGAGCTAATAGGAGGATGAGGGTTTTCGAGGAGATATTAAAAATTCCAAATGCAGCTTTCATTGATCATCTTAGAACAGCAGAAATTATTTCAGCCAATCCACACAAAACTGATTTCTTCTTTACCCTTCCTTCTTTCTACAAGAAACTATGGGTGGATAGGCTACTAGCAGGTGACATGTAGCTTGTTAGTTGGACTGCTGGTTTGGGTTGTATTCTGTTATTATGTTTTATTTAGTATGTTAACTTCTTTTTTCTTTTTCTTTTTGTTGGATTAGGTATGTGTTCTTTTATATTTTTTTTAGGGCTTTTTAATGACATAGAAATTCTGGAATTATAATTGTGTTATGCATTTATGGATTTTCTATTCTATGGTAATTATTAGACCGTAGTTACATTTACAGCTTATGAATTTTTGTATTCTATGTGATGGTTTTGTGATGTGGCATGGGAAGAAAGAAGGTAGTGCAGCAGATAGTTTGGAAATTGTCAGGTCCTTCTCTTTGGTTTTTTGCCAAGTTTAGAGTATAGAAAATAATATCATAACAGTAATTATAACAATAGAAATAAATAATAATGAAAATTGGTATTGCATGAGGTGGGCTTTTTTTAATTATTATTTTAGAAGTTGATTGCGCTTTAGAACCCAAAAAAAAAAAAAAATTGTAAGTTAAATCGACATCAATTAAGTATTGTAGGTAGGGGTTTTTTTGGAAAATTAAATTAAATATGATTCCATTCCTATATTAAATTGGTTTCACCAAACACTGGAATGGGAATGAAAATTTGATCCCCATGTAAAATTTAGTGCATCCAAACACTGGTAAGGTAATGGGTATGGGTATCCTAGGAATGGGAATCTGACTCCCAGAAATGCCCTGCCCATTCCCATTAATCCATCCCGCAAACCAAACACACCCTAAGGGGATTTGAACTTGGACATGAGGTAAAGCATCTGCATGCTTTACCATCAGGCTTAAAGCCAGCCTTAAATGGTATCTTAAAAAAAAAATTGGACTCCTAAAGTATTTTTGTAATATTCTGAAAATCATTCTCCATTCCTCAGATATCCCAGAAGTCAAAAGGGAATAAAGGACTCCATAAAAACACTGGCAGCTAGACAAAATAAGGATACAAACCTTTGTGGAGTAAACACGTTCATGAGATTCATCAAGAATGATATTTGTAGCCTGGTCAAAACCTTTTAGGATTCCCTACATGAAAGAAGCATAGTTGTCAATACAATTTACACCATATTGCAACAAATCTAGGAGGGTATTGGACTAATATCATGTAACACACCACTATATTGCGCCCATCATTTGTAATAACTGATATTGTTTCTGCAGACAAAAAGAATCATTTAGAATAATAGGGAGATCATATGCGTCCTTTTTTAAAATCACTTTCTCCCAGCAAAGATTATATAACACATGTACGTTAAACAATAACAACGGTTTATTGAGAATTCACATACGATCTACAAGAGACTCGAGTCCAGGCCCAGTTGACATTTTGCAACTCCCACAACTAGTAAGTGGGCGAGTTCTGTAATTACCAACTTTTCTGCAAAAGGAAATAAAAGAAGTCCAGCCATGAGTTCCTCATTACACAAATACACAGAGCTATGAAATTGAGTAATATTGTAACATTATGTAAATTGAATTGTTTCTATACAACTTCAGGGTGGAGGGAAGGAAAATTCAAAAAGGACAATTTTAGAGTTCAGAAGAAAATATACAATATTCATAGGATAATTGAAGCCATGTCTCGTGATTAATGCGAGTGAACAAAAACCCAAAGCATATCTATCTATATAATATGTTACATGGACTAGGGTATGGGTGCGTGTCCAAGGGTTCATCTACTTTCCAAAAAAAATTACACTCCCTCCATTCCTATATTATTGGCCTTCTTTCCTTTTTGGGATGTTTCAAAATTAGTTACATTCCAAATGTCAATAATTATTTTTATTTCATTTCCTAAAATACCCTTAAAAGGGTATCCACCCTTTTTCCAATGTTTTGTACACTTGAGGGCAAAATTGAAATGTCAAAATATATATGTTGATGTGAAAGCATTTAATAGGGTTTCCTAAAAAAACATTTTTTTTTCAAAGGGGACAATCAATTAGGAACGGAGGGAGTACTCTTTGAAGTGTTTGGCTGGAGTACCTACACCAATATCTGTTGAATATTGGTTATATTTTATGTGTTTTATTCATGCTTTATTTCTTCTACTTAGTTGAAGGGTATTCTTGTAATTGTAGCATATAGGAAGTATAAATAATATGCTAGTAGAGAAGGAACCCTATGGTTCACTCTATTTTTCTCATTCTTCTTCTTCTTCTTCTTTTCTTATTTCTTCATTCATTTATATATAAACCAACTTGGTATCAGAGCATCTTTCATCGATCCTAGGCATTTATAATAATAAAAAATAAATAAATATAAATATTTTTTTAAAAAAAAAAAAAAAAACTGCTGATGTCATCCGTACGGATGCTGATGTCAGCCGTACTGACGCTGACGTCAGCCGTACGGACGCTGATGTCAGCACAAAGCTTATCTGCCCATCTTGGTCGCCTCTTCAAGGAAAATATGTCCATGAAATTTCAGGCCAATCGGAGTTGACTTGGTATGATTTTCTGATTTTTCTTTGATTTTCGTCAAAAATAGGGTGTATTTTCAGATCTGTTTTTGGGGGCACTTTGAATGCAATCTATCACTTGGGGTTGGACAGGGCTACGAAATTGACCCTAGAAGTCTGCCATTGGGGTTTGCAACCTTGTATAAGGGTTTAAGATGTGTTTTGCCTTCAAAAAGTGGGTCGGCACCCCTGTTTTTGTGCTGTCCACTTAGTGTTGATGTGTTCTACAGCTTTATTTCTTGTTTTATGCTTTGATAATTGATCTAGACCCCTACTACTTCATTGTTGGTGCTGTGTTAGCACTGTTTGGTGGTTTAGGAGCGTGTTTGGGTAGTGCCTAAGATTATTCTAGTATGTCTGAGTCTAGTGTAGTCAACCAAACCCAACCTAAGGAGGTTATGGGTCAAATTGGCACGAATATTGAGAACTCTACTCTTCAAATCACAACTTCGAAGTTAGATGGGACTAATTATTTGGCATGGGCACGGTCAGCGAGACTTTTCCTTACTGGCAAAGGAAAGATGGGGTATGTCACTGGAAAGACTGTAGAACCACCATGGGATGATCCTTCTTATGAGAAGTGGGATGTTGAAAACTCTATTGTTATGTCTTGGTTATTGAATTCGATGACACAGGAAATTGGTAATGGATATCTATTGATGCGAACCACAAAGGAGA
The DNA here is from genome assembly GCA_039720395.1 of Liquidambar formosana. NCBI lineage: Eukaryota > Viridiplantae > Streptophyta > Magnoliopsida > Saxifragales > Altingiaceae > Liquidambar > Liquidambar formosana. Next base: position 8,146,735 of record CM077828.1, on the reverse strand, counting down.
TATGGGATGCGGTAGAGCAAATGTACTCCCAAAAGGGGAATCTTGCACAACTCTTTGAGTTAAGAGGCAAGATCCATGATACACATCAGGATGATAAGTCCTTGACTACTTATTTCCACACACTACATGGGCTTTGGCAAGAATTTGATCATTATCAAAATTTTCAGGCAGTATGTCCTGCAGATGCCTCGAAGTTTCATCAGCTTGTGGAGCAGGAGCGTATTATGGGGTTTTTCTCTAGTCTTAGAGATGAGTATGATCAGATGCGTATTCAAATTCTTGGTAAGGAGCCACTTCCCTCTCTTCGGGAGGTTTTTGCCTATGTAAAGCAAGAAGAGAGTAGATGAGGTGTTATGATGAGTACTACAGAACAAGAGAGATCTGCTATGGTTGGTACTTCAGAGAGAGAGAGAGTCGTGGAGGTCAAAAGCCACGGGACTGGAATAGACCAGGTGATTCTGGATTAGATGATAAAGATAAATTGTTCTGTGACCATTGTAATAAGCCCAGGCATACTAGGGAAACTTGCTGGAGACTCACAGGTCGGGATCCTTCTAAGGTAGAGGAGGTCGCTCCGGGAATGCCAATAGACCTCGAGCTCATCATACTACAGCTGCTGATTCTATGGCTACAGTTACTTCCTCATTTGGTTCTCAAGCTCTACCATCTGACACATTCAGTCTTACTAGGGAAGAAGTTGAGCAGTTCCGGCGTCTTATGTTACAGATGAATACACCCACCCTCAGTGCTTCTACTTCCTTTGCTCATTCAGGTAACCTTGCTACTTCCATAGGTGCATTCTGTACTTTGTCTTCCAAACCTTGGATCATTGATTCAAGGGCTTCTGATCATATGACTAATCATATGACTAGTGCTCCTACATTGTTTACTTCTTATCAAACTTGTTCAGGAAAAAAATTAGAGTAGCTGATGGTTCCTTATCTTCTGTGTCAGGCAAAGGTTCCGTCCCTGTTACACCTACTTTGTCACTTTCTTCTATTCTCCATGTTCCAAAATTTTCTACCAATTTACTTTCCATTGGTCGCATAACTAAAGACCTTAATTGTTGTGTGACCTTTTTCCCTTCTCATTGTGTCTTTCAGGACCTAGTTACGAGGAAGACGATTGGCAGTGGTAGGGAGAGTGGAGGCCTTTACCTTCTGAATCATCATTCTGAAGAACCGCAACACCTACAACAAGCCCATCATTCAAAGAATCTTATTGACCCAATGGAGAGAATTTGGCTCTGGCACAAGCATTTGGGACATCCTTCTTTTCTGTTATTACAGAGGATGTTTCCTTCTTTGTTTTCTCGGACTCATGTTTTTAAATTTCATTGTGAGACGTGTAAACTTGCTAAACACCATCGGGTATCATTTCCTTCCAGTAATAAAAGTTCTGAGCCTTTTGCTATTGTTCATACTGATGTTTGGGGCCCTTCTCGTACTGTTACTTTATCTGGGTATCGATGGTTTGTTTCTTTTATTGATGATTTGTCCCGTACTACTTGGGTGTACTTGTTGAAACAGAAAAGTGATGTCTTTGTTTGTTTCCAAAATTTTCATAAAATGGTGTTGACTCAATTTAATCATCCTATTAAGGTTGTTCGATCTGACAATGGTGGTGAATATATTCATGGGGGCCTTGGTTCATATTTCCAAGAGCATGGGATAGTTCATCAAACTTCATGTACTATACTCCTCAACAGAATGGGGTTGCTAAGCAAAAGAATCGTCACCTCCTAGAAGTGGCTAGGGCATTGATGTTCTCCACTCATGTTCCTAAGCCTCATTGGGGGGATGCCGTTCTCAATGCCACGTATCTCATCAACAGAATGCCCTCTCGGGTTCTCAACTTCCACAAACCCATTGATGTGTTGCCTCACTCCTCACCTACCTCACTTCCTTTTTTAATTCCTCCCCGGGTTTTTGGATGTGTCTGTTTTGTCCATATTCCGGGTAGAGATAGGGGTAAGTTAGATCCTCGTGCCCTCCGATGTGTGTTTTTGGGGTATTCTCCTACACAGAAAGATTACAAGTGTTACCACCCTCAATCCATCTGGGAAAAAGTTTGTCTCTATGGATGTCACCTTTCTTGAGTCTTCTGCCTATTTCTCTCCTCCCCAGACTTCTCTTCAGGGGGAGAATACTAGTGAAGAGCAGTCTTGGTCTCAGTCTCAGTCTCCTTTTCCTTTAGTGCTTCCTACAACGAATATAATTGCTCCTACTTGTATCAATACGAACCAAAGGGAACCAATCAAGGAAATTCAAGTATACTCGAGGAGACAGAAGGATAAGGCTCTTCTTCTTCCTACTTGTCAACCAGCTTCTTCTGACTTAGGTAAGTTCAGTGATAGGGTTTCTAATCCTCTCCTTAATGCTTCTGATACTCCCATTAATGATATAGATGTTCCTATTGCCCTTCGTAAAGGAGTTAGATCTTGTACTCAACATCCTTTGTCTAACTTTGTTTCATATGAAAAACTCTCACCATCTTATCGTGCTTTTGCTTCTCAGCTATCCTCAGTTTCTGTTCCAAAATATTTACAGGATGCATTTAGTGACCAAAAATGGAGGGAAGCAATGAATGAAGAGATGAGAGCTCTTCAAAAGAACCATACTTGGGATTTGGTGAAGTTACCAAAGGATAAGAAGACAGTGAGGTGCAAGTGGGTGTTCACTGTGAAGCATAGGGCAGATGGTTCTGTGGATAGATACAAGGCAAGATTGGTGGCAAAGGACTATACACAGACATATGGGATAGATTATCAAGAAACATTTGCTCCGGTTGCAAAAATGAATTCCATTCGAGTTCTGTTATCCTTAGCTGCTAATTTGGGTTGGTCACTCCAACAACTGGATGTAAAGAATGCATTCCTTCATGGAGATTTGGAAGAAGAGGTGTATATGGATGTTCCCTCTGGGTTTGAGAATCCATTGACGATTGGTAAGGTATGCAAGTTAAGGAAAGCTTTATATGGGTTGAAACAATCTCCTAGAGCATGGTTTGAAAGGTTTACTCGAGTTATGTTGAAGTGTGGATATAAGCAAAGCCAGAGTGATCACACTTTATTCATCCGTCATTTCACTCAGGGTAAGATCACAACCCTTATTGTATATGTTGATGATATTGTGATAACTGGTGATGATGTGGAGGAGATACAAAAATTGAAACATGACTTAGCCAAGGAGTTTGAAATCAAGGACCTTGGGAATTTAAAATACTTTCTCGGCATTGAAGTTGCTAGATCTCAGAAAGGTATTTTTATTTCCCAAATGAAATATGTTCTTGATCTTCTTAAAGAAACAGGGATGCTTGAATGCAAAGCATGTGATATTCCTATAGAACAAAATCAGAGACTGGGTGAAGATATAGAGGGAGCTATGGTTGACAGGGAGAGATATCAACGATTAGTTGGTAAATTGATTTACTTATCTCACACTCGCCCAGATATTGCATATGCTGTTAGTGTGGTGAGTTAATTCATGCATTCTCCTCGTGTGACTTCATTTGGAGGCTGTTTATCGGATCCTTCGTTACTTGAAATCTGCTCCCGGAAAAGGAATATTGTTCTCAAGACATGATCATTTGAGAATAGAGTCGTATACAGATACAAATTGGGCAGGCTCTATCACTGATAGAAGATCCACCTCGGGTTACTGTACTTTTGTAAGTGGAAATCTTGTAAATTGGCGGAGTAAGAAACAATCTGTAGTTGCTAGATCCAGGGCAGAAGCTAAGTTTAGATCCATGGCTCATGGGGTGAGTGAGTTACTTTGGTTAAAGATATTGCTACAGGAATTAGGTTTTGAATGCAAAGTGCCTATGCGGTTATATTGTGATAACAAGGCAGCTATCAATATTGCACATAACCCAGTTCAACATGATCGAACTAAGCATATTGAAGTTGACAGGCATTTTATCAAAGAGAAGTTGAGTTCTGGAGAGATTTGCACTCCATATATGAGAACTGAAGATCTGCTTGCTGATATCTGGACCAAAGGAGTACCTAGCAAAGTGTTTCATGATGTGCTAGCCAAGTTGGGCATGAGAGATATCTTTGCACCAACTTGAGGGGGAGTGTTGAATATTGGTTATATTTTATGTGTTTTATTCATGCTTTATTACTTCTACTTAGTTGAAGGGTATTCTTGTAATTGTAGCATATAGGAAGTATAAATAATATGCTAGTAGAGAAGGAACCCTATGGGTCACTCTATTTTTCTCATTCTTCTTATCTTCTCTTCTTCTTCTTTTCTTTTCTTATTTCTTCATTCATTTATATATAAACCAACTATAACTTCCGTGAGGTAGTCCAAATGCGTCACCTACTTCTTACTACACAAGGATTAATCTAAATGGATTACCAGTCTTTCCCAAGAAATTTTTCTTCAGCATGCATATTCAAAAGTTTTAGGGATTTTTGACAGCAGTTCACTACTATGGAAAAATGTGATATTTTTATTATGGAGTAAACATTAGCAATTAGGCATCTCGTTCCTTGTAAGTTATGTCATGCAAAACTCTCGCAACCTTTACAATTAAGATTAGAAAGGCAAACAGCTCGTTACTTTAGGAAGAAAGAATTGTGAATGATGGAGATGTAATGAAAAGTGTAAGAACTTGTCGCCAGACAAAGTGGGATCCCAGTTACAATAAATATAAATCAAAAATAGCATTGAACCCTAACTTTTGCTTTGTTTAGGGATAAGCTGACTAGGCATATATTGGACAAGTCCTATAGTGGTATCCTATTTGTTGATGATAACTTGATTAATAAAGCTAGGTTAGAACTTAGAACTTTGCAGAGATGCTTTAGTCTGCCGAGAGCCAGACTAACTCCTATAGTTCCCACCTTTGAAAATATATGTAAAGGTTATAGCATTTCTTTTTCTTTTTCTTTAATAATTTTAAATTCAGTGTTCACAGTTGGAAAGATAGATGGTGTGAGCATGTTCCTCTATGTAATACGTTTTCCATATTTTCAAAGTTTGGCTCCAGGTTAGGTAGGTATAGAAGTGGCAATTTGGGACCAACCTATTAGAGAGCCATCATGGTAATGAGCTGTGTTGGTTACTGGTTTAGAAGAATTTTCGACAACTGTGACATGTTGGAAACTTGGAATGGACCACTTCTCACTTTTATGCCTGACCTTATGAGAACAGACTTGAATTAGAAGCAGTATCTGATTGAAGGTGATGCATTTTCTATGCTCCTTTGAGCACTTTAAGGATGATCTGTGATGGTTTCTTCCTAAGCTTGCCTCCTGAAGTGACTTCTCATTGGAAATGCAACAATAAAGATAAATCTTCACAATATACCAATTTATTGAAAGAAAGTGACCCCTCCTATAGGAGTCTTATGTGTGTAACTAAACCAGAGAGGTGGATCATCTTCTTGATCATTGTATGTAGCCATGTAGCACAAACTCACTCTCGCTTCACGTGTCTTCATTTTTTGCATCAGAAACATGCAAAATCAGGGACGAAGGCTTGGAGAAGAGAAAGATTTAAAGCTCAATATGGCTATCTGATGTCATGTAGTCCCGTGAAATTAAAGAATTAGATATACCTTCAATGGGGTGGTTGGTAGACAAGGGAGAAGATAGGGTGTAGGATAACTTTATGGGTGCAACTGTGTAACTAGATCCAATCCAACTCAAGAAAACCAACCTGATTGAGAACCAACCAAGGTTGTTCAGTTCCAATAAACCATCCCAATTCAAAAACCAAATCCTGATTGTCATTTATAATTTGTTCATATAGGTAGCATAATTGATATTTGACAGTGTAGAATGTACTACTCTTTATAAAGAGAATAAGACATTATTTTCTCTTTCAATAAGAATAAGAAGAGAAACCTTCCTCCAACCCTCATTTCTCCATTAGTGTCTCTTGTTCAGCAATTAGGCCTTGACTCTACATCTCTAATTCTTATTTCATTTTATTAGTTTATATCATTTGCTTTGGTATTATCTCCAATTCTGGTAAGCCTAACTCTTCTTCCTGGCTCTAATCTTCAGCTATTAACTCCATGTTCATTAAACATGGAAATCAAATCAAGGATATGCAAAATTTACAGCACGTGCTTCTACTCGGCTCTAATATTTGCCAATATTCATGCAATGATGGGGATCTATATATATATATATATCTATATATATATACATTTTATTTTATTTTTTGATGAAGGTAATTTATCTAAACTTGGATGGCAAAAATTTTCAAAAAATTGTAAAACATATGGAGATACATAATAACATAAACAAGAAATACATCCATAAATCATAATGAGTTATAACATAAATCCTAATGAGTTATAACAATGACATTCAAGCACACTTCCATTTTCCACAGAAAACATCACATCACAAGAAATCATCAGTCATATCCTAAATCCAACAATCAAATTTGACTAAGTAAACATCACTATATATATATACATATATACATATGGGGAGGGTTCTGTTGACACCTAGTGTAAAACTTTTACTCTTACACCTCTTAATATCTTTTTGTAGGAATAGTATTTCACCAATCCAACCGTTGGATTAGATACTCTACTCATAAACGTCATACATGCCGAATTTCAAGTCAATCGGATATCGGGATGCATTTGATCCATAAACTCACATTCCTTTTATAAAGAAAAGTACAATTTGGGACACTTTATGAATGACATGGCTCCTAATCTTCGATTGTATTAAAATTCGACATGCATGACATGCATGAGTAAAGAACCTAATCCAATGGTTGGATTGGTGAAATATTATTCTCACAAAAAGATATTAAGAGGTGCAAAAGTAAAAAGTTTTACACCAGGCATCAACGGAACCCTCCCCTATATATATATATATAGTATACAGTTTGGTTCACCCAGGTGTAAGTCCCAAGTGAAAATGAATCCAAGCCATCCAATTATCATTTATGGTTGTTCTGATCAAAAAAAAAAAAAATTATCATCTATGGCTGCCATTTAAAAGAGGCCATTTAACCCAACCCGGATCTGAAATAAAAAAAGGCTATCAATCCTCGAGTAGAATGCAAAGACTAGATGAATCAACACACCCCTTCTTTCTCTCTCTCTCTCTCTCTCTCTCTCTCTCTCTCCATGCGACTGTCTCCATTCTCTCTCAACGCCAACGAATAGGGAACAACGCCGGTGAACCCCCAAGCACGACCCACTCTCTTTCTATCTCGACCTGTTACAATCCTAATGTCCTACATCGGTTACTTATGGGATTGACCGTGTATATATTAGCTTTTGGGCACCCTCTCTTTGTAAGCCGGTTTTCAAAGGTGAGTTCAATCCAAGGGTGTTTGTATCACGACCCTCTCTCTATCCATGCTAAGCTTCCATCTCCATCTCCGATGAGGTGTCAAGAGTGGGTCATGCTCTGTTGGGTTGCTAAACAATGAATACTTTTAAACATGGCATTATCATGTGGATCTTGGATAAGCCTAATGGATTAAGTTAGGTTGAATAGATGACGAAATGGATTAAGTTAGGTTGAATGTTTTTAAACATGGTGCTACCATGGTGTCCACAGTGGGTCTACATGCAAACCATGGTCAAATAGAATTCAACTAAATGGGCTTAGCAATCTGTATTTTTAGTACCATTTGCAGTGACGATTTGGGAGAAAATTTTCCCATAAAAAGAGTTTGCAATTTGTTGCACAAGGAAGAAAAATTACGACGTGAATTGAATCAATCACCATAAAAGATCAATTTGTGGTGTGACCCTGCACAAATGCCGAAAATGGATCTCTATGGTTCAGGCCTTTTTACAATACTAGATATGGACACATGTGCGTTGCACATGAATATTATTTAAATAAAAAAATTTATAAATTCTATATATATATATATATATATTGAATGTGAAAATCTAATTATTTGTTACTTTTGTGTAAATTTAACTTATTAGAATAAACGCTCAACACAATAGGTCAAAACTCCTTCAATTGTTAGGAGTTATGGAAGGAATAAGAAGTTAGCTAGAACACATGCATAGTAGTGGAGGCTGTACAAAATTTATGAAGTGAACATAAATTGTGTTATCTTTTTTGCTTCTTTTTTGCTAGAAAATAAACATTCTTAATTGGTTAAATATGGGAGGCAAATAAATATTTAAAATTTAAAATAAGGATGTAATGGTCAATCAAAAGTGTTTCTAAAGTATAAACTTTTATAGGTAGTATAGATATAATATAATTTAATATGTGATACAAGAGCATCTTTGAGAGAGGTAGCAAAAAAAAAAAAAAAAAAAAAAAAAAAAGAGTAACAAATCTATCTTTTGCTACCTTACGTGGGCTATGACAATTTGCTACTTCAATTTGAGATGTGCATTCCAAAGGGAAGTGGCAAACATAATTATTTCATTTTTATTTACTATATTTTATATTTTTTATGCTTTTAAATATTATTTAATTTATTTTTTTAATAAGTGAAATTGATCCCTCATAATATAGTTTTTCTTACTTTTTCTATAAAAAAAATTCTCAATTTTATTTTTATATGGTATCATCATCTACAATTTTTTTTTTGTTCACTTAGAGATTGAAAAGAGAGTGGAGATCGAGATTTTCATTTTATTTTTTTCCTCATTTCTTTAATTTTTTTCTTTTTTCTTTTTCCCCCACCCTTCCCATCAACAACCAAATTGAAACAAAATAATAATAATAATTATCACATACATATATGACCCATTCCAACAATTTCCACGTTACAATCAAAACACATTCAAGGGTTTTCCTAGTCTACCCAAAATCTTCGAAAACAACCACCCCCAACCACAAACAAATTCAACATTATATGAATTCTCATCAAATTTCAAGAAATACATAATAAAAGTATAAAACACTCACGTAACAACCTCTTGAGATCCGGTATCATCTCCATAATGTGGATATTTGGTTTGTGACTGCAATGGGAAGTAAGTGTGCCTCTAACAGGCCATTCTCGTTTGCTAGAGAATGAGAGGAAGATGGAGATACGAAGTCAACGTGTTTTAGGATTATATGTATAGTATTAAATGGAGTATTCGATTTAAGGTTTCATTTGAATTCCTATTTGTGTTTTATATATTAAGGTATGTGTTTTAGAATTATAGTTTCTATATTGCTATATTTCTTATATATGCAAAAGGGTGGGTAGTTGTGTATTTAAAAATTAAAATAAGGGTATATTAGTCAATCAAAAGTTTTTCTTACATTCATCTTTTTATAGGTAGTATAGATATACAAAATTGCAATTGCCTTCAAGAAGCCTAGACAAGTGATAAAGTTTGTACTAGGTTTTGAGAGGTTTTTTTCTTATTTCTTATTTATTTCTTTTCTTTTTTTTCTTTTTTTTTTTACGGAATAGGCTAAGAGGTTGATTTTTCTGGATTCACCAGCGTTGGATGTTTGTCAAAGTCAAGCCCAAGAGAGAAGGTTGAAGGTCTGAGAGAGCCTCTGGTTGCTTTTTGGAGATGGGCAAGCGCTCTGCCCGAGGCCTACTTGGTCTAAGATGAGGCTGACTTTTTTTCACATCTGAGATAAGCCGTATAGGTAAGGTGACTTAAATGCCATGCTTAAAATGGGCCGTCAATCTCATTTCAACAGATGAGATTTCTTTGTGTGAGGGGAACGCCCAGGCAATGTCACCTGAATGAACCGGACCCTATATATATATATATATATACTTTCTTTTTTTTCCATGATAACGATGGAACCATCCCACAACTGGGCCCTTTAGACCCACCTATGGAACCTAAACCCCCGGGAAGACTAGCGCACCAACCCACCGCCACAACATCCCACTTAAATCTTGGGTTGTCCTATCGAGGAATCGAACCTGAGACGGTGCGCCTAACCACACAATCACAAGTTCGCCCTTACCAACTGGGCTACCTAAGGGTAGGTCTATATATATATACACACTCACATATATACCTAAATAACCCAGTAAACATCACGACGACATCATTACATATACATATATACAAATTATAATATTTATATAGTGTATAACAAAACACACAAAACACCAAACCCATATACCCACATATAAATGACCCAATAAATATCAAACTCAACTTCTAAGAAAAGGAGTAAAAATAAAATAAAAAAGAAGAACCATGAAATAAAAAACGTCAAGAACATGAAACTATAGATAATTAAAACCCTTAGAAAAATTTAATTTGTGCGTAATGTGCAAGGAAGCAAGAGAATAAGTTGACCACTTTCTTCACTACAAGGTCACCTTAAGGTTGTGGGTGTTGTGTTTTGCCATCTTTGGGGTGAGTTGGGTTATGCTGTCAACAACACTTCAATTGTAAGAAAGTTGGAGGGATAGATCAATCAACATGAACACGCTTTTCATTTGGGAGATGGTTCCCATGCAATATTGAATAGGAAATTTTCGAGGATGTAGAGGTGCATATTTTTAAGCTTTTCTAATCTAATTACGATTCTTTTTGTTTGGAAATGCTTGGTACGTTTTGGAAACCAAGATTCCTTTTCTAATTTTTTGGAGTCCGTTTCTTTGTAAGTCTCTGTTTTTCTTGTATACCTCACCGTGTACAATGGCTTTGGCCATTTTTATTTTTACACTCTTACTTCATTTATAAAAATTTTTAAAACAAAAAAAAAAAAAAAAAAAAAAAAAAAAAAAAAAAACTTGGATAACAAATAAAATTCAAAAATTCAGAAATGAAAGTCATACATAACAAATAAAGGCTTCAAAGTAGCACCTCTTCTGACAAATCTAAAGAGTAAAATGATAAACCCTAACCTTAAAGCCTCTCTCTCTCTCTCTCTCTCTCTCTCTTTCTCTCTCTCTCTCTCTTCTAATTATTGAAAGTAAATAATGTCCAACACGTGTCAAAGGCTTGTCCTTTACTAGAGATTCTGTCCTTCATAGCCTATCATAGAATGCATAAGCAGAAAGAAAATCACTGAACTCAAATGGAATAGCGGCTTTTGGAACAAAAAATACATTAATATAAGAATCTATTCAACAGGATCTCCAAAAATCTTCCCCTATAAACAATATTCCTACTTGTTTATCTCCTTACATTTGAAACAAATAATAGAGAAAAAGGGAAAATTCTTCACAACTTTCCCATCCTATCTCAAGCTCTATACAGGAAAACATCGACAAACTCCTAACTTCAAAATGAAACCAGACCAAATTTGTGCTGCAACCCACCCCCCACCCCCCAACAATAACAAAAAAAAGTTGTTACAATCAATGCATCTTAAGTTCTTAACAAGTTCCCACTTTCTCAAAAGCAGTTCATCATCATAAACTTTAAAGAGTTGCATTTCAATCGAAAAACAAAAAAACAAACAAACCCCACCTTAGAAGGAGCATAATAATCACACATCTACTTACAAAGAATGATACAAACCCTTTTAAATAAAATACAAAACAAATGGTTCGCTTCGAGGGGTACCAAAACCTCCAAATCTGGTTCGCTTCAAGGAGAACCAAAATCTCCTTTCTTCCATAAAGAAGAAATTTTATACTGAAATTTTCTCCACACCATTTTAATTAATAACAAAAATTTAGCTAAAATTAGAAAGACTATGGAATGGTGCCAACTCAGCACCCACTTTCCTACTAGAATTAACCAATCCAGACCACTTCTTTACAACTAATCTATATAGCCAACTCAAACCTCCCAAACATCCAAGAAGGTTGCAATTGTTATCTATAAAATAATATATCAAAGGCACCACATGACCTCACCCTCAAGGTCCGAAGTACAAGAGGATGTAAAATTTTACTGAGCACGATCTAGTTAAATAGCACCACTAAGGTATTCTTGTTCTTTAAAACTCATGGTCGTAATCTTACAAATTTCCGCTTCAAAAATTCTTCGTAATCATGATGGGTAGAACATATGATTTTTTTTTTTTTTTTTTTTTTTATCAACAACAAAATTTTATTAATGAAAGAAAGAAAGGAATACAACCGAGGATGAGAAGTCTTACAAGAGAGCAAAGAAAACAAGAAACTACAAAGAGAAAAACACTACAAATCACATATAGCACTCCAACTTGATCTAATTACAACAAAGGAATACCGGCAAACTCCTTAGTAATAGAAGGATTAGAAGCCCAAAAATAAGCCAAAAACTCATCCCTCGCCCACTAACTTTGAACTTCCTCAAACTTATCATCAAAGATCCTAGCATTCCTATCTAACCCAATAACGCAGAAAATAGCAAGAACACATCTCCACAAAATCACAGCCCTCTTACTCATCCGGTCATCCCCACTAAACCTCTAAAATCAATAATAAACATATGCAGACAAGAAACAGGAGCACAACACAGATACGAAATCTAAAACAACCACTACCATAAAAATCTAGCTACCGACAACTGTCAAAATAAGTGATCAAATCTTGATTGGATGGCTGCCTGTAACTCTTAGAGTTTTTTGTTATAGTTTTATCTTCAATTTAATTTCTTGTATTTTCCTTTTGTAGGACTTCTCGGCCTCTCTTGTCCTATTTTTTCTTCATTAATAAAATTTTTGTATCAAAAAGGAAAAAGAAAAGAAAAACAATTGCTCAGCACTCTCTAGCTCCATCTTGCAAATGATACACTACTGAGGAGATAAACAGTAATTGGGTCATCTCCTTTGAAATAAGTCATTAGTATTTGATTTTCTTAAAAGCAACTATCCCTCCAAAAACCAGAACAAATCATCTTGAAAGGCAAAAACAGTGGGATATTCGAATCATCAATTAAAATTTCAAGATAATAATTATAAGAAAGAAAACACATCAGAAGAGGAAGGAATCCACCATCTCCTGTTTGGAACTGAATGCCTCAAGATCACCCCTATCAAGAACAAATAGAAGAACAGAAAATTACAAAACTTCCCTATCATTCAGATTTCTAAAGAACTTGAAGTTCCACCCAAGAGGTAAAGACAAAGAAGAAACTAACAGAGACTCCATGAGCTCAAGACAAATGATACAAACGAGGAACACGAACAGAAAAAAGACTATCCAAGTCTAAATATCCTCCCAAAAATGAATCTTGTCCTCATTATCACCACCAAAGAAGTACAACTCTAAAAACAAGACAAAACTTGAGAAATGAACTTCCAGGGGCCCCATGCAAAGACCCTATTACAACAATGAGAGTCCATACCATTATCCTCTAATCTATACTTGCTTCTAATTACAACAGTCCATAAAGAATCAATCTCAATAGGAAATCTCCTAACCATTTACCAGTAAGAGCATTGTTTCTAGCAACCACATTCCCCAAGGCAAGCCCCCTTTTGGACTTGGAACGACAAACATCATTCCAATTAACCAAATGATATCTCTTACCTTCACCACTTCCCTTCCACAAAAAATATCTCATCCTCTTTTCTAATTTTTGTGTCACACCCACAGGAATTTTTAAAAGAGGACATAAAATAAATAGTAATGCTTGATAACACAAACTGAATTAAAGTAAGCCTTCCTCCTTTAGAAATCATAGCTGATGTAGGACAACCTCAAAACACGTAAGAGTGAAAAAGAAATAGAGAAAGAAAAGAAAGGAAAGCTTCAAAAGAAGCGAAAAGAAGCAAAAAAAAACTATACTCCTAGGAGTTGGCACCTAGGGGGGGTTTGGAGTCAGCACCAAACAAGTAAGAAAACCCTAAGAGTTGGCGCTTAGGGGCTATGGAGTTGGCACCACACCTAAAGAAACTCAATTTTTATTAATCCATGGCTAATTTATTTTAAGAGATATGGAGTCTTTATATAGACCCCAAATACATCAACTATGGTAATACTTGCTCCTAAATTCATGAAAATTAAAATGCAACAATCAAGAAATTCCATAAATAAAGCTAATTAAAATATGGTAAATCTTGGCCTTCAAGCAATGAAGTCGTGGGCTAGGTCCTATCCGCATCAATAGCCTTCTTCCACCCATCCAATCTCTTCCCAATCTTCTCTACAACTGGATTCCAAAAATATTCAGATTTCGGGTCACCCCCCAAGGAAAGACCCAAATACTTCAAAGGCCAGCTCTCTAAAGAACTTCCAAACATGATTTTTCATCATGGAACTTTGAAATGATAGAATGAGTGGAGGGGTCGGTAAGATGATAATGCCTAAGGAAGGCAATTTGAGTAAAGGGACCATCGTCCTATCACATTTTCCTCTAGCAAAACAGCAACCTTTTCAAGATTCAACTTTTCTGCATCATCAAATTCCGCTTCTCTAATGTTTTCGATCTTGTTCAAGTTTTCCATAAAACAACATTTATTCCAATTGCCATCAGAACCAACACTTTCATCTCTTATAAATCATTGCGCATTGAGTTTTCAATCTCCATTGTTGTAATGGTGGCAAATAATCATTGGCCCTAATACCAAATGATACAACCTTTTTTTAGATTAAATAAAACAAATGGTCCGCTTTGAGGGAAACCAAAGCCTCCAAATCTGGTTCACTTCAAGGGAAACTAAAACATCCAATTGCTTTAAAAAAATAAAAATAAAAAAAAAATAAAAAAAGGATTGAAATTCTCTGTACACCATTTTCACTGCCAACAAGAAGTTAAATACAAGTACATAGCCTATGGAATGGTGCCAACTCAGCACCCACTTTCCCACTACAATTAACCAACCTAGACTGCTTCTTTACAACTAATTTGCACAACCAATTCAAACTTCCCACATTCAAGATAGCTACAGTTTTATCTACAAAATTATATAATCAAATATCTATCTATATATATATATATTTTTTCAAAGACACCACATTGAAGTCTAAACACACCAACATATGAAATGCACATATCAGGGAACAAAAAAAGAAAAGCCCACCCTCAAGTGTCCACGTCATCATTGATTTATATAGTATATATAAGGATATATAGGACATGGACACAAGACCGAAACATTGATAAGAAAAATATAAAAAAGTAGAAGAAAATTTAAGCCCCCCACTTATTTTACGCTTTTTAAGGTTTTTTGAAAAATATAAAAGGTTTCTACAAAAACTAGTTGCTTAGTCCAATAGAAAACATCATTCCGAACAACTTTGTAGAAGAAAATTTTTCCAAAATCTGTTATTTAAATAGAGTTTTTGGCCATTTTTCATAGATCATTTTGTAAAAATGAGACAGATTGTAAATGGCCAAAAACTCCATTTAAATGACAGATTTTGGAAAAACTTTCTTCTACAAAGTAGTTCAGAATGATGTTTTCTAGTGGACAGCACAACTAGTTTTCATATAAACCTTTTATATTTTTCATAAAACCTTAAAAAGTGTAAACTAAGTGGACGGCGTAGAGTAATTTATGTGGTGGCAAGAGCCTCCCTCTTTACTAAAAAGAAATTTTTTCTCCTTATTGGGAAGATTTTATGGGATTTCCAGCCCGCAGCCTAGCCGACCGACAGTCCAGCAGGTTGAAGCGGCCAGTTTGGTTCGGTTTGTTAAACATTGGTTATAGTTCTTGACAAATACAACATAAAAATACGGACATTCAATCCCAGAAAAGCAGCGACAAAAAAGGGGCATTTGCGTAGTGCACGCTCGGACAGTATTATAGGTTTCCCAAAACTAGAGTAGAGAAAGAGAGACAAATCAAACATCATAAAAGAGGCATCATTCAAATATGTTAAACCCTAGTGCTAGAAAATGCAACTCTCAAGCAATAAGGAAACTAAATTTAACCTGAACTCAAAATTAAAAAGACTATAAAAAATAATCTAGGTTTACCTGAGAGAAAAAGACGGCTACGAGAGAGGTTTCAATTAGTCGGACAACTTATATATTCCCTTCGTATTCTTCTCCTACCCCTCTCTGTCCCTCACTCACTCTCTCTCTCTCTCTCTCTCTCTCTCTGTCTCGAGAGTCGAATGGAAGAAACGAAGGGTTCAAGCGTTTTTTTCAAAACCCGAAACTTCAATCACTTTTCAAGTTAGCCATGTATTTTAAGTGAAATGAAACCTGAGCACTGCTCATTTTAAAATTTCAGTTTAACCCCAGATTTTTTAGAAAAAATACTCCCTAATTGAAATTTTGCCCACCTTGTATCTGTGGTTCTGTACTCCATAGTGTTTCCTCATTGTATGTCTATATCCACATAGGGTCTAGTCGACCCCATCTTGGTATCCATGTTTTAGAACTTAGAAGTGTGTCAATTTATAAGTTATTTCATCAATATAAAGTTAAAGGAGATTCTGTGAATCTAGCTTATAAATTAGGAGGATTTTTTGTAATTTATCATAGCATATATATATATATATTTTTTTTTTTTTGGTAAACGGGAATTATATAAAAGCTAAGAGTTTAGTACATCACGGGGGTATAAAACACCCCTACTATCTGCCACAAACTATAGATTTACCCAGTTTGGAGGATTATCCAAAATAGTATAAACAAAATCAAACCCTACTGCCTTCTTGGCTAAAATATCTGCACATTGATTCCCTTCACGAAAGGTGTGATAGATCGGAAGATCCTGGAATCGACTCATGAGCAACCTGCAATCAAAGATGATGGTGCTCAAAGGGTGAGTCTCCAAAACCTCACTATTGATCAAATCAATAGCATTGCAAGCATCCATATCAACACAAAGTTTGTTGATATTGCACTTAAGGGCTGGATCCAACCCATCTCTAAGTGCCCATAGTTCGGCATCCACACTAGACGTGATACCCAACTTGCACACAAATCCCTTAACCCATCTCCCCAAGTGATCACGAATGAGTCCTCCTGCACTTTCCTGTACTTGCCTTCCTTGGATAACCAATGGTTGATCTATCAGTATTTAGCTTGAATTCACCTATGTCTGGAGGTTTGGGGGGATACAATTACTATATATATACGAAAAAACTCGATGGCCTTAGCCAATGTAGCATCACAGTCAACCATTGGTAGTAAAAATGTTTACTCGAACACAAATTTATTCCTATTGTACCACAAGGCCAAACAGGCAAAAGGGAAAATAATGCGGAGAGGTATATCCTGTCCTGGAGTGGTGGTTTGGGATCTCCAATGAAGGAGAAGCCAGTCTTCAAGAAGTATGTTTGGGTGAGAAAGGATCGTTAGATCCAGTAAGCTCCAAAATTCTGTAGCATAATCACAACACCTTAGTATATGGTCCACGGTTCTGGCCTCAAAAAAACAAATGGGGCAAGTATCTGAAGGAATGATATGCCTTCTATGCAGCACAGAGTTACAAGGAAGTTTGTTGTGACAACAAAGCCAAAGGAAGTGGCGGATTCGAGGAAGAGTATTAATCTTTCTGATTTTGCTCCACATTCCACGAGTTAGTATGTGGGCTAGGGAGTTATCTGAGAGCATGTAAGTAGATTTAGAGCAGAAATTAGCATTTTTTGATCCAATCCAAGAAATGAAATCAAAACCGTTGGAAAATTGCAAGACGGGAGGAGGGCCGAGGAGGTCTAAGACGTTATGAGGTAACACAATAAACAATTTATTAAAACACCAGGTTCCATTATCATTAATCACATCATGAATTTTAAAAGAATCTTCCCCCAAAAGAAGTGGTCCCTGTATAAGGTTTTTGATAATTCCATTAACATTCCATTGGTCTTCCCAAAAAGAAAAATCCCTCCCATTTTTCACATTCCATTTGGTACCTTTACTAGTAGGGACCTGTGTGATGCGTGGGAATCACAAACTCTAGGAGAATGCACAAGTTCAACTTCGCACTCTCTCCTAGGATCAACGACCAGTTATCTTTTTTCTTTATTTTGGGTGTCAAAAAAAAATGTGAGCAATTCGTGCTTTAATGAAAATCCAAAAATGTGGATATCTAAAGTAAATGTTTAACAGAGACATGCGTGATGAAGATTACCCCAAGGATAGATGATATTACAATATTGTTGCACGACTTAGTCCTTAGATAATTGAAAGGATGAAGATATTTAAGGATATGAAGTTAACATAAATTATGCTGAATAAAAATTTGTGAAAGGGAAACACCTGTTAGTGGTATTTAGCCAATTATCACTGGAGTCGATTCATAGAATTAAACCCAAAAAGAAAACAATGTTTTATTACATATGCCTTTCCCATGAAACAGCGAAATTTTTTTTTATGAAACCTAATGAACATGGCATGAAATAATAAGGCTACAAAAATGTTTGTACCAATAATTAAACAATTTTAGTACCCAAAAAAATAAAAAAATAAAAATAAAGAGATTTGGTTGTTAAAATCTATGCACATCATAATATTTGTTGAAAACAAATAAGTCATTATTGTTATCCCAAGTGTAAAGCCCTAGAGGGGGTGAATAGGGTTTATAGCCAATTAAAATAATTATGACAAACTAAAATTCAGATTATTGCAAATAAGAGAAAATTTAACAATAATCAGTAATGAGAAAGAGTTAGAAAATGCAAACACAAGATTTTAATGAGGTTCAGTCTTCCCACCTACGTCCTCGCCTCAAGAGCGCCGCTTGAGGATTCCACAATCCACTATGACAATCTCTTTCAAGGGTGGAGATCAAACCTTTTACAAAGAGAAACTCTCTTCAAGACAAATCTCTCTTGTCTCACTAGGGTTCACACAACCCTTACAATACTTGAATTTGAAGTTGCTTTGTTGTAAACAATCTCTCTAGAAGTAAATACAACTCTTGAATACTCAACAAACTTCTAATAATTGCTCAATTGAATGCTCTTTAAGAATTAGGGCTTGAAAACTCTTTCACTAAGGATGGGAATTGATTGCACTTGTATGGATGCTCATAAATGAGTTTGAAGGCTTGTATTTATACCCATTTGGCCTATTATGGCCGTTACAAGCATTAAATGCCGGGAAAGAGTCGTTTGGTGGCAATTAATGCTCCATTTGGCTTTCAAAAAACTAGCCGTTATAGCCCATTCGAGTGATTTAGTCGACTAAAAGTGCTCATGTAGTCGACTAGAAATATTAGTAGTGAAAATATGGCAAATCAGCATGATTTAGTCGACTAAAAGTCTTCATTTAGTCAACTACAAATAACAGTAGTAAAAAATGGCCTGATTCCCTTGATTTACTCGGCTACATCTGTGATGTAGTCGATTAAACCTTGGATTTTCAAGGTTTAGCCTATATTCTCATGTGTTTTCAACACTTGTGTCTTTATATATCAACTTGGGCTTCTAATGATTGATAAATTCAATTCAATTTGGGTTCCTAGAGTCCATCTAGGTTAATAGAGCAAAGTCATGAGCAATTATTTACATTTTGGAACCTAAGACCTCACTTGTAGCTTAAATGAGTCTTCATTGACGATGATTGCATGGCTTGAGGTGCTTGTCGGTCCATTGCTAGCTTTTTATGCTCTTGTTGCATCATGCTTGATTGTCCTTGACGTTTTGGACACGAGCCTCAAGTTCCATGGCTTGGTTAAGCTATTGAGTGCATGTGCTTGAGTCATTTGATCCATAAGATTATGCTTGAATTGATTTGATCTTGATTACCTAACTTTGATCATGTTCTTGACAATTAAACCATTAGAACTAGCATCAATCTTTTGTTATCATCAAAATCTCAGATATGCCATTGGTTGAAAACCTTAGGTCTAACAATTATCATGTCAAAACCCATAAATACTGAACCAAAATCAAAACACATTGCCTCTCTATTCAAATCCAAAGCATATACATATGCGATAGTGAGTTTCAAGTTTTGAGATGCATGTTAGATATTAAAAGGTGTACAAAACTCCACACCTAGTGGGAACCGGGTGATGCTCAAGAAGACAAATAGTGGTTTTATCTAGAGTACTTATATAAGCAATAAAATGTTTATTACTTAGTATTGGTCTTGTACTCAAGATTCTCCTTCTACAACTTATATTAGAGGAATGAGAGACCCATCCACTATTACCTCACATCTTGCTTGCACTATTAGCAAAAAAGTCCACATAAAGGTTTTTCTTTTTTTCTTTTTTCTTTTTTAATTTATACCAATATAAGGCATTTTGCAATCACCACTCAAAAGATAACTTCAAATGGTTGTAGAAAGAAAAAAAAAAATCACAACTTTGAATGTATAAGTGACTCAAAATAAATGGGAAGGCAAAAATTATTATCAATATAAAGCATTCCTTCAAATTTTTAAAGTACTTAAATTGGTTTTAAAAGTAAAAGAAATCACGTCTCTAAAGAGTCAGTCCATATAAGTATTAAAACCTAGTTGGGAAAATTACACAACTTAATACAGATATGAGTGTCCGTCAGTCCTTAACTCAGTTTTCAAAGTACCTCAATTATTTAAGAAGAAAGGAAAAGAATTCCATAAGAGACAACCTAGTTGGGACATGAAGCAATTTAACACGTATGTTAATATAAGTTTGGTAGGCACTTTAGTTAAGAGAGAGAGAGAGAGAGAGAGATGAAATTCAAATCCTATACATTGATAAGAACAAATAATAGCCAAAAAGCTAAGAAATGTATCCAAAATGCTACATAGAAAAAGTGAGTGTAAAACTCTCTATTTCCATCAACTCCATAACCTAATCGCTTTTGTTATAAATGTACCTAAAAGGGGGGAAACTTTGAATACTTTGAATTTGTAATAGTTGTTAGAGTAAGAAGAATGCAAGATTTACTTGAAAATACTCACACCTCTTGTAGCTATAAAAGCTATAATAATAGGAATTTGAGTTGACCCAAATATAAGAACGCACAGGACAATGGCATTCCGAAACCGTGGTGTCCTTGATGTGACAACATCTTCATCTACACAAAAGACACAAAATAAATAAATAAATAAAATGTAATAATTAAAGGGAAAAAAAAACAAAACAATAGCCCAAATATTAAATTAGCTTGTGGCCGAAGGAAGTGTAAGTAGCTCTTTTTGTGGTTCTTGCTAACCTAAGTCCTAATTGTTCATTAGTGGCCTTGAGACCGTCTAGCCTTTATTTATATCTGAATGGGAAGACAACTACTATAGGTGTTAGTTTTCACTATAGATTCCAATTCTAATTACCGAAAAAAAAAAAAAAAATCATTGTAATTAGTAGAAGAGTAAAGGGAAGCTGCTTTTTCCATGGGGGGGATGTACCCCATGTGAGAAATTTTTTTGATTCTAGACTTTAACTAGGAAGGCATATAATCCAATTGATCTGATAGAACAATTAGAGTAGAGAAGGTTGTAATCTTTACCTAAAAACCAAAATTTCCAAGCCTGTTTGCAGTAGATTTTTCATTTTTATGACACAGAACAAAGTTAATATGTTATTTAGATTCATCATGTGTACTAAGCTAGCATAGCACCAAAAACATCCTCACATTGTTCCTTGGTTACCATAACAAAAATTGTCTCAATGAGCTTGTATTAAACATAAATATCACATCTTTTAAAATTTACATATAGGCCAGACATGCAGAGCATCTTGGACACTTCATATGATTTGTCCATATATGTTAAAAAGCAAATAATCAAAATTATGCACAAGAAAAGGAACATTTAGACAAATAAATTGTGTAGTTTTGAATATTTTAATTTGAATAAAGCAGAAAGTAACTTCTACACGCATAGGGGCACGTGCGCACACACACGCACGATGTGAGAGAGAGAGAGAGAAAGAGAGACATGGCAAAAAGATGACAAAATTTAAGCGATGAAAGGAGGAAATTAAGCTTTTCAAATTTTGAAATGCAAAAGACATGACATCAGCAAAAGAAAAGGGCCAGAAACATTGGTGGGTCCATAGTTAAGGAGAGGAGAGTGTTTTGGAAGGAAGGCATTTTAAGATCCCACATTAGCAAAGTTGTGACATCAGCAAAACTGATAAATATAGTATAAATATAGATATAGATTAAACACCACACGCCCCTTCCTAAGGCCCTGCCAGACACAAGATCCTCTCTGTCCTTTACAATTGGAATTTTTATTGTACCTCCTATATTTAGCCTTAATGGTGGGCCCAACCTTTGTTCTCATGAATAAGGTTCCAGTTCAGTTTGGCCAAGGAAGTTTTATTTGCAACCTCAATCTTTCTAACCCCTAGACTCCCATACTTTTAGGTCTAGCACTTGTATCCCAACCTACCAGATGGATTCTTATCATTGGTAGATCCCCAAATGAAATCACGATTCATTTTATCCAGGTTCTTGCAAGTGGCCACAGGGAGGGCCATAGTTTGCATATAGTAATTTGCGATAGCATAGCATATATGCAGTCTCGATTAGGTCAACACATATTGATATGAGTTATATCAGCATTGTGCATTCGGGGTTGTACCTTTTGCATTAGCCCAATGTATCCCATAACCCACTAATGCATGAGGTACAACCTCTAATGCGGGTGTTGATATTAGTTGTATTAGCACGTGTTTACTTGATTATCATATGTGTGTGTGTGTGTGTGTGTGTGTATAGACCTATATACGGTAATGATCCTATTAACATTTACTAATATAGACTTATATCAGCACGGCTACAAACCTACAATTGTTTATTACAAACCTACAATTGACTGATTACAAACTTACAATTGATTGACTACAAATAGACAATTATCTGGCCCGCGAGTGACATTTGTAGTCAGTCAATTATAAGTTTATAATCAATCAATTGTAGGTTTATAATCAGCAATTGTAGTTTGTAACCGTACTGATATAAGCCTATATCAACATGGGCTGATAGGATCATTACCTATCTATATATATTTATATATATTAGGTAAGCATGTGGTCATTTAAGTTATAGCAATACCATGCATTATGGGTTATATTTGTGCATTGGCCAATGTTAAGGAGGGTGTTGAGGATCTACCATCCGCTGTGGATGAACTTTTGGATCTAAGCCAAGGAATTTGGAATTCAAAAGTAGTGTGCCATCTTTTTGACAAAGCCTCTGCAAATGCTATTCTTCAGTTGCCTATTTCAAATTGTAATCAATAGAACAAGGTTGTCTGGCTGGCTGCTTGATTAAGGAATTTTTCTGTGAGTCAGCCTACATTGTGGATTGTCTTGATAAGTGGAGTAACTCTACTCACATGGTACCTAAACTTTGGAAAAGATTTGGAAATCTAACATCATGGAAAGTCATAAAATGCTCTTTTGGCTCCTGAATTTAGGGGCTATCCCTACCAAAGCAGGTCTAGCTTTGAGATTTCAAGTGGAAGACCCATATTGCCATTTTTGCTCTTCTAAGCTTGAAAATACAGAGCATCTCTTCTTTCTTTGTCCTAGCTCTCAATCTTTGTGGTTTGCCAAGTGGGGCATTAGAACAGATTGTATCTCCCATTTCTCAATTTCAGACTGGTGCACTGTGATTCTGAACCCCTTAATCCTCTTTAGCGATCAAGAGATTGAAAGACATATTCATTCTTTGGGCTAGTTTTTTTCTTGATTTATTTTGGTGCTGTAGAAACCTTTTAATTCATAAAAATCAGCAATTAGATGCTCAAAAGCTCATAAATCAGATTTCCCAGAATGTGCAAAATTATCTTCAAGCAAATTTGGGTCAATCTTTGGTTGACCATGGTACCCCTTCGCATTGCCCAAGTCCATTTTGGGAATGGCCTCCTTCTGGATTTATAAAGATAAATGTTGATGCAGTTGTTAGTCGAAGTCTAGTCATGTAGCTTGCATTGCCAGAGACGAGCATGGCTTTGTCTTGGGTGCTTGGGCAACTGTTCACCCTATGATTGATCCAGCTATCGCTGAAGCTTATGCAACTAGGTTGGCTTGCTTATCTGCACGGGATAAGGGATGGTCTTCGGTGTGTTTTGAAAGTGATGCGTAAGTAATTATAAATGATATCCTCTCGCCATCCTTCTCTAGTGCTTTGTCTTATGATGTTATCATTTTAGACATAAAGTCTATTGCTGATATCCTAAGAGTTTTTTCTTTTAAGAAAGTCAGTAGAGAGGGAATGCTGCCCATGAGATGGCTCGTTGGGCCTTTGCTACTGGTTTTTCGGGCTTCCTTGATCCCTCGTGTTTACCAGAAGTTGTGAGAAATGTTTGTCTTGTGAATGGCAGTGCCCATCCTTAGTTTTTTTTTTTTTTTTTTTTTTTTTTTTTTTTTTTTTTTTTCTTCTTTCCTGCTCTGTCTTTTGTTGTTCCTTCCTCTTTGGTTTGTATTGTTGGTTTACTTAGCAAAAAAAAAAAAAAATGGCAGCCATAGAAAGCACTCAACGCTTAATTCCTAGCAGATTTAAATGATCGACTTATATATCATGCATATACACAGAGAGGAAACAGATTATGCATATAGAGAGAGAAAGGAAACAGACTTTTTCGGTGGCTGTCTTCCGGTCACTTTTATCTTTAAAGTAGCCTTTTAACTTTTTGAAAGTATCCCACTAGTATTCTAAATTTCAAACAGACTCAAAGTCCTTTTACAAATTACAAGGACCTTGATGGGCGTAATTATAAAAACTATTGAAAAACTTTAAAACAATCACATTCGCCCCAAAAATTCTAATAATTTCCGTCCCCCACTGAATATCTGTCCCTGAATATAACCCCAATTTTTTTTAAAATAATAATAAAATACAAAAATAAAATTAGTGCAATTCTCAGTCGTTTGTCAATACTGGATAGTATTTCAAGCTTAATTGTTGGGAACTTGAACACTGGGAATGCAGTGCAACCTCCAACGACCTTACCAAATACCAATCAATTGAGGAAAAATGATTGTACGAACTCCCTTGGAATTCCCTATCAGATTGAGAAAAACTGGCGACCCATGGAGCTAGTGAGAAAACTTGGTAGTATCAAAGTTAACCCTTGACTTAATTTCAAAGACCATTAAGACGGAAAGTATTTTCAAAAAAGGAAAAAACAAGGTAAGCATTCGGGTTATCACGGGCGTTGGCATATGCCATGCAACTAGGCTGAGCTTTCACGAAAATGAAATGGAAAAAAACTAAATTACATTTTTTTTCTTTTTTTGCCAAAAATAATGTGGTAATCACCACATCAATCCATTATGAATATTCATTTTTTTAATAAAATTTTTAAGTGGTTAGCTTAGCTCCTATGTGGATGATTTGTGCAAGACGATCAGTACAAAAAATTTAGACAATATATAACCATTAATTAGTCAATGAAATGTAATCTATATATTAGGTTGGGGTCCCCACTTTCTACATTGACGCTGTTATTAATTGTTGCTTCATGTTTAGCTTGATGGATCCTGATTCCTGACATACTGCAATGCTCTTGACCGGTTCAACAGACCAGCAAAATGGCTCCAACAGGAATCCCCCTTCGGTGAGTCCTAGTAGTCACTCAATAGACTCAAAATAAACATGGCCCCACCACATGAAATATATAAAAAGAGACTTTGGTTGGTTGAGCTGGAATACGAGCATTTTCTCAACTTACATTTGGTGCAACTGTCATCGATCAACCCCTTGCTCCCCACGAAATTTTAACAGAAACAACAACTATATGTATATATATATATATTCTATTCAAAAGTTCTGTCAATCAGTAGAAGAACGAGTAACTACGCTTCTTAAACAATCATCAGCTGTCAACACTCTATCTTCTTCACGACCTTTTAATTTCTCTATTTTATTCCCATTTAATATCCTAGAAACTCTTTGTTCTCACCGCTCTCGCGTCTTACCTGCTGGAGTCTTACCAAGCTTGCCTCGCCTATTTCGTCACACTCATTACCAACTTATAGAAAATATGGTATGACTTTATGCACACTACCATTTTCATTCCCTGTTTTTTTTTTTCCTCTTTCAAACCGACCTGTTCTGATCGAGCAGATCGCAAACTTATACTGTATGTTTGCCCTTCTCTTTCTCCAATCTTGGAACTGGGCCAATCCTCAACCAGGCTTGATTTTGAAGGGGATCGACTCTCTACGGCCATGAATTTGACTCTTAACTTTTTCGTCATATCAGCACTAGTTGTGTTTCAATTGTCAAGCACCATCTCATTCGAGGGCCTCGAATTCTTCCCGGAAGAAAGAGATGCTTTGATTCCACTGAGAGATCTTCTAAACTCTACTGCTAATTTGCATGCCAAGTGGACCGGTCCGCCTTGCTATGAAAATAAGAGCCAATGGATTGGAATTGCTTGTTCTGATTGGCACATAGTCCAAATTGTCCTAGAAGGAATTCAGCTTACAGGTTCACTCCCACCTCTATTCCTACAGAACATAACTTTCTTAAATAAACTTAGCTTCACAAACAATTCAATCTTCGGTCCGCTTCCCAATCTCACCAATCTCATTCACCTGGAAGATGTATTCCTCTCGCAAAACCGCTTCTCCGGTTCAATCCCAGCCGAGTATGTTCAGCTGCCGAAACTGACTGCGCTAGAGCTGCAAGAGAATTCTCTCAATGGAAGTATCCCACCTTTTGATCAACCGACCATGACGGTTTTCAATGTCTCGTATAATGATCTCGAGGGCCCGATTCCACAAACTAGTGTTCTTCAAAGATTCCCAAAGAGCTCCTACGATCATAACTCGGATTTATGTGGGACTCCTTCAGAAACATTATGTCCACTTTCGCCTAATGCTCCTTCCAGTGCGCCACCTCCTCTCCCCATTCATCCTCCAAATCCGTCGAAGGACAAGGATAATAAGAAACTCAAAGTGTGGAGTATAACTTTGATCGCAGCCGCAGCGGCACTAATTCCTTTCCTAGTCATAATTGTTTTCTTGTGTTATTATAGGAAGGTGCATGGAAAAGAAGTAACAAAAGCGGAGCAGGCAGGTATGGTCTATCTTACGTATGTGTGCCAAGCAAATCAATACCTAATTCACTCAATTCACACTTTCTTTTTCTTTCTTTTTTTTTTTTTTTTTTTTGGGGGGGGGGGGGGGGGGGGGGGTTCAATACCCAAATTCACTCTATAGACATTCAGAACTTTGTAATACCATTTAGTCTTAATAATCATGAAGCAGAACTTGTAGAATGTGAAATATCTGATACAACGGCCGGTTTGAACAGTACCCATAGGATGCTTACTCCAGCAAATCATCAATGTTGTTCTTAATTTGATCTACAAGCAATTGAAAAAATAAAATAAATTTGAGAAAAGATCTTTAAGTTTCCAAGCTGTAAATTTGAACTGCAAAAACCTTTTGGTTCTTTCTTTTTGGGCATGGCAGGAGAAGGTTCGGTGGAGTGGGCAGAAAAGATAATACCCCATTCGGAGAGCACAGAGGATCCTGAAAGGACTGTAGAACTAGATTTTTTTGACAAAAGCATACCAGTTTTTGACTTGGACGATTTACTAGGGGCATCAGCAGAAGTATTAGGCAAGGGGAAACTAGGCACGACCTACAAAGCAGTGCTGGAATTGGGTTCTGTTGTCACCGTGAAGAGACTTAAAGAGATGAATGGGTTGAGCAAGAAAGAATTTGGGCAGCAGATGCAGTTGCTAGGAAATTTGAGGCATGAAAACCTCGTAGGGATCTTGTCTTTCTACTATTCCAAGGAGGAAAAGCTGGTTATCTACGAGTTTGTCCCTCATGGCAGCTTGTTTGAGCTTTTACATGGTTAGTCAGTATCTGATTCCCCTCCGCTTCCTTTTATTTTGTATTTATTTATTTTTTTTGAAAGTCATATAAATCAAAGCTACTATTAATAGATGAGGTAGTGAAAATATAGGTACAAAAGAATAGTGTTTATATATTATCATGACAACAGAGTGTTGATCGACATTTCAAAATTTTGGGTGCTAGAGAATAGAGGTGCAGGAAGAGTACCTCTGAATTGGACTATAAGATTGTCTATTATCAAAGACATAGCCAAGGGCCTCGCGTTCCTTCACCAGTCCTTACCTTTTCACAAGGTGCCTCATGCCAACCTCAAATCATCCAATGTTCTTATCCATCACAACAGCCAAAACTACCACTCTAAGCTCACTGACTTTGGCTTCTTACCTCTCCTGCCCTCTCGAAAATCCTTTGAAAAGCTGGCCATCGGAAGGTCTCCAGAATTCTCCCAGGGGAAGAAGCTGACACACAAAGCTGATGTCTACTCTTTTGGCATTATTTTACTAGAGGTCATAACTGGGAGGATTCCAGGTGAAATCTCGAGAGGAAATGATGAAACAACTGATGATCTCTCTGATTGGGTTAGAACTGTTGTGAACAATGATTGGTCAACAGATATATTGGATGTGGAGATACTAGCGGCAACAGAGGGTCATGATGAGATGTTGAAGCTCACAGAGATTGCTCTTGAATGTACAGATACAATGCCTGAGAAGCGGCCAAAGATGAGCGAAGTATTGAGAAGAATTGAAGAGATATAAGAGCTGGCCGGGGATGAAAATGACTAGAGGAGATGACTTGAAGTTCCTTAACTTTCAAAGCCACGCCCTGCCTTCAACTGTTTTGAGAGACACTCCCTAAGTCATAAGACTGTCTTTTGTGTTTGGTGTACGTAAGATTGAGTCATTGAGCAAGAAGAATGGAAATTCCCCTATACAGCTTGGTAGAAAGCTCTAGGATTCTTTGAAACCTCAGTTTTGTTTTTTAAATGTAACCAAAAGATGACATTGACTGCATATACAGTAGATTATTGATTTTTTAAATTTATACCATAGCCCATGGTTGAGGAGAGAAAAAGAAAGGGCAGGGGGGTTGTTTGCGGCTTGATGAAGCTATTATCAGATCCAGAGTGTACCTTCCTTGTGTTCTTTGATTATTTGTGTTTTAATGAATCATGTAATTAACAAACCTGTATTGATTTTATATATTTTAGTTAATGCTCATAACCTCTGTCTTCAAAGTTGATTAAGAGACATAATTCCGCCTCTCTTTCTTCAATCAGACATCAGAGCTTCTCTCCAATGGCATTTTCATCATCATCATCAACACTGGCTTTACTCAATATTAATTGTAACTTTGACACAAGCCCTGCCCTATCAATGGTTTTGGTCAAGTTACCCCAAAGAACTATTTGTCATGGAAGAATGAACGCAAGACAAAAATCTAGAGGTTTTTTATCTGAAGAATTTCTAGTCAGAATTTACCTTTAAAATGGAATTTTAAAATTCATAGAACTAAATTCCATGTTTGGCTAGTAAAAGTTGGTATTTTTTAATTTATAGTCAAAATTTTAATTTGGAAATTTTTTTCTTTTTTTTTTTTTTGGGGGGGGGGGGGTGGTTTCAAATTCTGTGTACAAATTCTATCTAAGTAGATGGAGTTTGTCAAATTCCAACTTCTAAACAAGGAATTTTTTTTTAAAAAAATTCAATTTAGAATTTCTAAATTTCAAAAAGTTTAGCGAAAGAAGGAACTTTACAAATCTGAAGTTACAAAGAAGGAACTTTGAAATTATCATTTCAAAAATCTCAAATTTTCTTCCAAATTCCTCACCCAAACCAGGTGCTAGTGTATGAAGCTTGGAGGAAGGACTGGCTGGCCAGTGGACTTATCTTATTACATGAATTTTCATGTAGAAAAACAGAGGAATTGTAGAACCCAAAGTGATCGGGGATATGCGGGTTGTAAGACAAGTAAACCAAGTTGTTCATAAAGTTCATTCCAATTTGTTCATTTATAAGAGAGTTCAAGTAAGCCAAAGTTTGAGTTAGTTCAACTTGACTTATAAGTTATAACAAGCTTGACTCGAAATTAAATGAGCAAACTTTCAAATGAATCAAACTCAAATACTTTAAAGCTTAAGGCTTCTATTTATTTATTTATATATTTTTTTAAGCTAAGTAGGACGTGGTTGTTTCCGCATACTGCATAGCACACCAATGTTGGACAGAATTGTTGTTTCGAACTTTCAAATAAAAACCAAGGCGGGAATTACTGAAGGGTAAATAAATATAATTGACTACCAACTTAGTAGAAAATGACTACTAACTTAAGAATATTATCATGAGTTTTTTTAAAGTGTGCCTTAAGTTACAATTAATGACCCAATCATTACATTGGAAATAATGAAAATGCATTGGAAATAGTGAAAGTTGCTAGGAAAAATGTGAAAATGCTTGGAAAACTATGAAATCACATTTTTCCATGCAATGATTAGGTTATTAATTGCAGCTTAACATGTGCCCACGTTGAGAAAACCCTATTATTATACTTGAGAGTAACGATACATAGGACCATTATTAGAGAACCAAAACATAAGATCACTGAGTTAACTTAATGTGATTTGTAGTGGTATTAACACCGTTAATAGCTAAAAAAGAACTTAATATGTGATAAAACTGCCAATTTATCTCAATATTTATGACACTAATCAAGGGAAAACAATGCAGGAGAGAAGGAATTCATACTATTATCATAAAAAAAACCACAAATTATCTAAATATTCATGGTTCTAAAAACGTACCTGTCATTTTTTTTTTTTTTTTTTTTTTTTTTTTTTTTTTTTTTGGGAGTGGAGGTGGGGAGCTCTCCATTGTTATATGATAAAACTCCTAATTTATCTGATTTGTCATGACAATAGTTAAATTGTGGTATTATCTTGATGCATATTTTGTATGATGTGTTATGATTAATTATCTAAATATTTTGCATTAATTTAATTTGTGATTTTATATGATGTGTTATGGTTAATTATCTAAATATTTTGCCGAACTCGAATATGAGAGGTATCTCGAAACTTTTGTCTATGATTCCTTTTAGAAATCGTTAAAAGGAAAGAGAAGATCACAACAATTTTGAAAAAGCCTTCTATAATTTTGTTTATATAAATTTTGAGAACATTTATTTGAATCGGGAATTGAGGGCTTCTCATATTAAGTTATTTTTTAACTACTAATGGTGTTAATACGATTAACTAATCAGATTCAGTCAAATCAGTAATCTTATGTTTTGAGCTTTTAATAGTGGTCTTGTGTATTGTTACTCGTATACGTAAGGAAGATGACTACGAGTAATAATAAACCGAAAAAATAAAAAAAAAAAAAAAAAAAAAAAACGACGACGACGATGACTGTTAACTGTAATTATTGGACCGTGGGCGGACCAATCTGTAATTCCCTCGACCAAGGGAAATAAATCAAATAATTATAGACGGTAAGTCGGTAACACAAACCGAATCAATCCTCGTCCCTGTCAGTCACTCTATCTCTCTCTCTCTCTAAAAGCTCTCTCTGCAAAACCCCAATTCTGCACGGCCACTCACTCGCAACTCAAAATCCTTACCCGCTTCTCCATTTCAACCACCATCAACTCCGCCATTGAAGAAGCTTCGTCTACACAACACCATCTTACCACCCACACCACCCTTTCTCTCCAACACCCTTTCTTGGCTACCCATACTCACTCGATCACCATCACGACCCCCACATGGGCAGGATCTTACACCATCCTGTCCACCACATGCGCACGTTAGCCTTCCGCACCAAGATCGAGACCATGGACCATGGTCCCCGGCCGCCGCGTCACCGTAACATTCATCTTGAGTAAGGGTAAGTCCTTCCCCAGATCTTCTCTTCTCTTTTTAACGATTTCTTGGCCACACACACACATATACGTGCATACATACATATTTATTCACTGTTCTTGATTGATTATATATTCTGGGATTGAGGGTTTTGGTTTTTTAATTGATTATTGCTAGAGGGAAGTAGGGAACTAAAGTGTCTCTGGTTCTCGGATTCAGGCATTGTTTCTTGTTTTCAGATTCATGGTAATTCTGCAATTGATGATTGTTTCTGCAACTGTGTTTGGGGTTCCTTCACTGCCCGCTCCCAAGGAAAGTGAAGCTTGGTGGTACTGGTACCGCTCCCATTTTCCTGATCAATTTTCCTTTTCACTTATGCAACTATGTTATTTTGATGAAATAATAAACTACCTTGTTTCTTTACTTCTTCTAGGTCTGATTTTCTAGAATTCAACTTCCGAGGAGTTGTAACCATTTGTTTTGTTCGTATTTCCCAGTAGTATTGATTGACAAATCTAGTGAGGTTGCGAGAGAATTTATTCATAGTTTGCACTTTCCAGTAGTCCAAAATTACAAACTTACTAAGGTTGTGAAAAGTAGTGGATGAGTTAATCAACTTTTTTGATTAAATAGAAATCTATATGTTGTCTTTGTCGTTTAAATAATTTAAAACATTTTTGTAATCTACTTCCTTCATTTCCCATTCTTATTAAGCATGTTATATCTTGAAAGAAGATGATTTATTATGTTTGTGAGATCTGAAGGTATTTATTCACTCC
The DNA here is from genome assembly GCA_039720395.1 of Liquidambar formosana. Classification (NCBI taxonomy): domain Eukaryota; kingdom Viridiplantae; phylum Streptophyta; class Magnoliopsida; order Saxifragales; family Altingiaceae; genus Liquidambar; species Liquidambar formosana. The sequence continues at coordinate 8,114,625 of CM077828.1, read as the reverse complement.
TATTAAAAAAAAGACTACTACATATTTACAACCATTAAAATGGAAGTTGTATATTTTTTGCGCTCTGTTTGTTTTCTTACCTAGCCTAAGAGACAATAACTGAAAAGGAGAGGTTGGAACTAAACGTGAATTCATCTAGTTTGAATAGGAGATTGTCCGATCCTGTTTAGCAAGGCATGTCTTTTTATTCTAGCATTCTTATGCATAACAGCCTGATATTCAAGTTTCACATTGATGAGTATGTTTGTCTCATGGGATTGAGTGTTTGATTAAATCAGTACTCATTTGTCTCGTTTTCTGTTTATTGGATTGCTTTTCACTGGTAAAATACTGTGGGAGAATTTATTCAATCAAGAGAAGACAAATATCAAGGCTTTCTGCTTACAAAATATAACAAATTCACAACTATACATCTGATCATGCATAGTGAAGTTCATTCGTTGGAACATATGCAACTGGTGGTTTAGCAACATGGGGGCACAACTAAGTTGTTGAAGTTTCTGTCTTCTTTTGCACCCTTGGGTAAAATGAAGTGTCTATCAACATAGTGTATTTGGCATGGTTAGTTCTCCTGTTATGATATATCCATGTATTAGCAGAACATATGAATCTGAAATTTTGTTCTGCTATTTCTTTTTTCGATATAAATTGTTGTTTTGTTAATATCTAGCATTAACCTTTGCTGTCCCCTCTTTTATATGATTGCTTAAATTTCAACTGCCTGCTACCAGATTTTTGGTTTTTCCTAAATGTTATGTGTGTATAGAAGTAATTTGAATTGCAAAGTGCCTTGATGCTGGGACTCTTGAAGTGGGGATGCACAGCAATAGTTAAGGTGTTCCTTTTGATTGATCATATTGCTATTTTCTTTCTAAATTAATTCCTTTAGTAACTACTGCATAATGATTTTCATCTCTACATTGTCCACCCTCTTTATTAAAAGCTTCTTTGTCATCCTTTATTATATTGAATCAAAATACCAAATTTCAGTTGAGAGTGTGTCCTCTTTTGAATTCATGCCTGTTAATTAAAGTTCATACTTTTGCATTGAGCGTTTTTTGTTATATTATGGTAAGATTTGTTGTTACACAAACTTATTATTTGTTTTGTGTGCATTAGATTGTTTTAATTCAACTCCATCATCAGGTATGGTGCATCATTTTGTTGAAATTGAAAAAAAAAAAAAGAAAAAGGATTTTAAATGTAAATTTGTAATACTTATAATTCAAACACAATCTATATTTTTTCCTTTTTTATGGATGTTATTGTTCTGGTTGTGCCTTAAGTATTTCTAGAACCATGTGATGTATATAACCTGAGAGTCTTAAAAGTCCAAAAAAGGGGTGCCTTGATGCATAGATTGATAGGATTTTAAAGTACTTGGTATTTGATTTGGTAGGACTTTAAAAGTAACGTTTGCATCGATTTTTGGTATGATAGGACCTTCAATCATAATTTTAGCTCGATAAGTATTATGGTAGAACCTCAAACTGCCACGTTGGCTTGTTAAGTGGTCTGATAGGACTTTCAACTAACATTTTAACTTAGTGTGTGATGTGGCAAAATATATGCTGCCAATAGTCTGTATTAGCCTATATTAGCATATATGGTTAGTAGTTAGATATCTAGGGTTTTTATAGTCATTTTAGAATTGGATTCTCTAAAAGGCTCTTAAGTGTAGTTAGAGTTAGTTGGCTTTTAATGATTTTACTTGTATTCTCCGTTCTTTCTTCGATTTTCGATTTTGAGTTGGGGATAGGGTATTAAATGGATATAGCCTAATGACTCTGCTTTGATAATATTTTTTGTTTTATATTGTCTCTGACTCTGATTTTTGCCCAAGTCCTCGGTTTCTTCTTTGCTTTCTTGTTTTTATGATTTTGTTGCGTTTATAAGGATATTTGGGATTTTAATGATTTTACATGTATTCTCCGTTCCTCCTTCGATTTTGAGTTGGGGCTAGGGTATTAAGTGGTTATAGCCTGATGACTCTACTTTGATAATATTTTTTGTTTTATATTGTCTATAACTCTGATTTTTGCCCAAGTCCTCGGTTTCTTCTTGGCTTTCTTGTTTTTACGATTTTGTTGCGTTTATAAGGATATTTGGGCTTTTTATGATTTTACTTGGATTCTCCGTTCTTCCTTCGATTTTTAATTTTGAGTCGGGGCTACGGTATTAAATGGATATAGCCTGATGACTCTGCTTTGATAATACTTTTCGTTTTATATCGTCTATAACTCTGATTTTTTCCTAACTCCTCAGTGTCTTTTTGTTTTTAAGATTTTGTTGCGATTCTAAGTATATTTGGGCTTTTAATGATTTTACTTGTATACTTTTTTTTTTTTTTTTTTTCCCTTTGCTTTTCTATTTTGAGTTGGGGCTAGGGTATTAAATGGATATAGGCTGATGACTCTTCTTTTATTATATTATTTGTTTTATATTGTCTAAAACTCTGATTTTTGCCTAATTCCTCAGTTTTTTCTTTTTTTTTGCTTTCTTGTTTTTCAGATTTTGTTGCAATTATAAGGATATTTGGGCTTTTAATGATTTTACTTGTATTCTCCGTTCTTCCGTTGATTTTCGATTCTGAGTTCTGGCTATGGTATTAATTGGACATAGCCTGATGACTTTGCTTTGATAATATTTTTTGTTTTATATTGTCCATAACTCTGATTTTTGCCCAAGTTCTCGGTTTCTTTTTCGCTTTCTTGTTTTTAAGATTTTGTTGCGTTTATAAGGATTTTTGGGCTTTTAATGATTTTACTTGTATTATCTGTTGTTCCTTCGATTTTTGATTTTGAGTTGGGGCTAGGGTATTGAATGGATATAGCCTGATGACTCTGCTTTGGTAATATTTTTTGTTTTATATTTTCTATAACTCTGATTTTTGCTCTAGTCCTTAGTTTTTTCTTTGCTTTCTATTTTTCAAGATTTTGTTGCATTTATAAGGATATTTGGGCTTTTAGTGATTTTACTTGTATTCTTTGTTTTTCCTTCGATTTTCAATTTTGAGTTGGGGCTAGGGTATTAAATGGGTATAGTCTGGTGACTCTACTTTGGTATTATTTTTTGTTCTATATTGTCTATAACTCTGATTTTTGTCCAAGTCCTCTGTTTTTTCTTTGCTTTCTAGTATTTAAGATTTTGTTTCTTTTATAAGGATATTTGGGCTTTTAATGATTTTATTTTTATTCTCCGCTCTTTCTTCGATTTTCGATTTTGAGTTGGGGCTAGGGTATTAAATGGATATAGCCTTATGACTCTGCTTTGATAGTATTTTTTGTTTTATATTGTCTATAAGTCTAATTTTTACCCAAGTCCTCGACTTCTTCTTTGCTATCTTGTTTTTATGATATTGTTGCGTTTATAAGGATATTTGGGCTTTTACTGATTTTACTTGCATTCTCTGATCTTCCTTTGATTTTCGATTTTGAGTTGGGGCTAGGGTATTAAATGGATATAGCCCGATGAATCTGCCCTGATAATATCAAATTTTTTATATTGTCTACAGTTCTGATTTTTGCCCAAGTCCTCTGTTTTTTCTTTGCTTTCTTGTTTTTGAGATTTTGTTGCCTGCATAAAAATATTTGGGCTTTTAATGATTTTACTTGTATTTTCTATTCTTTCTTCGATTTTCGATTGAATCTGGGCTAGGGTATTAAATGGATATAGCCTAATGACTTTGCTTTGATAATATTTTTATTTTATATTGTCTACAACTCTGATATTTGCCAAAGTCCTCGGTTTCTTCTTTGCTTTCTTGTTTTTATGATTTTGTTGCATTCATAAGGATATTTAGGCCTTCTATGATTTTACTTGTATTCTCCATTTTCCTTCGATTTTCGATTTTGAGTTTGGGCTAGGTTATTAAATGAATATAGCCTGATGATTCTGCTTTGATAATATCTATATATATATATATATATATAGATATATTTTATGTTGTCTATAACTCTGATTTTTTCCCAAGTCCTCGGTTTCTTCTTTCCTTTCTTGTTTTTATGATTTTGTTGCATTTCTAAGGATATTTGGGCTTTTAATGATTTTAGTTGTATTCTCCGTTCTACCTTCGATTTTCGATTTTGAGTAGGGTGTTAAATGGATATAGCCTGATGAGTCTACTTTGATATTAATTTTTATTTTCTATTGTCTACAACTCTGATTTTTCCCCAAGTCCTCAGTTTTTTCTTTGCATTCTTGTTCTTAAGATTTTGTTGCATTTATAAGGATATTTGGGCTTTAATGGTTTTACTTGTATTCTCCGTCCTTCCTTCGATTTTCGATTTTGAGTTGGGGCTATGTTACTAATTGGATGTAGCTTGATGACTATACTTTGAAATTATTTTTTGGTTTATATTGTCTATAACTCTGATTTTTGCCCAAGTCCTCAGTTTCTTCTTTGCTTTCTTGTTTTTATGAAGTTGTTGCGTTTAGAAGGATATTTGGGCTTTTAATGATTTTACAAGTATTCTTCGTTCTTCCTTCGATTTTTGATTTTTAGTTTGGACGAGGTTATTAAATGGATGTAGCCAGATGACTCTCCTTTGATATTATTTTTTGTTTTTTATTCTCTATAACTCTTATTTTTGCCCAAGTCCTCTGGTTTTTCTTTGCTTTCTTGTTCTTAAGATTTTGTTGCTTTTATATGCATATTTGGGCTTTTAATGATTTTACCTGTATTCTCCATTCTTCCTTCAATTTTTGATTTTGAGTTGGGGCTATGGTACTAATTGGATTTAGCCTGATGAGTTTGCTTTGATAATACCATTTGTTTTATATTGTCTTTGACTCTGATTTTTGCTCAAGTCCTCAGTGTTCTCTTTCTTTTCTTGTATTAAAGATTTTGTTGCATTTCTAAGTATATTTGGGCTTTTAATGATTTTACTTGTGTTCTTTTTAAAAAAAATTTTTTTTTTGCCATTGATTTTCACTTTTGATTTGGGGCTAGTGTATTAAATGGATATAGCCTGATGACTTTGCTTTGATAATATTATTTGTTTTATATTGTCTATAACTCTTATTTTTGCCCAAGTCCTTTGTTTTTTCTTTGCCTTCTTGTCTTTATTTTTATTTTGTTGCCTTTATAAGGATATTTGGGCTTTTAATGATTTTACTTGTATTCTCTGTTCTTTCTTCGATTTTCGATTTTGAGTCAGGGCTAGGGCATTAATTGGATATAGCCTAATGACTCTGCTTTGATAATATTTTTCGTTTTATATTTTCTATAACTCTGATTTTTGCCTGAGTCCTCAGTTTCTTCTTCGCTTTCTTGTTTTTATGATTTTGTTGTGTTCGTGAGGATATTTTGGCTTTTAATGATTTTATTTCTATTCTCCGTTCTTCCATCGATTTTCGATTTTGAGTCGGGGCTAGGGTATTAAATCGATATAGCCGGATGACTCTGCTGTGGTATTATTTTTTGTTCTATGTTGTCTATAACTCATATTTTTTCCCAAGTCCTCTGTTTTTTCTTTAGTTTCTAGTATTTTAAATTTTGTTCCCTTTATAATGATATTTGGTCTTTTAATGATTTTATTTTTATTCTCCGTTCTTTCTTTGATTTTCAATTTTGAGTTGGGGCAAGGGTATAAAATGAGTATAGCCTAATGACTGCTGTGGTACTATTTTTTGTTTTATATTGTCTATAACTCTGATTTTTTCTAAAGTACTCGGTTTCTTTTTTGTTGTTTTGTTTTTATGATTTTGTTGCGTTTATAAGGATATTTGGGCCTTTAGTGATTTTACTTGTATTCTCCGTTCTTCCTTTGATTTTCAGTTGGGGCTAGGGTATTAAATGCATATAGCCTCATGACTCTGCTTTGATAATATATCTATATATATATATATTTTATATTGCCTGTAATTCTGATTTTTGCCCAAGTCCTCGGTTTCTTCTTGGCTTTCTTGTTTTTTTTGATTTTGTTGCGTTTATAAGGATATTTGGGCTTTTAATGATTTTACTCATATTCTCCGTTCTTCCTTCGATTTTCAATTTTGAGTGGGGGCTAAGGTATTAAATGGATATTGCCTGATGACTCTGCTTTGATAATATTTTTGGTTTTATATTGTCTATAACTCTGATTTTTGCCCAAGTCCTCAGTGTTTTCTTGTTTTTAAGATTTTGTTGCATTTCTAAGTATATTTGGGATTTTAATGATTTTACTCGTATTCTTTTTTTTTTTTTTTTTTTTCCTTTTCTTATCAATTTTGACTTGGGGCTAGGGTATTAAATGGATATGGCCACATGACTCTGCTTTTATAATATTACTTGTTTTCTGTTGTCTATAACTCTGATTTTCGCCTACTTCGTCAGTTTTTTTTTTCTTTTTCTTTCTTGTTTTTAAGATTTTGTTGCAATAATAAGGATATTTGGGCTTTTAATGATTTTATTATTATGCCCCGTTCTTTCTTTGATTTTTGATTTTGATTCGGGGCTAAGGTTTTAAATGGATATAGCCTGATGACTCTGCTTTGATAATATCATTTGTTTTATTTTGTCTCCAACTCTGATTTTTGCCTAACTCCTCGGTTTCTTCTTTGCTTTCTTGTTTTTATGATTTTGTTGCGTTTATAATGATATTTGGGCTTTCTATGATTTTACTTGTATTCTAAGTTCTTCCTTCGATTTTCGATTTTGAGTTGGGGCTAGCGTATTAAATGGATATAGCCTGATGACTCTGCTTTGATAATAGTTTTTGTTTTATATTGTCTATAACTCTGGTTTTTGCCAAAGTCTGTGTTTTCTTCTTTGCTTTCTTGTTTTTATGATTATGTTGCGTTTATAAGCATATTTGGGCTTTCAATGTTTTTACTTGTATTCTTCGTTCTTCCTTCAATTTTCGATTTTGAGTTGGGGCTAGGGTATTAAATGGATATAGCTTGATGACTCTGCTTTGATAATACTTTTTGTTTTATATTGTCTATAACTCTGATTTTTGCTCAAGTCCTTAGTGTTTTCTTGTTTATTAGATTTTGTTGCGTTTCTTAGTATATTTGGGCTTTTAATGATTTTAATTGTATTCTCCGTTCTTCCTTCGATTTTTGATTTTGAGTTGGGGCTAGGGTATTAGATGAATGTAGCCTGATGACTCTGCTTTTATAATATTATTTATTTTATATTGTCTATAACTCGTTTTTTTTTTTTTTCCCAATTTCTCTGTTTCTTTTTCTCTTTTTTGCTTTTAAGATTTTGTTGCGTTTATAAGGATTTGCGGGCTTTTAACGATTTTACTTGTATTCTCTATTGTTCCTTCAATTTTCGATTTTGAGTTGGGGCTAGGGTATTAAATGGATATAGCCTGATGAATCTGCTTTGGTAATATTTTTTGCTTTATACTATCTATAACTTTGATTTTTGCTCAAGTCCTTAGTTTTTTCTTTGCTTTCTATTTTTCGAGATTTTGTTGCATTTATAAGGATATTTGGGCTTTTAGTGATTTTACTTGTATTCTTTGCTTTTCCTTCGATTTTTGATTTTGAGTTGGGGCTAGGGTATTAAACAGATATAGCCTAGTGACTCTACTTTGGTATTATTTTTTGTTCTATATTGTCTATAACTCTGATTTTTGCCAAAGCCCTCGGTTTCTTCTTTGCTTTCTTGTTTTTATGATTTTGTTGCGTTCGTAAGGATATCTGGGCGTTTAATGATTTTACTTGCATTCTCCGATCTTCCTTCGATTTTCGATTTTGAGTTGGGGCTAGGGTATTAAATGGATATTGCCTGATGACTCTGCTTTGATAATATCAAATTTTTTATATTGTCTACAACTCTGATTTTTGCCCAAGTCCTTTGTCTTTTCTTTGCTATGTTGTTTTTAAGATTTTGTTGCCTTTACAAAGATATTTGGGCTTTTAATGATTTTACTTGTATTTTTTGTTCTTTCTTCGATTTTCGACTTAATCTGGGCTAGGGTATTAAATGGATATAGCCTAATGACTTTGCTTTGACAATATTTTTTGTTTTATATTGTCAATAACTTTGATTTTTACCAAAGTCCTCGGTTTCTTCTTTGCTTTCCCTCTTTTATGATTTTGTTGCGTTCATCAGGATATTTGGGATTTCTATGATTTTACTTGTATTCTTCGTTTTCCTTCGATTTTCGATTTTGAGTTTGGGCTAGGGTATTAAATGGATATTGCCTGATGACTCTGCTTTGGTAATGTGTGTGTGTGTATATATATATATATATATTATTTATTTATTTTATTTTATGTTGTCTATAACTCTGATTTTTCCTCAAGTCATCGGTTTCTTCTTTCCTTTCTTGTTTTTATGATTTTGTTGCGTTTATAAGGATATTTGGGCTTTTAATTATTTTACACGTATTCTCCGTTCTACCTTCGATTTTCGTTTTTGAGTCGGGACTAGGGTGTTAAATGGATATAGCCTGATGAGTCTGCTTTGATATTAAATTTTTTTTTCAATTGTCTACAACTCTGATTTTTCCCCAAGTCGACTGTTTTTTCTTTGCTTTCTTGTTCTTAAGATTTTGTTGCATTTAAAAGGATATTTGGGCTTTTAATGATTTTACTTGTATTCTCCGTTGTTCCTTCTATTTTCGATTTTGAGTTGGGGCTATGTTACTAATTAGATATAGCCTGATGACTCTGTTTTGATAATATTTTTTTGTTTAATATTGCCTGTAACTCTAATTTTTACCCAAGTCCTTGACTTCTTCTTTGCTTTCTTGTTTTTCTCATTTTGTTGCGTTTATAAGGATATTTGGGCTCTTAATGATTTTACTTGCACTCTCCGATCTTCCTTCGATTTTCAATTTTGAGTTGGGCTAGGGTATTAAATGGATATAGCCCGATGACTCTGCCTTGATAGTGTCAAAGGTTTTATATTGTCTACAACTCTGATTTTTGCCCAAGTCCTCTGTTTTTTCTTTGGTTTCTTGTTTTTGAGATTTTGTTGCCTTTATAAGGATATTTGGGCTTTGAATGATTTTACTTGTATTTTCCGTTCTTTCTTCGATTTTCGACTGAATCTGGGCTAGGGTCGTATGTGGATATAGCCTAATGGCTTTTCTTTGATAATTATTTATTTATATTGTCTATAACTCTGATTTTTGCCAAAGTCCTCGGTTTCTTCTTTGCTTTCTTGGTTTTATGATTTTGTTGCGTTCATAAGGATATTTGGGCTTTCTATGATTTTACTTGTATTATCCGTTTTCCTTCGATTTTCAATTTGAGTTTGGGCTAGGGTATTAAATGGATATAGCCTGATGACTCTGCTTTGATTATATATATATATATATATATATATATATATATCGATATATATATTTATGTTGTCTATTACTTTGATTTTTGCCCAAGTCCTCGGTTTCTTCTTTCTTTTCTTGTTTTTATAATTTTGTTGCGTTTATAAGGATATTTGGGCTTTTAATGATTTTACTTGTATTCTCCGTTCTACCTTCGATTTTCGATTTTGAGTTGGGACTAGGGTGTTAAATGGATGTAGCCTGATGACTCTGCTTTGATATTAATTTTTGTTTTCTATTGTCTACAACTCTTTTTTTTTTCTTTGCTTTCTTGTTCTTAAGATTTTGTTGCATTTATAAGGATATTTGGGCTTTTAATGATTTTACTTGTATTCTCCGTCCTTCCTTCGATATTCGATTTTGAGTTGGGGCTATCTTACTAATTGGATTTGGCCTGATGACTCTGTTTTGATAATATTTTTTGTTTTATATTGTCTATAACTCTGATTTTTACCCAAGTCCTCGACTTCTTCTTTGCTTTCTTGTTTTTAAGATTTTGTTGCATTTGTAAGTATATTTGGGCTTTTAATGATTTTACTTGTATTCACTGTTTTTCCTTCGATTTTCAATTTTGAGTGGGGGCTAGGGTATTGAATGGATATAGCCTGATGACTCTACTTTGAAATTATTTTTTGTTTTATATTGTCTATAACTCTGATTTTTGCCCAAGTCCTCAATTTCTTCTTTGCTTTCTTGTTTTTATGAACTTTTTGCGTTTGGAAGGATATTTGGGCTTTTAATGATTTTACAAGTATACTTTGTTCTTCCTTCGATTTTTGATTTTGAGTTTGGACTAGGGTATTAAATGTATGTAGCCAGATGACTCTCCTTTGATTTTATTTTTTGTTTTTTATTGTCTATAACTCTTATTTTTGCCCAAGTCCTTGGTTTCTTTTTTGTTTTTTTGGTTTTTTGTTTTTATGATTTTGTTGCGTTTATAAGGATATTTGGGCTTTTAATGATTTTACTTGTATTCTCTGTTCTTCCTTCGATTTTGAGTTGGGGCTAGGGTCTTAATTGCATATAGCCTGATGACTCTACTGTGATAATATTTTTTGTTTTATATTGTTTGTAACTCTGATTTTTGCCCAAATCCTCGGTTTCTTCTTGGCTTTCTTGTTTGTTTGATTTTGTTGCGTTTATAAGGATATTTGGGCTTTTAATGATTTTATTACTTGTATTCTCCATTCTTCCCTCGATTTTTGATTTTGAGTTGGGGCAAGGGTATTAAATAGATATAGCCTGATGACTCTACTTTGATAATAATTTTTGTTTTATATTGCCTATAACTCTGATTTTTGCCCAAGTCCTCAGTGTTTTCTTGTTTTTAAGATTTTGTTGCATTTCTAAGTATATTTGGGCTTTTAATGATTTTACTTGTATTCTTTTTTTTTTTTTTTCTTTTGCTTTTCGATTTTGTGTTCTGGCTAGGGTGTTAAATGGATATGGCCTGATGACTCTGCTTTTATAATATTATTTATTTTATATTGTCTATAACTCTGATTTTTGCCTAATTCCTCAGTTTTTTATTTATTTATTTTTATTTTGCTTTCTTGTCTTTAAGATTTTGTTGCAATTATAAGGATATTTGGGCTTTTAATGATTTTACTTGTATTCTCTGTTCATCCTTCGTTTTTCGATTTTGAGTTCGGGCTATGGTATTAATTGGATATAGCCTGGTGACTCTACTTTGGCATTATTTTTTGTTCTATATTGACTATAACTTTGATTTTTGCCCTAGTCCTCTGTTTTTTCTTTAGTTTTTAGTATTTAATATTTTGTTGCATTTATTAGGATATTTGGGCTTTTAATGATTTTACTTGTATTCTCTGTCCTTCCTTCGATTTTCGATTTTGAGTTGGGGCTATGTTACTAATTGGATATAGCTTGATGACTCTGTTTTGAAAATATTTTTTGTTTTATATTGTCTCTAACTCTGATTTTTACCCAAGTCCTCGACTTCTTCTTTGCTTTCTTGTTTTGATCATGTTGTTGCGTTTCTAAGGATCTTTGGGCTTTTAATGATTTTACTTGCATTCTCTGATCTTCCTTCGATTTTCGATTTTGAGTTGGGGCTAGGGTATTAAATGGATATAGCCTGATGACTCTGCCTTGATAATATCAAATTTTTTATATGTTCTACAACTCTGATTTTTGCCCAAGTCCTCGGTTTCTTCTTGGCTTTCCTGTTTTTTTGATTTTGTTGCGTTTGTAAGGATATTTGGGCTTTTAATGATTTTACTTGTATTCTTCGTTCTTCCCTCGATTTTTGATTTTGAGTCGGGGCAAGGGTATTAAATAGATATAGCTTGATGACTCTGCTTTGATAATAATTTTTGTTTTATATTGCCTATAACTCTCATTTTTGCCCAAGTCCTCAGTGTTTTCTTGTTTTTAAGATTTTTTTGCGTTTCTAAGTATATTTGGGCTTTTAATGATTTTACTTGTATTCTTTCTTTCTTTTTTTTTTTTTTTTCTTTTGCTTTTCGATTTTGTGTTGGGGCTAGGGTGTTAAGTGGATATGGTCTGATGACTCTGCTTTTATACTATTATTTATTTTATATGGTCTATAACTCTGATTTTTGCCTAGTTCCTCCTTTTTTTTAAAAAAAATATTTTATTATATTTTATATTTTTATTTTTGCTTTCTTGGCTTTAAGATTTTGTTGCAATTATAAGGATATTTGGGCTTTTAATGATTTTACTTGTATTCTCTGTTCATCCTTCGATTTTCGTTTGTGAGTTCGGGCTATGGTATTAATTGGATATAGCCTGATGACTTTGCGTTGATTATATTCTTTGTTTTATATTGTCTATAACTCTTTTTTTTTTTTTTTTTTCCCAAGTTCTTGGTTTCTGTTTCGCTTTCTTGTTTTTAAGATTTTGTTGCATTTGTAAGGATTTTTGGGCTTTTAATGATTTTACTTGTATTCTCTGTTGTTCCTTTGATTTTTGATTTTGAGTTGGGGCTTTGGTATTAAATGGATATAGCCTGATGACTCTGCTTCGGTAATATTTTTTATTTTATATTGTCTATAACTCTGATTTTTGCTCAAGTCCTTAGTTTTTTCTTTGCTTTCTATTTTTGAAGATTTTGCTGCATTTATAAGGATATTTGGGCTTTTAGTGATTTTACTTGTATTCCTTGTTTTTCCTTTGATTTTCGATTTTGAGTTGGGGCTAGGGTATTAAATGGATATAGCCTGGTGACTCTACTTTGGCATTATTTTTTGTTCTATATTTTCTATAACTTTTATAACTTTTATTTTTGCCTTAGTCCTCTGTTTTTTCTTTAGTTTCTAGTATTTAAGATTTTGTTGCATTTATAAGGATATTTGGGCTTTTAATGATTTTACTTGTATTCTCCGTCCTTCCTTCGATTTTCGATTTGGAGTTGGGGCTTTGTTACCAATTGGATATAGCCTGATGACTCTGTTTTGAAAATATTTTTTGTTTTATATTGTCTATAACTCTGATATTTACCCAAGTCCTCGACTTCTTCTTTGATTTCTTGTTTTTATCATTTTGTTGCGTTTCTAAGGATCTTTGGGCTTTTAACGATTTTACTTGCATTCTCCGATCTTCCTTCGATTTTTGATTTTGAGTTGGGGCAAGGGTATTAAATGGATATAGCCTGATGACTCTGCCTTTATAATATCAAATTTTTTATATTGTCTACAACTCTGATTTTTGCCCAAGTCCTCGGTTTCTTCTTGCCTTTCTTGTTTTTATGATTTTGTTGCGTTTATAAAGATATTTGGGCTTTTAATGGTTTTACTTGTATTCTCCGTTCTACTTTCGATTTTCGATTTTGAGTCGGGAGTAGGGTGTTAAATGGATATAGCCTCATGAGTCTGCTTTGATATTAATTTTTCTTTTCTATTGTCTACAACTCTGATTTTTCCCCAAGTCCTCAGTTTTTTAATTGCTTTCTTGTTCTTAAGATTTTGTTGCATTTATAAGGATATTTGGGCTTTTAATGATTTTACTTGTATTCTCCGTCCTTCCTTCGATTTTCGACTTGGAGTTGGGGCTATGTTACTAATTGGATATAGCCTCATGACCCTGTTTTGATAATATTTTTTGTTTTATATTGTCTATAACTCTAATTTTTACCCAAGTCCTCGGTCTCTTATTTGCTTTCTTGTTTTTATGATTTTGTTTCGTTCAGAAGGATATTTGGGCTTTCTTGGATTTTACTTGTATTCTCCGTTTTCCTATATATATATATATTTTATGTTGTGTATAACTCTGATTTTTGCCCAAGTCCTCGGTTTCTTCTTTCCTTGTTTTTATGATTTTGTTGCATTTATAAGGATATTTGGGCTTTTAATGATTTTACATATATTCTCCGTTGTACCTTCGATTTTCGTTTTTGAGTCGGGACTAGGGTGTTAAATGGATGTAGCCTGATGAGTCTGCTTTGATATTAATTTTTTTTTTTTTTTTCAATTGTCTACAACTCTGATTTTTCCCCAAGTCGTCTGTTTTTTCTTTGCTTTCTTGTTCTTAAGATTTGGTTGCATTTAAAAGTATATTTGGGCTTTTAATGATTTTACTTGTATTCTCCATTGTTCCTTCTATTTTTGATTTTGAGTTGGGGCTATGTTACTAATTAGATATAGCCTGATGACTCTGTTTTGATTATATTTTTTGTTTTATATTGTCTGTAACTCTAGTCCTCGACTACTTCTTTGCTTTCTTGTTTTTATCATTTTGTTGCGTTTATAAGGATATTTGGGCTCTTAATGATTTTACTTGCATTCTCCGATCTTCCTTCGATTTTTGATTTTGAGTTGGGCTAGGGTATTAAATGGATATAGCCTGATGACTGTGCCTTGATAATATCAAATTTTTTATATTGTCTACAACTCTGATTTTTGCCCACGTCCTCTGTTTTTTCTTTGCTTTCTTGTTTTTAGGATTTATTGCCTTTATATGGATATTTAGGCTTTTAATGATTTTACTTGTATTTTCCGGTCTTTCTTCGATTTTCGGCTGAATTTGGGCTAGGGTATTAAATGGATATAGCCTAAGGACTTTGATTTGATAATATTTTTTGTTTTATATTGTCCATAACTCTGATTTTTGCCAAAGTCCTCGGTTTCTTCTTTGCTTTCTTGTTTTTATGATTTTGTTGTGTTTATAAGGATATTTGGGCTTTCTTTGATTTTACCTGTATTCTCCATTTTCCTTCGATTTTCGATTTTGAGTTTGGGCTAGGGAATTAAATGGATATAGCCTGATGACTCTGCTTGATAATATATATATATATATAGGTCCGGTCCTATAGGCTGCAGTTGATATATGGTTGTATCAGCGTGAGCAATCCCGGGTGTTCATTCAAAATAGCTGGAAATCGACGGCTGGGGCAAAGTCAAGAGAAAGCTGACAGCCTAGTCACATCCGCTTCTCTCTCCCACGTTCTCCCGTCCTCTCTCTCCTTCTCCAGATTAGAAGCACATCCGCTTCTCTCTCACACCAGATCAGAAGCTTATCACATCTCTCTCTCTCTCTCATGGCTTACGAACCTCACCTCCGGCCGGCCATGGCAGCTCCTCTCGTGCTTGGTCTTGTGTGTACATAAGAATATTTGCGTGCTTGCCTTTCTCTACTCTACTTTTGCTGTAGTGGTGATTCAATGTGGCAAATCATGTCCATTGGTTATGACCTATAACATTGTGAAAAAAGAAGTTTTGTCGTCCGATTTGAAGGCACCATTCCTGGGATTCCTCCATGATCATCCTGTGGATCAAAATCAAAGTGAAAGTTGTGGTCCTTTCAGCCTCCCCACCCCCCACTAATGACCTATAATCATGGTTTCTATTTATTGGTAAAAAATCCAACCCCATCATTTCTTTCTCCATCCAAAGGATTAGCTTTTCCCAGGCAGATGAATCACATGTAGAGACACACATTAAGTATCAACCAGGAAAAAAAAAAGATCAAAAGAAAGAACGATGAACAACCAACAAGCAGTTACATTGGTTGGTCATCTGTAGCCACTAAAAATTGTTTATAGTAAAGGTGAAAAAAAAAATTTCAGAATGTTTCTTTGCTATGGAACTTGGTCTGCTCTTTTTATTGATTGTCTTCTCTTGTTATGCTTGAGCATATTTGACAATTATGGTGCATAGCTCTAAAATTGTGACGAATTGCACTGAGTGCCGAAAAGAGAGAAAATCAGTGAAAGCTGTTGGCAGGGGATAATTTATTCTCACGTTTTGTCATTGGAATGTTGTAAACATTGTGACATTCTGGGTCTGTTTTCATGGAAATAGTATAAAGTAGATGCCATTCACAACACAGTGAAAAAGCATAAACTCTTGCATTTCCTGCAATAACTTGATGGGGTTTTTGAACCTGTGCTTGTGGCCACATATCCAAACTAAAGCCGGCAACATGTTGGGTTAATGCAGGTTAAGGTTGCATCAACTTGGGATGTTACCATTACAACCCAACCGAATTCCTAATATTATAAGAAATTTAAATTATGATTTTGAAAACTGAAAAATGAATCGCCTTTTTAAAAAAAAATTATGCTGTCTGGGAGATAGTTTTGCGCATAAAAGCATTCTCAAAGCAAGAACATCTAAAATGATCAAGGGTGAAGCACTAATCAGACCAAATCAATGAAAGAGAACCCAAAAAAAAAAAAGAATAATCATCTTGATGGAAATGTTCAGCCACCTTTTTTGTTTTCTTTTTTTGGATACTGGGGACTGGAAATTGCAACTGGGTTAAGCCAATTTGAATTCATGTAGGCTTGAACATTTCTGATGGTCTCTAATTCTGCTCATTTCAGAAATTAAAATCCACCGAGGTCATCATTCTTATTTTGTTCAATCTTATTCAATTCACCTCATCCGGTGGAGAGTTGATGCAAGAATACAAAAATTCAGGACATTAAATATTGTGAGGTTCGTGGTTGAGCTGCTAACAGTGAGGTTCGTGGTTGAAGAGAGGAGCTGCCATGGCCGGCCGGAGGTGAGGCTCGTAAGCCATGAGAGAGAGAGAGAGATGTGATAAGCTTCTTATCTGGTGTGAGAGAGAAGCAGATGTGCTTCTGATCTAGAGAAGGAGAGAGAGGACGGGAGAACGTGGGAGAGAGAAGCGGATGTGACTAGGCTGTCAGGTTTCCCTTGACTTTGCCCCAGCCGTCGATTTCCAGCTATTTTGAATGAACACCCGGGATTGCTCACGCTGATACAACTGTATATCAGCTGCAGCCTATAGGACCGGACCTGTATATATATATATGTTGTCTATAGCTCTGATTTTTGCCCAAGTCTTTGGTTTCTTTTTGCCTTTCTTGTTTTTTTGATTTTGTTGTGTTTATAAGGATATTTGGGCTCTTAATGATTTTACTTGTATTCTTCGTTCTACCTTCGATTTTTGATTTTGAGTTGGGACTAGGGTGGTAAATGGATATAGCCCGTTGAGTCTGCTTTGATATTAATTTTTGTTTTCTATTGTCTACAACTCTGATTTTTCCCCAAGTCGTCTGTTTTTCCTTCGCTTTCTTGTTCTTAAGATTTTGTTGCATTTATAAGGGTATTTGGGCTGTTGATGATTTTATTTGTATTCTCCGTCCTTCCTTCTATTTTTGATTTTGAGTTGGGGCTATGTTACTAATTGGATATAGCCTGATGACTCTGTTTTGATAATATTTTTTGAAGATAAGGAATCCTCTTCAGCTGATCTTTGGGATAAAGTCCACTTTCTGGCTGCTTTTTGGGCTCATTCTTCCAAGGAGTTTAGGGAGATTCCTTTGTTTGTTTTGAATTCGGACTGGGGGGCTGTATGCTGTTAGGCTTTTTGTTTTTTTAGTTCTGTTTTCTGTGTCTTTCTGTTTTTGTTTCTTCTTTGTCTTTGTTTATTGGTGGACTGCTGGTCCTCCTTTATTCATTTTCCATCAATAAAATTGTTTGTTGCTGTTCAAAAAAAAATATAGCCTGATGACTCTGTTTTGATAATATTTTTTGTTTTAAATTGTCTGTAACTCTGATTTTTACCCAAGTCCTCGACTTCTTCTTTGCTTTCTTGTTTTTATGATGTTGTTGCGTTTTTAGGGATATTTGGGCTTTTAATGATTTATGTGCATTCTCTGATCTTGCTTCAATTTTCGATTTTGGGTTGGGGCTACGGTATTAAATTGATATAGCCTGATGACTCTGCCTTGATAATATGAAATTTTTTATATTGTCTACAACTCTGATTTTTGCCCAAGTCCTCTGTTTCTTCTTTGCTTTCTTGTTTTTAGGATTTTGTTGCCTTTATTAGGATATTTGGGCTTTTAATGATTTTCCTTGTATTTTCTGTTCTTTCTTCGATTTTCGATTGAATCTGGGCTAGGGTGTTAAATGGATAGAGCCTAATGATTTTGCTTTGATAATATTTTTTGTTTTATATTGTCCATAACTCTGATTTTTGCCAAAGTCCTCGGTTTCTTCTTTGCTTTCTTGTTTTTATGATGATGTTGCGTTCATAAGGATATTTGGGCTTTCCTGGATTTTACTTGTATTCTCCGTTTTCCTTCGATTTTCGATTTTGAGTTTGGGCTAGGGTATTAAATGGATCTAGCTTGATGACTCTGCTTTGATAATATCTATATCTATCTATCTATCTATAAATATATCTATATATATATATATATATATATATATATATATATATATATATATATAGATATTTTTTTTAATTTTTTATTTTAATGTTGTGTATAACTTTGATTTTTGCCCAAGTCCTCGGTTTCTTCTTTGCTTTCTTGTTTTGATGATTTTGTTGCGTTTATAAAGATATTTGGGTTTTTAATGATTTTACTTGTATTCTCCGTTTCTACCTTCGATTTTTGTTTTTTGAGTCGGGGCTAGTTTGTTAAATGGATATTGCCTGATGAGTCTGCTTTGATATCAATTTTTGTTTTCAATTTTCTACAACTCTGATTTTTCCCCAAGTCATCTTTTTTTCTTTGCTTTCTTGTTCTTAAGATTTTGTTGCATTTTATAAAAATATTTGGGCTTTTAATGATTTTACTTGTATTCTCCGTCCTTCCTTTTATATTCAATTTTGAGTTGGGGCTATGTTATTAATTAGATATAGCCTGAAGACTCTGTTTTGATAATATATATTTTTTTATATTATCTGTAACTCTGATTTTTACCCAAGTCCTTGACTTCTTCTTTCTTGTTTTTATCATTTTCTTGAGTTTATAAGGATAGTTGGGCTTTTAATGATTTTACTTGCATTCCCCTATCTTCCTTCGATTTTCGATTTTGAGTTGGGGCTAGGGTATTAAATGGATATAGCCTGATGACTTTGCCTTGATAATATCAAATTTTTTATAGGCCAAGCTATTGCCACCACTCAAAATACTCTAAGCGACCCAATATTTAAATAATTTGTAAAATTCTTTATATCTAAATGTAAATTTACCAATAAGGACATGTCTACTTAAAGAGTTTAAAAATTTCCTATCCCCACCCCACTCCACCCCCAACTCCACCCCTAACTCCAAAAACATTCCACCATTTATAAACTTCACCATTTATAGACTTCATGCTCTCACAAACCCTAACAACCTTGACACCAAATCCATATTTACATGAAAAATTAGTGTTTCTCATGTTATATTGAATAATGGACAAGAAAAACATTGGTAGAGATGATATTAGCAACCAAAAAATAAGTATTTATACACTTTTTATCGAGTTTAACTTTAGTTTTTTGTATACTAAATTTCGTCTTGTTCGGTTTTTCGACTCCGAACATGTTTACAACGTTCATTTCTGTTACACCGAACTCTTTTAATGCGTTCCGACTTCTAAGTCCGAACAAAGTTATTTTGTTCCATTTTCCAACTCCGAACAAATGGATATTGTTCGGTTATGTAACTCCGAACAAATGGATATTGTTCACCTGTAGGAGTCCGAACAAGCTTGTGTTGTTCCGTTTTAAAACACCAAACAACTTGATTATACAACAATTGAGAATTGTTCGTATATGTAATTGTGAATGGATTTTGAGTGTTCGTGTTTATAAGTCGGAACAAATACTAGAGATTTAATTTTAAAGGTCCGAACGTTTTTATATTGTTATTTTCTATAAAGCCGAACATATATACTTTGTTCTTACTAATAAGTCCAAACATATATAATATGTTCTTACTAATAAGTCCGAACATGTATACTTTGTTCTTACTAATAGGTCTGAACAGGTTGGGGGTGGGGTAGGCTTGAGATGGGGACACGTTACAGGTTGGGGGTGGGGTGGAAAAATGTTAGGGAATTTTTTCTTAAGGGTATTTTAGGAAGATAAGGGGGTGCTTTCAGTAAAACATGAGGGGATTTAATTAGTGGGGGGCTTAAAGCATTTTGAGTGGTGGCAATAGTCTGGCCCTTTTTTATATTGTCTACAACTTTGATTTTTGCCCAAGTCCTCTATTTCTTCTTTGTTTTCTTGTTTTTAGGATTTTGTTGCCTTTATATGGATATTTGGGCTTTTAATGATTTTACTTGTATTTTCCATTGTTTCTTCGATTTTTGACCGAATTTGGGCTAGGGTATTAAATGGATATAGCCTAATGATTTTGCTTTGATTTTATTTTTTGTTTTATATTTTCTATAACTCTGATTTTTGCCAAAGTCCTCGGTTTCTTCTTTGCTTTCTTGTTTTTATGATTTTGTTGTGTTCATAGAGATATTGGGCTTTCTATGATTTTTCTTGTATTCTCTGTTTTCCTTCGATTTTCGATTTTGAGTTTGGGCTAGGGTATTAAATGGATATAGCCTGATGACTCTGCTTTGATAATATATATATATATATATATATATATATATATATATATAGATATATTTTTTTTTAATGTTGTCTATAACTCTGATTTTTGCCCAAGTCCTCAGTTTCTTCTTGTCTTTCTTGTTTTTATGATTTTATTGCGTTTATGAGGATATTTGGGCTTTTTCATGATTTTATTTGTATTCTCCTTTGTACCTTCGATTTTCGATTTTGAGTCGAGACTAGGGTGGTAAATGGATATAGTTAGGGTTCAAAGTTTCGATTGTCTCGGACGAGATCTCACCAAGACAATTCGGTCTCGCCGCCCTCCGATACGAGAAATGGGGCCATTACAAGCATATACGTGGGAGGTATCCTTCTCGGCCGAGAATGTCGAGATCTTGGACGAGATGAAATGATGTGGGCGAGAAATCGAAGTCTCGGTTGGATTCGAACGATTGCTCTTCCAAATCGTTCGAGACGGTATGCTTGCCCATGTGAGCTTGAATTGAGAAAAGAAGATGCAGATGGGCAGTGGAGACCATACAGCCTACTTTGAGGTTGTCTCTGTCGCTCGAATCTAGATTTGGTAGTCTGTTCAAGAATCTGGTTGTCTCCGGTGGGCGGCAGCGGCATCTCTCTCGTCTCAGATGGGCTGTAGCGGCTGCGGCATAGGTCGGCAGACGAGGACTTCCAGATCTGGTCTCCATCGCGTGACTTGAGCGGTTCGAGTCTCTCTTCTCTCTTGCATCTCACGCGTGTTCGAGTCTCAACTGGTTCGAGTCTTCGAGAACCACGGACTTAAGGTAAGGTTTGTTTTTATTTTATTTGTTTTGTTTTTGGTTTTGTTTTCCTTTTTTAAAGTGCTGTTGCGACTTTGAGAACTTTGTTTATTTATTTATTGTTTTGTTTTTGTTTTTATTTTATTTTTTTCATTCTTTTTAAGTGCTATTGAGAACTATATGTTTATAGACATAAACAATCCTTTTTATTTATTTATTTATTTTTAAAATGCTTTTTTTTTTGATAAATGATAATTTTTTTTTTAAAATCGAAAATACTAATTTTTAAATTTAGAAAATTGTTACACATTTTTTTAATCATCATGATCTTATAAATATGCATAAATAATATTTTGGACAAAATATATTAGCGTGCTAGCGCCTTTTTAAAAAAAAAAAAATGTTTTTGACCATATTATGTGCCTTAAGTTCATTATTTTTCTTATTTGATGGTTCCAATGTAATCATCATATTTTTTACAAATTGTCTATGATTTTTTTGAATTTTTTCAAACATTTTTTTCATGTGTAAAGTTGCATCTTGCCCGAGACGCAACGGTTTGGGCGAGACCGAGATGAACGAGACCGAAACGCGACGAGGACTGAGACCGAGACTTTGAACCATGGATATAGCCTGATGACTCTGCTTTGATATTAGTTTTTCTTTTCTATTGTCTACAACTTTGCTTTTTTCCCAAGTCCTCTGTTTTTTCTTTGCTTTCTTGTTTTATGATTTTGTTGCATTTATAAGAATATTTGGGCTTTTATTGATTTTACTTGTATTCTCCGTCCGTCCTTCGATTTTCTATTTGGAGTTGGGGATATGTTACTAATTGGATATAGACTGATGACTCTGTTTTGATAAGTATCAGCTATAGCACACGTGCGTTGCACGTAAACATTTTAAATGACAATAATTATATTAAAAAAAAAAATGCAGGAAGATTTTTAAATTCTTAGCAAGGTTTTTGTTGGTCGTGGTATGCTCATCACAATTTGACAAAAACACAATGACTTGCACAAAAATAAAGTAAATTAATTCAATGTTGGATTGTGACTGTAGCTACACAATGACTGTGGCTATAGAAAGGATTAAAGGAATTGGTGGGAACTATCTTACTTTGATCGAGCGAACCTCAATATGAAGAGGTAGATATGCAACTTTTGGAAGACTTTTCACCCTTTAATTCTTTCTCTAGGCAAATAGATATTCACTATCGTTGTTCATATTTTTTCTTTTCATGGGAAATCATCCTGTTATATATAAATATAAAGAAAACTAATCCTAATCAAATAAGGTGAACTAATCCTAATCAAATGCGTACACCTTAGTGCTAGATCATCAATTTCTAACGTTTCAACAAATCAACATATAATATAAACGAATGCGTAAACCTTAGTGCTGGATCATCAATTTCTAACGTTTCAACAAATCAACATATAATATAAACAAATTTTAATGTAGGTAAGGGTATTGATGTGATTACATTTTAAAATAAGGGTATTTTAGAGAATCAAAAGTTTTTCAAGGATTCATCCTTTTATATGTAGTATAGATATATATATATTTTTTATATTGTCTATAACTCTTATTTTTACACAAGTCCTCGACTTCTTCTTTGCTTTCTTGTTTTTATCATTTTGTTGCGTTTATAATGATCTTTGGGCTTTTAACGATTTTACTTTCATTCTCCGATCTTCCTTCAATTTTCGATTTTGAGTTGGGGCTAGGGTATTAAATGGATATAGCCTGCTGACTTTGCTTTTATAATATTTTTTTGTTTTATATTGTCTATAATTCTGACTTTTGCCCAAGTCCTTGGTTTCTTCTTTGCTTTCTTGTTTTTATGATTTTGTTGTGTTTATGAGGATATTTTGGCTTTTAATGATTTTACTTGTTTTCTCCATTCTTCCTTCGATTTTCGATTTTGAGTTGGGGCTAGGGTATTAAATTGATATAGCTGGATGACTCTGCTGTGGTATTATTTTTTGTTCCATGTTGTCTGTAACTGTTATTTTTGTGCAAGTCCTTCGTTTTTTCTTTAGTTTCTAGTATTTTAAATTTTGTTCCTTTTATAATGATATTTGGGCTTTTAATGATTTTATTTTTCTTATCCATTCTTTCTTTGATTTTCGATTTTGAGTCTGGGCAAGGGTATTTAATGGATATAGCCTAATGACTCTGCTTTGATACTATTTTTTGTTTTATGTTGTCTATAACTCTGATTTTTTCTAAAGTCCTCGTTTTCTTTTTTGTTGTGATGTTTTTATGATTTTGTTGCATTTATAAGGATATCTGGGCTTTTAATGATTTTACTTGTATTCTCCGTTCTTCCTTCGATTTTCGATTTTGAGTTTGGGTAAGGGTATTAAATGGATATAGCCTGATGACTTTGCTTTGATAATATCATTTGTTTTATGTTGTCTACAACTCTAATTTTTGCCCTAGTCGTCTGTGTTTTCTTTGCTTTCTTGTTTTGAAGATTTTGTTGCCTTTATGAGGATATTTGGGATTTTTATGATTTTACTTGAATTCCTCGTTCTTTCTTCGATTTTCGTTTGAATCTGGGCTAGGGTATTAAATTTATATAGCCTAATGACTTTGCTTTGATAATATTTTTTGTTTTAAATTGTCTATAACTCTGATTTTTGCCCAAGTCCTCGGTTTCTTCTTTGCTTTCTTGTTTTTATGATTTTATTGCGTTTATAAGGATATTTGGGTTTTCTATCATTTTTTACTTGTATTCTACGTTCTTCCTTCTATTTTCGATTTTGAGTTGGGTCTAGGGTATTAAATGGATATAGCCTGATGACTCTGCTTTGATAATATTTTTTATTTTATTGTCTATAACTCTGATTTTTGCCCAAGTTCGTGGTTTCTTCTTTGCTTTCTTGTTTTTATGATTTTGTTGCGTTTATAAGTATATTTGGGCTTTTAATGATATTACTTGTATCCTTCATCATTTCGATTTTCGATTTTGAGTCGAGCTAGGGTGTTAAGTGGATATAGCCTGATGACTTTGCTTTGATATTATTTTTTGTTTTATCTTGTCTTATCACTCTGATTTTCGGCCAAGTCCGAAGTTTTTTCTTTGTTTTCTTATTTTTATGATTTTGTTGCGTTTATAAGTATATTTGGTCTTTTAATGATTTTACTTGTATTCACTGTTTTTCCTTCGTTTTCGATTTTGAGTTGGGGCTAGGGTATTTAATGGATATAGCCTGCTAACTCTGTTTTTATAATATTTTTTGTTTTATATTGTCTATAATTCTGAATTTTGCCCAAGTCCTCGGTTTCTTCTTTGCTTTCTTGTTTTATGATTTTGTTGTGTTTATGAGGATGTTTTGGCTTCTAATGATTTTACTTGTATTCTCCGTTCTTCCTTCGGTTTTCGATTTTTAGTTGGGGCTAGGTTATTAAATTGATATAGTCATGACTGTGCTGTGGTATTATTTTTTGTTCTATGTTGTCTGTAATTGTTATTTTTCCACAAGTCCTTTGTTTTTTCTTTAGTTTCTAGTATTTTAAATTTTGTTCCTTTTATAATGATATTTGGGCTTTTAATGATTTTATTTTTCTTATCCATTCTTTCTTTGATTTTCGATTTTGAGTCTGGGCAAGGGTATTTAATGGATATAGCCTAATGACTCTGCTGTGATACTATTTTTTGTTTTATATTGTCTATAACTCTGATTTTTTTCCAAAGTCCTCGGTTTCTTTTTTGTTGTGATGTTTTTATGATTTTGTTGCGTTTATAAGGATATCTGGGCTTTTAATGATTTTACTTGTATTCTCCGTTCTTCCTTCGATTTTCGATTTTGAGTTGGGGAAAGGGTATTAAATGGATATAGCCTGATGACTCTGCTTTGATAATATCATTTGTTTTATGTTGTCTACGACTCTGATTTTTGCCCTAGTCGTCTGTGTTTTTTTTGCTTTCTTGTTTTGAAGATTTTGTTGCCTTTATGAGGATATTTGGGATTTTAATGATTTTACTTGTATTCCTCGTTCTTTCTTCGATTTTTGTTTGAATCTGGACTAGGGTATTAAATGGATATAGCCTTATGACTTTGCTTTGATAATATTTTTTGTTTTAAATTGTCTATAACTCTGATTTTTGCCCTAGTCCTCGGGTTCTTCTTTGCTTTCTTGTTTTTATGATTTTATTGCGTTTATAAGGATATTTAGGCTTTCTATTATTTTACTTGTATTCTACGTTCTTCCTTCTATTTTCGATTTTGAGTTGGGGCTAGGGTATTAAAAGGATATAGCCTGATAACTCTGCTTTGATAATATTTTTTATTTTTTGTTGTCTATAACTCGGATTTATGCCCAAGTCCGTGGTTTCTTCTTTGCTTTCTTGTTGTTATGATTTTGTTGCGTTTATAAGTATATTTGGGCTTTTAGTGATATTACTTGTATCTTCCGCCCTTTGGATTTTCGATTTTGAGTCGGGCTAGGGTGTTAAGTGGATATAGCCTGATGACTCTGCTTTGATATTATTTTTTGTTTTATATTGTCTATCTCTCTGATTTTCGTCCAAGTGCGAAGCGTTTTCTTTGTTTTCTTATTTTTAAGATTTTGTTGCGTTTACAAGTATATTTGGTCTTTTAATGATTTTACTTGTATTCACTGTTTTTCCTTCGTTTTCGATTTTGAGTCGGGGGCTAGGGTATTAAATGGATATAGCCTGATGACTCTACTTTGATATTATTCTTTGTTCTATATTGTCTATAACTCTGATTTTTCCCCAAGTCCTCAGTTTCTTTTATGCTTTCTTGTTTTTATGAATTTTCTGTGTTTATAAGGATATTTGGGCTTTTATTGATTTTTCAAGTATTCTTCGTTCTTCCTTTCATTTTTGATTTTGAGTAGCGGCTAGGGTATCAAATGGATATAGGCCGATGACTCTTCTTTGATATTATATTTTGTTCTATATTGTCTATAACTCTGATTTTTGCCTAAGTCCTCCGTTTCTTCTTTGCTTTCTTGTTTTTATGATTTGGTTGCGTTTATAAGGATATTTGGGCTTTCTATGATTTTACTTGTATTCTACGTTCTTCCTTCGATTTGCGATTTTGAGTTGGGGCTAGGGGATTAAATGGATATAACCTGATGACTCTGCTTTGGTATTATTTTTTGTTCTATATCGTCTATAACTCTTATTTTTGCCCAAGTCTTCTGTTGTTTTTTGAGTTTCTTCTAGTATTTAAAATTTTGTTACCTTTATAATGATATTTGGGCTTTTAATGATTTTATTTTTATTCTCTGTTCGTTCCATGATTTTTGATTTTGAATTGGCGCTAGGGTATTAAATGAATATAGCCGAATGACTCTGCTGTGATAATATTGTTTGTTTTAGATTGTCTATAACTCTGATTTTTACCCAAGTCTTTGGTTTCTTCTTTGCTTTTTTGTTTTTATGATTTTGTTGCGTTTATAAGGATATATTGGCTTTTAATGATTCTACTTGTCTTTTCCGTTCTTCCTTCGATTTTGAGTTGGGGCTAGGGTATTAAATGGATATAGACTCGACTTTGATAATATTTTTTATTTTATAACTTTGATTTTTGCCTAAGTCCTCGGTTTCTTCTTGGCTTTCTTGTTTTTATGATTTTGTTTCGTTTATAAGGATATTTGGGCTTTTAATGATTTTACTTTTATTCTCCGTTCTTACTTCCATTTTCGATTTTGAGTTGTTGCTAGGTTATTAAATTGATATTGTCCTGATGATTCTGCATTGATAATATTTTTTGTTTTATATTATGTATATCTCTGATTTTTGCTTAAGTCCTTAGTGTTTTCTTGATTGATAATACTTTTTTTTTCCTTCGATTTTCGGTTTTGATTTGGGGCTAGGGTGTTAAATGGATAAATCGATTATGCTTTGGGGCTAGGGTGTTAAATGGATATAGCCTGATGACTCTGTTTTTATAATATTTTTATTTTTATATTGTCTATAACTCTGATTTTTGCCCAAGTCCTCGGTTTTTTGCGTTTATATGGATATTTGGTTTTACTCATATAGTCCGGTCTTTCATTGATTTTCGATTTTGAGTCGGCGGTAGGGTATTAAATGGATATAGCTTGATGACTCTGCATTGATAATATTTTTTGTTTTATATTGTCTATAACTCTGATTTTTGCCCAAGTCCTAAGTGTTTTCTTGTTGTTAAGATTTTGTAGTGTTTCTAAGTATATTTGGGCTTTTAATGATTTTACTCGTATTCTTTTTTTTTTGGTCCTTTGCTTGTTGATTTTGAGGTGGGGCTAGGCTATTAAATGGATATGGCTTGATGACTCTACTTTTATAATATTATTTGTTTTATATTGTCTATAACTCTAATTTTTGCCTAATTCTTCAGTGTTGTTTTTTGTTTTCTTGTTTTTAAGATTTTGTTGCAATTATAAGGATATTTGGGCTTTTAATGATTTTATTTTTATGCTCCGTTCTTTCTTTGATTTTTGATTTTGATTCGGGGCTAGGGTATTAAATGGATATGGCCTGATGACCCCGCTTTGATAATATCATTTGTTTTATATTGTCTACAACTCTGATGTTTGCCCAAGTCGTGTGTCTTTTCTTTGCTTTCTTGTTTTTAAGATTTTTCTGCCTTTATAAGGACATTTGAGATTTTAATGATTTTACTTGTATTCTCCGTTCTTTCTTTGATTTTTGTTTGAATCTGGGATAGGGTATTAAATGGATATAGCCTAATGACTTTGCTTTGATAATATTTTTTTGTTTTAAATTGTCTATAACTCTGATTTTTGCCTATGTCCTCGGTTTCTTCTTTGCTTTCTTTTTTTTTTTTATTTTATGATTTTGTTGCGTTTATAAGGATATTTGGGCTTTTTATGATTTTACTTGTATTCTACGTTCTTCCTTCGATTTTCGATTTTGAGTTGGCGCTAGGGTATTTAATGAATATAGCTTGATGACTCTGCTTTGATAATAATTTTTGTTTTCTATTGTGTATAAATCTGGTTTTTGCCCAAGTCCGTGGTTTCTTCTTTGTTTTCTTGTTTTTATGATTTTGTTGCGTTTATAAGGATATTTGGGCTTTTAATGTTTTTACTTGTATTCTCCATCCTTCCTTCGATTTTCGATTTGGAGTTGGGGCTAGTGTGTTAAGTGGATATGGCTTGCTGACTTTGCTATGATATTATTTTTTGTTTTATAGTCTATCACTCTGATTTTCATCCAAGTCCGAAGTTTTATCTTAGTTTTCTTGTTTTTAAGATTTTGTTGCGTTTATAAGTATATTTGGGCTTTTAATGATTTTACTTGTATTCATTGTTTTCCTTCGGCTTTCGTTTTTGAGTCGGTGCTAGGGTATTAAATGGATATAGGCTGATGACTCTACTTTGATATTATTTTTTGTTTTATGTTGTCCATAACTCTGATTTTTGCCCAAGTCCTCGGTTTCTTCTTTGCTTTCTTGTTGTTATGAATTTGTTGCGTTTATAAGGATATTTGGGCTTTTAATGATTTTACAAGTATTCTTCTTTCTTCCTTCGATTTTCGATTTTGTGTATGGTTTTTGTTATTAGAGGGATATAGCCAGGTGACTTTCCTTTGATATTATTTGTTGTTTTTTATTGTCTATAACTCTTATTTTTGCCCAAGTCCTCTGTTTTTCTTTGCTTTCTTGTTCTTAGGATTTTGTTGCTTTTATAAGGCTATTTGGGCTTTTAATGATTTTACCTGTATTCTGTCTTCGATTTTCGATTTTGAGTTGGGGCTATGGTACTAATTGGATTTGGCCTGATGAGTTTGCTTTGATGATATCATTTGTTTTATATTGTTTATAACTCTGATTTTTTCCCAAGTACTCAGTGTTCTCTTTATTTTATTATTATTAGTATTATTTTTTTTTAATGATTTTGTTGTGTTTATGAGTATATTTGGGCTTTTAATGATTTTACTTGCATTCTTTTTTTTTTTTCATTGATTTTCGCTTTTGAGTTGGGGCTAGGGTATTAAGTGGATATAGCCTGAGGAGTTTGCTTTGATAATATCATTTGTTTTATATTGTCTATAACTCTTATTTTTGCCTAAGTCCTCTGTTTTTTCTTTGCTTTCTTGGTTTTTTCATTTTTTTGCCTTTATAACAATATTGGGCTTTTAATGATTTTACATGTATTCTCTGTTCTTTCTTCAATTTTCGATTTTGAGTCAGGGCTATGGCATTAAATGGATATAGCCTAATGACTCTGCTTTGATAATATTTGTCGTTTTATATTGTCTATAACTCTGATTTTTGCCTAAGTCGTCGGTTTCTTCTTTGCTTTCTTGTTTTTTTGATTTTGTTGTGTTTATGACGATATTTGGGCTTTTAATGATTTTACTTGTATTCTCTGTTCTTCTTTTGATTTCGATTTTGAGTTGGGGCTGGGGTATTAAATGGATATAGCCTGATGACTCTGCTTTTTGGTTTTATTTTTTGTTCTATATTGTCTATAACTCTTATTTGTGGCCAAGTCTTCCGTTTTTTGGTTTTAGTTTCTAGTATTTTAAATTTTGTTACCTTTATAATGATATTTGGGTTTTAATGATTTTATTTTTATTCTCCGTTCTTTCTTTGATTTTCGATTTTGAGTCGTGGCTAGTGTATTAAATGAATATAGCCTAATGACTCTGCTGTGATAATATTTTTTGTTTTATATTGTCTATAACTCTGATTTTTACCCGAGTCCCCTGTTTCTTCTTTGCTTTCTTGTTTTTATGATTTTGTTGCATTTATACGGATATTTGGGCTTTGGGTAAAATGCAAAAAACCCCCTTCTATTATTATCCATTTTGCAGATTACCCCCCTCTAATAAAAAACCCACCAAAAAACCCCCTATACTGTCTTAGGGGTGTACGCCGTTAACATATGCATGCAAAGTCCTTTTTACCCTTACCTTTTGCTGAATAAAATAATGTTATCAAATTAAAAATTATTATTATTATAATCCTAAATATTTATCTTCTCTTACATTATTATTATTATTATATATGGGTCCTATAGAGATGGAAAATACAACCGTGGCAGCCATGGCCGGTGGTGCTTCGACCAAAACCCACAAATGGAAGTTTTATTTCTGAATTCCAAGTTCTCTTGAATGTGGTTTATTTTATATTATCTTTATTTAACGGTTCTTGAGGCATTAGGTTTGGATTTTTTTCTCAAAAGAATTTTCAGGGATTGGAAAAATTAAAGCCAAGTGAAGCGATGGCAGATTTGGGTGTAAGAAATATTTTGGCGATGCCAACTTCGAAGAAGTTGGCCCAGCCATCATCAAATGGAATTCTACCGCCTCTTCCAAGGATGATGCCCCCACCTCCGCCACTGCCGCCACCAAAATTCACTTCATCAACACCTATTCTGAAATTGCATGAGAGGAACAATATGATGAATGTAGCAAAATCTGATAGTGTCCAGGGTATTAGACCCTCATTCTACCTTGTTTTACATTTTGAGATTCTAAATTTGATTAACCAGCAGTAGGAATGCTCTTGGCCAACACCGCTGTTAGCATCACACAAGACCCTATTTGGCCTTGAGCTCAGTTGAAGCACTATGGAAACCCTCAGATCAGTTTATTGTAAAAGCCCCAACACCGTCGCACCACTCGAAAGTATATCCATCTCCCAGTTTTTCTTTGCTGCCTCTGTTTCTTTTTATTTCCGTCACAGTTGATGAGAATTAAGGCTGGACAAGATCAATTGAAGCAGCCCACAATTAACGGTGGTTTGTAGCCGTCAGTGTGGGGTTTGCCCTTTCCCCCATCTTCATTCCTTTTCTCAAGTGGAGGCGCAACGGTGGCAGTGGCCCTACTAGCATTGGTAACCGGAGCAGTAATAGTGACAGAGCACCATCACCACCCGCCCCAATGTTTAGGACGAGGTTTGTCTTCTCCATGAGCTTCGCGAACAAGCCCAGCCAATAAGAATCGATTTTCACATTTGCTGCGTGGCGATCTTCTCCATAGTGATAAGAACGTCATTGTCTATGGAGGACGAGAGGGAAGGAGAGGAAGAGAGAGTGAAATCAGAATCGGTCAACTATTATGCTTTAGTCAAATGGTATTTTTGTCTTAAAAGTGAGTAAACAGCATTACGTGAGAGGCACGTGATGGACGGAGAGTAGTAATTTGCTAAACCTAGACAGTATAGGGGGTTTTTTGGTGGGTTTTTTATTAGAGGGGGGTAACCTGAGAATGGGTAATAATAGAAGGGGGTATTTTGCATTTTACCCTTGGGCTTTTAATGATTTTACTTGTATTCTCTGTTCTTCCTTCGATTTTCGATTTTGAGTCGGGAGTAGGGTATTAAATCTATATAGCCTGATGACATTGCCTTGATAATATTTTTTTGTTTGGTATTGTCTATAACTCTGATTTTTGTCCAAGTCCTCAGTGTTTTCTTGTTTTTAAGATTTTGTTGTGTTTCTAAGTATATTTGGGCTTTCAATGATTTTACTTGTTTTCTTGTTTTTAAGATTTTGTTGTGTTTCTAAGTATATTTGGGCTTTCAATGATTTTACTTGTTTTCTTGTTTTTAAGATTTTGTTACATTTATATGGATATTTTGTCTTTCAATGATTTTATTTTTATTCTCCGTTCTTTCTTTTATTTTAGATTTTGATTCGGGGCTAGGATATTAAGTGGATATAGCCTTGTGACTCTGCTTTGATAATATTTTTTGTTTTATGTTGTCTATAACTCTGATTTTTACCCGAGTTCTCGGTGTTTTCTTTGCCTGTTGACTCTGCTTTGGTATTTTTTATTTTTATTTTTATTTCATTTTCTGTTGTCTACAATTCTGATTTTTCCCCAAGTCTTCAGTTTTTTCTTTGCTTTCTTCTTCTTAAGATTTTGTTGTGTTTATAAGGATATTTGGGCTTTCAATGATTTTGCTTGTATTCTCCGTCATTCCTTCGATTTTCGATTTTGAGTTGGGTCAATGTTACTGATTCGATATAGCATGATGACTCTGTTTTGATAATATTATTTGTTTTATATTCTCTATAACTCTGATTTTTGCCTAAGTCGTCGGTTTCTTCTTTGCTATCTTGTTCTTAAGATTTTGTTGTGTTTATGAGGATATTTGGGCTTTTAATGATTTTACTTGCATTCTCCGTTCTTCCTTTGATTTTCGATTTTGAGTTGGGGCAAGGGTGTTAAATGAATATAGCCTAATGACTCCGCTTTGGTATTGTTTTTTGTTGTATATTGTCTATAACTCTTATTTTTGCCCAAGTCGTCGGTTTCTTCTTTGCTTTCTTGTTTTTATGGTTTTGTTGCGTTTTTAAGGATATTTGGGCTTTTATTGATTTTACTTGTATTCTCCGTTCTTCCCTCTTTTTTCAATTTTGAGTTGGGGCTTTGTTACTAATTGGATTTAGCCTGATGACTCTGTTTTGATAATATTTTTTGTTTTATATTGTCTATAACACTGATTTTCGTCCAAGTCCGAGGTTTTTTTCTTTGTTTTCTTGTTTTTAGGGTTTTGTTGTGTTTGTAAGTATTTTTGGGCTTTTAATGATTTTACTTGTATTCTCCATCCTTCCTTCGATCTTCGATTTTGAGTCGGTGCTAGGGTGTTAAATGGATATAGCTTGATGACTCTGCTTTGATATTATTTTTTGTTTTATATTATTTATAACATTGATCTTCGTCCAAGTCCGATGTTTTTTCTTTGTTTTCTTGTTTTTAAGATTCTGTTTCGTTTCTAAGTATATTTGGGCTTTTAATGATTTTACTTGTATTCACTGTTTTTGCTTCGATTTTCGATTTTGAGTAGGGGCTAGGTTATTTAATGGATATAGCCTGATAACTTTGCTTTGGTATTATTTTATTTTTTTTGTATTGTCTATAACTCTTATTTTTGCCCAAGTCCTCTGTTTTTCTTTTGCTTTCTTGTTTTTGATATTTTGTGACCTTTATTGGGATATTTGGGCTTTTAATGATTTTACTTTTATTCTCCGATCTTTCTTCGATTTTCGATTTTGAGTCTGGGTTAGGGTATTAAGTGGATATAGCCTAATGTCTCTGCTTTGATAGTATTTTTTGTTTTATATTGTCTATAGCTCTGACTTTTGCCTAAGTCCTCGCTTTCTTCATTGTTTTCTTGTTTTTATGATTTTGTTGTGTATATAAGGATATTTGGGCTTTTAATGATTTTACTTGTGTTCTCCGTTCTTCCTTGGATTTTGGATTTTGAGTTGGGGCTAGGGGATTAAATGGATATGGCCTGCTGACTTTGCCTTTATAATATTTTTTGTCCTTCGATTTTCGATTTTGAGTTGGGGCAAGGGTATTCAATGGATATAGCTAGATGAATCTGCTTTGATATTATTTTTTGTTTTTTATTGTCTATAATTTTGATTTTTGCCCAAGTCCTCGGTTTCTTCTTTGCTTTCTTGTTTTTAAGATTTTGTTGCGTTTATAAGGATTTTTGGGCTTTTAATGATTTTAGTTGTATTCTCCGTTCTTCCTTCGATTTTCGATTTTGGGTCAGGGCTAGGGTATTAAATGGATATAGCCTGCTGACTCTGGTTTGGTACTATTTTTTGTTTTATATTGTCTATAACTCTGATTTTCATCCAAGTCCGAAGTTTTTTCTTTGTTTTCTTGTTTTTAAGATTTTGTTGGGTTTGTAAGTATATGGGCTTTTAATGATTTTACTTGTATTCTCTGGTTTTCCTTCGATTTTCGATTTTTAGTTGGGGCTAGGATATTAAATGGATATAGCCTGATGATTCTGCTTTGGGATTATTTTTTGTTCTATATCGTCTCTAACACTTAATTTTTCCCAAGTCCTCTGTTTTTTTCTTTACTTTCTTGTTTTTAATATTTTGTTACCTTTATGTGGATATTTGGGCTTTTAATGATTTTACTTTTATTCTCCGTTCTTTCTTCGATTTTCGATTTTGAGGCTGAGCTATGGTATTAAATGGATACAGCCTAATGACTTTGCTTTGATAATATTTTTTGTTTTATATTGTCCATAACTCTGACTTTTACGCAAGTGCTCAGTTTCTTCTTTGCTTTCTTGTTTTTATTATTTTGTTGTGTTTATAAGGATATTGGGGCTTTTAAAGATTTTACTTGTATTCTCCGTTCTTCCTTCGATTTTCGATTTTGTGTGGGGGCTAGGGTATTAAATGGATATAGCCTGATGACTGCTTGTATAATATTTTTTGTTTTATATTGTCTATAATTATGATTTTTGCCCAAGTCCTCGCTTTCTTCTTTGCTTTCTTGTTTTTATTATTTTGTTGCGTTTATAAGGGTATTTGGGCTTTAATTGATTTTACTTGTATTCTCTATTTTTTCTTTGATTTTCGATTTTGAGTTGAGGCTAGGGTGTTAAGTTGATATGGCCTGATGACTCTGGTTTGATATTATTTTTTGTTTTCTATTGTCTACAACTCTTTTTGCCTAAGTCCTCAGTTTTTTCTTTGCTTTCTTGTTTTAAAGATTTTGTTGCCGTTTAAAAGGATATTTGAGCTTTTAATGATTTTTCTTCTATTCTCCGTTCTTCTTTCGATTTTTGATTTTGATTTGGGGCTATGGTGTTAATTGGATGTGGCCTGATGACTTTGCTTTGATAATATTTTTTGTTTTATATTGCCCATAAGTCTTATTTTTGCCCATGTCCTCTGTTTCTTCTTTGCTTTCTTGTTTTCAAGATTTTGTTCGTTTAGTAAGTTATTTGGGCTTTTAATGATTTTACTTGTATTCTCCGTTCTTCCTTCGATTTTCGATTTTGAGTCGGGGCAAGGGTATTAAATGGATATAGCCTGATGATATTATTTTTAATTTTTTATTGTCTACAACTCTGATTTTTGGCCAAGTCCTCCGTTTTTTTTTTTTTTTTTTTTTTTTTTTTTTTTTTTTTTTTTGCTTTCTTGTTCTTAAGATTTTGTTACATATATAAGGA
This sequence comes from Liquidambar formosana, assembly GCA_039720395.1. Lineage (NCBI taxonomy): Eukaryota > Viridiplantae > Streptophyta > Magnoliopsida > Saxifragales > Altingiaceae > Liquidambar > Liquidambar formosana. The sequence continues at coordinate 8,079,864 of CM077828.1, read as the reverse complement.
TATTCGGGTTTTTAATGATTTTACTTGTATTCTCCGTCCTTCCTTCGATTTTCGATTTTGAGTTGGGTCTATGTTACTAATTGGATATAGCCTGATGACTCTGTTTTGGTAATTTTTTGTTTTATATTGTCTATAACTTTGATTTTTTCCCAAGTCCTCGGTTTCTTCTTTGCTTTCTTGTTTTCAAGATTTTGTTGCGTTTATAAGTATGTTTGGGCTTTTACGCTATGTTTGGATAAGGAATTTCTATGTGGAATTTGCTTTTGAGGTGGAATTTGTAAAATTTTTATAAGAATATTGTCGATCTCATCCTTACGAAAATTTTGCAAATTCCATCTCAAAAGCAAATTCCACCTAAAAATTCCTTATCCAAACATAACATTAGTGATTTTACTTGTATTTTCTGTTTTTCCTTTGATTTTCGATTTTGAGTTGGGGCGAGGGTATTGAATGGATATAGCCTACTGAGTCTGCTTTGATAATATTTTTTGTTTTATATTCTCTATAACAATAAAGTTGTTTTTGTCTTAATATTAGCATAGCATAGAAACTCCTTGATATGGTCCCTCTTATATAAGAAATAAAACCCTGGAAAGAAATTTGGTGTCCTACTAGAAACGGAGTTTTAAAGAGAAAAGAAAACTAAATCTATGAATGGTCGTTCGATAGGTGCTCTTGACTGTTTGATTGCTGGACTCACCTTGAGCTGACCAAAATCATCAAGGACTACTTCATTTGAATAATGGTGCCAAAACAATCACTTCTCTAAAGTTAAGAACAATCACATCTGTGAGCTTCTTAAAGTAGCTGCGATGGTCATACTCATTTCTCGTAAAATTCTTAGTCTTGGTGTTTGCTTCAATCCATGCATACAACTCAAAATCTGCAAAAAGAGACGCGGTTTTGACATCAAGTTACTCCAACTCAAGCTCAAACTGCCTGACTATGGATAAAAATATGTGGAACAAAGTGTGTTTCAGATCACAATAGTTGGGAAAACTACATTATGGTTAAACCCTTCCTTTTGTTCATAGCCCATAGCTACGCATCATGTTTTGTATATAACACTACCGATATTTGAAGAACTTTCTTTCTTCGCATCCATTAATTGAACCCAATTGCTCATTTTCATTTAAGCAACTCAACAAGTTTTTAAATACGGTTCTTTTGGAGAGATTTTATCTTTTCAGTCATGGTGGTCTTCTATTAGTCTATTACTTACCTAAAATTAGTGTAGCAGACTCATGAAAGGTTGCCTTATGACCCAAAAAACTTCCTTTTCTTGACCCTCAGATGAATCTTGCTTTCTCTAACATGAAAATAAATTGGGTAACCAAAGACCTTAAGAGAATTGTAATTAATTTGCTGCTTCACTTGACTGTACCTTATGAAATATGCTCATAAAAATTCAGTTTTATAGTCTTCATCTCATCAAGTATGCCTTTCATGCTCAATTCAGTCAACCTCCTCTCTTTTAATATCCAAATCTTTCCTATGGACACAATAACTGCCCTATGCGAAAGTTGTCTCTCTCTTAATATTAGTATAGCATACAAACTCCTTGATATGGTCCCTCTTCTATAAGAAATAAAAGCCTAGGAAGAAAATAGGAGTCCCACTAGAAATGGAGTTTTAACAAGAAAAGAAAACTGAATCTATGAACAGTCGTTCGATCGATGCTCTTGACTATTTGATTGATGGACTCACCATGAACAGACCAAAACCATCAAGCACTACTTCATTTGAATGATGTTGCCAAAAACAATCACTTCTCTAAGGTGAAGAAAAATCCAAATTTGGGCCAAAATTCAATAATTCTCATCCTTATCACCTTCGCCCTTTATCAAGCGCTCAAACAGGTAGGATATTGATCAAGCCCAACTAATGCTCAAACTTGATTGCTGAAACTCTCTTAGTCATCATATCTGTCAGATTATCCTTACTGCCAACCTTCTGCAAATAAATTTCACCATTCCAGATAATCCTTCTAATTGTCAAAAACACTTTAATATGCTTGTGTTATCCCCAAGTATCCAATCAAACTCTGAAGCCATAGTGTTTGTTGTGGACTTTCGCTAATCCAAGTTACCCATTTATTTGGAATCCACATAACCACTGATTTAAAACTCTTGTCCCACTAATACATCAATCCCACATCTAATGTACCTTTCAAATACCTCAACAACCACTTTACAGCCTGCCAATGCTCTTTACCTATATTCGCCATATATTTGCTAACTACACTTACTACATGTGAAGTGTCTGGATGAGTATTGGCAGGCTACCAATTGCGCTCGCATATGGAACACGATTCATATCCTCACTCTCCTCTTTTAGGATTAGAGACATATATGTTGAATGTATATATTGAGAATCTAAAGGACTACACACAAACTTTGACTTCTTCCTACCGAATAGAGAAACACCTTCTTTAAGTACTTTCGCGGAAAGAGGTACAACTTGGCTATCTTTATTTCCCTTTGAATCTCCATGCCAAGAATCATCTTAGCTGCAATCAAATCATTCATCTCAAATTTCTTACTAAGAGGAGACTTCAACTTATCGATCTGAACCATGCTATTAACAGCAACGAGTATGCGCAAGTGCGTTCCCACATCATCTAGCAAAATGGGAGGTATTGAAATAATGCCAACAAGAATAGAAAACATGATGCATTGAAGGAAGGTGACTTGGTATGGATTCACCTTTACATGAGGTGCTTCCCACTTGGACACCATGGTAGACTTGAGCCCTGAGCTGATGGTCCTTTTAAAATTTTCCAACAAATTGAAAACAAATGCCTACAAGATTAGTCTGATCTTTCTCCCTATCATGATGAAGAAAGTGACTTAGACTTGTGGCCGAGTCTTCCCCAGTCAGGGAAGAATGATGCCAGGGCATCCCATGCTAAGGCATCAATGGGTTCGTCCAAAAAGATGGCCCAAAAGAGCACATTCAATGCAAATTTGTATTCTTGAATAGGCATAGTCAACCCAGACAGTATGTAGTAAAATGGATATTAGTTATTCTACCAGACTCCAAATTTTGAGTTATTTGAAGCGCTCGAAATTAGACTCCAAGGGATTTAAAGTGGTATAAGGATTGACAGCTAAAATGACCTGAGCTGAATAAGATTTGATAAAAAAACAGTGACTATGTTCTAGTTTTGTAGACTTCTAGTTTCTTCTATTTCAAAGTTTATTCCACCTCATTTTTCCTCCTCCTTGCTATAAAGTTCAGATTAGAGGCCCTTTTAATCCTGTTGGGAAGTTCCACGTCCTAGGCTTTTTAGGTAGAGGGCCCAAACAGGTATATGAAGCCATATTAAGCTTAATATTTAATCAATGTGATGTAGGACGAATAGGGGAGAAATCAAAGGTTGAAGGGTTGTAGGCTTTGTAGATGGTTTGGGATGGGATTTGGGTAAGGATTGTAGGTTGTATGCTGCTGGAATTTCTGGACAGCAATGAGTTCAAGGCTTTGTGGTGGTCTTTGAAGGCTTGGGGTGTTAGGATGAAGGATTGATGGTTGGAGAAGGGTGTGTTGGGTTAAAATACTTCTTGGAAATTATAGAGAAATGAGGAAAAGATAAGATAACTACCAGCCTCACACTAATAGGGTCCTAGGAATCACTCCTAGTGAGAAGAAGGCATCACACCTCCTTAAGGATTGAGAGAAAACTCACAACCAATAGCAATTGTAGTAAATATCATTCATTGATTTATAATATGCTATTAGAAACCTTTACAAAGGGCTAAAAGTAAAAGAAACTTCTAAAACAAGCTAACTTGGAGGCCAAGTTAGTTTCCAAAAGAAGCCAACTTGGAGACCAAGTCAGCTTCCAAGAGAAGCTAGAGGACTTGGATCAAGTGGACTTGGACTACACCAACAAGAAAGACCCAACTAACTGACCCAAATAGAAAGCCCAAAAAGTACAGCCCTTACATGCCCCAAACTTAACCAAACCCAATTATGCAAGGCTCCAAGCCCACATCATCCAACATGTGCCAAATCAAGGCTTGGGCCTTAGAAGCCTCCTACAAGACAACAACGGGCCTATCACGTGGACGACAACAATGAGGAAATAGGCCCAACAACAACAATAACGAGATTTGATACCATTTTAAGTTTTCAACCTAAAAGCCTAAACTATGAGGTGGAGGGCCCAAACATGTATATGAAGCCATATTAAACTTAATATTTAATTGATGTGGGATGAGGGACTTCCCAACAAATCCTTTTTTTCTTTTATTTTTTTTATTTCTTTTTCTTTTTGGTATTGCGGTCAGGGTATCCTGGGCCAGCTTACGCGCACTAGACTAAGTCCTCTCTTTAGTCCGCTCAAAGGCAGGCTATCCACACCGGGACTAGGGGATTCACAAGGAAAATTCCTAGCAGCCTAGCCCAAAGTTGAAACTAGTGTTGTTAATTTTGAAGTTGTTAGCTTGGAAATTCTATGTGTGGTTGGAGGTTTGTTCTACGCGAATTCTAATTTAAGTTGTAAGCTTTGTAGTTGAAAAATAATCTAGAATTTTTGAATGATATTTCCTCATTTAACTTTTTAAGGAGAATAAGTTCTTGTTATATATTTTTGCTCTTATCTCTTTGGTAAAATATTCTATCGGTTGACAGATTTATTTTACCCCTAAGTTTTTACTTATGTTTCCTTCTGTGTCTCGATTTTTATTTTTCAAGCCTAACACATTTTTTTCCTAAATATGGGACAACTTTATTTCCTACAGCCTGTGGATCTTTTATTTCTCATTGCTCCCAGGCCCTGAAAAAGAGGAGGAAAAAGATAGGGTGGCATTTTTTAAACCATTAGTTACTCAATGGCGGAGACAAGAAGGCGGGTGGGTGTTGGCCTCCATGCAAATTTTTAAAAATTAAAATTGTCTTTAGCTTTTTTGATGTTTATAAAATCGCTCTGATAGGTTCACCTTTACTAGTATTTATTTTCTCATGGAAGCCCCCTATCCAATCATCCAAGAGCCTAACACCTAACTCTAAAGATGAAGAAGCATAGGGGAGAATTTTAAAGGTCTTGACTTCTTGAATAGAAATATCATCAACGAAAATTTACATTTGTGTGTTTATTAGTAGTTCACAAATTTTCTTTGATTACATTTGTTAGACGTGCGGCCCAGCCCCTCACCTTGAGGTATCGTCTGCTCTTGCGTAGCCCACAAACTGGCCTCATGAATTTGTCCTTATGGCCCTATGCCCTATGCCCAAAAGGCAGCTCTCTAAGAGGGTGTCCAGTGCTATTTTATAAGCCTATCTAAGGCATCATTCGCAATCGATGTGGGACACTAACATCCCCACCTCGGCACTGGCACGACTCTGGCTCTGATACCATTGTTAGACGTCCGGCCCAGCCCTCACCCAGCCCCTCACTTCTAGGTATTGTCCGAGCCCAGCCCACAAGCCGGCCTCACGGATTTGTCCTTATGGGCCCTATGCCCAAAAAGCGCCTTTCTAAGAAGGTGTCTAGCGCCGTCTTATAAGCCTATGTTAGGCATTGTTTGCAATCAATGTGGGACACTAACAACATTATTGTTAATTAGGGGAATTGGGGAAAGGAAAAGAAATTTGTGTGAGGTTGTAGCTAGTCAATTAATTCTTTTAGTATATAAATTTAAAATAGAATTCTAACATTAAACTTAAAGTCCCCTCCCCCCTCTTCTAGGTAAAATTTTGGCTCCATCACTACATTAATTCAATCTCTATGAACATATTTTTTGAGAATTTGTGATCTTGTGCTAGTTGTAGAAGATGGGTTCTTCGGGATATACGAAAATGGAGTCGAATGCCGTTGAGGTCGGTATGAGAGGTGACGCACGTTGAAATGATGGTTTGTATGAGGTGGGACGAGTATCGGATTATGGAGAGGGAAAGAAACGCAATTTGGGGATCTAGATCGAATGTAACTCGGCAGTATTCGTTAAGAATAATAGCCTAACGCTAGGATTCCATTCTCCACAGCTTTTTGTTACGAGGAATTACCTTCTCCTTTATTTGGATCCCTTTTTTATAGTGAAGCCATGATGTGACTTCTTAGATGGCAGTTTATGCCTGTACGGTCGTCTTAGGGCCGAACTATGTTCGTAGGATATTGACTTGTCACATAATCCACCACATTGTCAGACCTCGGGTTGTCCAAGGTATGATTACACTAAGCGGCGCCAGTGTACCTTTCTAGGCTCGCCTGTTTCCATGTCAGGGACACGTGCCTCTCATCTAAGGAAAAAAGGGGTCACCCATGAAGTGTTCCTTGGCCCCTTTTGCTTTGCGATCTCCGCCTGCCATATCGAAATCTCAAGTTCTCCCTATCTTTGCGAGGTTTGATCATCACGATCCAACCCACGGGGGCTTCGAGCTTAGTGAACCAAACCTCGTGGGTTGTGCCCTCGGCTTAGGCAAGTTCTAAATGTCGGGGTGCAGTTCTCGTTCTTATCTCAAGATTATTCAGGTGAGGTCGAGGTTCGCCTCGACTTTTCTGAGGTCTATGCTCAACGATTGAGTCCATGTGAGGTTGGTCAGTGACTCTCTCTGTACCGCAGTCGAGCAAACAGAGCACTCACATAGCGTACACGTGCCGAGGCGGATCTTGAGGTGTCATGACCTAGTCAAATGGGTTTTAGGCTTGGCCACGTGTTGGATTCTGATTGGCTACAAAATCCTTCCTATCTACACTAGTATTCCTAGAGTTGACATGTATAAGCCCATGAATGCGGTGGAAAGAAATGTTCTAGGTTTAATAAGGAGATTATTTGAAAGGAACGCTATATTGGCTCTTGGATAGGGTGAGAAGATGGCACACAATGGATGGGTGTAAGTTAGTGAATGCATTTGCTCAGTACGAAAGAAATTAATGTAAGAATATTGGTGGGAAAAATAATGGGGTTTGTACATATGACCTTGAGGACTTGGTCCATGTTTTGATTGAAGCTCTGCTGCAGTGAGCCAATTATAAAATTGTCATATACAGATAAGGGAGAATGCCCTTTTTGACAGGGCTGCGTCCTCACAAATGATATTTGACAATTCAAATATAGCAGCTTTTATATTTCATATCACAGCCACTCTACAGCAGCCTACTCTACCTAGCCATTTGGTTCTCTATTGACCCCCATTGTTCATATCTTTCTATTATTTTAATTGCTAGCTTCTTGTTTATAAATGCTAAGTTAGGCTTGTATAGATACACAAGTGATAAATAATAAGTTTCTTATTCCCAAATTGTTCAAACTGTTTTAAGTTTGCAGATGGTATCAAAACACTTTCTGGGAGTAGAACTTCTTGATTTCATTTGTTGGGTCATTCTGCCATCAAGCTTTCATCCCCTAGCATCACAAAGTTGTTGTCTTTGAGTTCATTTTGTTGGTCATTGCCCCCGCATACTTTCATCTCCTAATTTTTCGATTCTAAGAATTCCCTTTGCTACCAAAATCATCTGCAATTTTTTTTTTTTTAATAGCAATGGCAGCCAACACCTCTGCATCAGAATCCGCAACAAACTCCAATATCACTTCTGCATCAGGCACGGCAGAAGATACATTGAATCCTCTTTTCTTGCATCATTCAGATCATCCTGGTCTCACACTTGTTCCTCAATTGCTCACAAGCGAGACCTACAGTACATGGGGTCGATCAATTATAATTGCTCTCACAGCTAAGAACAAACTTGGCTTCATTGACAGGACCATTAAGGGAGTTGATTCTTCTGATCCAAGTTATTTACCTTCAAAATGCTGCAATACCATGGTTTTTTCATGGCTCCTTAATTCTGTTTTTAAGGAAATTGCAGGTAGCATCATTTATGCTCAATCTGTTCATGAGATTTGGGAGGATCTCAGGAGAATGATTCTCTCAAGTTAACGCTCCCCAAATATTTCAGATTCAATGAGACATCTTGGATCTTCGACAAGAACAACAATCACTTACTACTTACTTTACCAAGCTGAAATCATTATGGGCTGAACTCAATGATTATTGTCCTATATCAGCATGTTCTTGTGGTGCTATGATGGCATCCTTCACCAACTATGTGCAGCAGGATCAAATTATGAAGTTTTTTATGGGACTCAATGATTCATATGCTGCTGTACGTGGACTAATCCTTTTAATGGATCCACTGCCAAATATCAATTGGGTTTTCTCACTTGTCTTACAAGAAGAACATCAGCAAGAAGTAGCTGCTGCAAGCATACCACAGCTGCCTGACTTGGCAGCTTTTGTGGCCAAGAGTGGACCTAATACCAATTTTTGTGATAAGAAGGATTCCTGTTTTCAAAAGAAGATGGGACAAGTCAAATATGACCTTCCCACATGTGGTCACTGTGGATGGCCTGGTCACACAAAAGACAAATGTTTTAAACTTCATGTTTATCCTCCTGGTCACCGCTTATATAAAGGAGGAGCTCAATTAATCTGCAGCTTATCAAGCAGCCTCTTTACATGAAGTGACAAATACAGCTCCAATTCCAAATGGGTTTCCATTTATACAGGAATAATGCAAACAACTCCTTAATTTGCTCCAGTGACTCTCATTCACTTGCCAATCAAGTAGGTATTTCTCAGGCGGGCACCACACTTTCATGTACTTTATTTTCATGTACCTTGTATTTTGGTTACAGGTGCCACGGATCACATGGTCTGCTCTGTGTCTCTTTTGTCTTCCATTATATTAGTTGGTAAAACAAGTGTGACGTTACTAAATGGATCTACTGCACCAATTTCTCTTGTTGGGACTCTCTTTATCCCCTACATTAATTTTGCGGGATGTTTTTTGTGTTCCTTACTTTTGGATTCAATTTAATATCCGTTAGCAAATTGACTCAACAATGTTATTGTATTGTAACTTTTCTTTCCAATTGTTGTCTCGTACACGACCTGTCCTTGAAGACAAGGATTGGAATGGGTAAGGATATCATTTTCAGCTTGATGCACCCATTATAGCGGTAACCGTTTCATATGACCTATGGCACGAAAGGATGGGACATCCCTCTCGAGGTCGCATGCATATTTTATCTAGACAAATTTATGATTTCTCCATTCCAAATAAAGCTGAACATTTTGATGTTTGCCCATTAGCTAAACAAAGTAGATTACCTTTTCTCACCGGTGCTATTACTACCACAGGACAAACAGAAGGGCAAGAGACATAGTAGAAACTTTTTGATGCCTCAACTAGTAGGCTTTAACCCATGCTACCCACATAGATCCTGACTTACAGAAGAGTTGCCAAACATTCTTCATGACAGATGCAATACTCCAAGTGTTGATCTCCCTTAAAGCCAACCCTCCTTTCTTAGGGAAACAGAGATGATCTCATTTCATCTTAATACCAGTATGTTTCAAATCAGTCCCAATACAAAGAAAGGAGTTGAATTGACGCTCAATATCATCAATAACTTGATAAGGAAAAACAAAAATGGAGTTCCAGTAAAGCTGGATGCTACTAAGAACAGATTGGATTAATTGGAGCCTGCAGGGAAGGAAAGAAATCTAATGATGGAGAATTGCTACCAAATCCTTCTAGTTATCACCGCATGATTGGTCGCATTCTATATCTTAACATCACCGGGCAGATATCACCTATGTTGTTAAAGTACTCAGTCAATTCATGGACAAACCTCGTCAGCCCCATCTTGTTGCTGCACACCGCATGCGTTACTTAAAACAAACACCTGGACAAGGAATATTGTTATCATCTTCCAGCTCACTCCAATTACGAGCCTTTTGTGATTCTAACTGGGGCAAGTTATCCTGAAACTCGTCGTTTGGCTATTGTGTTTTTCTTGGTACGTCTCCCATCTCGTGGAAATCTAAAAAGCAATCCATTGTTTCTCGATCCTTTGCAGAAGCCAAATATTGAGCTATGGCATCCACATGTTGCGAACTCCAATGGCTCTTATATCTACTGCAGGATCTCCTTGTTTCCAACTCCTCACCTGCTATTTTATATTGTGAGAATAAGGCAACTCTTCACATTGCTGCTAATCCTGTTTTCCATGAGCGCACCAAACACAATGAAATTGACTGTTATATCGTTCGTAAGAGGCTTCAGCAAGGACTTATTAGTACGGCATATGTTCCCACTGAAATTCCGGTTTTACTGAACTCATAATACCTAGAAGGGGGTTGAATAGGTATTTTAAAAATCCTTGCCCAATTTTAGCTTCAAGCAAGTCAAACTCTACCAACAATGATTCAATAATACAAAAAGCAATAAAAAGCAATTAAAGATGGCACAAAAGATTTTTACATTGAAAACCCTAGATGGGAAAAACCACGAGACCTCGTCCAATTGAAGCAAATCTGTTATGAAATCAAATGAGTACAAGACACATTTACAGATCGACCCAAGGATTCATGTAGTTTCCTTCACTCACGATCTGTCGATCAATCTCCGTCTTCACGACTTCGGAAGCATCTGACCCCTTTCACAACGATTTACAAAACCACAAGCTCACAAGCTTGTTCTTTGTCGCAACAGTCTCACACACACTCAAGGTTGTGTTTGGGATGTGGTTTGCATAGTCTCTCAAGCATATGAATGAAAAACCAAGGTTAATGTGCTCTAGAGAGGTGAGAAGATGATAAAAAAATGAAAAACCTAATTGGGAGAGGCTAGCACACCTTTCTCTATTGAAAGAACCTCTATATATAGAAAGTGACCCCAAGAAAAAGGAATCAGAAAAAGAACCAAATAGGAAGGTTTTTGTAAAGTTGATAGCTCGTGAATTATGCTTGAAGTAATTTGGGGAGGCTTGCACACCTTCTGTGTCACCTTATGATGCATATCACTTGTCTTGTAGTGTTGCCTCGTATGGCACCCTAGCCGACACCTGGTGAGTTCACACCTGGTTTGTAGGCCATGATAATTGCCGATGACGAGCTCCTACCATTTGGACCACATGGTGTCACCCCCCATTTTTGTCACCCTAGGTAGAGGTCATCATTTCATGTAGGTTTTTATTTTATTTTTGAGTCTAGGCATTTGCATTAGGTTTTTAAGGCATTAATTAAGGGTCATGTATATGAATTTTGGTTTGATTTAGAGTTGATTTCAATAGTCAATAAGAGATTTTGCGACTTTAATGGCATCTTTGTCTTTTAAGTCATATCTTTTCTGTTTGACCTTGAAATGATCTCCAAGTTGTCAATTGGAGTTCATATTGATACATAGGATGTATTTATAGGTTCAATTTGATGAATTGATGATTTAGAATTAATTTAGTTCATAATGGTTTAAGTTGGCTAAAAGACTATCTCTTGGCTCGCTCAAGTCGACTTATAATTTTCACTCAATTCTTCCTCATTTGACTTTAATTAGTCTTAACTTCATTCCAAAATATGTTTCAAAATGTTGAATTTTGATTTGGAAAGCATTTGGTGCAATGTGCATACGTAAACTTTGCGACAGTGGTGCATAGAGGTTAACCACCATTGTAAAACCTAACCATGTCCCATGGTTAAGGATTTTTGCCCTAAAATGTTTAAAAATGTGTTCTATTTCAAAACATGGTCGTTTTGGCTTTCTTTTCGTCAAAATCGGACTTCGTTTGACCCCCGAAACAATTTTAGAAGGTGAGGGAGTGCAAATAAGGCAACACCTGATGGGGTTTTCGGGTAACTGCCCAAGGCTGGGCAGCTAGCCGCCCATGCTTGTGTGGTCACCTGAGGCACTCCGTCATTTTTTTAAAGATTTTTCCACTTTTTCCTATTTTGGAGCCTTTTTCCGCCTTTTCAAGTCTTTCTTTCTTATTTTTTGGTAGGTTTGAGTTTCTTTAACCCCAAGAGAGTCTTTAATAGCGCTTGGATCATTGTTTAGTGAATTAATCTTGTCCATTGATTTCTTGGAGCTAATCCCTATAAATACTTAGCTATGCATAACCCTAGACGGAGGCAACCAAGAGTCTTGTGAGAAAGACCCTAAGAGAAAGAGAGTGTGTGCTGGGAGGAGGCAAGGAGTGTTTCTCTGGCAAAGGAAGAGGCGGCTATTCTCTACGCCCCAAGGGAAGGCATTACAAGAGGTATATCGTTATCCTTTAGAATTAGGGTTTTTTCTTCTTTGTTGGTGTTTGTCGTGATTGAAAGCATGCTTAATCAGAATATGAGAGTTAATTGTTTGTGATAATTATCATTATTCTATCATGTTGTCTTGATATTATTTGACGATTAAATTGCGAGCATGAGTATTATAGCATAAAGTTACACTCTTTATTCCCTTTGCATGTGTTTTAGTTCATTGTTTTGATGCTATGGTTCAATGCATGAGTTTTTGTTGTTGTGTTAGTTTAATATCATGTTAGGGTTTCATTATTATTGGTGTTTTGCATGCTAAGGTTTTGTTATTAGTTTTATTTATTGTTTTTATTTGATTTTTAGGGTGTTTTTAGGTTGTTAAATATCTGTGTAGATTTGTTTATTAGGGTGTTTGAGCATGTTTAGCATCCATTTTGATGTCTTTTGCATGATATGATTCTCTAGCATGATTAGGGTTCGAGTGGTGATATGATTGTGGTGTGATGCATACTGGTTTTCGAATTAATTGGCCGTCAAGAGTAGTCAATTGATTTGGAAACCTTCCCCCTTCCCCTTAGGGCTATTCCTCTTACATTTAATTATTGTAGTTTGTAAGTTTCAGTTTTCTAGAAGTTCCCTTTTATTAAAGTTTTCTTCTCAATAATTCATTTTTCTCAAAGCTTCCCTTTTTTTATTTTTATTTTTTAAAACTTTCCTTTTTGATTAATATGGAAACTTAAGAACTATCATAAGTCTTTGTGAGGGGAATAGCCTGCCCATCGAACTACGTGAACTTTGATCTTTATACGTTCAATACAAGGTACATAGGTGTTATTTGATATTCAAGTCCACCCTAGGATACCAAGTATCCTAGGTTTTTCTTTCCTTTTTTATTTTCTTTATTATTTGTTTTTATGGATGGATGGATCATCAGCGTGTCTATTGTGATGATAATTGTTGATTTGTGATGATTAAGATATTAATCTAGCCCAAGTAAATTAGGAGACCATTAGGGCAATATGGGTGCCTATAGAACCTTCTCATATCATAACTAAGCCTCGGAATCCAATCTTTTGGTTTTTAAAGACTTTTTGCCTTTCCTTTTTTAAAAATGGAATCATGTTGTGTTTTTGGAAATAAAAATGTTTTTAAGGTTTTCCTCTTTTTCTTAAAAAATGAGGTGGCGATTCCTTTTGTTTTTAAAACCCAATCTTGTGGGCCGTTTTCCGGGGTTCACACATGGGTGCAGGTAATACGCATGTGATCATCAATATGTAGTACGTGCAATTTTTAAACTTATGACTATGTATACTAATTTCATTATTTATTACCAAATTAATGATAGGCGGGTTGTTGAGCATACAATTCAAAACACCCCTATAAACATGGTTATAGTTTTTTGCAACACGTTAGATCGGATGAGGGCCGACGAGGTACATTTTATTTTTATGGGTGCAAAATTTTTTATATAAGATTTCTTATAATTGCTAAGTTTTATCTTATTAAAATATATTTCTTTTTGTTCATTTGGCTACCATACAACCATGATGTTATCTGGGGCCTCCCATTGTACTGTCGCGATGGGATGGACTTGTGGCAGACGCAGGCACCACTTATTTGCTTTGATGTGTCGCGTCCTCCAACAATTTGGCTTCCGACAGAAAGTTCCTAACCCATGTGACACCAACGAGGCATTGCACATAGTGGATCAACGGGGGTAGCATAGCTGGACTTGGATTGATAGGAACACATTGTATATGCAGATGTGGGTGGACTACGCTATGCGTGTTATTAGTGGTGAGTTGACCAACGAGCAGATGAGATATGACAAACCTTATATGGTGTAGTATCATATGCACACTGTCAGCACCCCAAAATCCCATGTGCACCCCGGTAAAGAATGCTTAGAATGTTATGGAATGACCTTGATTAGCATAGAATAAGGGTTGTGGTGATTGGATGGATTTGAGCAAATTGATTAGGTTTAGTTCAAGGGCACCTCAATCAGTTTAAATAAACAAGCACATTTAGAATAATCGAGGCTATGGAGTTACCACCAAACAAAGGTTTGAGGATGTGATTGGTCATCCTGAGGTTTATTTGAAAATAGGTCCATTTGAGTTGCAGTTGAAAAATTGGTTCTTTTGAGGCCTTTTTGAAAATTAGTCCATTTGAGGTCCATTTTGAGAATTGAATTACTCTTAGAGGTCTACTTAATTAGAGATTGAGGGTAAGGGAGTTTGGTTACGAGTAGGAAAGGAGTTAGGCACCCCACGTCGCCCGTTGGAATCCAATGTTTCCTAATTTTGACAGTGTTTCTATTTGAATCCCCTATTGACTTCATTAATTTCCTACGTGACCAGATTGATATGAAACGTTCCATTTTGAAGGATGATGAATTGAGTGGTCAATTTGAAAAGCAATAATTTAAAAAGGTCTTTAAAGGCACTAAATTAGAGTTTAAATAGAAAATATTTAAAAATACACCTTTAGGTTTACTTGAGAAATGATTATATAAAAGTCCTTTGAAAAAAAAAATCACAAATTCGCCTTCCTTCTCAAAAAATGAACATTTCATATTAAATCGGCCCACTCTCAATTAGTAAAATATCCCTATTCTTAGTGGTAAGACTTGAATTTGAAAGGATGGAAATGGGAATGATGTGATTCTACTTTCAATGAATTATTTTTAGGTGTGCTCTAATCTGGACCGAAGGAATTTGAAACTTTGAAAATGGTTGAAATGAATTGAAATGAATACTTTGAAAGAATTAACAATAAGTTTAAAATAATGCCCCATTCAGAGGAAACAAAGTCTTCTGAAGACAAGGATTAAGGATCATTTTCGAAATGTTAATATGAAGAGTGGGGTTTGTTTTGTAAAAGTGGAAGTGTTATCCCATGGTGCTTAGAATCGATCGTGAAGGAATTTTCCTTTATAAGGTGATGGTCTTGGAAAATTACTTCCAGAAATTGAAATAATTTTCGAAAATGGATGTGGCCCTTTTCTTATCAAGAAGGTTAATAATTTGGAAATCTCCCCACTTGAGAAATGTTTCTTTAATTATGCTTGAAGTGAAGTCTTTGGAAAACATTTAGGACATATACTTGAAATACTTGGCAATCATAAAGGGGCATGAAATTGAGAATGTTCTATTAAAAACATTATTGGAAAAATAGCATACCTTAACTTGGCCATTTTATGTAAATAAGGTAATGGATTTTTCTTTAGGAAAAATTCCCTGAGTTTAATTTTGGTGAACTCAGCATTTAGGGATTGTTTTAGTAAAACTTTGGGACAGACAAATTGTGAAAATTGTTTTCAACAAGAACGGGATTTTGCAACCGAAAATGGGCCCTTGGCTCCCTTTTAGATGAGTTACTCCTTGAGAGTAGAAATGTCCCCAAGAAGAATGAGGTTTAGAAATTTCATCTTTTGATAAAAGCGACTTAGGTAATGAACAACCCTAAAAATTTATTAAAGATTTTTGACAAAGAAGAATGAGGTCGCTAAAAAATTAGTCATGATAAGGAGGCCAAATCCAAGTGCAATTGATTTTTAGAATTTACCCTCTTATAGGGGTGTTGGAGACACAACAAAAATCACTTGATAATTTTTAGGGAATTTTCCAGGTAGAACAATGGCCCTTTTGAAAGCCATGAAATGGGTGTAAACAACTTTGATGTTTTGGTAAAAACAATGGGATCTTTACAAAACCAATAGTTGTAGAATGGCTAAATCATGGTTCAAATGATGGTATGTCCTATCTATGGATGGTCATGCCCAAATTTTAAAAAAAAAAAAAAAAATGAAAGGGATTTTGACACGTGTCATTCTCTTTTAATCAAAGGATTTATTAAAGAAAAACAAACTTTATTAAAATTGATCACGACTTAATTAATTTGGGTCACAATGATGCTTGAGTGATGGAATAGATGGGAGTCTATGTTAATGAAGGATTAATACATGCATGCATGCATTTTCCTACACTAATGGATGGCTGGTTTATGAATTGGATGAGGGATTTGATCCTAAATGCTCTTAAGCACTAAAATGATCAGGGTCTTAAGGGAGTAATAGGGCTGAAATTCATGGAGAATGAGCGAGTGTTTTGAGGGAAAATTGGTGTCTTTTATTTTGAAATGGGGGGTATTTATAGCGGAAATTTGAATTTTTAAGGGTAAAATGGTAAAACATAAGGGCATAAGAAGGAATTTAGAATTTGTTTCGAAGTGGAAATATCCCATTTTATGTGAGTAGAATGGGCAAAAAGGTAAGAATGTGCATTCTTCCTAGAAATGAAAACTCACACCTACCTTGTAAGAGTGAGTCTAGTCCTACCTGGTAGGCGTAACTGATTTTACCCTCTACAACACGCAATTTCACCCATAGGAATCCTGCAGGTGAAAAGTGAAAAAGGGCTAGTTGATTGCATTTTTGTCAAATCAACCATGATTTTCCATAATTGATTTAAAAATGTGTGATTCCTAGGTTTGTGTGCTTCATTCTAATAAAGTGGGCTGATTTGGTGGGATAGGGTGCATGGTACACCTTATCCCTGATGGTTCGATATCTTGCTTTCGATTGACCCTCGATTCAAGGGTTCCAGGTGCTACTTTTAGATAGGGATTAAAATTTAGGTTTCCCAAACTTGGTTTGGGACTTTATACACAAGATAAGGCCTTTTGAGGTTTCATTAGATGTGCATCATCACACTATGGACGCCAGAAATTGACTCGGGGGGGAATCGAGTTTCTGTTCCACTTTTAAAAGGGTTTTCAAAAAACAAAGGAGTCGCCACCTCATTTTTAGGGTACGAGGAAACCATTAAAAGATTTGTTTCTAAAGAAAAACAAGTTTGACTCCATTTAATGGAAAATAGGCAAGTCTTGAACCAAACACAAGGGTTCGGGGTCTAGGTTACGAAATGGGAAGGTTCTGAGCTACGGCCCATAGGCACCCATTTCGCCCGATAAATCAGTCTCATTTATTAATTGGGTTTAATTAATTTCAACCATGCATAACTAAAAATTACGAAAATTAAAAGGTAAGAACTAAGCTAAGTTGGACTTGGGCTCAAGTGAACGGCCTACGTACTTCTGACAAAGATTAAAGTCCACGTAGTTCGAACACACATAGTGGGGGGAAGAGTTTCACTCCTCGTAGGACTCTATTAGAATCCAATCCATAATCAAACACTTGCTTTTGAAAATAACTTGCTTTGAAACAAAGAACTTTAGTTTAGAAACTTGTTTGATTTAAGATCAAAACCCTAATAAAATCCTATGACTAATAAAACTCATGGGAGCATGCATCATCACATAAACAATTACATCATGGTAATGGAGTTTAGAGATATATACGACAAAACTGAGGTTGCAACCTCGGGGTTTTTGAGTCGAAATTTGGGCAGAGCTTCCACGTTTTTCAAGCTTTATGATGGCCTCAAAGGAGGGAGTCGCAAGTCGGGCAGAGCTTCTGCGCCTTCAAGCTCTAGAATGGGTCGCAAGCTAGAGGGTATTAATAGGAATGTTCCCCACTAACCATTGAGCCAAGCTCTTCTTTAGAATGAGCCCCAAGTGAAGGGATACTAATAGGAATGTTCACCCCACACTTAAGAACTCAAGCTCTTCTTTTGCTTAGGAAAACTCTACTAAGACTTGGTGTAGAATGAATGAAGGGAGGACCCCTATTTATAGTGAAAGGTGGGTAGAATGAACGGCCAAGATTGGATCTAGTTAGGGATGATCCAAGGGCTCTCAAACACTCCCAAGAGCTGGTTTCTATCTCAAACTCCTCAAAAATCCGGAGGAAATTCAAGTTGGAGCGAGAGAAGGACTTTAAAGAGGTCAAGATAGGGCAAAACACCTTCAAAGGCCAACTAGGCACCCTTGGTGGCCGTTTGGCCCTTTACAGGTGTCCGTTTGGTCATCAGTAGCCTTTTTAGTGCACTTTTGTGCATGTATATCCCTTTATGCTATGTATTTTGCCCATTTCAAGTCCAAATTCATTGATTTTGGTCTTGAAATGACCATGACTCAATTCTCTATTCAAAATCTGGTTCAAACAATTCTAATTGAGCCACACTTGGTCAATTAATCAAGGGTTAAGCCCATATGGCTCATAGAGATCAATTAAGGCTAACCAGGATGATATTAAGGTTTTGAACCCCAATAGAGTCCTAGTTGCAACCAAACTCTCCCAAAACTAATTCCAAGCATTAATACACCTTAATTAAGACCCAACTGACAGTAATAAAGCATTAATTGAACTTAATTGGATCAAATTAAGAAGCAATTATAAGAAAGGCTGATGAAAGGAGTCAAACCAAGCCTACTTGGACCATTCTTAAGCAAATAATCTCCAAACTTAACCAAATTTTAAACCAAGCCCACTCATGACATTCTAAGACCATTAGGATCATTTCGGGATGAATTTGACGAGAATTGGATATCAAATAAAAATTATGCAAGTGAAATGACATAAATGCCCTTCAAGTCGCAAAAATTTTTATTAGCTATCAAGACTTAACCAAATTGAACCCCAGAAGATACCATGGACTCTTTGGGATGTATAGAGCTTAACTAAAAAGATTTGGTGCCAACATGATGCAATTCTTTACATGTGATAATACTCCTAAGGTGGAAAGGTCAAATGTTAGGGGATGAAAATGGGGTGTCTACACACACCTATCGAGCTGCCAATTAGGGTTTTTCTGATTACAAGGTTTTTGAATTTCGATCTTCGATCGATGGTCCCACACTGATCTTGGTGACTTGAAATTGAAATCCACAGTCGTATCATCTATTAGTAGAGTGGCTTGTAAAATTAGGCCACCCAAAGTATGATTTG
Organism: Liquidambar formosana; assembly: GCA_039720395.1. NCBI lineage: Eukaryota > Viridiplantae > Streptophyta > Magnoliopsida > Saxifragales > Altingiaceae > Liquidambar > Liquidambar formosana. The sequence continues at coordinate 8,060,978 of CM077828.1, read as the reverse complement.
GGCGGGAATTAGGGTTGTGGGTCCTGGTCCGTGATCGAACCGTTGATCTCAAAATTGGATCATCCTAAACATATTTTATGGATTCCATTAATGTTATAGAAAGGTTTGATCATGAATCAAATTGTGGGATTTAAAAATTAGTCCACCCAAAGTTGTTTCGGTGTCCAATCTTAGGGTTTCAGGGTTTTTGGCCCGTAATCAGATCGTTGATACTAGAATTTGAATGCCTTGAACATTATTTAGGGATTCAAACGATGATTTGGGAGAGTTTGGTGATAAATCATGTTGTAAGAACCGCAAATTGGCCATTTAAAGTTGCTCCTCCGGTCCGATTAGGTTTTAGAGTGGGCCGATAGGTGAATGGATTGTTGCATCTGAGGGTTGAGAATCCTGAACTTGATTTAGGGATCCCAAAAATAGATTAGGGAGACTTAATCATGAACTAAATTGTACAATTTGGGGGTCAGCCCACATGATGCCATATTGGGGCTGATTTTAGGGTTTTGAGCCAATTAGTCCGTGATCGGACCGTTGGAATTGAGTTCCCTAGACTTGGTTTAGGGGTTTAAATTGAAGCGTGGCAATACTCGATTGTGGATCCAATCATTGGATCTAAGAAATTGAAGCTCCCAGGGTTGCATTGGTTAGTTGATTAGGGTGTCCTTGTGTCGGGCCTCAGATGTTGATTTGAAAGCATTGGGTTTGTTTTAAGGATTTCACTATGAATTGAATGGTGGATTTGGAGAATTAAGGCTTCGGGGACTGGCAGGCTTGCTTAAATGGGGGCTTCGATTGATGATCGGATCCTTTAGATCTAACCAGGAATTTAAGTAAGCGAAACTTGGTTTCATGATTGCACGGCATTTGTCTGGTCAAACTCTTATATTGACAAACTCTCAGTTTGGTTGGAGGCGACCTCGCAAATTAGGGTGTTTACACATACGCATCTATTGATTAGTAATCTGGCAAATCGGATTACGCCCTCTATTGGATACCATGGAACGGGAGCTAGCATGGAGCTCGATAATGGTAAGCTATTTATTACTATGTTTGTTAACACATTTATTCATACATTACTTATCGATCCATTATTTATATATTTGCTCATCTTTTTTGGAGACTTAGTACATGGCAACTATACATGATATATCTTGTCATACTTTGGAGACGTCCACTAAGTATGTAGTAGGGGAGTTAGTGACAACACTATAGCGTATATGCCATATGTCCATGCGGAGTTTAGAGACCATCAAGGAGCAGTAGTGTCTAGCACCAATTAGCGGACCATGCATTGGGGACCCACGTCTATGTGAGCCACCGGTTGCATCCACTGATACAAACCTGTCCTCATCATATGCACACTCGGCATCGGTTGATCCGTCTACATTCGTGCCATCGCTTCCCCATGTAGGCCACCAACTACGTCCACTCCTTTTCATGAGTCGTCATTTTCATTTACGCTATCACCATAGGTCGGTCTGTCTACGTCTACGTCTGTTCCACCACCTCCACCACATGGGCTACTAACCGCATCCACTCCTTTTCATGGTTCGTCATCATCGTATGGGGCGTCACCACAAGTCAGGTCGTTTACATCCATGCCACCACCTCGATCACATGGCCCTTCACCACTAGTTGGGTAATATACTGTCGTTCACGTGTATGGCAGAGGAAATTGGATTACACATGTTCAGGGAAGACTATCAAATGCCGCTGCATGCGGTGAGGCCATCGTCTCTCTCAGCATTCACTCTAGGTGCACCCTCACCATTAGGGATGGCAATGGGTCGGGTCGGATGCGGGTCGGCACTACCCCATACCCGACCCGACCTTTAATTTCTTACACCCATGCCCGACCCGATACCCGATGGGTATGAACAATTAACCCCCATCCCCGATCCACTGTTTTATTGGACTACCCATGCCCGACCCGCCCATACCCGACCGCCCTGTTGTGAGGATTTTTTTCCCCCAAATTCCATTTTTTTTTGTTACTTACACCTATTACATGTTATTCATATAATCATATACCAAGCTTATAAATTTTTTTAGCACCTAATTAATATGATCTTGTTCAAATAAAATCATACCTAATATGATTACACAAATATAAAAATTAAAAAACAATAAAAATACATAATGAGCCTTCGAATGGACTCCATAAGCCTATATCAAGATAGGTTTAAGTAGGTATTTATATTTTATTGTAAAAAATATATATATTTTGTAAATATAGCGGGTCGGGTCGGGTCTTCGGGTTTTTTCTTGTTGGGACCCATACCCGACCCGTACCCGAAATTTTTTAAAAATTTATACCCATACCCGACCCGATACCCGAAAAAAAATAAAAAATACCCGTCCATTCGGGTATGGATCGAGTCGGGACCCTATGGATCGGGGCGAAATTGCCATCCCTACTCACCATTGCCATCATTCGACCCATCCATTGATGCGATCCTTGTAGTTATTGCCCATTACACACCTCCATAGCAGTTTATGATGCTGTAGGTCCTCAGTGTCTATGATCATCTAGTATAACATAGAGGCCAGGGTAGAATAGAGGGTAGGGGTAGAACTCGAGCTAAAGATAGGGATAGGGATAGGGATAGGGATAGGGATAGGGATAGGGGTAGGGGTAGGGTTATGGACCTTCCAGATGATGTACCTCCACATCCCGATGTAGAGCAGCACATGTTCCACCCTAATTGAGAGCTGACTTAGGATGTTCATAGACAACCCAAGAGAGCTTGACATCAGCCTTCCTACGGTACATAAGTAGCTGTACATGTGTAGTTTTATCTTTTTTATGATTCTAATTTAATTTAATTTGCCTATGCCTATGGTATATCATTTTAGATACATGTTCCATGTAAATGGTTCTAATTATTACGAAGTAGGGTTTTGATTTGTAATTTATTAGGTATGTCGTCATGAAATCTAAATATATCTTGTATGGTAATAAGGGTGTGTGATTGGATAGAGATGTGATTTGTATTGGTTTTTTTTTTTTTTTGATAAGTTGATAACTCTGGATGTCCTATTTACAAATGGGATTATCCTAGATTTTTCATTGGATTTTGTACCGTTCAAAACGACGGAGTTAAGTTTTGATTTGTGTTTACTAGGTATGTTATTGTGAAATCTGAATCTTGTATGGTAATGAGGGTATACGATTGTATAGAAATGTGATTTGTACAGTTTTTTTGATAAGTTGATAACTTGGGATGTCCTATGTACACAGGATCATGCCGGATTTTTCATTGGATTTTGTACCATTTAAAAACGATGGAGTTTTGTGTTTCACCAGTCAAAATTCCAACCCTTGGCACTAAGGTATGGCACTAAGGTATGGATTCTGCCCATTTTTCTTCCATATATTGTATGTTTGGTGAAATTTGAGAACAAGTATGAAGGCTTCTGGCTCAATCATTAATGGGCCGGGGTTGCTAATTTTTCCTTGCAGATGGAAGGTTTGTGCTCTTGGCTCTATGATAAGTCGACTATACTCTATGTGCCTCAACTATTTTACTATTCTTTGTTTAATATTTTTTTTGTTATAATGATTTTGTTCACATTTTTCCTTGCTTAGGCTACGTTTACATTGGTGGAAGTAGTTCTCAAAAATTGTAATGGGAAATTTATTTAGATTCCATATATCTTGACTGATAAACTCACGAGGAAGTTTGAGTAACATTTAGATATCATTCATCTTAATTGATATTTTTCCTATAATTAAGTCACATTGATTTTGGCCTCCAATAAATATCGTTGTTGCTTGGAGGATTTAGTTTCTTGAATTGCATTATGACATTGTAATTTTTTTCTAGATGGATCATAATAAAAGGTGTCTTATTTTTATAGCATTACTCTCTTCTTTTTCTTTTCTTTTTTTCTTTTATTTTCTCCATTATATTGCCATTTCATTTTTGTTACAAATCTTTGACATTAACATGGATTAGGCCTCCTTAAATATGCCATGCCCCCCATTCAAAGAGAGGTTTATAGAGAAACTGGAATTCATAGTGGATACTGGATACCCATGACTAGGGAACATTCATTCCATATTCTCACAGCCTTTTGAGCCAAGTGTTGAGAGTGCCACACTGCCACTCCTAACTGCAGCATGGCTTGCTGTGATTATAGCCTAAGATCCTAATCAAGTCCAAAGGGTAGAATTAGAATAATTTAATCTTGGGCTGAATGGCATTGGTAAACTATATGGCTTGACTCTAGTTAAAGTGGGTTTCGTATGTGAACATTAATGTGAAGTTCTTGAGCATTAAAATTTTGAAGTTTTAAAAGTGCTTGAAATTCCAGATTGGCATTTCTTTGCATGGATGGTTTACATGAGAAAATTGTTATTAGAACTCTAGGATTTTTTTTCTTTTTTTTTTTGAAGCACAAAAAAAAAAAAAGGGGGGGGGGGGGGGGGGGGGGGGGGGGGGGAAGAAAGGAAAAAATAGATGTTAGGCTTTATATGTCTCCTGGACAAAAAACCAATCTTAAGTGGAGACGGAGAATTAGTATTTTCGTTTTTAGCATAAATCGTGGGTCGTAGTCACGATTCCATGTAAATCGCGGGTGACCACCATAATCTTGTGGTCTTTATACCATTTTTAATTGTATGGGTTTTGTTACCCGTATAAAGATGATATACTGGAGTATACAAAAATACCATATTTATACATGTTTTTGTTGGCCATACAAAAAAGGTATAGGGAGCATAATATCGTGGTAGTTAATCACAATTTTAAATAAAATCATGGTTGCTACCCACGATTCACAGTAAATATGGAATTAAGTTTTACATAGCCTTATATGTTAAATAAAGTTTGTGTTTTACATTATTTTAAAGAGCCCCAAATCATTATTTTATTTTTCTAAAATATCCTCTAGGCTTTTACTATATTTAAAATCACCATTATTATATACACTATCACATCAAGTCAAGTGGCATTTTATCATAGGAAGATAGAATTAGAAGATTAAAAAAACTAGATCATATGGTGCGCAATACATTAAATATATTATCTTAATATGTGATTAGTTAAAATAACAAAATAAAATGGGTGGGAGGGAGTAACTCAAAGGAGGTCAAGGCTGGAATTTTGGTTCGGCTTGGGCCTACTCTGCTGAGTACAAGAAGAAACAAATTACCTTAGCCTGATAAGCGGTTAAAAAAAACAACAAAAAAAACAAGAAGGTGACTGATAGCTTTGGTGCTGAACACATCCTAATATTAGGAAGGGGTAGTGGGAGAATACGTTCAAAAAAAACCATATGAAGAGATAAGAGAGCGTTTCAGGGAAGAAAAAGTGTTGGACTCCACAGCTAACACATATCTCTACGTGTCACACTTCCTGCATTCAATAAACCAAGTGTCACCCACACTTCTATAACCCTGTTTCTCTAATTTAACCCATAAATATGACACCCATCTCTTACTTGCCATCATGCAAGAACCACCCACCGACCTTCCTCTTCCTCTGTTTCTTTCATTTGCTATCTCAAAGCTCTACTAACAGCAGTTAGAGAAAAAATAGCAGCCAGCAGTAGTAGCAGGAAAAGATCGAGGAGAGGGAATTACTTCTTCGATCAAGAGATAAATCTGTAGGGGGTGTTGATGAGAGACTGACTGTGATTAATTAAAAGCTTCAATTAGAGAGAGAGAGAGAGAGAACTAGTTAGAAAGGATGCCACCTCGTAGATATGCTTTTGGAAGGCCAGAAGAGGTCACCCACCCTGACTCCATGAGAGCCACCTTAGCAGAATTCGTATCCACTTTCATCTTCGTCTTTGCCGGCGAAGGCTCTCTTCTCGCTCTGGGTATGCACTTTTTGCACTATATATATACATGGACGCATAATGGATCGATTTACGACATGCACAATCATTAAATTAAATTAAAGCTAATTGCCTTCTCGCTCTGTAACATGATCTCAACATATATGCATCATATCCATCGTGGGCTTGGTTTCTATTTTTGGCAGCTAAGCTTTATACGGATACGCCTTTACCTGCGTCGGGGCTGGTGGTAATCGCACTAGCACATGCCCTGTCGCTGTTCTCAGCCGTGGCAGCAAGTATGAACGTATCAGGAGGCCATGTGAATCCTGCTGTTACCTTTGGTGCCCTTGTCGGACGGAGGATCTCCCTCATGCTTGCCTTCTACTACTGGGTTGCTCAGCTCTTGGGGGCTGTTGTGGCTGCTCTCTTGTTAAGGGTCACCACCGGTGGGATGGTAAAAAAAAACATATATATATATATATATATATATATATCATAATTAATAAATTTAATTAATTAATTGTTGCATGTACGTGCCTTGAAATCAATAATATATGCAGAGGCCAATTGGGTTGACGGTGTCCTCCGGAGTCAGCGCGGTGAATGCAATGCTACTAGAGATGGTGCTGACATTTGGGCTGGTTTACACGGTCTACGCAACTGCAATAGATCACAGAAGAGGTGCCTTGGGGACCGTCGCACCCTTGGCCATAGGACTCATAGTCGGCGCGAATATCCTGGTGGGCGGGCCTTTTGACGGAGCATCCATGAACCCAGCAAGGGCATTTGGGCCAGCACTGGTGGGATGGAGGTGGAAAAACCAATGGGTCTACTGGGTGGGTCCTTTCATTGGAGCGGCTCTGGCAGGGGTGATATACGAGTTCATAGTCATACCCACAGAGACCCCACATCATACCCACCAGCCTTTGGCTCCTGAAGATTACTAGTTTTGTTTTAATAAATTGTGGCATGCTTTGGTTTTGGTTTTGGTTTTGGTTCCGCTATGTTCCTTTTTTCCTTCTTTTTTTTTTAAGCCTTCTTTCCGTTTTTTGTCCAGTGTTGTCTTGAAGTGGTGTTTTTGTTTGTCCTCTGCACATATGGAAAAACCAATGATAATAATAAAATGTCATCGATTATCCTCTTCCTCTTTTCTTTTCGTTATGTTTCTTTAATTGGGTTCCTATAAGTTTTATCTATCTGGTTAATTCCGGAGTCTATTCACTTATCCCGAAAAGTAAAAAAAATAAAAAAATCCCGAGTCTGGACCTCGAAATTCCATTAATTTTTTATCTTATTAATTTTGTTTTATTCAACCATTAAGGTGCCATGAAAGAAACGATCCAAAATCATCCTGTTATATATCTCCCCCCTTTTTTTTTTTTAATTAATATAAATAAATAAAAAAAACTCATCGAGAGCACACAGGTAATTAAAAACCTGGTAACAGTTGCGCTAGAGACGTTGTTTCTGATGTCATGGGTAGATCCAAAGGAAAATGAACGGGTATTCCAAAAACCTCGAAACAGTAGTGCTAGATATGTGTTAGATATTTTCTTTCCCATGGGTAGATCCAGAGAAAAATGAAGCCACAGGAAGATCTAGAGGAAAATGAACGAGTAATTAAAAACCTTGTATAAGTTGTGCTATATATTTTTTCTCATCGGTAGATCAAGAGGAAAATGAATTTAAAGGGAAGCCAACATGAACTTTTTCACCCTATAGATTGTAAGGTGTTGGGAATCGAACAAGAGAGAAAAGTAGAAGTGCGGAATATAAAAATTTTTCCTACGATTCCACAGTCTATGAATCTAACTATGCATAACACAAAAGAAAACCCTAACTACAAAGAGGGTTAGAACACTTACAGAATTTTTGTCTTCTCTTTTTTGCTCCAAGTTTTGATTCCGGACAACGGTGAATGAGCAGCCCAAGTGTGCTGCCTCCAACGGTATCCACACCTAGCTAGAGTTTCAAGTCCTTTCCACCTTTTCCTTGTTGTTGCTAGTGTAGGAGAAGAGAGGAGAGAGAGAGAGGGAGGCTGGAAATTTCAGCCAGCCCTTTGGGGAGTTTAACTTATTGTTGTGATGTCATTACATCACACTACATATATATAGCCCACCAAGGGGGGGTCAGCCATGAGGGAGAACCCACTTAGGGTTTTGTGTAATTACTATTAATTACATAATAATCCCTCTTAATTATATCATATATAAATTTGGCCTTAAATAACTATTCTTTATGCACTCATACTCTCATAAACTTTAAAACTCATCTTGCATGATCAGTGTGTGACCCATTGGGTTCACATCATCAAGTAGTAGGAATAGCATGAGGTGTGCACAATGGAACTCTTTCCATTTAGGGTCTAATTGGAACTCCTTCCAATTCCCTAATTGATTATAACTCTCTTATATCAATTAGGGCTTCTACTAACCATGAGTAACACCTAACATATGGCTCATGGTGTGGTCCTTAATGAGGTGAATAGTCATTTACAAAGAACCCTTCTGTTATAGTTTATAGGTTACAATTGCATCCTTTCTTCAACACAATGTCTCCAATTGAACTAATAGGACATGGAAGTCTGTCAAGTCCCTAGTTCAATTATTTTATACTCATTCATAGATATCAACTTATTGATGAACTCATGAAACTCTTTTCATATTCATCCTACCATGGCCATGGATTTAATGAGTTATATTATGAATACTATATAAGACATTCTCTCTCTTTTTCCTGAGAGTGATGGATCCCTTGTTGATCACTCACATGCCTTTATATACATAGCAGTAGGGCCAATGAACACCTTTGCAGACCCCTGAATAAGATTTGCACTTAGTGTTATCAAACTTCTAAAGCTACATGCATAAGACAACTATGGTGTCTCAGGTCTAAAGATTACTTGTACCACTATAACAATGAGAAACTGATTGACAGGCAGGATAAAACTCCATTCAGTTTATCTCATATCTTTGGTCACATTCAGTGTACCTATTCTCGTAATAGGCACCCACTTGTTGGTTGTAGTGTCTCTACACAAATAGCTTGAGACTAGCTATCCTCCTATAGAGTCAACCTAACAAGTGCTAGTCCTATGGTTCATTACTTTTCATCATAGTGAACCTTCAACTAGGAATGCTTTAGGAGTTTAGTACAGAGATATATCTATAATCTCAAAATTACAACTCTTTGTAATTCCATATTCTCAACTCTAACTCCATGGACATATTATGTAAATATAAATGATTGCATATAAACATAATAGAATAAACCCTTTTATTAAATCAATAATAAATGTGACATGCATAAATGAAATCAAATGATTGTTCCTGATCCCTAAACAATCATTTCTATGATTGGCTTTAGGGCATAATCCTAACATAAGGGACTGTATGATAGTTCAAAAGGAAATTAAATGATTATTAAGGCACAAATCTATCATGTGAAATGGAAAATTTTTAAGAGAATTATGATCATCATCACAAAAGAGAGTAATAATTCAAAACAAAAAATAAAGACATTTCGTGAGTTTTTTAAAATGATCTTATAACATCAGTTATAGTATATTAATTCAATATGAAGGATTTGTGTTCTTAATACTATGGAAAATACATCATAATTATTCTGTATTTAATTTTTATTTGGATGACCCAAATATGTTTCAAATGAAGTGAAATAAATATCTCATATACACAAAAAAAAAATAAAAAAAAATAAAAAAAATCTCTAATTTAAAAAGCATGACTGATCTCCTGGCCGTGCAGTTCACACTGATCTTGTCTCACGGTCCAAGAAACACCCCAAATGGATGTAAAATTTTGAAGATTGGACGCAGAAAGGAACTACTGGCTCTCCTGTATTGCTCTTTGTTACCACATACATAACTGTTGTCGTAGCTCCCCCTCGTTCAACAACAAGCCTTTTTGAGTGGACGATAAAAGCTTTGTGGAAATATAGAACTTGTCAAGAACCACTTATCCAATGATTAACACGGTTTGTTTTCTTCCAATTCCACCATGTAATTGCTGCTTACCACAACTAAAAGGTAATTACCATATATATATATATATATATAGCTCTTCTTCAATCCACTTAATCAACATAATTTGCTCTTGTACGTAAGTGGCCACCCTCACAAGAATGAAATTATGAGGCCCTATTGTGGTGCCAACCTAATACTTCCATGATCATGTTAGCTGCCCTGCAAATCCTCTAAAACTAGCCATCACTACTACTTTACTTGGTGGTCCAGTAGACTAGGTAAATGCATGCAAGTCAATCCAGTTGTGCACTGCTAGGCCTTCTCGGCTTAGAGGCTTCTGTTTGGTCTTAATTAGTGTTTAATAAGACCTCAACTCCAAATTGATTACAAATAGTATATGTAATTTAAGTCATCATTTGGCAGTATACTCCTTTGCAATTTTGTTTGCCAATGGCCTTGGGTCTAATGGCATGTCCCGTTCCAATTTTTTTTTTTTTTGATCAGCAACAAAGAATAAATTTTATTAATAAGAAGGAACAAAAACAAGGAGGACAAGAAGTCCACCAATCAAAAAGGAAAGACAAGAGAATGCTAACAGCAAACAGCTAACCAATCGGCTAATTTTAACAAAAAGAAAGGAATATCTCTAAGCTCCTTAGAAGAATGAGCCCAAAAAGACCCCAAAAAAGATACTTTGTCCCATAATTCGATCAAAGAGGATTCCCTGTCATCAAATATCCTAGAGTTCCTTTCAAGCCATAATACCCAAAAAACTGCCAAAAAAGGACATGACCAAATGATTCCTGCCTTCTTGCCTCTGCCCAGACCCAGAAATGGATCAAAAACATCCTATAAACACTGTCTGGTACGACCCAAGACTCTCCACCAATGCTGAACAATCTATGCCACAACCACCTCTCCATAGTGCAGTGAAGAAACATATGATCAATAGTCTCGAACTCTCCTTTACACAAAATACACCACTAAGGAGAAAGGGACAAAGTGGGCCTCCTCCTTTGAATCATGTCATTGGTATTGAGTCTCTTGTGAACTATAGTCTAGGCAAAAAATCTAACTTTGAGAGGTACATTCACCTTCCAGATCACAGCAAAGGGGGGGAAGCAAGGGAGATTAGGGTGTTCAATCAACTTTACAAAAAATGATTTACAAGAAAAAATGCTAGAGGAACCAACCAACCAGACCCTCCTATTAGGGGATGACATCCTAAGAGAAAACCTATCCAAACGAGACAATAATGGCACAAGTTCAAGACACTCCCTATCATTGAGATCTCTGAAAAATTTAAAATCCCAGCTAAGGGAGGGAGAAGTTGATGACACCATGGAAGAAATAGAGGCATTATGCGCCAATGACAATCTATACAAGCGAGGAAAAGCAAAAAGGAGAGGATCTTCCCCAATCTAAAGATCTTCCCAGAACCGAACTGAATTCCCATTCCCAACAGAAAAATAAGTAAGATCCACAAAGCCCATCAACCCTTGGGAAATGAATTTCCAAGGGCATCTAGCTGAAACCCTGGAGCTTGCCAAAGCATCTTATCCATTATTTTGCAATCCATATTTACTTTTAATAATAGAATGCCATAGCGAATCTCTTTCTAAGGGAAACCGCCAAAGCCATTTAGCAGTCAGAGCAACATTCCTATTCTTAATATTTCCCAATGCTAGACCCCTTTGCTCTCTAGGTCTAGACACTATATCCCAATTAACAAGGTGATCCCTTTTGCCTTCACCACTACCCTCCCACAAAAAATCCCTCATAAACTTTTCTAACACACAGGCCACTTTGGAAGGAATCCTAAAAATGGAGAGATAGTAAATAGGAACACTAGACAACATTAATTAGATCAGAACCAACCTACCACCTTTAGAGATCAACGCTCTCTTCCAACCATCCAATCTTCTCCTTATCCTATCAATCACTAGATTCCAAAAAGACTCTGCATAAGGATTTCCACCCAAAGGAAGACCTAAATAGGTCATCGGCCATTCACCCGCTGAGCAACCTAACTGATCTGCCAACTTTATAACCTTATCCTCAGCACAATTAATCCCCACAATAGGACTTTTGCTTATATTAACTTTAAGCCCATAAACTAACTCAAAGGTTTGAAGAATCAACTGAAAATTTGAGAATTTATGCTTATCCCCAGATGCAAAAAATAGAGTGTCATTCGGAAATTGTAAATGAGAAACAGACACCCTATCCCTACCCACCTCAAAGCCCTCAATCAAACCAACTTCCTTGGCTTTATCTATCATTCTACCCAGAACATCTACCACTAAGGTGAATAGAAAGGGGGATAAAGGATCTCCCTGTCTCAATCCCCTCGAGGCCCTAAATGTGTTACCTGGCTTACCGTTGACAATCACTAAGAAATTAGTGGAAGACAGACATCCCATCATCCACTTCCTCCACCTCAAGCCAAAACCCTTCCTTTCCAACACAAAATCCAAAAAGTCCCAATCCACATGATCATATGCCTTTTCAAGATCAATTTTAAATAACAAACCTTCCTTCTTTTCCCCCCTATATTCTTCCACTACCTCATTAGCAATCAAGACCAAATCCAAGATCTAACGGCCCTCAACAAACGCACCCTGAACCTGTGAAATAGTCTCACTTAACACCTCCTTCAATCTCGAAGCTAAGACCTTGGCCAATATTTTATACAATGATGAGACTAAGCTAATAGGCCTAAAGTCTTTAATTTTCAAAGAATCATGCTTCTCAGACAAATAAAAGTAGCATTAGTGCAAGCATTGACAACCCCATTATCAAAGAATTCAGTAAAGACCTTAAAAAGATCATTCTTCATAATATTCCAACAATCCTGAAAAACCGCCATAGTAAATCCATCCGGACCTGGGGCTTTATCTCTACCACAATCAAACACAGCCAACCTAATATCTTCCAAATCAAAGGGTCTTTCTAACCTTTCTGCACACACATTACTAATAGGTGACCAAACCAAACCTTCTAAGACAGGCTCTCCGATCCCCCAGACTTGTAAAGAGAAGAGAAAAAATTGAATATCTCATCCACGATTCTCTCTTCACTATCAATCACCTGTCCGTTTTCCACTTCCAGTTTGGTAATTAATTTTCTCTTCCTATTCCCATTGGCCACGTTGTGAAAAAACCTAGTGTTGTTATCACTTTTTTTTAACCACTTCACCTTGGCTTTTTGACACCAAGTAATTTCCTCTCTAAGAACAATCTCTTCCAATTTTTCCTTCAACTCCTTTCTCTCCTCTTTAAGTTGGACACTAAAATCACTCACAACCTCCAATTGATCTAACTCCTCAATCCTTCTTGTAATGGAGCTTTTTACAATTCCTAAATCACCAAACACTTCCTTATTCCACACCTTAATCTTTTCTTTAACCAACTTTAGTTTCCTCATGAATCTAAAACCCTCCCAACCATGGACACTACTCCTCCACCAATCCTCAAAAGATTTATGAAACAAATGATGCTCCAGCCACATATTCTCAAACCTAAAAGGTGAAGGACCTCAAGAAAACTCCTTAGACTCTAACTGAATAGGCAAATGATCAGATATAACCCTAGGCAGAACGGATTGTATAACATGCAGGAAAAATTCCTCCCATTCCACAGAAAAAAGAAAGCAGTCCAACCTATTACAAACCAGGTTCTCCTACAAATTAGACCAAGTATATGAAGCATTCACCAAAGGTGGATCAATTAGCGCACTGTAGACACCCCATTTTCATTCCTATGAGTTCATGATAGCATTTGGTTAGGTTTATAAGCATTTAGGAGTCCCTAAGCCTTAAAGGACATTTTTGCCCTTTTAAGCCTTAGGAGAATAGGTCATCATTGCATGCATATTTTTGTCTTCTTGTTGAGTCCCATCACTTGCATTTAGTTTCTAGGGTCATTTTGGATATGTGTGTCAAATTTGGTTCAATTCCAGATAGGTTTGGATAGTTAATTAGAACTTTTGCGACTTGAAGGGCAATTTCGTCTTTTACTTCGTATATTTTCCAATTGACCTCCAAATTTGTTCCGGAGTGTTCCATTGACCTTAGAATGATGAAATGAGTCTAATTGAAGTGCCAATTTAATTTATTGATAGGTTTTGGATTGGTTCACCACGTTACCCCATGGTTAATTGACCTTTTTTCGGGTAATCGCCTCATGAAAACCCAGCCACCTGACTGTGGTTAGGGATTCTTGGTTCAAGAATATTTTAAGCTTATTCTACATTGAATCCTTGAAATTTTGGCTTTTGAATCACTCAAATCGGAGTTAAAATGAAGATTTTGTGTCTGTTTGAAGTTAGGAGTCCAAACCGAGTCAGAATTCCAAAGTTTTTGGATTCTTCTCGGGTGACTGGTTCACCCAACCGGTCCAACCGATTCACCCAACCGGTCACCCAAGACCTCCGTCTTGAATTGTCTTTCTTTGCATTTTTGACGGAATGGGACTCTATTACTCCGATTTTCTGCCTTCTAAAGGACTTCTAAGCCTATTGGGAGGTGGTTTTGAGTTGTTTAACATCCATGAGATTTAATTACAGCCCTAGATTGATTTTATGGTGAATTAATCTCAACCATTGGTTCATATGGTTGGTTGGTTATAAATAGATGCTCATTTATCAGCATAAAGGACTTTTTGGTGACTTTTGACACTTCATACTTATAAGAGAGAGAGGGACCACGAGTTTGCACACACCCACACCACTTGGAGGAGGCTTTCTACTGCAATTTTGAAGAGGAACTAGAAGACAATCAAGCCAAAGAGAAGGAAGAATGCAGCGAAGACCCTTGCTTTGTTGTGAGTTTCCTTTGCACCCTTTTATGATTCCTTCTTCTTCTACTCCATTCTCTGCATACTTATGACTTAGTATTGAATTAGGAATCATATATACTCTATATTTTAGAGTGTATATGATTCAAGTATGATGAGAATGCATGTTAGTGGATTATGATTGCGAATTATTTATTGGTAGGATAGTTTCTCTCTTAAGGATAGAGGTACGTTTTGCATGAAAAATCAATTGGTGTGTTTAGGTTGTTTTCTCTTCATGGTTCAATTATATGCATGATTTTAAACATCTTTTGTATAGGACACTTGCTGTGTAAGCCTCATCTTCATAGGTGTATGGATGATTATTCTTTTCGAGGATAATTATTGTCCTTAGAGGGTGAGGTTGTGCATGGGTGCTTTCTGGAGTGTGTTTAAGTGCGCTGTGAGTTTCTTTACATTCTTAGGTATATATTTTACGTAGGATATGTGAAGAAATCATTCATACGGAGTGGTTTCTACGTAAAATTATCTTCGGATAGTTTTACTTAAGAAAGCTCGCCGTAAGGATGATTATTTCACATTCTTACATAAAATACTTACCTAAGGCATCATGTTAGATTTTCTTTTCATGTTTAGGATTGTCATATGATATTTTCATTATGGTAATGCCTATTTAGCATGTTTTTGATAGTTTTATGCATGTTAGGGTGTTTAGATCATATAAGAGCATATAGGAGCATATTAGGATTTTGTTTCTCTTTTGATTTTTGTTGTTTGCATGAGTATTAGGTCATTATATGCATGTTTAGTATTCTGTCCAGATTTGATTTAGGTCTTCTAATGATGATTTGAGCATGAATATAGTTGGTTTGAGCTTAATAATTGTTCTATAGAATACATAGGGTGATTAATTCGTGTTTTCTCGATGTTTCGGGATAATTTGCATATGGTAAGTGGTTCATGATAAGTTGTGTATGAATTGTTCTCTTCTCCCCCCTTGGGTTATTGTCTTTACTTTGAATTAGAAGTCCTATGTTTCCAACTCTCTTAAAATTCTGTTTTAATTAGAGTTTTATCTCTTTTAGAATTCTACTTCTTTCAAACTTTTTTTTGGATAAGAGTTCTATCTCTTTTCAAATTCTATCTTTTCTCAAATTCCTTTTTTGGAAATCCTTTTTCTTTTAAAACTCTTCTTTTCTTTTTATGGAAACTTAGGGTTTATAATTCATTGTAAAGGGAGTAACCCCTTCTCAATCCAACTACGTGCACTTTGATTCTTGCATCTTTGTATGTAAGGTACGTAGGCGCTCATTTGATGTTTAAGTCTGCCCTAGGATACTAAGTATCCTTGGTTTTCTTTTTCTTTCTTCTTTCTTTCTTTCTACCCATTTGTCCATCACATATATGCTAGTGGAGTAGGATGGACCCATGCTTATACATTTGTCCATCACATATTTGTTAGTGGATAGGATGGATTTGTTTGCTTATTCATTTATCCATCACATATTTGCTAGTGGATAGGATGGATTTGTTTGCTCATTCTCTCATTCTTTTGCCTGCTTTCCATATCTCTCATACTTGTTCATGGATGTTTACATGCTTTATGGATGTTTATTGCTTTATGGATGTTCATGGATGAATGTGGATTATTTATGGATGATTCTTTGCATATGCATGGTGACTAATTAGGAAGTGATTGAAATAGCCCATATAAATTCAGAGACCCATTTTGGGGCGATGTGGTGCCTATAGGATGTTTCCTAGAACCTTCCCACATCGTAACTTAGTCTCCGAATCCTCTCTTGTTTTGATAGACCTGCTTTTCCTTGATCGGAGTCATGTGGTTTGTTTTTAAAGGTTTTCTTTAAAAACTGTTTTTATGGTTTTCCTCTTTTCCTAAAAATGAGGTGGCGACTCCTTGTTTGTTTTGTTTTTGTGAACCTTTTAAAAACCAGATTTTTATTAATTTAAATCTCTACAAGTCTTTTTAAAAGAAGGGTTCTTCCTTCCTCTTCTCCGGATCGAAACCCGTGGTTCACACGCACACTCCCTAATAAAAGAATCAAAATCCCTCATGCTTCTGGTGTTCTGGATCCATTAAGCTTCTCAAAAAAGAATCTGATTACATTAAAGTCACCCCCAATAGCCAAAAAGGACTACACAGCCCAAAAAGACTGTAAAGTTCCTCACAAAACTCCTTTGTAACTCTAGGACAGTTAGGACCATAAATTCCAGACAACTACCATTCAAATCCACTTGGACCCTTCATCTTAACTGAAATAGAGAACCTACCACACACCACATCCGACACAGATATAATTCTCTCGTCCCAAAGAATCAAAACACCACTAGACCTACCGTAAAATGGCAGAAAGGACCACCCTCTATGTCTAGAACCCCACAAACTTTTGACCACCCTCCTATCAATAGACACTAATTTTGTTTCCTGCAAAATAACTATATCTGGGTTAGACTTCCTTAAAAAATCCTTAATAACACTTCTCTTCCTTCTAGATCCAATTCCTCTGACATTTCAACTAATAATCTTCATTTAAAACTCTTACCACCCCTGACCCATCATAATTAATATCTGACCGTAAGTTCCTTAACTCCCTGACTCCTTTATTGGGATTTGATTTCCTCCTAGCACTCAGCACCCCCTGCTCTAATAATCCCTGGTCTCCTACCTCTTCTCTTAGCAATAGATAAGTTCAATTTACCCAAGAAATTCTTCAAATTATCCCAACCTTCCTCATTCATAGGAAATGAAACCATATTATTCAAAATTCCAATCCCCTCACCACTATTCTCAATCCCTGTGACTAAACCCTTCTCCTGACCTACCCTTGACTTACACCCGCCCTTTTGTACCACCTTATGTATCCCAATCCGCCCCGACTGCAATGGTTCAACTGTATTCCCTACAGTTGCCAATTCTTTACCATTACTATTATTAAAAGTAGAAACAGGATTGCATACATTTAGGACCGGATGATTTTCACAACAAGCACCAGCACTCTGACCATTGCCCTTAGAAACATTGTTATCACTTGGGTTAAAAATAGCAGGTGTAGAAAAAGGATTCTCAGAAAAATGACACTTTACGCCCTCCCTAGAATGCCTTGAAGATAATTCCATTGCCGAATCAAAGTTTTGAATGAGCCTCACAAAATTTTCTTTTTCCCCTTGCTGTAAGGTATCCAGAGAACATACCTCAGTGGATTTTCTAGAAAGATGACCCATCGTGCCGCCTTCAGAAGCTTTGGCAACCCGTAGCTCATCACAAGATTCGAACTGATCCTTGAACAATCCATCCCGATCTTCCTGGAACTTTACATAGCGTGAAGCACCCTCAATATCTCCAAAATCAGACTCTGACATAGATGAGGCCGAAGACGCAATAGCTGGAATTCCTTTATCCTCATCAGGATCAGACCTATTTGTCCCACATTTATCGTCATTGTCCAAATAAACTACTGATGCCTCCTCTGATGATTCAGCCTTCACAGCTTCAACATTATTTGACAAAACAACCTTGGATTCCCCATGCGAAGCTCTCGAGTTTCCAGTCGATGTAGTCGATGTAGAGAAGACGCTTCCTTTGTGGAAACCAGGTTCTGAGTAGTCGCGACCCTCAATCTCCTCCATCGAATCCGCTAAAAATTTGACGTCACAGCCTTCAACTTCTTCCATCGAGTCCGCTACAAACGCCTTCGAGGGTACAGTGTCTACAGATGCCATTGAATCCGCTATGACTGTCGTTGGCGATAACCCACCCCTATCGGATGAAATTCCGAAGACCGACTCTACGAGCTCGTGTGCCTCTATACGGAATTGTCGTGACAGATCCTCGATGATGCATCTAGATCCGTGATCTCCATTGTACACTCCGTCAGAATCGCGTCTTGTACCCCGTCGAGCCCTAGCAACCTCTGTGACAACGCTATTGGAGAAACAGGGTCTTCGACCCCTTATGTTTACCATATGCACTAGGCCTCCAACACCCATCCTACCCGAATTGATAACAGGCCTACTAATTAAACAGTTCTCTAGGCCCATATCCACTTTAGTTTTAATATGTCCATCTGTTGAACATTTAGACAAAAACACATGTTTTAGCCCAAAATCTTTGGGCCCACAATCGATACATCCACCCAAGCCCTTTAAACCTTCCACTTCCATCTCTTTATCTAGCTGTCTTTCCCTCCCACTGTCCAAGGCAGAAACATGCCCACATGATCCCGATAATTTTCCTCCTATGCCGTCCACTATTAATGCCTCTTTAAAAGATTTGTGTACTCTACGCACGCCTGATCTGGATTTTCTACCTTCTAAGTCGTCCACAATTAATGCTTCTGCAAGAGGTATGTGGGTGTCTATGATTCCTTTGTTAACTTCACCTAATTTATCCCCTGCTGCTCTCAATTTACTCCTCTTATTTTCGTCACGTGGATAACTTACACCCGTACCATCATCTTCAACTTCTTGGTTGGTGGATTGAATTTCTATACCACCGCCATCCTTCTCCTTCCATATTTGCCTACCTCTAATAACAGACAAACCATTCTTTACAATCTTCTTGGGCGGATACTGAGGTCTTGACATAGGGATGTTCCCTCTTAACTGTCCACGCCTGTTGTTCATAGGCCATACCCTTACTGTATATAAATCCTCTTCAATTTGAACATCCAAAAAATTTGATAAAAAACCACCAACCAGCCTTTTAACTTTGATCCTGGCCTGGAAGAGATTATCCGTAATCCATGTTCTCTTATCTATCTCAATCAGCCCTCCAAAATTATCTGCAATTTTTAAGAACACCTCCCTTCTCCATAAGTGAAATGGTAATCCTTCAATCGATATCCACCCACCATTGCAACAGAAACGCTGACTCTTAATGGAGTTAACATTTAGTTCTCATTCACTCAAATTAACAACACACTCACTTCTGAGAAGAACTCTACCTAAATAATACAAGACTTTGTCCACATTCTCACAGAGAAAAACAGCTTTATTAATTTGAAAAGGGATGAGCATGATATCATATTCCAAAAGCTTGCAGAGTTTAGTTTGAATCGATTTCCAATTATCTACCACTTTCTCTCTCTCGCAAACAAAGAACTTCCTCCAATCCCCTATCAGAAATGAAGCATTGTATACAGAAAGCTGCTTAGCCTTCATGCCACCAGCTGACATGGAAACTTGAGAATCATTCTTGTGAGAGATATTAATAGAGGATACCATATGTAAGGGAGCACGCTTTGCCTCAGCATACGAGGTCTTTTTATCAGCATCACTCTTTAAAAAGCCTTTAATAGAATCCGCAAGATATTTCCACCCTTTCCCCTCATCACCACCTGGAATAACTATGAATCTACTACTGCCATTCTTAAGAATACAAGTCAACCTCCCAAACCAGCCTTTGTCGTTCTGATGAAACTCTAGAATCATCGTGCTTTTTGAATTTCTTATTTTCCTGATCCACCCACGGTGACCATTGCCGCAAGCCAATTCTAGCAGGTTGATACTGAGCCAAAGACAGCTGTTTTTGTCCAAGTAAATAGAGATTCTCATACCTCTACCGTTTTCAGAGATTTTTAAAAAATCATCACCATCATCTAGAAGCTGGATGTCAAAAGATTTCTGTTCGATTTTCAAAAACTTACTAGCCATAACAAAACCAAGCATAGAATAGCACAGTTCCACAGAAAAGATAAGAGAAGAAAAAAACTTTTATAGCTCATTTTGCATGTCTCGTTCCAATAGGGGTATGGGTTTTGCAAAAGTCTTGGTTTTGACTCCGCGTGGATATGTGTGTTCTCCTATTTTTTGATTTTATATATATACACTAGTTGGTGCACACGTGCGTTGCACGTGAATTTTTTTGAGTTAAATTATTTTTTTCAATAATAATAATAATTTTTTAAATTTAATAATTTTATTGTGCCTTTGCATAAGATGAAAGCACTTTGATCACTCAATCCTTTACTTCTTTTGATATGATTACTATTTTTTTTTTTCGTTATCTTTCCCAAATCATAGTGTTTAAAATTATCTTTGAAACTTCATTATACATAAGTTCTTTGATATGATTTGATTTCAATATATATATATATTTTCTTCGTCGATGCGTAGTGGATCACTACTTATGATTTTATTTTTTTGGGCCTGTACATTTTTTTTAAAAATGATTTTGAACTTTTTTTGGGGGGGGGGGGGGGGGGTTGTGATCTAAGTTATTTTCTTTTCTTTTTGTTCTTTTTGGTTTTGTTTTGTTTAGTTTGGTATTTTGGGTTTGTAGGTAGATATTGCAAAGTTTCATGAATCTCACGATTTGATAGGGACTTTTTTTGGTGGTTCATTAGACCTTCCCTTTTTATTTTCTTTTTTTTTCTTGTGCATTCGTTAATAGTTTTTTTTTTCCTTATGCATTCGTTAATGGTTTTTTTTTTTTTTTTTTCCTTCAATTGAATTGTCTTTGATTCTCTTCTTTTTCTTGGTAATTTGACTTGATTATTTTCAAAAATCAAAGATTATATATGAATTCTCAACAAAATATGAAAATTATGCAACAGCAGCAATTTACAAGTTAAATAATGCAATTCAAGTTTTTTTTGATATGCGAATCCTTAGAAAATAATCAAAGATTATATGTGCTATTCAAAACTTTACTTATGCAATTTAAGTTTTTTTTTTTTTTTTTTTTTTTTTGCCTCTTAATCTGGGTTTTCATTTGTTTTTGTTCAAGCATGCATCTTTTTATTTTCATTCAACTAATTTGTCTTTGATTCTCTTTTTTTTCTTGCTAATTTTGCAATTCAAATAGAGATTTAAAAGCCCAATCATATAATGCAAGCAAAGATTTAAATGTTTATGCAGGCAGAGATTTAAATTTTTAAACATAATTTGTATATATGAGTCAAGTTTATTGAAAACTACATACTAGACAAAGCATCAGAATAAAGGAGACACAATGAAGGCACATAGAATTAAGACGCAGAAGAAGGAAGCAGTAATTGTTCTTTCCTGTATTAGGGTTTTATGATTTTTATAATGTGTTTCTATTTGTATTTATATGTTAACATTGTTAGGGTTTTATGAATTATAGTTTCCGTTCCCTTAGAATTCCTATTTGGGTTTGGTTTTATTTAATTATTATACGAATTATAGTTTCCTTAGAATTTTTATTAAGGTATGTATTTTATATTGCTATATTTCCTATATTTGCAGAAGGGTAGTTGTGTATTTAAAAATTAAAATAAGGATATATTAGTCAATCAAAAGTTTTTCTCACATTCATCCTTTTATAGGTAGTATAGATATAGATATATATCTTTACCACTTGATTACCTTCATTATAATACAGTAGAAAATTGATAAATGTTACTACCAACGTCAATAGTCAAGAAACTCAAATCCACTAGATGAGAGAACTATCAAGAATAACATAAAAGCCCTATCTATAATGAACTAACCTTAATTCTTATAAAGCAAGGAAATAAGCAACAAAAGGGAAAAATTACTAAAAATAGTAAAAATGAACTACATAGCAAAACTAATAATATGGAAAACCTAAAACAAAGGCAGAATTGATTGATGAGTGTCAATTTTGACTTCAATAATGATGGTTATTACCAAAAAAAAAAAAGGTTTCTTAAAACGGAAAAATTACACTTTTGGTAGCCTAAATGTCAGACGTTGGTCAAAATTTGAAAAGTCCAGTGTGGAGAACGGATCTTGTCAACCTCCGTGTTTCTAATCAACCATGTAAATTTTGTGCGATTCTAAGTCCAAAGTGTAATTTCCAATGGACGTGCACGACTTGTGGCTAATAAAAAAGAAAAAGAGGAAATATCCAAAACCTCTCTTAAAAATAAAATCATATCTAAAAACTCCATTAAATATTTTTCATATCCATCTAATCCAAATAAAAAATAATCATATCCATTAACTCCAACCAGTAAACTTTTTATTTACTGATGTTAAAAAAAAAGGGGTGATCCGACTAAAATACCCTTCTTTCACATTAAATTAATATGTTTAATAACAAAACTGCATATTTAACAAAAATTTTCCTTTCACCCCTTATTTTCCCACATCTCTCACTCTCTCTCTTTCTTCCCCCCTCCCATGTGTACATTGGAAAAGAATTAAAATGATAGTTAATTTTCTTCTAATTATACTAAATAAATAAAAGTAGAATTTAGTTAAATAGGCATTTTTTTTTCATTAAATATTTTAATATCAAATAAGGGTATTTTAGTCGAATCACTCTTTTTTTTTAATATCAATAAATAAAAAATTAACTGATTAGAGTTAATGGATATGATTGTTTTTTATTTGGATTAGATGGATATGAAAAATATTTAATGGGGTTTTTAGATATGGTTTTTCTTTTAAGGGAGGTTTTGGATATTTTCCCAAAGAAAAATTGTTCAATGAAACTGGTCCAACTACTGCTTACTAGGTTTGTGACGATCCAATTGTTCAATGAAACTTGTCCTACTTTTCTTTGCGCGAGAACTTGGCACCCCTATGCCTGTCAGCAACTGCATTATATTTAGCATTGGTCTCCTGTAGCTTCTGTTTCACTTGGGCTTGCACAGCTTGAGCTTGTTCGAACATGGCCTCTACCAGAACCTCTTGGCAAGCAATACATCCTGACGGCCTTACATAAACCAGAGCAAAAGGTGATTTTTAGGTAGTACTTACTATGAACGACGTTGTAGTAGGAAAACTCCAGTTAGGGTAGTGCATGATCCCACTGCTTTGTCCTACAGGCCTCCACTTGTACTATGAATCAAATTTCATAAAACTCTCCTTCCTACCACCGGCCACCTGTCTATGGATGTGCAGTAGTGCTGCGATTTTTTTTTTTTTTTTTTTTTTTTTTTTTTTTTTTTTTTTTTTTTTTTGCGCCAAGCAACAAAGTGTCCGAACTGCCAGAGCACGACTAATCCCCGCTCCCCACGCGGGGGAGTAGTGCTGCGATTTACAGAAGTAAAAATGACTTACAAATTTTATATCAAGGTCAGAACTAATTAATTGAAGCATGTTTGATAAGAAGTCTTTCGTAAAGGAATGAATTGAGCCATCTTGGAAAATCAATCGACAACAACAAACACAACATCCACCCATCCATCGTTGGGTGAGAGAAAGACCTAACACAAAAATCCATAGATAGATCTCTCCAAATAGCATTAATAATTGTTGGGCATATAATGGAGGCCATTATTTAATGATTGACCGTTAGATAACTGACACGTGTAACACTTCTACATCATTGCCAACATCCCATTTTAAACGAGGCCCAACAATACTAGAGACTCCAAACTCGCCACATTCTTGTCTCCACCATGTAGGCGTTGGATCAGCATATCTCGCAAAGAGGTTTTAAGAATACATAAGCATTTCCCTTGAAAGAAGTACTAATCATTCACATTGAAATCACTGACAAGCTATTTCAATTCGCGGCACACATAGCCCCTAATCTCCCTACAATTTTCATCCTCTCCTATAGGTATTCGAACCCACCAATTTCAGGAAGTCGATTCAACGTGCACGACTTGTGGCTAATAACAAAAGGAAATTTCTGCAATGAAATTGACCACCTAATATGTGTCTTGTCCAAATGCTTCTGACTGTTAATGTAACTTCAAGGCTTGCTGATTCCAATATAACACAAACCCCCTTTTGTACCAGATAGTGCTGCAAATGCTTCAAAGCTCGGACCACTACATAAACTCTTGATCATACACGCTCCACTTCTATCGGACTTCACTAAACTTCTCACTGAAACGCAACTACTTCTTTCTTTTGTAACAAAACAGCCCTAATACCCTGAAAACCTATGTTTGTGCTCCTTCAGTTCAACCTTTTGCTATGTTTTGGGCTTCATCCACATTCCATAATACCTTAAATCCAATATTATTTTGAATCGACTGCTTCAAACCATTGGGGTATCTAGCTACCCGCTGACTCTATCTCATTCAGATTGTTATGATCCGAAGGCCCAAAAGATTTAGTTGGGTGGTCCAATATAGATTTAGAACCTTGTGTAAAATTATGGTATAATTGCAAAATCCTGTCCATAAGAAGCTTTTTCATTTGACACAAGTTCCATACAGGTGCCTTCCCTTAGCGTTTCCTGTTCTTCTATAATTAATCCCACTAGACTAGCTCCTCTTTTCAGCTTGGATGCGACCAATTTTACCGTCTTCTCCTTTTGTAAATCTACCATCTCAAAGAATCATTCTAACTCTGATACCTATACAAGGAAGTCTTCTATTTATAAATTTCTGTTGAAGTGGGGAATATCTAACTTCAACCGATAATCATCAAAATTTCTCTGTTGCATTGCTAGTCAATATGTACCATAACCCTCGTTCTTTCATCTGAATATGTATCCTCATTGTCAGGTAGATGATGACGGTCGCCCAACATAGTTTTTAT
Organism: Liquidambar formosana; assembly: GCA_039720395.1. NCBI lineage: Eukaryota > Viridiplantae > Streptophyta > Magnoliopsida > Saxifragales > Altingiaceae > Liquidambar > Liquidambar formosana. Next base: position 8,035,961 of record CM077828.1, on the reverse strand, counting down.
TCATATACTAGACTCTGGAAACACCGTCAACATGTCTCTAGTCAACTGCTTGTTTACTGTTGGAATGGAGAGTCAATTTGATTAGTAGTTCACGAATCTCGTTCAGCTACTGTCGTTGTTGGTCCAACGCTTCCCCATAGGGCGTTCCAATGACCACAGTCAAGAGGGTTTCTATCCTCTGCTCCATTTTTTGCCATCAAGCCAGATAAATCCTTGCTCTGATGCCATCTAATGCAGTAGAAAATTGACAAAGGTTACAATCAACATCAATAACCAACAAACTGGAATCCACCAAACGAGAGAAACTCCCAAGAATAACACAAAACAGGAATTTTGTTAATCAAAAGTTGAGTCTACCTTGCGACTACAACCCTATACATAATGAAAAACATTTAGCAAAAATAGTAAAAAGGAAAGTTAGTATTAACTTTTTGTTATGAATAAAATTTTCCTACCCATCAATTCTGACTTCTATAATAAGAGATACTACCAAAACAAAAGTCTCCTATAACAAGTAAAATTACACTTTCGAAGTGAAGAACCAAAGCAAATCAAATTAACTTCAATCCATTTTGATCTAAATGATTCAAATAATCAAGACTTCTTATAAATAAATAAAAATATTTGTAAGGAAAAAATAATCTAGACTTTGGAAATCAAGTTTCAAAACTGTTTTGCTTCAAATACTGAGGTATGAATCAAACACTCGGTAAGCTTCTTCTAATGTCAAATAAGTTTAACATGCAAACTAAAGCTAAAGATGTCATATGTAGTTTAGAAACAAAATCAACTAAAATAAAAAGCTTTTTTGGGACTGGGAAGCCAGTTAGAAGAAGAATATCATAATAGAGAGATAAAGAGCAAGAGACATTTTTTCAACAAACAAAGAAAAAATGAAAACAAAATGATTGGAGGTTGTCGATTGACAATTGTTGATTGGACATTGTTGGTCTGGAGATGTGGTTGCCAATCAAATAGTGTGGTCGCCAGTGAGAGGTCATTGGTCGGAAGTCTTCAGTGGTGGTTGGAGATCAAGGTCACTGGTGGACATGTAAGTTCCCGGTTATTAATGTTGGTTGGATTGTAGGCTTGTCCCACCCGCTGGGGTGGGGAGAGAGAGAGAGAGAGAGAGAAATTGCTTGAATTTTATTTTCCTTGCCCTCGTAAATTCTAGGAACTAAACAGAGCGCAAGTGCTAAAATAGTTTGTTATTGAATTCAATCTCCTGATATTAGTTGTATATGAAACTCCTAGTATGGTATGTTGTGAATCTAGTCTTCTCACTCGATAGAATTCTCAGAAAATGTATATGCATTCTTCCAAAAGTAACTCATCATAGCATAAAACAGAGCAGTGGAAAGTGCAGAGTTTGGTAAAAGTAGAGATTAAAGTCAACTAGATTTTACCAGTTTGATTTTAGCTCAAGTGGGCTGAAACAGGACATTCTCATTGATTCACTCACACGATTCCCCATAACAAGTAGATGCACTAGATTTACAGGTGGCTGTCACAACAGATAATTGATGCAGGACAACCTCAAGAACAATAAAGGAGAGAAAAAAGTAGAGAAAAGAAAAGAAAGAAGCTAGAAAGAAGCAAGAACCCTAAGAGTTGGCACCTAGGGGTGTTTGGGAGTCGGCACCTAGGGGTGTTTGGAGTCGACACCAAATGCTAGAAAAATCCAATTTTTAATTCATGATAAGCTAAAAATTAAAGAGTTATTGGAGCCTATATATAGGTCCCAATTACATCAAATAAGGTAGAACTTAACCCTAAAGTCTAGGAATTTAAAAGGCAATTATTTAATAATTCTTAAAAATAAATATGCCTAAAATAAATATGCTAAAGCCTTGGTCTTCAAGTTAATAGGCTGTATTGGACCACCCTGTTGAACCATGTGTCTACTGTCCCCATCAATAATAGATTTGTATAAATTGAATTTCACACAGAGATGAAAGTTTGTGTTATCTTCGGCCATAGAATTTAGCAACCCAAGGAGCAAGTTGAGTGTTATGAGGTACTCTAGGGTTGGCAGCATAGTAATCTGACCAGTAACAAGGTGAGAGTCTATCAGCAAATTCCCCGCCAGAGTAGATGCAAAATGGAAGCCAATCTTCACCCCCATTCATTCTCCTCTTCCTCTCTCTAGGATAAGCCAATGGTGCCTGTACATATCTGCATTGCACAGTCCAAACTCCATCATGTGAACGAGTAACCCATATTATTGAACAGTTATGTTACTACATCAGGAAAACAAGATGACTCAAGTTTGTCTGCTGTAAGCAGTGAACAATTAAATAACCATCTCGAGAAAGCAAGATGACTTGAGCTTGTGTGCTGTAAGAATGTGTTGCCCTAATTGGTCTATAATGAGTTGAGGTCCACATCAAAACACACCTGGGTTAAATTCATCACATACCCTCACTGGAGAACCTTGGCAGATGACAACAGCCTGCTGACATCAGCCAGCATCTGGGCGACCACTGGCCACCGGCGACCGGCGACTCCTTGGTTTGGCTCACCCTAATTTTCTGAGAATTATGGCACCACTTGTGTGGCTGTTTGAGATCATCTGGACTGCCTTTACTAATTTCGTTTGCTTTTCACAAGTTTTGACCCCGATTTTCAGATCTGGTTTCTTGGAAGTCTTGGGACCTTTTTTTTTTTGGTTGGAATGGGTTCTATGGGTGCTGACTAGACCCTAGGAGGAGCTTTGTGGCTTCAGTTGCCCTTAGTTGCTTGCAGTGTTTTAAAAAACTCGCCCGGGGCTCGCCCCAAAGGCAGACAAGCAAAAAATGCCCCGAGGCTTAAACAAAAAGGCAGAACTCCTTTTTAGCATACGCTCTTTCTTTGGTGCACATGCCCTATGCATGTGAGGCACACCTTTGGTGCCCCAATCAACTTAAGAGAAACAACTCTTTTTATTTAGTAAATTTACCACAATCAACTTAACGGTTGGCCATGTGACTAAAAATCTAGGTTAAGTAGCCGCACGACTAGTTAGCGACTGCAACAGTGACAGGTTGGAGAAAAGATAATTGACCGAAGATTGTGTTGACAACTATTTGTAGTGTTCACCTCCAAGAACACAACTTATTTGAATTTAGGTTATATGAACATTTTATATCTCGGTTGGTTGGACTATGAAAGACAATAGTAAGTTTCTATTGCAAAAATATATATTTAATATTTTTCTATAATGCTTTCAATTTAATAATATGTAAAAAAAATTAAAATAGGTCACTTTTTGAATAAATTAACTTGTTATGTATTTTTTCCCACTATTTTTAGATATTAATATATATATTTTAAAAATTTATATATATATAAATTAAAAACTTGCGAGGCTCACGCCCCATGCCTCGGGGCTTGCGCCCAACCCCATGAGAGGAAAAACGCCCCGCTTTACGCCGACGCCTTTTAAAACATTGGTTGCTTGTGTGTTGGAATTTATACATGGTTGGATGGTTTTTGGGGTTCGACACTAAAAGAAAATGTGGATGATTTCCTTCCTTGTCTTGGATTGTTCCCTATTGTTTTTTTCTGGTAACATGTGAGATTTGTGGCTGCTGGTTAGAGATGGCAATTTCAACCCTATTCATAGGGTTCCAACTCAACCCGTACCCATATAGGCGGGCATGGATCTCATATGCATTTGATCCGAAGACCCAACCCAACCCGAATATGCTTTTACAATTTTAATATATATATCTAACTATCTTGGTATAGGCTCATGGAGTCCATTAGAAGGCTCATTATCTATTTTTACTGTTTCTTAATTCTTATGTTTGTATCTAATATTTGTGTAATCATATTAGGTATGATCTTATTTGAATAAGATCATATTGGGTTCTAAAAACATGCATAGGCTTGGTATATGAACAACATGTAACAGGTGGTAAGTAGCAAAAAAATGAAATTTGGGAAAAAAAAAACTTGGGTAAGGCAAGTCCAGGCATGGGTTTTCTAAAAATGAAGTCGGGCTGGGCATGGGGTAGTTTTGACCCTCACCCGACCCAACCCATCGCCATTCCTGCTACTGGTTAGTAGTTTTCTCAAGGCTGACAGTGGCTGAATTCCTTCTTGGGTTGTTGGTTGCAAATTGTTTTTCTGGGTTGCTGAATTGATGTTGTTGTTTGGTTGCTTCGTGATCCTAAAGTTGGCTTGTTGGTTGCTAATTTGCTATAGTACCTTGTTCAAGATGGCTGAAGAGAAGTCTACCACTAAGTCTATGGAGAAACTTCCAGTACTTAAGGATGATGATTCACCTAAGAGTATTACTTCAACGAAATTGGCTGGTGTGAACTATTATTTGCCTTAGGCAAATGCAGTTAAAGTTTACTTGTGAAGTAGGCATCAATTGCGTTACTTAACAGATAATCTACCTAATCCAATTTATCCGAAATATGAAGATTGGATGTGTGAAGATTCAGCAATTATGGGCTGCTTATGGCATAATATAGAACCCCATAATGCTGCCACAGTTAAGTTCTGTAATTTGTCCAACAAGATTTGGGATTCCATTTCAGAGTCCTTTCCCCAAAAGAGTAATGTCTCTCGTGTTTATAAGATTCATGAACAAATTTTCACTACCAAGCAGTCTAGGAAATCATTGGTAGAGTAATATAGTACTCTTAAGAACTTGAACTAGTGGGATTAATTGAAGCAATACAAGCTCTTACAACTGATTTGGAGTAGCAGAAACATTAGTGGGATGAGTTTAGGATAGCTTCTTTATTGTATGGTCTAGATTCTGATCTTCATGGATTTGAAGATCATATTCTTGCCAGCGAGACCTTACCTACAGCTGCCAATGCTTATTCTCGCTTGTTACACTCTTCATTGGGAAAGACTCATTCTACCTTGCCTAGCTCTACTTCTTCATCTTTGGATTCTATGGCCTTGGTTTCTAATAATGGTGGCGGCAGTGGTTTCCGTGGTGGTGGTGGTTTTCGTGGAGGTCGTAGTCTTCGTGGTAGACCACATGAAGGTGGTTGTTCTGGTGGACGTGGTAATCGGAAATGTGATTATTGTGGGGGTACTAATCATACCGATCCTTATTGTTACAAGAAATACTGTAAGCCAAATTATGTAAATCAAGTTAGTGATGGTTTTGCACCGTCTCCTTTACAGACATCCCGTCATGGATTCACTTCTCCTACAACCTCTAACTTAGACAAAGGACTCAATAAAGGAATGGTGGCTATCTTCAGTTTAGCCAAAGATAGACGACCTAAGTGGAAGTGCCACTGAAGAAGAGAAACTATAGTAGACAAAGCAAATGAACTAAGAGACAAGGATTCACCGGGATCCAAAAAGTATAGACCGTCCTTCTCATGCCCTGAACCTATCTTCTACTTGGTTTTGAGGTCCTGAAAAATAAAAGTAGGAGTGAAAAGAATTTCACACTGTAAGGCTTTTGATAACTGACTAACAAAGAGTAAATTAAAAGGAAAATGAGGAACATAAAGACTAGAAAGTAAGGAGAGAGGTAGTGGGATGGAGAACACCTTGTCCATGAATAGGCCGAGAAGAGCCATCAGCTAACACAACATTATGATCAACATGTGTTAAATCAGAGAAACAAGATGATAAACCAGATACATTTTTGTTAGCACCAAAATCAATGATCCATGAAGAGGGAGAAGCTGCTGCACATGCAATATTACCTGAATTAGCTAAAATAGCACTGGAAGAGGAAGAAGGCTGTAGAGAAGAACTGCAGTGTCCAAGTACTGGATTAGAAGCTCGCCAAGTTGAGTACTGAACATATCACAAGAACCAAAACTAAAAGAAGCAGATCCAACAGATGTAGGCTGTGACTATACCATACTCTGAGATTGTGCTACACCATCACTAACTTGATTCACATAATTCGACTTACTATATTTCTGAAAGCAATAAGATTCAATGTGATTTGTACCCCCACAATAATTACACTTCCTATCACCACGTCTACTAACGCGACCACCACCACAAAAATTACGGCCTCCATGGCCACTGCCGAAACCACCACAAAATCCTCCACGGCCTCCATTGTTAGAGACCAAGGCAGCAATCTCTGAAGAAGTAACAGTGCAACTAATCAAGGTAGAATGCTGTCCAAGGGAAGAACCCAATAGCCAAGAATAGGCATTAGCAACCGTAGGCAAGGTCTCACTCACAAGGATCTGATCTTTAAATCCATGAAGATCAGAGTCCAAACCAGATAACAAGCTAGCAATCATAAACTCCTCCCATTGCTTCTTCTGCTACTCTAAATAAGTGGTAAAAAGCCTATAATGCAATAATTGATCCCACAAATTCTTAAGCATGCTATAATACTCAGCTAAAGGTTTCCCAAACTATTTGGTAATGAAAATTTTCTCATATAGCTCATACACATGAGAAACATTACTCTGATAAGAAAATGAATCTGCAATTGAGTCCTAAATTTTCTTGGAAGAGTCACAAAATTCAACTGTGGTCACAATATAGGTATCTATACTATGCCATAGCAATCCCATAACAACAAAGTCCTCACAAATCCAATCTTCAAAAGTTCGATCACTAGCACTAAGACGATTGTCAGTCAGATACTTCAACTTTCACTATGCACGTAAATAAACTCTAATGGCATGTGCCCAAGCCATGTAATTCAGACCATTCAACTTTTACGAAGTCATAGATTTAGGCAAATCATTGCTAACATTAAAAACCATGAGTTTTCCTTCAGTTTTAATGCTGGATTTATCTCTGCCATCTCAAACACAAAGTTCAAACAACAAAACCAGATTTGAAACTAAACCAACAAACCCTTAAATCAGTTAGAGAAACAATATCAGACTTGAGAAATAGCAAACCTCCCAAAACACTTGAGATACCCAAAGAATATCAACAATATGATGGAAAATCACATAAACAACCCTCTTTACACAGCAAGATGAATCAGAGCAAGGCTACAACCACCATACCAAAGCAGCAAAATAAAAAAAACATGATAATAGAGGCCACAACTTTAAGAAATACACAGCCGACCCTTCAAATCACATTTAAAAAAAAAAAACAAGCGACTTTGATCCAAACATCGAAACAACACCAAATCCACTCAAAAATCACCTAGTCGACACCCATAGAGACTACCCCAAGCAAAAAATTTGATCAGAAGTCCCAAAAACTAGAGTTTTAAAAATTGCACCAAAATCTGGAAAAAATAGAAGAAAAATTTGAAAACCATACCAAACGACCTCAGATCACGACAAAACTTCACTAGAAATTTTCCCTAGGTGAGTCGGCCAGATTGGGGAGATCAACTCATCTTGCTGACGTCAGCATCTACGCTGATGACATCAGCATCTACGTTGATGACGTTAGCAGATTTGTTTTGATGGTCTCTTGCTATGCTCTTCTTCTAATCTTCAAATTTGTCACACAAGGACCGATTAGGATGCTCTAATTCCAAGTTAAGTTTGTAAACTAAGGTTTAGGTTAGATATGAGAGAGAGAGAGAAGAAGATGATGAAGAAAGGTTTAGGGTATATTCAATTACCCCTCACCTTCTAACATATTGTTTTTATATATATATATATATATGAGAAAGATAAGTCCAAGTACAAAACTACCCTTAGGAAATACAAGAATAAAAAACTCCGTAAAAATAAAAATAATAACTCTAATAGATAAGAATGATGATTTTGAGCCACCTAGCAACTCCATGTGGTACTAATTTTAGTGTATGACATCAATCTATTGATGTATTGTTTTATTATTGTGTAAATGATACATACCAACAAATTTTAATCTCATGTGAGATTTGATGTTGAATTTTCATAAATTTTTAGTATTTATTTTCTCAGTGTATCACATTATTTATACCTTACACAACACATACTTGTATTATACACACTTAACTTGCAATATTTTGATGCTAGATTGTGTATTAGAGTCTAAATCATTGTTTCCAAGAGTTTCAATAAAAATATCGGTGTTTAACTAGTAATATCCATCATATCTGTAAATCGATATTGATATTTCCGATATATCCATCAATATATCCGATATATCCTTGTTTTGGGACCATCGATACCGATATTTAAGTCCTTGCATTAGAGAACATTTTACCAATCTATGGCCTAGGATGCTTTCCCACTTTGGGGGTAGTTAAGTTTCCAACCTAGAAGCCTAAGTTGATAGGCGAAGGGCCTAAACAAGTATATGAAGTCATGTCAAATTTTTTATTAACCGATGTGGGATGTGGTACTTTTCTAACACTCCCCCTCACGTGCAAGCTAACAAGCTAGAAACGGGCCTATCATGTAGACAATAGAGACGGGCTCACAAATGAAACGGCCCAAAAACTACATGCTCTGATACCAAGTTAAGTTTCCAACCTAAAAGTCTAAGCTGATAAATGAACGGCCTACACAAGTATATGAAGCCATGTCAAATTTTTAATTAACCAATGTGAGAAGTGGTATTTTTCCAACAAGGGTTTAACATGCTAAAATGGTCCTGTGTTTTTTAGATTTTGTTACTCATTATTTATTTTCTCTACCTAAATCCAATTTCTTTATTTCACCAATTTCCATGCTGATTATGGGTTGGTTCCAAAGGCCCTTGGCTACCCCAAAGCCCCCTCTTTCCTTTAAGGTAATATACACCCATACAGAGAATTGTAACTCATTCTTGTCCATAATCTAGTGTTTGGTTTACCAAACTAAATATCTTCATTATAGTAAGCCCAAAAACCACCATTAAATTGTGAACCAAGGAGACAAAGGATACCTTATACTGTCAAGCACAGCATCCCAACAGAAATGGGTATGACCAAAAACATGACATGCCAATGCACTCCCTGTAAGACCATGGATAGCCCTTATACGAATCTCAAGTAAATCCGAGCCTATGATCTTTGGGAGGTTAGGATAGAATAGCATCCTCTTCTCTGGACATAGCTCTTGCCTGCATGACGTGATATGGAAGCAATTATCAACCAACTTAACCTTGTTACACCTGACAATAACATAAACTAATCTGCACTTGAGGTTAGGGAAAGGATATGAGGAATTCAGGCATGCTAAATTTATAAAAATTTATAGGACAAGTGGTCTATTTGACAATTTTCTCAAGTAACAGGCAATAGTGACCAGTTTCGGTGGATTCCAATAGGAAAGCACAATGCAATATCCGCTCACCCAATATGGCTTGGATTTTGAGTTTCAATTTATCTCAGTATGTTACAATTTTCCGCATTCTTTTTCTCATCATCAATGGGTGGGAAGAAAAAAAAAAAAAAAAAAAAAAAAAAAAAGAAACAAAATCATGATGCAACTTATGAACCAGACCACACACCAAAGCCATTACCACCACTGCCTCTGTCACGGTGCTGCCCCCATCTCTACATAACCCCTACCCCAACAACAATCGTGATGCTAATATTGCATTTGCCACCACTGCCATCACCACCAGTACCACAGCCACCACCGCCACTGCCACTGCTGCCGCCACCCACCACCACCACCAGCTAACAATAACACTACCACCACCACCACCACCACATTGTCAATGACGCTAAAACCCCCACCCCCAAACACCACCATCAATCCCATGCCACATTTGCCCAAAACCACCGCCACTACTACACCAATGCCACCACTGCTATCATCACTGGCACCACACTACAGCCCACACTACCACTCCATCATACCACCAATGCAACCATAAAAAAACTACCACCAGCACATCCACAGATCCACTACACCAACACCACTGCAACTAGCATGCGCCACCATCACCACAACCACACTTCTAACTCAACCTTATCATTACCAGAACCGCCACCACCATACAACCAAACCCCAAATGAAGAACCACTATCACCTATGCCTACAATCCCACTACATCATTAGCATGTCACTACTGCAACAAACAATACCAGCACCACCACCCTGGCTTATGTTGCCGCCACCACAACCTTACTCCCACCTATACCATCACAATTTCCACCAATTGTATTATGAAAATCTAGGATTTTTCATAAAGCACTTTGCAAGTAGTTGCTAAACATGCTCACAATTTTGATTGGCTTCCTAATTTGAAAGTGGGAAATAGGAAATGCTAAAAAGGGACCTTCATTAATTTGGCGTTATATAAACAATATACAAATAAGATTTAAAGCTATCAATATTATAAATGTTTGATCATTTAAAATCCAAAAAAGGAAATGAAAAAGTAGCTGATTCGCATCCAACTAAGAAAAAGAAAAGGCCAGGGATTGCATAAAAATTCGCTAATATTATAATCAACATGAGAAAGACCACAAGGATAATTTAGAAATGGCATACACTAAAGGGATGGACCAAATTTAATGTTTCCGCTACAACACCATGAATGCCAAAAGCTAAGCTATTCAATCTATTGAAATATTATATGCATTGAAACTATGTAGCTGACTTCTTAGACACTCATATAAACAACTCAACTCATGAAGGTCAAAATAAGATGATTCCATAACATAATCAGATATGGTCATCCTACAATGAAAGACCCCAAGTAGGGGTGCAGCGTGAGTGGATTGATTTGGGTGGGCTTGGGCAGTGATTCTTTACAACCAGGCTGCACTTGTGTTGTACAATCTCAACCCAACTTTAATTCGGGCTGGGCATGGGAAAATGTCTCGAGCATCCTACCGAACCCGAGAACCCGAATTCATGTACCAGTTTATACTAATTGATATTATTTACCATTAAAAAAATATTAAATTTATTAGAAGTTAACTCAAACTTATATGCTTATGTTGGTGGCTTGGATAATTGATTACTAAGGGCCTGTTTGGGTGTCCAATTCGAAATTAAACAATCCAAGGTATTTTATATAATATTGAAGGCACAAATTTATCACCTTGAATCAAAATATTTTAAAATTTTGGACTCATCACTACAGTTGATGTTATAGGATCAATTATTAGAAATTCATGAAATTCTAGTATCTTGAATTTCCACTCATACTTGTGATAATGACCACCATCTTATTGAATTTGTCAATTCAAGGTGACGGATTGGAGCCTTTGATACTACATAAAATTTTTCAAATAATTTAATTTCAAATTGGACACCCAAACAGGCCCCAAGTGGTTGAATTGAATTGCATTATAGATTGCTTTGAAAGATTGGAAATTTGAGGTGTGTAGGAAGTACAAGAATGAAAAAACACATTTAGAAATAAATAAAAATTTTAAGATTTTTAATTTTTAATTTTTTAAAATAAAAAAAAAAAATAAAAAAACTGAGCCAAAAGTGAGCCAAAAGTGAGACCAATTTGCCCAACCCATTCAGCCATCCCAACCCGTGGCCAACTCAAGTTCAGAAAATTGGGCCTAGTCGGGGCTCGAGTTGGGCTTGGGCAAGAGGTTTAACCCCTTGGATTGAACCTGGGTGACCTCCCAACCCACCCAAGTTGCACCCCTAACCCCAACCCCCGGTTCTCCTCAAGCAATTAAGTATAACCAACACTTCAGGTCTTCTAACACAAAAGAAATTTTCTCTTTCAAAACAAATAAAAATAATAATAAAACAAAAAACAAAAAACAAAAAACAAAAAAAGTATACTGACATAATCAATTACTAAGGCAGTCACTATTCATTAGTAAGTGGAATTAAAAAATTATTAAAATTATATTCGTCAACCCTGATAATTGAGCAACTTTAACAAGATTCTTAGAATTTAGTAACAAACACCATCATCAAATAATATATCTGCATAAGCAATTTCGAGGAAGAAACTAACCAAAAGAGAAATTTAGAGTTCAAAAAGTGATTAACTGACCTGGGAAGAAAGTGAGAGAACGTGATTATTTGACTACCTGTCCTCTGGATTGCTTTGACTACATCCTGATTTTTTTCATTCATTGCGTCAAAGTACAGAGCAAGGGAACTATCTCTGTTTGAAAATTTCTCAGGCCATTTGCATGCATGAAAGTCCTTACAGGCCTGCACAGAGAATCACCATTATGGGCACAAACATATTCAAATACAGATCTACTCCACATCTCCATTAGATGATAAACTAGCCTGAAATAACATCGCTCATGTAAACTGACAAGTATCAAGTGCTAAATATAAAAATAAAAAAATAAATAAAAATAAAAAAAACAAACCCCAAGGAGACGAGGTTAAACAAATTATCGAGATAGACCTGAAGGTTTTATAGGCCTATATGGCAATTGCTATCCTGGAAAAGAAAGCTACAACAGCACTAAGCGTGCGTAGAGAGAGAGAGGGGGGGTCCATCTCCTTATAGCAGACCATGTTGAACTGTGAGGAGACTCACATCTCTAGATCAGGCCCATTGCGCTAGTTATTAAAACAGTTAATTCTTGGTTGTACTTGCATCAACAAAAATGAAAGGAAGTGGAGGGGCACAAGAAGCTATTAAATTTCCTATATAGTCTGCTGGAGGAAAAAATATTGATACATGTGTATGTATGTCTGAATATATTTTTGATAACAAAACTACAAAAGAAACAATTTATTAAGATTTAAGAATAAGAGAAACACAGAATCTGTCCAACAACATGTCCAAAAGAAGAAAGAGTATGCTATGTGGACAAGGAATGACTATGTAACACACTTCAAGAAATGTAAGTACCTGTGTCAGATACAGCATGATAAAGGTATGGGTATGTAATGTGTTCAATACACCTACTCGTCGGATATGTACCCAACAGGCATTTGCAATAGAGGAACTAAAGGAACAAACTCCTTCCAATATAAGTCATATCGAATACTTGCAGAACATGTTTCTTTGTTGCGTGGAGTTGATACATTTCAACCATGTCAACACTTTGCCACATGTCACAAGCATGTCAAGCACCTTGCCACATGGCCAGACATAAATAACTACATACTTGAAGTGCCACCTCATACTTAACGCCTCCTACTTAAAGTGCCACCTCATGCTTATAACACCTCATGCAGCTATGTGTCATGCAATGGTAAGTTCCTGATCTTTGAATAAGCTTCTAAAGAAGAAACTAAGTCTAGAGCCTACAACACACATGTTTAAGGCATTACAAAACGTCTTAGTGTGTGCTCCTTGTCGATAACTAGTGTACATCCTGACGCTTGACGCCTGCCTTAGTCTGTGACAGGCCTAGGGAAGTAATCTTAGGACTTGATGTTGATTTGGGCAGTTAAGATGTTGCGTTGAGTTACCTTAACTGCACTAACGGAATGACTTGAGGGATTTTGGCTTGATGGTTAGAGTGAGGGTTAACCAAGGCAGTTGTAAACATTGCTTTCTGCCTTGGTCTTCTGTAGGGAAATAGGGAGCAAGTAACTTAGCTACACATGTCCAGAATTAGGACACATGTCAAAACCCAATTCATCCACCAATTGGAAGGTGTTAAACTGCTATAGGACCTTTACACCAAACAAAAATATTTCACACCTATCTGGCACATGTGTTAAGCTTTCCTTGCTAAACCCACAGAGGTTTCAGCTTTATGGCATGCGTCCATCTCAGCACAAGTGTTAATCTCCTACCCAAACACTTGGCTTACATGTACTAGACTAGATTCTGGTTCAATCAATGCAAAACACCTATGAGACAAGTGTCGAAGTCACTTCAATCCTTGTTACTATCCTCTACCATAAATAGCCTTCATTCTCTATAATTTAGAAGATGGAAAAAAAAAATGTTACAAGATCCTTGAAAATAACTGTAAGTCATAGCACTTACAAAACCTTTCTATATTACCTTATTTCCAAGAACCAACTATCAAACTACATGATACATACTAGGTCAGAAGTCTAAAATATGGCTCAAAATTTAAGTACTTGCTACTGTCACTCCTTATAGAGATTCTCAATAGTTGCCACACTCTTTCTCTCAAATCCAACTCTCTATTGTCCTTCCAAGAATTATAAGACTTAGTATTTCAAAAGAGCTATATTACTATTGTTTTACATTGACCTCCTAACAGTACACCTTAGAACTAACAGTTCTAGCCAGTATTGTTAGTAGAAACCTATGAAGCACAGACATGCCTCCAAGGGTGTCGTGGTTGTATCCAACACGTATCGGACATTCTCCTGACACGTGTCAGACACAGACCATACGTGGCCATTAAATAAAATAAAATAATTAATTTCGGACACGGCTCCGACACTTGTAGGATACCACTTCGACACTTCATGGACACAGCGTGAGGAGTTGAATGCCTCTACTTGATGTACACAGTACACCAGAGGTGGACTTCCTCATCGACGGAGTGGATGTGCAAATACACTAGAAAATCGAGACCCAAAAGGGCAAAAAAATAAAAATAAAATTCTATTGGACCAAGAATAGAGTCTCTTCTTATTTTCTTTCTCTCTTCGCTGACCCTCTCTTCTTTCTCTATTTCCTTTCACTTCATCTCTCTTTTCTCTTTCTTTCTACATCTCCCACTCTCTAAGTCTATTTTATTTTATTTTTTTAATGAGATAAAGAATGAGCTATTTCTATTAAAAGAGTAATTGGGTGGTTGAATCTAGTGATGACATGATTCACAAAGATGTTAAGAATCTATTGGACCAAGAAGTGAACTAATGGATGTACAACTAGTGTATTCAATAGGGAATTGACATGTGGCTAGATCTGGACACTTCTCATATGAATGAAATCAAAAACACATGTCAACTGCATGTGAATCTAGATATTAAACTTTGCCACCTCATTATCCACCTCATGCTAGCTTATAACACCTCATGCTCCCTTATGCCACCACATGCTACTAAGTTGCCACATCATGATATAATTGCCACCTCATGCTACCTTTATATGCAACCCAATATCCATCTTACGCGTGTCTTCCCAAGTAACATAACATATAATAATTACCTACATATTTAGTTCACAACAAAAGTAATACTAAATAAGACATTAACAACACTAATATAATATACTCATAATGTCACATTACCAATAATTATCATAATTAAAACACATAATTTATTTCAAGACATTACAATTCTGAGGTTTAATTTCACTTTTGCTATTAAAAAAAAATAATAATAATTAAATAATTAAAAAAAAATGAAAAGGCAAAGTAGAAAAGAAAAAGGAAACTGCACTGCAAAATATGCCAAAGGCAAATACATCAATGTGTAAAAATCAATAAATCCTAGTGATGAAGACTTCCAATTCACCAAAGAACCTCATGAAGTATACAAAAGCCTCAATAATGGCTACATAAATAGCAACTTACAAGAAATTCAAAAAGGATGTCTCACACTAGAGGAAAATAAATAAATAAATAAAATGATAAAAAAAAAAAAAATTTGGGGAGCAAAAGGGGTGTAAGGGAAGAATCATTGAGCTTAGATGCAAGCAACTCCTCAATTCAAAAACTCTTCCAATTCTCTCTTTCCAAATACAAAGAACAAAAAGAGGGCCACTTTCTAGATGAGCTTCTGATTTTGCCTCCTGGCTGTGAACCTGAAAAATACCTGTACCAATCGTTGGCATAACCCAAGAGGTTCCAAGCAAGGAAAAGAGAACATCCCAAAGCTCCTTAGCTACTGAACAATGGAGGAAGAGATGGTCCATCATTTCCATACTCCTCTTAGGCTCTTACACATGCAGCACCAATGCAAGATCATCCAACCCGTTTCAATGAAATGGCTAATAATAAGAAACTTGTCTCTAATAGCCTTCCACCCAAAGAAAGCAACTTTAGAAAGAATCATAGAACACAAGAAGTCCCATACTGATTCAGTAGGAAAGTCTCCTAATGTAATAGAAATAACTTGATTAGAGAAGAAGTGTCATTTTTGAACTCCTCTTACACATGCAACACCAATGCAGGATCATCCAACCCCTATCGATAAAAATGGCTAATAATAAGATGCCTGTCTTTAATAGCCTTCCTCCCAGAAGAAAGAAAGTTTAGAAAGAACACAAGAAGTCCCATACCAATTTAGTCGGAAAGTCTCTTGATGTAATAGAAATAACTTTACTAGAGAAGAAGCACCCTTTTTGAAAGCCAAGGCCAAGGAAGAGTATGAAGGGAATCTTAGGACATGGGCCCCACCTACTTCAGCTGCCTTTTTTAAATATAAATAATTCATGGAGAAAATTTAATCTTGTCCCAACAAGGTGCCATAGGGATTTTTGAAATTTTGTTAAAGTTAATATGTACTAATGGTAGAAGTTTCCTTAGCTAGCTGCTTCTTTAGGAAGCATTGTTCAAAGTCTCGTCTGAGATGGAAGAGATCTCGCCGGGTTAACTCGGTCTCGGAGGGGTCCAATACGAGAAATCCCAATGATCCAAGTATATCGGAGGAAAACATTGCAACAAACGAAACAAATGAGCTCTCTCCCGAATTTGACAGTAGCTCGAGGGGTTGGAAGTCTTAAACGACCTTCTTCAATTCTCATCTAAAAATCTTCAAACTTGTGTGGCTTCTTTCAATCTTCGAAGATCAAAAGAGAGAAAGCGAGAGAGAGAGAGAGAGGAGCACTTGTTTTTCATGTGTTGGTGAGTTGGGATCAGCATATTGTAACTTATAAAGATAAAGGTTTGACAGTTTAACCTATTATAACTTATAAAATTATAATTTAGTCCATTGTGTTTTATAATTTCCCCAAAAAAGCAATCTCTTTTAATAGTATTTTTTTAAAGTATGAAAACTACCTAATAATTTTAGACTTTAAAAAAAATAATAATAATTTTTTTCATTAGCCAACAATTGGGTCCTTTTAAAGAGTGATAATTTTTAATTTATATATTATTTATATAAATGGTCTTAAATCTTTTATTATTTCTTTAGAATATAGTAATAAATAATAAGCATGCCTCCCATTTCAACAAAAAAAAAAAAATTAAATAATATGTATTTTTATATAATACCGATGTGCTAACATTTGTTTTGATGTTTTTTACTATGTTGTGTCCTAAGTTAATTACTTGGCTTATTTGATGATTCCTAGTAATTGTCCTATTTTTTTTCTAATTTTTCTAAGATTTTTTTTAGATTTTTTTAATCATTCTTTCATACTTAAAGTTGCATCTCGTCCAAAACACAACAAAATGGACGAGAACAAGATGACCGAGACTGAAACACGATGACGACTGAGACCGAGACTTTGAACCATGTTAGGAAGCCACCTTCTTACTAGCTGTTTCCTTAAGAAACAACACAAATTGTTTTCTAAGAAGATATTTAGTTGCTTATGTAGGAAGCTAATGGTTCCTAAGCTCCCTACACTATAAAAGCATGTAATACATTCTCTTTTGGATGGTTTTGAATGAATTGAGTTTAAGTTTTTCAACTAGTGTTACTAGTAGTGTTTCCCCCCTCTCTCTCTCTCTCCCTTAGCCTCTCCTCGGTTTCTATCTCCTCTCTCTCTTCTTCTTTCTCTACTTTATTGTCCTTCAAGAATTTTCCTTCTCTCCTTCCCACTTAATTCCACAAAAATTTCACCACTTTCTCTTCCAAAACAACCCCTATCCTCAAAGTTACAACTGTCCTGCATCATCACTCCTTTACTCCTGTTGATACATCACAACATGTCAACACTTTGCCGCTTAGTCAATTAAATATCTTTTCCAAAACATTAAGCACATCATGAAATTCCACAAAATGCTTACAATATTTTTATCTTTGCATGGCTGAAAATTAGTAACAAGCATGTCGAGCAACTCGCCTCCTGGCCAGTCATTACACAACAACATACTTGAAATGCCAACTCGTGCTCGACACCTTATGCTTGAAGTACCACCTCGTGCTTGACACTTCATAATTGAAGTGCCACCTTGCTCTTGACACCTCATAGTTGAGGTGCCACCTCAGACTTGAGACCTATGCCACCTCGTGCTTGAAGCCTCATACTTGAAGTGCCACCTCGTGCTTACAACACCTCAAGCAGCTATGTGTCATGCAAATAGTTAACTGCTACACTTTGAATAAACTGTTGATCTTCGAATAAACTACTCCCTCCTTTCCTATTTAATTGGCCTACTTTCCTTTCTAGGATGTTCCAAAATTATTGTCACATTCAAAAAGTCATTGATCTTTTTTATTTAATTTCCTAAACTACCCTTGAAAGCGTTATTCTCTCTTTTTCCAATGTTTTGTACACTAGAGGGCAAAATTGGAATGTTCAAACATATTTGTTGATGTGAAAGTATTTAATAGCGTCTCCTAAAAAAGCGTGTTTTTTCAAAGGGTGCAGTCAATTAGGAACAGAGGGAGTACTAAAAAAGAAACTAACTATAGAGCTTAGAACAAATATGCCTTAAGGGCAAGATGCTCTAAAGAAAAGACACCTTAAGGAAGAGACACCCTAAAGACGAGCCGCTTTACGGAAGAGACGCCTTAAGGAGGAGATACCTTAAGGAAGAGACGTCTTAAGAACGAGACGCCCTAAGGATGAAACGCCTTAGGGGCTAGACGCCTTAAGGAAGAGACGCCTTATGGAAAAGGCACCTTAAAGACAAGACCCTTAAGGAAGAGATGCCTTAAATACAAGACACCTTAAGGAAGAACCCTTAAGGAAGAAACGCCTTAAAGATAAGTCGCCTTAAGGAGATAATCCTAAGGACTAGATAATGTCTTAAAGAGATATTTTTAAGACGATACAACATCTTAACTTCAATGATGAAGCATTGCTCCTATTAGATATTATTTAATTGTTATAGCATTACGATGGCTCTATTTATAACCAATTGCTAAGATCTCTCTCATTAAAAGTAAAGTTACCTGAGACACATATAAAGCCCAAGAATTCCTGTTTCATTAACATACATTACCAGATTCTTAGTATGTGTCAAGGAAGCCCCCAACTGAGGAAATTTCCCCTCCAAGGCTAGTATGTGCTCCTTGTCCATAACTGAAGTACATCCTGACGCTTAACGCATGCCTAAGTCTGTGATAGGATTAGGGAAATCCTTACAGTATCTTAGGACTTGATGTTAGTTAGGGCAGTTAAGTTGTTGCAGACTTGCAGTACGTTACCTTAATTGCAGTGATGGAATGACTTGAGAGATTTTGGCTTGGTGGTTAGAGTGAGGGCTAACCAGAGCAGTCATAAACATCACCTTATGCCTTAGTCTTTTGTAGGAAATGGGGAGCAAGTAACTTGGGTACACATGTCTAAAATCAGGACACATGTCAAAACCCAATTCATTCAACAATTAGAAGGTGTTAAACTTCTATTGGACCTTTAAACCAACCAATAATATTTCACACCTATCTAGAATATGTGTCTATACTTCCTTACTGAACCCACAAATCTCCAGCTTTATGATGACATGTGTCCATTTCAATATAAGTGTTAATCTCTTGCCTAAACACTTGGCTTACATGCACTGGACTAGATTTTGGTCCAATCAATGCAAACCACATGTGAGACACATGTCGCAACCACATCAATCCTTGCTATTAGCCTTCTACTTATTATTTGTCTATTTTTTGAATTCCATCTAAAGTGGCCCGTGTATTAGAAAAGTTTATGAGGGACTTTTTGTGGGAGGGTAGTGGTGAGGGTAGGAGAGACCACTTAGTTATTTGGGATGTGGTGTCTAGACCTAGAAAACAAGGAGGCTTAGTTTTGGGAAATATTCAGAAGAGGAATGTTGCTTTGATAGCTAAATGGCTTTGGCGATTTCCCCAAGAGAGTGATTCTTTATGGCATTCTGTTATTAAAAGTAAGTATGGATTGCAGGACAATGTTTGGGTTGCTTTGGCAAACTCCAGGACTCCGGCTAGGTGCCCTTGGAAATTTATCTCTCAAGGGTGGGAGGGCTATGTGGTTCTCACTTCCTTATTTGTGGGTAATGGGGGAGTGGTCCGGTCTTGGGAGGATATATGGTGTGGGGAAACTTCTTTTTGTCTCTCCTTTCCCCGTCTATTTAGATTATCCCTGGCACATAATGCTTCTATCTCTTCTATGGTTTCAGTCTTTCTCCCCGTCTCTTAGTTGGGATTTCAAATTTTTTCGAGATCTCAATGATAGGGAATGTTGTGAGTTGGTGTCTCTGCTAGATCGTTTAGAAGGCATTTCCCTGAGGGAGCTTATCCCTGACAGGCGGATCTAGCTTGCTGATTCTTCGGGCATTTTTTCTTGCAAGTCTTTTTTTGAGAAGTTGATTGAAAGCCCTAAATTTCCTTACTTTGTCCCCTTTGCTTTGATTTGGAAATCGAATGTGCCTCTCAAAGTTGGATTTTTTGCCTGGTCTGTGGTTCATAAGAGAATTAATACCAATGAGATGCTTCAAAGGAAGAGACCTTCTCTGTTTTTACTTCCACAGTGGTCTACTATGTGCAAAAGTTCTACGGAGGATATTGACCATCTTTTTATTCACTGCCCTATAGCTACGGAGATGTGGCAAAGACTTTTTAGTCTTGGGGGAGAGTCTTGGGTTATGTCGGAATGTGTTTTGAGGATGTTTCACATCCATTTTTGGGGCCTTGGTAGAAGCAACAAAGCTAAGGTTATTTGGAAGTATGCTTTGCTGGCAGTTCTTTGGGTGTTATGGATTGAAAGGAATTCTAGGATTTTTTTCCTTTTGGGCTCATTCCTCTAAGGAATTCAGGGATACTCCTTTGTTTGTTCTGAAGATGGATTGGAGGGCTCTGAAGATGGATTGGAGGGCTGCTTGTTCTCCTTTTGGTCTTCTTTTTGTTCTGCTCTCTTTTCTTTTTAGGTGGACTTCTTGTTCTCCTTTGTACTCTTCTTTGTAATCTTCTTTCTCATTAATAAATTGATTTTGTTGTTGCTGATCAAAAAAATTAAATAGCCTTTATTCTCTACAAATTGAGACGACGGAAAAAAACTATTTGATCATTGAAAATAACTTTGAGTCATACTACATACAAAACCTTACTATACTACTTTGTTTCCAAGAACCAACTATCAAACAACATTACATATACTAAGCTATCAAACAACATTACATATACTAAGTCAAAAGCCTAAAATATGGCTCAAAACTTAAGTTCTTGTTACTGTCACTCCTTATAGACATTCTCCACAATTGTCTCACTCTTTCTCCCAAATCTAACTCTTTATTGTCATTTTAAGAATTATAAGACTTAGTATAGAAGGACTATATTACTATTGTTTTAAATTCACCTCTTGACAAGTACATCTCAGCACTGACAGTCCTAGTCGGTACTGTCAGTAGTAGCTAACATATGTCAGCATAGCAATAGCAAGAACCCTACACATCCACAACTCCCCCCAAGGTATTTCTCACTCACTGAATTCATCCCATTTGATGTACCCCACCAAACTAAGGCATACTCTCCCTTCTAGAGATGAATAGAGTATAAAATATTTCAAAAAAAATCCCATCAACTCCAACTTCTAGATTATGGAATCACCTTACAAATGATGGATCCCAAAATATGCAATTCTCCATCCAAACCACATAGTCTGCCACCCAAGCATCCTTAATAACTACAATCAAGAACAATTCTAGGAGCTCCTCTCTAAAATTGAATCTCCACACCAAATGACCTTACATATTTATAACCCTTTCACAATTTCCAATCTACCTAACCTTTGAGAAACCCTTAGAGCCTCCCACAATTGATTTTCAAAGTCCTACACCTTGGACCTTGACTCCTTATTGTCAAAGCCATATTTCCAACAACCATCCCCCTTTCTCCAAAGCCATTTCCCCAAGAGAGCTTGGCTATTAGAAGCTAGATGCCTTAGGTCTAGACCACCAACCTCTTCAAGCATGCACAAAGAAAACCAATCAATTAGGTGATATTTGAATTCATCATAACCCAACCTAGAAAAAGTCCCTTTGCAGTTTCTCCAACCTCCACGCCACCAAAGAAGGAACTTTAAAGAGGGACATAAAGTATGTTGGAAGACTACCAAGAGAGCTCTTCAACCAATAACTATCCAACTTTGATTGGTATAACCTTCTCCAACCACTGGTTTGAACCTCTCTATAAGCTCATTCCACATTGCCTTAACTTTGGATGAACAACCCAAATTTATCTTCAAACCATCCATGGCCTCCCTCTTAAGTAGCATATTTGCTTTTAGCTCTGCCCACAGAAAACTATATTATCATTGGCATAAAGAATGTGGAATATAGTTCCCCAGACACTTCCTCCCTCCACTTCAAAGTTTTTTGGAAAATATTTCCCGCCTCTTCACTAGAAAACTTAGGAATTCATGAACATGCAATAGTGTTTTTGAACATCAACTGTTCCAAGTAATCGTTATGCAATAGATGAGTATACTACATGCACAGAAAACAGAATAATTCAAAGTTCAAGAGAGAACATCGTAGAGTTTATGCAATGCACAGAAAGGGGAAGAAAAAAAGGTAAAACTGAATGCATAAAAAACACAGATCGAGGATCATCAAAGATAAGAATTGCATAATCATGTCACCATAAACAAAGTTTTTGGAAACCTTACTAGGAGAAAAGAAAGTAAATCACCATCTCCAAAGACGGAATGCGAAAGCCAGTTATGTCCTTCTCTTTATCAAAGCTCTGCAAGAAAACAAGTACATTCCATACATGAATGCAGAATATGTATTACTTAAATCAAATTATCAATGATCTAGGAATTGAGTGCAGCAAATAAGATGCAGAACACATGTCCATAAACCAATCACCTCATGATACCAAGAGAACAAAGGAATGATTCCCAGGCCATCCATGATCATCGGATTGGTTAGTACTCCTAGTCTTCTACATGCGTCAAGCAATTTATTCAGCTTTTCAAGAGAATCAAGCTGAAAACACAAAAACACATTATATGCTCAAAAAAATCGTTCCATAAGTAGAAAGAAAGCATCATAAAACATTAAAACCATACTAAGAAAATCAAACAACCAGCTTTAATAGGAGTCACATTTTGAAGCAAATTCAGTTATGCTTCTAATAAGGAATTACTAAATAACATTGTAGAAATGTCTTGTTATTGGGAGGCCAAGCTTTTCACGTGTATATGTCTTATGTACAAGGGTTAAGCCCTTTTGGTTTCAATATATATCATTACTTCATCAAAAAACACATTGTAGTAATGTCAGAACCAGAAAACTGACATTTACTATCCGATATGATACAGATCAGATATGCATTAGATGGCCCATATTTACATTCTTCTAGTCAACAAGGAATTGTATAACAGTTTTAAAAAGGAATACTGCAAGACAAAAGGATAAAAGGGGAGAATATAAGGATAAACATTTAAACAAACCAAAATGCTCTTAAAGAGCTCAGGATAGCTTTGTCCTGAAGTTCATTCAGATTCTCTCAGTAGTCAAGGGAAGTCTCAATTCTCGGTTCATTTAGAAAACAAGCTAAGCCAAAACAACCCCTAGCTGGGCCTCTTTAGACTTGTAACAAGAGATACATACATCAACGACTCAAGGAAACTAGGTATTTTTTTTATTAAATGAATAAGCTAATCTGTCAACTGCTCAAGCCAAAGTTCTTAGTAAGCTCATTCACCAGACTAAGGAAACTAAGTTCAAGCTTAAGTATCAACTTCAATTGCTTAAAAAGCCAAGTTTGAGCAACAGCAGGCATAACCGGTTTAGGCTTGTGAATAGTTAAGGTAGGTGTCCTGCAGCTATAGTAACATAATCACTGAAGAATATTTGAAAAGGAAGCACATTAGAAGAAAAGTTGATAAGTACTCAACAGATGTGAGATAATATGATGACTTAAGCAAGCTTTTGAGCATTTTCTAATTGCTAATTTGAATTGGTAGAGGTTACTGTGTTGAATTCCTTCTAATGTGGATATAAATGTTGCATTAGGCTAATGAAAATGCTCAATTTTTATCATCAACAACCTTCAGCCCTGCAAATCTTAATTTGATGCCAATGGATCCAAATTCAACCAAGCAAGCTAAAGCAGCACAATATTTGACCCTGCTCAGTTTAGCTTGACTAATTTATACCCCAGCATAAATATATAAATGATTGGAGGAATATAAACTATTAGGAAAGTTGTTTACAATTGTAAATATTCATGCAAGTGCCTTTGCGTGTACATGAAAACTATTTATTTATACTGATCCAACCTTGTTCTACCAATGAGAGTATCAAATCTGGGGCATCAGGTGATATTTTTACTGCACACACTACAACAGCTATTGCAAACAATAATTTTCCTTACATTATCTTCTCCCTCCCGACGGCACCAAAGATCATGGTTTCCAGGTACATAGAAGACATGTTCGAATCTATCCTTCAAAAGGGACATAGTCAAAACAAAGTTCTCGTATGTCTCTGCTACATCACCTGCAACAAGAAGAACATCTTTCTTGTATCTCACAGTCGATAAGCACTTCACCCATATCATGTTCTCCATGTAGTCTGTGTGCAAGTCTGATAGCACAAAAACCCTCATACCAACTGCCTCTCCAAAAGCATTAGGTAATATTCGTGGCCTTCTAATGCAATTCCTCCTAATTTCTCTTCTGTATGTTCCAAATGTAATTTGTTTCTGAGGATAGTTTGAATGAACATGTTTCAGAGATAAGCCCATGCAAGGATGAATAAACCCCACCACCATGTGTAGACTAGACAGCTGACCAAAAACTTACTGATCTGAAAAACTCCAATTGTTATTTGTCCATTTCAACTGACAACCAAATATGAAAATACTTGTCGTTAGCTTTTAATAATGTGTGAACATAAATTGGAAAATCAATTATTTATCTAGTTTTAAGTTGTTTGAAAATAAAGCAACAATAATGGGAAATATGAGTTGGGGCACTTGGACATCCAAGAGCATTGGATCATTCAATTGTTTTTATTATCACATGTTAATAAGTTTATGGTCTTTTAGTAGAATTTAAAAGGACTACATTTTTCTTTTAACTTTCTTAAATGAAGAGCAAGTTATGTTTTCCTAAGTGACTTTGCTTACAACTAATTATGGTGCAGGCTCCATTGGCTTCACTTTGAAAAGGTGGAGTTTGGCTTTTGATGCCTATGTAAAACAAAAGATGGACTGATTCAACTTCCATGGAACACCCAAAGACACCCTTAAAGTTCCAAATGAGCCAAATCATTTTGACACAAACACTAACAATGCTACCACCCAAACAAAAATGATAATGAAAGTAACATTTGAACAAACTCTCAATATTTAGCACAATGCTTTCGTCTGTTTCAACCAACATAAAATAAAAGAAATAATTCACTGGAAATTTTTCCTGAGAAATGGAGTGTAAGAAATTGATTTTCCCCAAAGCTAAGAGACATAATTTACCCATGAAATAACCTTCAAGATAAATGGAAGAATCTGTTTGGTTATCGGAAAGAATAAGCGAATGCAAAGAAAAATTTCTGGGCAGAATAATTTTCCTCGTTTGTCTCTACTTCATCTGAAAATATTAAGGAAGAATACTTTTCCTTGTTTGTCTCTTCTTCCAGTTGAATGATGCAATGCCTATCTTCTATTTATATATTCAGAGAATCCTACATCTCCGACATTGTTGATAATCAACTAAGACATCACTCAATGCTTCTTATCCACCCTACGGGATGAACTTTTAGTGGAAGGCTTCATTCTTAGTACTATAATTATGATTGCAGATGTTGAATAGGGGCTCGATCCCATTCACAACATCAATCCAGAATAGAAATTACATATCCAGGATGGGTTTTAACTTAGTTTTGCTTCTGGGGAAGCGGGCATTCTTGGTAAGACCAGGGAGAGAATTTGAAAGATTTTATCCCTATTCACTCAAGCGAATCCCTTTTTTTATTTTAATTTCTTTCTCTCCTTTTTTTCTTTTGGCTTCTCTTTTCTTTAGGGCAAACAAAAGCTCCTATACTATACTCTTTAGTAAGAAGTTTTGCAATAGCAAGCAACCAAGGATTCATATATGCACATACATATATTGATATATATTATCATATATATATATATATAGATATAGGATGGCGGTCAGGTAGGGATGGCTGCTATAATATTTGCACCCGCATTGAGGGGTACACATTGGGTGTTGTTCCCTATGCATTAGTGGGTTATGAGGTACATTGGGCCAATGCATGCTGCTAACTTATATGAGCACATCCCTACCTAATGGGACTGTATATGTATATGTGTATATATATATAGATATTCATGTATGAGTGAAAATAACAAAAGACACTAGTTTGAAGGGGGAGAACTTAAACTTGGCAAATCAAGTTTCCTTATTCAAAGAAGTTGTCAAAAATTACTTGGAACCATGTTCTCAGAATTCTTGTCAGCAATACCCAAGTTGTTCAACTAATAACCTTTAATTCTTCATTTTCTTTATTATCCAATTAATAAGAACGATTGGCATAGATATTAGAAGAGTTTTAACTCATAAATAATAAATAATTTTTCAGGACCAGTATCGATTAGGTGCATGATGTATTGTAATTTTCAAAATACTGTCAGTGCCCAGTGGGTTGTTTTCCATTTGTATTCAAAAGATTTCAAGAGAAGGAAAAAACGCATACATACCTTACGTTAATAAGATGTTGTCTCAGTTTAACACGAAGCTTGTACTGATGCTGGAAGATCTGAATTCCATACTTTTTTTAATAGCTCCCTTGATCAAAGTCACCTGAATTTACGAAGTCATTCAGAATTTTTAATAGCTCCTTGATCAAAGTCATGCGAACTTATAAATTCAATTCATTCACTCTTTTTAATAGCCCCTTGATCAAAGCCACCCGAACTCACAAATTCAGTCACGATATGGTGACATTAAGTATGGAATTTAAATCTTCCACCGTCAGTAAGATCTTGTTATCAAACAGACACCATCTCATTAATATTTCGTCTACATTTCGTTTAAAACTCCGTTTAGTATATAAAAATAAAAATAAAAAGCCCGGTAGCCGCTCCTACAGATACTAACTCCAATCTTCACACCATATGATTGGCACTTTCATCAGTTCCCTCAAACCCATTTTTTCAAACAGCTAGCACGCACCATTCATATGAAAAATTCATAGAATCGATAATGTTATTCAATTCGAAGAACCAACTATTGGGAAAGGGGGGAAAATCAGTAAACAGAAAAAAAACAATAAATAAAAATAAAGGAATTTGAATTCTAACCAACCTTCAACTTTCGAATGAAACTCAAAAGTCCGACCAAATTTCGATTTGAACAAGAAGCTAACTTCTACTCGTGAAAAACTTTCAAAAATGGGGTAGAATTAAGGTTAAGGATAGGGTTTTCAAATCATTGTGAGAAACGGACAGATAGAAGAGAGAGTAATAAAAGGATAAAGAGATCATGAGGGAGATAATGGCATACTTGAGATTCGTCAGCTTAAGAGGAACTAGAGGTTACAGGAACGAGTGTCCGATGTCTTTCCAAATCATACACTGAAATACTTGTGCTGAAACCAAAGGTTGGCCTGAGTGGAAGGGGCTCTCGTCGCTTAAGCAAGAGGTCTCGGGTTCGAGTCTTTGTGGATGCAGCAAACTTTCTTGAGAGAGGTCCCCGCTTCGGCGCCCGATCGTACCTCGGAGGATTAGTCCTGGGCGAAGCCTGGAGATACCTTGGGAAACCAAAAAAAAAAAAAATACCTGTGCTGAAATTGGGTTATGTGGGAATATAAAGCCTAATAGCCTTTTGCTCCGTCTGTGGGACAAGGATATGCTATTTTTGCTTCCCTCTGTCCCACAAAGATACCATTTTTGACAAAATATGCAATTTTAAAACAAAAATAATCATTTCATGGAATTGTCATTTATTAAAACTCAATTTTTCTTAAAGTACCCCTTTTTCTACATTTGATTGGATTTTGTGTTAAAGATGATTATTGAAATAACAAGAAGTCGAATATTATGATTTAAATTTTCAAAATAGACAAACATTTTGAGACAAAAAAAGTTGCAAGAGTGGCATATCTTTGTGAGACGAAGGGAGTACTTTTTGTGTCCTGAAATGTTTGTTCATTATAAAAAGTCAAATCATAATTTTTTTGAATTTTCTTATATTACCATATATTATTTCAATAATTACTCTCAACACAAAACCCAATACCAAGTACAACAAGGTATAATAGGGGTAATTGCTAATTTCCCCTTTAATAAATGACAAGGCAAGACAATTATGGCTTTTCTTAAACTATGTGTTTTATCAAACTTAGCCTATCTTTATATGAGGGAAGAAGTATTTACCTTTTTGTTTGTTTTTTCGCTAGCTGGAAAGGCTACTAGCCTATTGACAGCCTTGCTAGTTAAGGTTTGTGATTAGACCTATCAATAAATTAGAATTTAGCAACCTATTGACATCCATTGATCAATTGACAATCCAATTTCGATAATTCATTAGTAAACAAATCAAATATGAATATTTTCTAGTCTGATAAATATATTCAATAATATATTATATTATATTTATTGTTAGTTTACTCTAGATCTAAGATGCATGCGTAGAAACACCATGTATTAAAATGTTGAAATTTACTTCTAGAACTAAATTTTCTTTCTTATGATTTTTTTAATTGTTTTCTGTTTATCCTAAAACTTATAACCAACATTATCAACAACAACAACAAAAAACAAAGCAAGATAAATCTAAAATTGGTATTGAACCAAAACGATTATTGTAGACACCCCATTTTGTTCATATATTTGATGGTGAGTTCCCGATGATGAGGTCTATGATGTTTATTGTCAACATAAGTCTCTTTTCTGCAAGTAAAGCAAGCAATTGGGTTAAGTACATATATGTGTGTGTTTATATGTGTATAAGACCAATGGGGTAGAGTCCTCCCTATACACCCTTCTCACCATTCTTATTCATTTCTCATTCATGTTAACTCATTCCCTCTTAATTGTGTTCATTGTCTCTAACCAAAGCCTTATTTATATAGGCTCACATTCACCTAACATTTGAAGTTGTGAAGGAAAATGATAGAATCTGCGTTAAGCCGGATCTGGAAGGGATTAGAGACAGAGTTGAGTTTCTTAAGAGAGTTTTGGTAGGAAGATTTATGGGCTTGGTGGGTTCGTTACAGGAGATTGAGGTTTGGTGCAATCGAAAGTGGAGGGTCGCGTCTGGGGTTAAGGTATCTAGATTAGCTGAAGATCTTCTGCTCTTTTGGTTCCCATCAGTTGTGGAAGCTAAACGAATCTTGAATGAGGGAGCCGTCGTTTTAATGGAGCAGAATTAATGTTGGACTGGTAGATTCCGTCAACGGGAGTTTCTACTGCTCTGATAAGGAATAAAAAGCGATGGATCAGGGTTGAAGGGCTACCTCAACATTTGGGGTGTACATCGGTGTTTAAGGATGTGGGTGATTTATGTGGGGGCTTCATTAGTGTAAACAGTGGAGCAGCGGCGGGTGCATCGGAGGTATTGTTGAAAGTTTGTCGAGTTGGTGAACTTTCGAGTTTTATAAGATTGTCAGATAGTCTGAGGACTTTTAGGGTGATCATTTCAGAGATCAAGGGGGTATATCCAGAATAGGGAAAGGAAGTGAATAGGAGAGTAGTTAGTACTAGTATTAGTGGTCAAAACAGAGTTACCCAGGGGGCAGCACGAGCTAATACGAGTAGAAAGAGGTCGGGGATGAGACTCTGGGGATCTTGAGATTTGCTTGTGAGCAGGGGTAGAGGTAATAGATGGGAGATGGTTAATTCTTTAGTGAAGAAGCCCAATAGAGATGGCATCCGGGAGAAGTCCAGAAGTTCTCAGGATCTTTTCTTTAAGAATGTTTCTAATGGGCCGGTTAGAGAGGCTCATTTGGGGGGCTCTTCAAAGAAATCAATTGTTGGGGTCGGTAATGGGTTGAATAAGAGAGGTGGTATTTCAGAATCAAGCTCTAGAAAAGGGAAAGAAATTTGTTTAGAGCAATCGAGGGGGGCCGATCACTCTAATTTTATTGTTCCATCAGATGATAATAGGTATGCACTGCTCTTGGCTTCTTCTTCTACTTCTGCTGATCCTGTTTTGCTTTCTGCTTCTACTCTTTTCTTGGCATATGGGAGGGGTGAGACGGTGGTTTTGGATTCCAGTATAAGGGTTGGTGAAGGAAATAACAGTGGGATGGATTTATCTAGATAGGGAACTGGGCAATATTGGGAGAATTCCAGTATTGGTGTGATGTCTGAAGGACTAGAGATGGTGGAATTTTGTCCTAAAACTAATGGAGGTATGGATAACAGGGGAGATTATGGTGATAGGGTGGAGATGGGTTGGGATTGTGGGATGGGTGATACGCCATTAATTTGCTCCCTTGTGGAAGTATTAAGTCCACTAGAAGATCAGTATAGTTTGATTAGCTGTGACGGGTCAGATGGAGAGGTATCAGATTGGGTGTTACGGAAAATTAAATCTTTTAGTAAATTTTGGGTGTTTCGTTTAAGAGGTTTGAAGGAGATGTTATGGCTTTGTTTGCTGCAATTGAAAATAGATAGAGAAACAAGAAGTTGGGTAATTTTAATAAGAGAGGTGGGAAAGCAGGTGATAGAGCTGGAAGAGAGTTGAAGAGATTGAATTGGTCTTCGAATTATCCTAAGGAGGGAAGTGCAGAGGGTGTGAAGTTGGTTAGG
Organism: Liquidambar formosana; assembly: GCA_039720395.1. Classification (NCBI taxonomy): domain Eukaryota; kingdom Viridiplantae; phylum Streptophyta; class Magnoliopsida; order Saxifragales; family Altingiaceae; genus Liquidambar; species Liquidambar formosana. The sequence goes on along the minus strand of CM077828.1, from coordinate 8,005,452 downwards.
AAGAGGGGTCTGTCATCTTCAGGGATTAGTATTTAATGCGTGTAATTTCTTAGAATGTTCGTGGGTTAAATCAGAAGGACAAAAGGCTGGGGATTAAGATAGCTTTGAGAAAATTTAAAGGTGATATTGTTATATTGCAGGAAACAAAGATGGAGAATATGGATAGAGAAGTGATTAGAGATATCTGGTAAAGTAGATTTGTGTCCTCAGAAATGTTGAGTGCTAGAGGTTCAGCGGGTGGGATAGTTATGCTTGGGATTCTAGGAGATTTGAGAAGTTGGATGCTAGGATTGGTTCTTTTTCAGTTTCTTGTTTGCTGAAGGATGTGGTTCTGGGAAGTGTGTGGGTTGTATCTGGGGTGTATGGTTCGAATGGTATTGGTGAGAGGAAGGGTTTATGGGAGGAATTAGAGCGGGTGAGAAGGGTTTGGGATATTCCATGGTGTGTTGCTGGTGACTTTAATAGTGGTTTGTTTTCCTGAAGAGAGAAGGGGTTGTGAGTTTTTCTCTAATGAGATGTTTGAATTTTCAGATTTTATTCAGAGGAATAGTTTATTTGATCCCCCTTTGGTTGGTGGTAAGTATACATGGTCTAATAATCAAGAGGTGGCTGCAATGTCTCGGCTTGATAGATTTTTGCTTTCGGATGATTGGGAGGAACAATTTCCTAGGCTTACTCAGAATATCTTACTTAAGCCACGCTCTGATCATGCGCCTATTTTGCTGGATACTTACTAATGGGATTAAAAGGGGTCCTGCTCCTTTCAGATATGAGAATATGTGGCTACATTCCGAAGGGTTTGTTGAGCTAGTCGATGGTTAGTGGAAGTCTTTTGTTGTGGAGGGGTCTCCTAGCTTTGTTTTTGCTAAGAAGCTAAAGATGCTTAAGGAGAAGTTGAAACTTTGGAATAAAGAGGTGTTTGGGAGAGTGGAGGTCGGTAAAGTTAAAGCTATGGAGATTATTAGTATTGTCGATGAGCTGGAGAGAAAGGGGAATATCACTGTTGAAGATAAGGATAAGGGGGATGAAGCTAAAATTAAGTTTTTTTATTTAGCTAAGATGGAGGAAATTAGTTGGCGTCAAAAATCGAGGGAATTGTGGCTTAAAAAGGGAGATAAGAACACTAAATATTTTTATCGTATGGCCAATGCTCATTATCGGAGGAATTTTATTGGTAAATTGAGGGTTAATGATGTAGTGTTGGAGGATCAAAGAGACATTGTTGATGCTATAGTCGGTTTTTATCATTCGTTATTTCAAGATGATATCTGAAAGAAACCTCTAATGGATGGGATAGTGTTTGATGTTATTAGTAGAGAAGAGGCAGAGTGTTTAGAGAGGCCTTGGAGGGAAGAAGAAGTGTGGGAGGCAGTTAAGAGTTTGAATGGTGATAAGGCTCTAAGCCTTGATGGATTCACTTTAGCTTTCTTTTAGAATTGTTGGACAGTGATTAAGAAAGATTTGTTAGATTTACTGAAGGATTTCTGTGACCACGGTGCTTTTGAGAATAGTCTAAATGCCACTTTTGTTGCCTTTATTCCAAAAAAAGGGAATGCTTGTGACATTCGTGATTACCGCCCTATTAGTTTAGTAGGCAGTGTTTACACAATTATTTCTAAAATTTTGGCAAATAGGATGAAGAAGGTTGCTGGGAAAGTTATTTCTCAATCTCAAAACGCTTTTGTGGGAAGCCGTCAGATTCTTGATGTTGTGTTGATAGCTAATGAATGTGTTAATTCTCATTTGAGGACTGGCTCACCTGGTGCTATTTGTAAGTTGGATATTGAAAAGGCGCATGATCATGTCAATTGGAATTTTTTGATTTACCTTCTTGAGGGGATGGGTTTAGGGGTGAAGTGGAGAAAGTGGATATATTGGTGTATTTCTTCTGCGTCTTTTTCGATGTTGATTAACGACAGTCCACATGGATTCTTTAGGAGTTCTAGGGGGTTACGCTAGGGGGATCCTTTGTCCCCTTTTCTTTTTATAATCGTTATGGAAGCTTTTAGCAGGATGTTAAGTCGAGCAGTGGAGGGTCATTACTTGAAAGGATTTGAGGTTGATCATAGGAATCAGAGAGGAGGTTCTATTTCCCACTTATTGTATACTGATGATACTATTGTTTTCTGTGATGTTTCTCAGTCCCAGCTTCAGTATTTAAGGAGTGTGTTGCTTCGTTTTGAAGTTGTCTTAGGTTTAAAGGTTAACCTAAGGAAGATTAAGCTGATTGGAGTCGGGGATGGAGTAGATTGGGAAGCTCTTACTGTGAATTTGGATTACAAAGTAGGGACCAAATCCCTATCTTGGTTTACCTTTGGGGGCTAGCTACAACAGTTCTAGGATTTGGGCTCCGGTTATTGAGAGATTTGAAAAGAGACTAAGTGGTTGGAAGAAAGGCTACTTGTTGAAAGGGGCCAAAATTACACTAATAAAAAAAAATACTTTGTTAAGCATGCCGACGTATTTCATGTCTTTATTCAAGATTCCTATCATGGTGGCCAATAGATTGGAGAAGCTTCAAAGGGATTTTTTATGGGAAGGGATGAAGGGGGACAATAAATTCCATGTGGTTGATTGGAAATCTATTTGTTCTCCAAAAGTAGTTGCAAGTTGGGATTTTAGGAGTTTGAAGTATATGAACAAGGCTTTGTTGGGTAAATGGTTGGAGATTTGCTATCGAAAAAGAAGCCTTATGGAGGAAGGTTGTGGGGTGGAAGTTTGGGTGAATGATGGAAATTGGAAATCTAAGAAAGTTAGGGGTTCCTATGGGGTGGGCGTGAAACATATTAGTAAAAGTTGGGTGGATTTCGAGAAAAGAGTTTATTTTAAGATTGGAGAGGGCAATTCAATTAGGTTTTGGGAGGATGTATGGTGTGGGGATCTTCCTCTTCAAGAGGAATTCCCTTCTGTTTTTGTTTTATCCTTAAACAAGGAGGCTTGGGTGGCTGATTATTTGGTTTGGGCCAATGACTCTCATTCCTATAATGTTTTGTTGGGGAGAAATGTTCAAGATTGGGAGTTAGATGATGTCTTTTCTTTTTTTGAGAAGATATATGATTCTCAAGTTTGTAGAGGGGAGGAGGATCGTATTCAGTGGAGGGGTGGTAGAAAGGGGATGTTCTCTGTGAAGGCTTTTTATCATTCATTGGTGGTGAGTAAAGGAGCTAGGTTCTCTGCTTCTAAAATCTGGGTGGCATATGTTCCTTCCAAGGTTTGTTTTTTCACATGGTTAGCTTGTTGGGGGAAATGTCTCACATTGGATAATCTATAGAGGAGAGGTTATCATTTAGCTAACAAATGTGTGTTATGCAAATCGAAGAGGGAGATAGTGGAACATCTGCTGATCCATTGCGTGGTCACTTACCAGCTATGGATATCTTGTTTGCATTTATTTGGGATGCAGTGGGTTATGCCGAAGGATATTATTGTTGTGGTGAAGTCTTGGAACTGTAGGAGTAGTAAGAAAGAGGCGTTAAGGGTGTGGAAGATTGTTCCTCATGCCATCTTCTGGGTTGTTTGGTCTGAACGTAACAATAGAACTTTTAATGATAGAGAAAAAACAATGTTAGATTTAGAAGCTCATATTGCTAACTTGCTTTTTGCTTGGGGCGATACATCTAATTTTTGTTCGCGTTTGCCTCGTTTAGCTTTTTTGGATAGCCTAGCCCTTTAGCTTATCTGTATACCACTAGTGTACAGGGGCTGGTTTTTGGTTTTTGTATACGCACATTTGCGCTTTAGTTTATAATATATTTTACTTCATCAAAAAAAAAAAAAAGTGCTATATCCACCATTTATCTCAAGTGATTCATCCACCATTACTAGGTGGTGTATCCACCATTTTTCTCAAGTGATTCATTCATGATTTATCTTGAGTGATAAAAATCTGCTGCTGTTTTGCTTCAAAATGACTGTCAACTTTACTTCTTCCGACTGTTAACTTATGTCATGTTGACTGGTAACTTCACTGTTTCAGCAACTTCTTTTCTTTTTAAGTGAGAAACCCACTCCAAGAAGGGATGGAAGTGGGGAATGGTGGGAGAAATTAGGTAAATGGGAGATGTGTAGGGTGGCAAAAATAAAAGAAGTGGGGAATGATGGGGAAAATTAAGTAAGTGAATAAGCTTGTACTTTGATTCTTCCTTATAAATAGCAAGAGTTTGGAAGAGTTCAAGGACACCAAAAAAACTAGAGGGTTAGGAGGGAATGTTGAGACTTCAAGAGAAAACAGAGAGAACAGAGACCAAAAATTACATTGAGAATGAGGGAGAGCTAATAGAGAGAAAGAGAGACTTAGGGAGGAGAGTTCTTGTAAGGAAAATACTAAAAATGAGAGAAGTTGCATTGAGAGAAAATAAAAGAGAGATGACTTTTGAGGAAGGGAAATAGCTTTCTTGGCTCAACCGAAGGACGATACTAGATTGACAATGGACTTGAAGGACAGTTTGAACACCAATCAATTTCATTTGCAAGAGGTATAAATTTATATTTGATAGTAGAATTGTATAAATTATATTTATTGTTTATTTGATTAATATATCATTTGTTGTGTTTTAATTGTTGCATGATATATGGGTGATCTAGATTAAATTAAAATACTAAATATGGTCAATGAATACAAAATAAGGGCCAGTTTATTACCTGGCATCGTTGGGTGCTTAACACCTTCCCAACATGTACCCTAGCTCTGAACCTTCTCTGATTAATAAAAATGGATCCTGGACCCTTCTAGGTGATGACTCTTATTCGTATGCTAATCCTCTGAGGTTAATACCATCAGAAGCAAAAGCGGGTAAATACAGGTAAAAGCGAGCGCATGGTGAAAATTGGTGTGCTCACAATTATAAGAAGTAGCCCATTAGGCTAGCTTGTGGGAAGCAACATTGGCCCTACAAGGAATAGAATTAACAACTGACATAATAAAAGAACTACATGACAAAACTCTAGCATCTCAGACAATCAAATCAATCAACCAACGAGGCTATAACTCTCCATTTCTAATCAAGTGCAAGACACTTGAGGGAGGCATCACCTTCTAGAATAATGTATTCAAAATTGTTCAAATGGGCTTTAGATGGCAAGGCAAACTACCTTAGCGTCAGCAAACTGGGTTCCAATGATCCTTCAATCGTCGTCTAAGCAAAAAATAATGACCTATAGGAGTCTCTTGCAATAGCCCCAAGGACAGAAAAAGAGTCCCTAATAGTCGCGTCAAAATTTAGTTACATCTAGTAAGGGGGTAGGAGGGACCAAGATGGGGTAGGCAAGTGCTTAGAAAGATGAGCACACCCTTGCCAAAAGCAATGAGGTGTTTCAAAGACACCTTATCCACCTAGAAGAGGAGCATCTTAGGTTCAATTACAACCTTCTCAAAAATCACCTTGTTTCGGGAGCACCACAGAAGGTCCATGAGGATTGCCAAAAAAATGACAAAATGCTAGCTCCACATCATCTTGAGCTAAATAGAGCCCAAGGGCAATAGTGAGAAAATGAACTTGCCCTAAATCACCTTGTTTTGGTTAACCCACACATTTTGTAAGATTATTGGATCAAACACCGAAACTAACTGTGTGGGAATATCTCTGAACCGAGGAACCACCTCAGGCTAATGAGTTCAAACCAGAATTATTGACACGTGGCTAAGGCAACTCAGTGAGATCCGTTGAGGCGTACGTGATCTCTTAGCTCGGGGCCTTTATACTCAGCTCGGGACACCTGTCCCATGACTCATACTACAATCCAAGCACATTACAGTCCAAAACTATTACAACAGCTGTGATTCCTGACACAACAGTTACAAGAAATCATGGTCCTTTGCCCAATCATGATTAATAAACCATAGTCAGACGGTTACTGGCAAACCATGGTTAGATCTGACCTAACAAGGGCAGTTATTCGACCTCACATGGTTAGTCCGTACAGGTGGGTATAAATAGAATACGATGCAGCCAAATAAGGTAAGCTACAGTACCCTAATCCTCTGAAATTCGTCTTCTTCCTTGTCTCTTCCTCCATAAATAGCTTTTGACTTAAGCTTTGGAGAGGGCTTGGCCAAAACCCACCTTAGCCTACCTTCTGACTCTGTTTCCAAGCTTGTGAGTGCAGGTCCAAGCGCGAGGACAAGCTCCTTCATCAATATTAGATCTCGGGGAATAGATTTTACCTTGCATAATTTTTTTGTGAGAGGGTTTTTACCCTAGATGTGATGGGTACACCCTCTGCCTATGCACTCAGCTAATATGGCAAGGGTGGGAGGCGTCCACACTCGATGTGGGACAAATCAACAAAGGCCTTCCATGAGGGGGGTAAAAACCCTCTCACAAAAAGGCGCCTAAGATGTGATAGGTACACCCTCTGTCTACGCACTCAACTAATATGGCAAGGGTGGGAGGCGTCCACACTCGATGTGGGACCAATCAACAAAGACCTTCCGTGAAGGGGGTAAAAACCCTCACACACCAACAAATTCGGGAATGAATTTGTATGTTGTTAATCACTTTGTAGGTGATAAAAATCCCCATGTAGCCACATGGCAAAATAATAGAGGCATTTCTGGAGAAAAAAAAAAAAAAAGGTTCTTTGAGGCTTACTCAGTAGACCAAGCATTAATTGGAATAACAAATATAGCTGTATGGCGAATTGATGTGACTGCTATATATGTAACAATCATTTTGGAGAATGGAGAGATGTACAATAACTCAGACATTAATGAGGAAACGAGAAAGCTTGATCTAGAAGTCGAAAAAGAGAATGGATACGTTTGAGCTTAAGAAAACGGACACACTGAAGGAACTATTTAGCTCGACCTTGAAAGACCCATGAGATATCCAATATAATAAAGAGCACAGCTCTCGAATTTGATAAAGAGCATAACCGAATAGCACTACAAAGGGCATGGTTCTCGAGAGCATGGCAAAGAGTTGTGCAGATCCCCATTATCCAATCTCGGGAGGATATTCCAAAATAACAAACTCTGAACAACCCATGTAAACATAGGCATCGAAAACTGTGACGATTACAAGCGATATGATAGAACGTCCTACTATCACTTGTAACCACCTGAGATATAGAACCCAAGGGGCCCTAAAAATGTCTCTAAGTGTCCTAATTAAGGGTTATCATCACAAAAAGGCATAATTACCCAATTAAGAGGGAAAAAAGGAATTTTAGGGAGAGCAACATCTATCCCCTCCCCTAGAATCTCCTAGAATTCTAATTATGAGATATAAATAGGGTCATCAATGACCCGCAAAAGTATACGCATTTGTAGACACCCCATTTTCATCCCCTAACATTCACACCTTTCCACCTTAGGAGCATTATCACATGTATAGAATTGCATCATTTTGGCACTAGATCTTTTTAGTCAAACTCTATACATTCCAAAGAGTTCTTGGTATCTTCCGGGGTTCAATTTGGTTAAGTCTTGATAGCTAATAAGAACTTTTGCGACTTGGAGGGCATTTATGTCATTTCATTTGTATAATTCTTATTTGACATCCAATTCTCATCAAATTCATCTCGAGACGATCCCAATGGCCTTAGGATATCATGAATAGGCTTGGTTTAAAATTTGGTTAAGTTTGGAGATGATTTGCTTAAGGATGTTCCAAGTAGGCTTGGTTTGACTCCGTTCGTCGGTCCTTCTTATAATTGCTTCTTAATTTAATCTAATTGAGTTCAATGAATGCGACATTAATATCAATTGGGTCTTAATTAAGGTCTATTAATGCTTGGAATTATTCTTGGGAGAGTTTGATTGCAACTAGGACTCCACTAAGGTTCAAACCTTAATGTCATCCCGATAAGCCGTAATTGATCTCTATGAGCCATATGGGCTTAACCCTTGATTAATTGATCAAGTGTGGCTCAATTAGGTTTGTTTTTATCAGATTTTGGATAGAAAATTGAGCCATGGTCGTTTTTAGTCCAAAACCAATGTATTTGGACTTGAAATGGGCAAGATACATTGCATAAAGGGATAAGAATGCACAAAAGGGCATGAAAAACACCCAAATCAGCTACTGTTGGCCATATGGCCACCTAGAAGGGCCAAACGGCCACCTAGAAAGGCCAAACAGCCACCAATGAAGGGCCAAACAGCCACCAAGGGTGCCCGTTGGCCTTTGAGGGTAAAAAAAGGCAAAAAATGCACTAAAAGGGCTACTGGTGGCCATATTGCCACCAAGGAAGGCCAAACGGCCACCTAGAAAGGCCAAACGGCCACCAATGAAAGGCCAAACGGCCACCAAGGGTACCCGTTGGCCTTTAACGGTGTTTTACCTTATCTTGACCTCTTTAGAGTCCATCTTTTGTTATAACTTGAATTTCCTCCGGATTTTTGAAGTGTTTGAGATAGGAACCAACTCTTGAGAGTGTTTTAAAGCCCTTGGATCATTCCTAACTAGATCCAATCTTGGACATTCATTCTACCCACCTTTTACTATAAGTAGGGGTCCTCCCTTCATTCATTCATCATCAAGTCTTAGTAGAATTTTCCTAAGCAACTGAAGAGCTTGAGTTCTTAAGTGTGGGGTGAATGTTTCTATTAGTATCCCTTCACTTGAGACTCATTCTAAAGGAGAGCTTGGCTCAATAGTTAGTGGGGAACGTTCCTATTAGGACCCTCTACTTTGCAACTCATTTTAGAGCTTGAAGGCGTGGAAGTTCTGCTCGACTTGCGACTCCCTCTTTTGAGGCCATCATAAAGCTTGGAAAGCGTGGAAGCTCTGCCCAAATTTCGACTAAAAAACCCCAAGGTTGCAAATAGAACTCTGCCTCAGTTCTGTCAGGTATATTTCTAAACTCAATTGTCATGATGTAATTGTTTATGTGATGATGTATGCTCCCATGAGTTTTATTATTTATAGGATTTTATTAGAGTTTTGATCCTAAATCAAACAAGTTTTTTAAACTAAAGTTGTTTGTTCCAAAGCAAGTTGTCTTAAAAAATAAGTGTTTGATCATGGATTGGATTCTAATAGAGTCCTACGAGGAGTGAAACTCTTCCCCCCAATATATTTGTTCAAATTACGTGGACATTGATCTTCGTCAGAAGTACGTAGGCCGCTCACTTGAGCCCAAGTCTAACTTAGCTTAGTTTTTATCTTTTAATTTTCTTAATTTTTAGTTATTATGCATGGTTAAAATTAATTAAGCCTAATCAATAAATGAGACCGATTTATCGGGTGAAATGGGTGCCTATGGGCCGTGGCTCAGAACCTTCCCATTTCGTAACCTAGCCTCCAAAGCCTCATTTTTGGTTCAAGACTTGCTTATTTTTGTTGTCCCAAGTAAATAACCCTAAAGGGGGGGGGGGGTGAATAGGGTTATAGGCCAAATTAAAAATTAATAGCAATCTTAAAATCAAATTATTGCAAACAAGATTAAATGTAAGAATATGCAATAACAAAGAGATTAAGGGAAAGAGAATGCAAACGATGTTAACGAGGTTCGACCTCTCGCCTACGTCCTTGCCTCAAGAGCTCGCTTGAGGATTCACCAATCCACTATCACTTTCCTTCAAGGTGGAACAGCAACCCTTTACAAATCAAGTGTTCTTCACCAACACTTAGCCAAATGCATTCTTCTCAAGTGCTTACAAGTGAGGGTACACACAACCCTTTTGATATAAAGTGTTTGGAGATGATTTTGTGCTCAAAGAAAGCTCTCTCAAAGAGTAGATACACAGAATTTCTAAGCACACTCAGCTATTAATTGATTTCAATGAATGCTCACAAGAAAAATTAGGGCTTGTAATTGATTTTCTTGTTTGTAGCTCAATAAATGCTCATAAATGAGCTCAATCCTTGTATTTATACTCAAGGGGTCCAAAATAGCCGATTTGGAACAATAAATGCCGGGAAAGGGAGTTTAGTGGGCATTAAATGCTTCAAAAGTCCGTTATAAAACTAGCCGTTAGACCTCTGTTCGAGGTTTTCAGCCGGCTGAAATATCTTTCAGCCGTCTGAAATCTCCTTTTCAGCCATCTGAACAAGGTTGCTAAGAAATCCAGAGAGGGTAACATTTGGTGTTTAAAAAGACTTGTTCTTCAGCCATCTGAACATGCTTTCAGCCGACTTAAAGTGGTCTTTCAGCTGGCTTAATGAGCCGTCTGAAAATACCAGACAACTAATATTCTAGGAGGGTTCATTTTCAGCCAGCTGAACATTTTCAACCGGCTGAAACATTGTTTCAGCTGTTTGAAAATCCCTGTTTTCAGACAGAAAATATGCATTAAGTTCATATTCCAAGTAAGTCAATTTAGGCCTTTAAGATTATCAAATTAGCATAGTTCTAAGCCCTTTAAACTTGTGTGAGCAAAGATTGAAATTAATCTTACAATATTTTCCTAAAATTCCTCACAAATTGTCTTGTGATAAAGCTTGACTGTTCTTGAATGTTTGATGGATCCATTTGCGCTGTTTTCATATGATCTGTGCTTTGTTTGCTTGTGCAACTTGATCCTTAATACTTGAAACATTTTGTGACTTTGATACCTGTCTAGATTCATCACTTAAATGCTCATTAGTCCTAAAACATCTTATTATGTATTGTTATCATCAAAACCTCGGGGATAAAACCATTTAGGCCAACAATTTTCCATTAAATGGAGTCAAACTTTGTTTTTCTTTAAAAACAAATATTTTAGTGGTTTCCTCGTACCCTAAAAATGAGGTGGCAACTCCTTAGCTTTTTGAAAATCCTTTTAAAAGTGGAAACAGAAACTCGATTCCCCTCCGAGTCGATTTTCGGCGTCCTCAGCATTCAATCTAAGAAATTCTCTCTTTTTGGGCCTGTCTTGACTTGAGTTTTGGAGAACCTTTTGCAGGTCCCAACCCAATTCTGCTTCGAAGGAAATTTGGAGAGCATATGGAAGATTGAGATCCCTAGCTTGGCTCATCAACAAGCTCGAAGAAAGGAAATCCCTGGAAAGCTTCGCCTTGGTAAAATTTCCCTCACACACTCGGATTGGATTTGAATTATTTCTTAATGGATTCGATTCGAATATACCCTGATTTGATTTGTTGACAAGTCTATTTGTGACATGATTGATAATTAATCTTTGTTAATTATTCACTAGATTGTTTGGATTTGAAGCGGGTTGAATTGATCTTTGATTGGAGCTCAATGAGATGGATGGAGAGTGAGTTAACTTAGCAGACTTGTCGTGAGTGCTTTGAGCTTTTAAAAACATGATGGATATTTTAGTCATATTGCATAAAATAAAGTGTTGATTTTGAAATTTTATAAAAGTGATTAATAAATGAAATAAGTTCTAACCAAATTGATTGCTTTTAGTTGAATCATTCTAACGTGCATCAATTTAGTAATTAAAAAAAAAAAAAACAAACAAACAAACAAACAAAGAGAAAATATCTAAAATATCCTTCATAAAAAAGAATTATATCCATAAATTCCATAAAATAAATTTCCTATCAGAAAAACCCAAATAGGGTTAAACTATATCCAAAAAACCCAATGACTTAACTTCCATCCAACTCCGTTTGAGTGATGAAATTTCTTGACTAAAATACCCTTATTACATTTTTTTATTAAAATATAAAAATAATTATTCAAAATTTGTTTACCATCTTATTTACCTATTAAGTGGATTATTTTTCATTTATCACAAAAATGGGTGAAAAAAAAAAGATAAGAAAATTAATAAACAAATTATAAAAATGGTCTGTCGGTCTAAAAGTTGTATAATTTAAACGAAATTAGATGAAAGTTAGGGTGTTAGGTTTTTTGGATATATTTTAACTCTATTTTGGTTTTTCTGATAAGAAAATTATTTTATAGAGTTTTTAGATAGAATTCCTTTTATAAGGAATATTTTTTATATTTATCCAAAATAATAATAATACTAATAATAATTTAGGCCCCACACGTGCAGATTTAAGTTGGCTGAGAATTTAGATCAACTTGAATGCGATGGAGAGAGATCAAACTTAGGTTTTTTGATAATCAAAAGAAATCAAACTTTAGTTAGTGTTTGTTATTAAGCTCGATCAGTGATATTTTTATACTAAAATTTTGTATATAAACTCATCATCAAAATCTCAATTTAATGGTACGAAGACAAGTGTGTTGAAGATTATACAATATTCGGAGCTCGGCGGCCGACAGACAGCAGCATATATATCTCCTTTTTCATAGCTATTCCCGAATATGGAGTATATATCTATAACCATTAAACAAGAAAAGGTTTTGTATCCAATTTTTGCTCAAAAACGACTGCTCATTTCTATACTAAATGATGTGGTGCCGTTTGAGTGCTTCCCGTAGACACAGCAGAAGCGCGTGGCTTCATACCCCATTTCGTAACGGGTAAAACAACGCCGTGTTGAGCTTTGTATTGAAGTTCCACTTGGTGCTTGCTCGCGTGGTGTTTTCTTGCACCGACCTGCAGAAATACATCCTGTAATACATCTTATCTGTTGCAAACACACCGTGCCCCTGCAAACACACCGTGCCCCATGCTTATAACGTCATTTTGCAGCTGCTTTTTGCCTTTTCCTTCCCTGTTTTTGTTGATTTTTTGTTCAAACGGTTCAGATTCAGATTCACAAGGTGAACGACGAAGAGCTTCGATCTGCAGATATCGCGGTGATACTGACTGTGAGAAGGAGTTTCGTTTTCAGGCCTGATGGTAGTCCTGCGGTGAATCTGGACAGACACGGAACTCTTCAATACAGTACTGTTACGGATCGTGAGAATAGCCTTGGATCTTAGGCGGCATGGGAGTTTCCTCATGAATCTAAGGAAAGTTGGACCTCTTGGAAACGCTGAGAAAGATATGCTATCCTTTATCACATCATCAAAGTCCTGATTGTGGAAGGAAGGTCGGTTCGACGAGTTCTCGACGGCTGAAGGAGAACATTGTTCGGACCTGTTTTTATTCTTCTCCACAGTTTTCTTCTTAGATTTTTTGTACTGTTGATCTTCTTGCACATACTTGAAGGTAAATATTTCATTCTCAGTTAAAGAATTAAAGATTTAGAGAAATCATTTTACTTTAAGTAATGATATTTAGTGTTTAATTTAGTTCTTATAGATAATTTTAGACCATGAATAGCCGTTAATCATATTATCGGAGTTCTCATTCAGAGCAAAAACTTGGGATTCAGCGTTAGGGATTTCACACTATTAAGAACTGATTCTTTTCCAGATATTGCCATAATTTAATTTAGCTCTTACAGATAATTTTACACCATGAATAGGCGTTAATCATATTCTGGGAGTTGTGATTCAGAGCAAAAAATTGGGATTCAACGTTAGCAATTTCACAGTGTTAAGAACTAAGTCTTTTCCAGAAATTCCGAAAATAAACTACTTATATTTGGTAACTGATGTCAGAAACATGTTGATATAAAAAATATACATAGGATCTCGTTGCGTTTAATATACAACTGATACATTTAAGAATAAAATTTTATTTTACTATGAGAACTCGAAATTTATAGCCATTGTTTATGTCTATAAGCTAGTAATTTAGAAAACCGAAATCTTTGGTAAAATTTTTTTATAAAAATTTAAAATTAAGAATATTAACAAAAATATTTTCCGAATTCCAAAGGAAGATTAGAATTCAAAGTCCAGTTTAACACTCAGACAAAATAAATTCCAGAAATTATTGATATTAGTTCATGCTTACAATCAGTCCTGCTTTTCAATACTCAATTTGTGTCTTTCTTTTAGCCTTACTTTGATACTCCAATTAAGTATTATTCTTCTCTTGTTTTCTTGTTTCTATTTTATTTGTAGAATCAAATTTAACGAAATTCAATTATGCTATATTTTTCTTAATATTCTTATGTTTTGCTTTTTACGTTTTATTTCTAAGCTAAGATGGAACAAAAGTTAGTTGTACTATATTGTGCTTAATATTAATATTAATATACGTGGTAATAAAAACGTAGATTACCCGTTTAAGAATAAATGCTTGCGTACAAAATACTCATTATTATTCTTCCATCTACAGATTATGTTTGGAGGATAAATATTTTCCTCCTGCATTAACTGTATGTTGGTCGATTTTTAATTTGTATTTTGACCTGCACTTATTCTTGAAATGTCCATTTGGACAGTTTAGGAATATGTATTTCTCAATCGTTGGTTATACATGCACATTATATTTGTACACAGATTTTGTCAGTTTCCTTAATGTTCTCTGGGTATGAGGTAAGAGACAGTTTTATAGGTGCTATCACCTATTCTCTTAGCTATATACTTGGAGAACTAAGGGGAGGTGCTGGCAAAATTTTTGTACAAGTATTTGTTTAGCATTATAGCCAACGATTTAGAAATATGTAATTCTTGAATGGGATAGGACCACCACCTTTTCTAAGAAAACAAAATAAATCTGTTCTTTCTATGCTTTATCATGACGTCTTTCAAATATGACCTCATTCTTTTTTACTAAATTTGATTTTTTTTTTTTTTGCTTGTAGCTTTGCTGTTTTTGGTTGGAAAGTACCATTTTATTATGGTTTTCTTCTCGTTGTTCTCTTCAGTGTTGGTTTTGAATGTAAGTTTTGCTTTGTTAATATTTAGTTGTTGTTGTTGTTGTTGTTGTCATGTTTGTTCTTTAAAATAATTACATCGTTCTTTTTTACTAATTTTTGTTTTTTCTTGTAGCTGTGCTGTTTTTGCTTGGAAAGTATCGTTTTATTCCGGTTTTGTTCTTGTTGTTCTCTTCACTGTTGGTTTCGAATGTAAGTTTTGGTTTACCAATATTTACTTGTTGTTATTGTCATGTTTGTTCTTTAAAATAACCAATTCTTTTGTTATATAATTGAGCTTTTCTTATATATATATAATTGAACTTTGCCATTTTGTTACAGAATTGTGTTCCGCAATATTTTCTCCAACAAAGAATTACATCGTGTTTTTTTCTGAACGTTAGTGTTTTTAAATCCTACACTTTTACATATTAATTGTTTACAGATCTAACTGTATATTGTAATTTCTTCTTCACTTCTACTTAATAAATTTTCTACTACTTCCAATTATATGAAGTCTAACTTTTTGCTTTTAAGCTTGATTTATTATTATTATCATTTTGATGCTTCAAAAAAAATTGCTCATTTTTTTATAGATTCCAATTCTACAGGTTTTTGTGCAAGCACTAAGCAAATTTTGTCTTCATTTGAAGGTTAATTCTTTAAACGATACAATTTTAGTTATTAAATATTTAGCATCTAATTTTACGTTTTGTTTTCTTCTTCTTTTGTTTTCGTTGCACATGTATACATTTTATAACGAATATATTCATCTCAATACTAGATATGAATTATAGATTCAAAGATATTTTTAATTTTTCCCTTTTCTTCTGCAAAAAAAAAAAAAAAAAAAAAAAAAAAAAAACCCCTTAAAAATTCTATTTAATAGTGCTTTCTTTAATATCTTCTGCAATAAATTGTTTAACAATTGTTTCTTTTTTTGACATCATAACAGTATTGTGCTTTCTTGTAGCATTCTACTTCTTCAATTTTCTATGCCTCTGAATTATTATCTTTTAAGTAAATTCCTACAATTTATGTTCTTATTTGGCTTTTTTTTTTTTATTCATTAGCAACTTGATTTCTAATATAGTATTTTTTGATACAATCTACTGTTTTTTTGTGTTTTAGTATCAACATTTTTTGTCGAACTCTCATTCATTTTGTATTCTTAATTAGGTCATAGAAATGCAGCTTCGGCAATAAGTATTTATGTGGATAAGACTTACATTTTTTATTGTTATTATAAATCCTACAAAATAATTAATCAGTCATATTATTGCCTTAGGTTCTTCCTCCACAATATACTGATAGTACTCATGGTTTTATCAATTTCTGACAGCTTTTATCGGTAGATATGATTAGTTAGATATATGATTCTAATTCTTTCTAATTCATTACTCTTTGCAGGTCTCATATTTAGTACGATTTTGACGACGCCATTTTCTAAACTTCTGTTTTTCCTACTTACATTTTTAATATTCTCATAAGAAATATCACAATGTACACAATATTTACTAAGGTGAGATATATCATTATTTATGTCGTAAATATTTATTTTGTTCAACAATTACAACATATATTTCTCAACATTGTGCTAAATAAATTAAAGACATCTTTTGAATCAAGAAATTTGACTCTTTTTATTCACGTCTCACCTATAACTACATATTTATCTACTTATAATTTGAACGATATAACAAATTAAAATTTATATGAAGAAGTATACATAATTATATTCTGTAATAAATATCATTTCATTAGTAGACCTAACACCTATTCATAAATAAAGGTTACTCTTTATTTCGCAATATTTTTTACAACTCCTTTCATATTCAACATTTGTTACATCTTTAGAACAATTAAGTTCATTTGTTGTCTTTCAGACAATTAATCGTGTAAATAGCAATTGTTTTGACATATAGTTAGCACGAATAATTACTTACTTTCAATTAAACTTAACTTTCCTACCACAACCCAGGTTCATCTGTACAATAAATTATTCGCCACAAGACCTAACTGACCATTACAAGTTAGTACTAATGGATATTAATCTTGTAATTGAACGTAAAAGAAAAAGAGGTAAATCATTATTTATCACTCATTTATCATCTTCCAAATATCTTATATCAAACTTTTACATCATGACTCTTTACTGACTTCTCTTTTTTACACAGCTCTCATTGAGAGTGACTCCAACGAAATTCACGATAGTCATTCGTCCGCAAATACTCTTGAAAAAATATCTACCATAAATAAGTCTTCAATGACATTGGATTTTGTTCATACCCTATCAACTGTTCCATCTTCGTATCAAATTTCTGGTGAGAAAAAATTTAACGTATTCAACATCTACAATTTATTTCCGCTTCTTATTAGTCAACAGAGTATCTCAACTCATTACCCACCTGTATTGCAAATTCTATTTCATATATAATATCTTAGACACTACTTTGTAGATTCTCAACAAAGAGAAACACAACAAAAACAAAGAAGAATAAAGAACACAACAAAAACAAATGTTCAGTGTTCCAACAACGATGTGACCAAAGCTGGTGAGAAATGACTTAATCAAACATCTTTCTAAACAAATTCATGATTGTAAAATTGTCAACTTCTTTGTAGAACAAGAGAAGCGAGAACGAAAGTTATCTCATAGAAGAGAACTATATGCTAAGAAAAAGCATTTGAAGAATGTTCAAACAATTGCTTGTGGTACTTCGTATAAAACTATGGAGGACGAAGTAAGGAATGTCACCAATTCTTCTGCCAAACCGAGTTTATTCAAAGATCTCCCAAATGATTCATGTCCACACAAAATATCTGGTAATATATAATTCAGCTATTTTCTGTGTAAATATTGCACTATTCTTATTCATAATCAACAAACATTCGGTCGGTAATTATAAATATTTATTTCTCTACTCAACTTATCATACGTAACACAATTTAGTTCCTACACAATTAACTCTATATACAACGTACTTGCTCAATTTTGTAACAATTGGTCTCCTCTTTTTCCATCTAGCTACTCCACACTCCAATTCCCAATCCACTTCTTCACAATCAATTGCAACAACTTCTTATAAAAGAAAAGCAGTTATTGGGAATCAACAAATAAGTGCTCAAGTTGAAGGTCTTTTATTCAACACACTCCTACTTAATTTCCAACTCTATTATCAATCAATCCAACACTATTACACACATACTTTTCTTCTATTTTTTCATAAAACACTTATCTTCATTTCCTATTTCGGAATTTTTAGTCCATAGGAATAAGAGAACTTAATCTACAACTTCCATATCTTGCAAAATCCTAAACAGTCAAAGAATGAATACAATTCTTACAGACGAATCGATGCAAGTACAAAATGAAGGTAAATTAAAAAATCTACTTCCCAAGTTAAAATTTTAAATCAATTGTTTGTACTACTTAAATCAACAACTCTAGGATTAACTCTATTTCTTACTTCAAATCTTTCTCCTACAGCTTCAACTTCGATGAATGAACTTCAACGAAATACTGAAGACTCTATTGTACAAAGAAGAATCCCTATTGCAATTCCTTGCCGAACAATGTCAATTCCAACTCAGTCATCATTACTACCTCATGCTGAACAATGTTTATTTTGCCTTACTAAACGCTTCCACAAAGAACCAAAAGGATTCTGTTGCTGTGCAGGCAAAATAAAGTTGAGTTCACCACAACCACCTGAAGCATTAGCGAAACTCTTTGACAGTGACTCAGATGATGCGATTTCCTTTCGAACTTACATTCGAACATACAACGATTTATTCACATTCACATCTCTTGGAGTACATTTTGATAGAGATTTATGTAGGAGAAACAATGGTATCTATACTTTTAGGGTTCAAGGACAGATGTATCATTATATTAATAGTTTGTTACCAGTTGATGGCTCACCAGCTTACTTACAGCTTTATTTTTTTGACACTGAGCATGAGCTTCAAAATAGAGCACACCGCTCTAATAGAGTGAGATCCTCAATCATTCAAGTACTTATGAATCTTCTGCAAGCAAATCCGTACTGTACTTTTTTCAAAAGCTTATCACACATACCTAATTTGGAAGACTTCCAAATTGTAATCAATACTACTCCTGCGATCGACCAGCGAGTATATAATGCTCCTACTGCTTCTCAAGTTGCTGCTATATGGGTTGAAAGCAACGAATCTTCTTATTCTCGTGAGATTTACGTTTATGGTCGACATCAACAAAAACATAAAATCAATTATTTCTATGGTTGTTATGACCCACTTCAATATCCACTGTTGTTTCCGTTTGGTGAAAGTGGTTGGCACAACGATATCAAAAGAATTAATCCAGCTCAAACAAATTCTTTCTGTGCTAGTGAGCACTCAATGGATGCATTTAATATGAGTTCTATACAAAACCTCTTCACTATAGAGTCTGAAGGTAATATTGTGCACAAAACAGTCTCATCTCATGTTAACAAAATCATTTCATGTTTAGAAAATTTTATTTAATTCTCCTTCATCTTTAATAGCTATACAAAATCTCCCAAAGAAAAGAGTCAATGTCTCTGCCCGAGAATATTACTGCTACAAGCTACAGATAAGAGAACATGACAAATCTATATTGCTACGTAGTGGACGTTTGCTTCAACAATACGTTGTTGATATGTATATCAAAATAGAAACTTCTCGTTTAGATTACCTTCGTGACCACCAAGAAGATATTCGAGTAGAACTCTATCAAGGTATTATTGACAGCATTGCTGCAGGAGAGACAAATGGTCGAGCAATTGGCCGCAAAATAATCTTACCTGTTACGTTTATTGGAAGCCCAAGAGATATGTGAAATAGATTTATTAAAGCAATGGCTTTAGTCCAAGCATTTGGCAAACCAGATTTGTTCATCACAATGACATGTTATCCTGCTTGGCCAGAGATAAAACAACAGTTACTAAGGGGAGAAGAGGCTCAAAATTGACTAGATTTAGTTGCTCGTGTGTTCAGAGCTAAATTAGAAGAACTCAAAGATGATCTTTTCAAGAAAAATATCTTTGGTCCAGTTGCAGGTTACACATATGTCATTGAATTCCAGAAAAGAGGTCTTCTACATGCACATTTTCTCATAATCCTTCAAAAGCACGCAAAGATCACATCTCCTGAACAATATGATCAATATGTCTCTGCAGAGATACCACCAGAAGATAATCCTCATCTGCGTGCTATAGTTATTAAACACATGATGCATGGTCCTTGTGGTACATTGAAGCCTAATAATGCGTGCATGCAAAAAGGAAAATGCAAACACCATTATCCAAAAAATTTTTGTAAAAGAACAACCCAAGGTACAAATTCTTACCCCATTTATCGGAGGTCTGATAACAATGACACTGTAATGGTGAGAGGAAGTTTGTTAGATATTCGTTGGGTTATTCCATACAATGCATATCTCCTAGCCAAATATGATTGCCACATCAATGTTGAGATTTGTTCTACAACCACAGCAGTTAAGTACATCTATAAATACATCTACAAAGGTCATGACCGGATCAGATTCCAACTCCATCAAGACCAAGAGATCAATGAAATTGATGAAATTGCAGATTATCAATTAGCTAGATGGGTGAGCCCTCCAGAGGCTATGTGGAGGATATATCAATTTGTGATGAATGAGATAAGTCTAAACGTAGTCACTCTCCAATTACATCTTGAAGACAAGCATTCTATTCCCTTCAAAAGTTCAGACTCACTTGACTCAATAGCTCGTAACAAGTTCTTATCTAAAGCAATGCTCACTGAATTCTTCAAAACAAATCAATTTGATATTGATGCACGCAGATATCTCTATAAAGTTTTCCCTCAGCATTATGTTTGGAGCAAACAAGATCGAATGTGGACACCGCGCAAACAAGGAAAAGAAATTGGGAGAATTGCTTCTGTTGATCCGTCTGAAGGTGACAGATATTACTTGAGATTACTCCTTAATCACATAAAAGGTCCTACTTCTTTCCAGCATCTAATGACATTCAATGGAGTTTTGGCTTCCTCATTTCGTGAAGCAACACTTATGCATGAGCTATTACACAGCAACACTGACACAATAGATTGCTTAACTGAAGCTTCAGCTTTGCGAATGCCCACAGCACTTCACCGTTTATTTGCTACTATTCTTGTTTATTGTAATCCAAGTAATCCTAGACGACTCTGGACACAATTTGAGGCCTCCCTCTCAGAAGATTTCCATCGAACCTCAACATTTTCAACAATTACCACCAGAACACAAGTATTACAATCAATTGCTTCAACGCTTGAATCTATGGGCAAGAATATTGATCATTATAGTCTTACTGACACATCTGTCACTCTAACAAATGAGCAATCGACTTCAAAAGAAATGACAGATGAACTAAACATCCCAACAACAGAAGAAGATCTACATTGTGTTCAAAACTTAAATTTTGAACAAAGAGTTGCATACAATACTATACTTTCATGTATCTGTGCGAACAAACCTGGTGCTTTTTTCATTGATGGACCTGGTGGTACTGGTAAAATTTATTTGTATCGCGCTCTTCTCTCAACAATTAGATCTACTGGACACATTGCACTTGCAACTGCAACTTCTGGAGTTGCCGTATCGATTTTACCAGGTGGTCGCACTGCTCACTCACGCTTCAAGATACCAATAGACCCAACTGAGCAGTTCACTTGTAGCGTAAGCAAGCAAAGTAGCTTAGCACAATTACTCCGCACAACAAAGCTAATAGTATGGGATGAAGCTTCTATGGCTAGGCGTGAAGCAATTGAAGCATTTGATCGTATGTTGCAAGATTTAACAGGTTCTTTATTACTATTTGGAGGAAAAGTTATTGTTTTTTGTGGAGATTTTTGACAAGTACTACCAGTTGTCCCTGGTTCAAGCCAAGAAGAGACAAAACAAGCTAGCTTTGTCTACTCCAGCTTATGGCCACAGCTTAATGTTTTAACTCTGTAAATGAATATGCGTGCTCGACTTGATCCAGTTTTCACTAACTTCTTACTTCGAATTGGTGATGGAACTGAACTTGTTGTCAATCATAATCTTGTTTGTCTACCTGACAACATTTTACTTCCTTACAATGAAGACATTCAATCTTCTTTGAATTCTTTCATTGATGTTATTTTTCCAGACATTTGTGCATACGATGCAATGAACTACTCTATCGTGGATCGAGCCATTTTAACACCTAAAAATGACTCAGTTGATGAAATCAATGAAATGTTAGTGGCTAAATTCCCAGGTGAACCTAAAGTCTATACCAGTCGTGATGAATCCACAAATTCTGCTAAATACAACCTTGAAGAAGATTTCCTCAACACCTTAACGCCAAACAGATATCCTCCATATCGCTTGGTCTTAAAAATAGGTGCTCCAATCATTCTTTTGCGCAACATAGATCCATCAAAAGGACTCTCAAATGGTACAAGATTGATATGTCGACGATTTGACAAAAACGTCATCGACGTAGAAATTGCAATTGGTCATCACAAGAACCAAAGAGTCTTTATTCCACGAATCCCAATCCTACCAAATAAAGTTGATAAATATCCTTTCCCTTTCAAACGAGTTCAATTCCCAATTAGACTCTCTTTTGCAATGACAATCAACAAAGCACAAGGACAAACCTTAAAAAATGTAGGTATCTACCTACCCCAACCAGTCTTCTCACATGGACAACTATATGTAGCACTTTCTAGAGCAACAGGTCAAGACAACATCAAAGTCTTAATCAAACCCAATTTTGATGACTTTGATGCAAAACACACTACAAATATTGTTTACAAAGATATTCTGCAATTGGCACACTCTGAATAAACACGAGCACATGCACAAATAACTGGTACAATACACTCATCCTACTTCCTTTAATTGAAACATTTATATTCAGCAATTTCTTTAAAAACATTTCTCTTTAGTTATCTTTGTGCTTACAAAATCTTAAATACTTATTATAGATTCAAACACTACGTCACAAAAAATATACCATAAAAAATATTTAAACCAAAATATCAAAATTTAACAAATACTACCTCATAAACATATTAAATAATTATCCTCAACAAATTCAAATAATACTTCTTCAGCTACTAACCCAATACGCCTTCAAGACATTAACCTCGTACAAGTATCCTACTCAATCCTTTACAACAAACATAAACCAGAATTATTCAAAACAACAAACAAAGAGTGCTTATTATAAATCTCATAATCCTACGAAATAAACTTAATACATAATCTTTTTCTTTCAACATAACTCAATTTTTAAAAACTTTTTCTCTTCTAAAGCCACCACTAAAACACAAAGAATATATCTAAGAAACCTAAGAACACACTTACACCAAGTAATTCCATTGCATCAACAATATCTATATGAATCAATTTCATTGCATCAACAATTCTACGAACTACTTTGAAAGCAAATGAAAAATAATAACATTAAGTCCTTTGTACAGGAATTCCAAATTCCAACATCCTCGACACATATACAAACAACACATCATTCATAAACATCTTTCAATCTAACCAATTAAAATAAACCACTTATCATTCACAGTTTGCTTAACAACAATGTCTTCTTTTTTACATTTGCATGTTTTAAATTTAGTATACTCATTTTAACTACAAACACTCTCTCACAGCACATATAAGATTATAGGTTTATCAACTATGATCTTCCATTTATACTATTTCTTTCACATTCTTCACATAACGAATTTTTATTAGGTCTACTTTCAACACACTATGAATTGTTGCCCTTGTCTACTTAAACAAATATTCAAGTATTGGCTTTTCATTTTTTCTTACATTAATTGAATGACTCATTAATTTTCAAATAATTTGTGTTCAATATTTTCCATGTTATCTTTTTTACTTCTTTTTCCTATTCTAATTCTCGACAAGCTAATCTTACTTCCAAATACATGGACCAACAGTTCAACAATGAATCAGAAAGAAATGTACATTAAAGTTATTAACCCTACCACTCTGCGTGGCTGGAAAGTTCGGGTTAAAGTTGAAGAAAAGCACAACATCAAAAGCTTTAAACAGAGTCCCACAAAATTGCAATCCCTAATTCTCACAGATTCCAAGGTTTCAACTAAAACCATAAACATAACATTCAATAACTTTTTACAAAAAACAACAAAAAAACCATCCATAATATTCTCAAACTTATTTTTCCACAACAGGGGTCTCAAACTCAAGCAAGCATTTGGGGTAAGGACATTGGTCGACTAGACAATAGACTCAAAGAAAATAAAGAATACTACATCTCAAATGCTATCATCAAAGCAATACCACCACAATACCAGTACCTAGGCCATCCGTATGATTGGAGAATCAGTGCCTCCACTGTGATAGAAGAATGTCCTATGGACGATCAAAACACCATCACTACTACATATGAGTTCACACCATTCTCAGATTTCTCCAAATACCTTGGCAAAGGCATAGCAATTAGTAAGAATGATAAACTCTATATACTCAACTAATTTATCTACCAAAATTCTTTGAGTTTATACCCTAACAAAACCTTATGCAGATGTCATAGGCATTCTCCTAGACATGAAACCAGTTCGCCAAACAATTGTCAGCCAATCTACCGTTCAAGAAACTATCGTCATCAATCGTGAGTACGTAGCTTTCCCCACATTAATTTATTGTCATTAAACCATTTACAAGTTCTCAACTTTTACATTTACTAAAACAAGCTTCACTCCAACATTTATTTTTTGTAAATCATAAATATTTATCTCTTCAATGATCAAAGAATGATACCCACCCTTATTACTTTCTGGGACCACTTGGCGGAGCGCAACCGCCCAATTATCTATGAGAAGCTACATGAGAAACCTGTGATTGCAGTGCTAAGAGTTTATGTTGTTGCATACATTGGTAAAATTCAAATTTTCTCTTTACTCCTTCATTACAGCTGTTAGGTACGTATCCAAATAACCTAACACTAATTTCATTACACAATTTAATAAAGGTCAATCACTGTCAACAAAAGCACCAACATCTTTATTGTTGTCTCCTTCAATCCCACAAACTGCTGAGTTGAAGTCCTGGTATCACACACCTAATTCAAGCAACAATACAAAACTCACTCATATTTCAACTAACTTTGCCACATCAAACAGGTACAATCAAGAAAGTGAAAATATAGCAACAAGATTCGACACCAGCAATTACTTTTCCTCACCAAAAACTGGAAAACCAACTTCCACACCAATTGTAAAAGAACTTCAAGAAGTTCTGCTCATGCCAGCAAATGTAACAAGTCTAATCACCTACTAAGTATCCATAGACAAAATTTTGCTTAGCTCTCTTCCTAACAAAAACACTTCATTATTTGTTTCCTTCATATATTTAAACACATTGTTATTTTTACACAGACAACTTGCTGGACAAATGGAAGCATCCAAGTTCAAGATTTTTCTCAAGCATTTTGCTACATGTCATGCCAATGTTGTACAAAAAAAACCGATGCAATGCTTGACCAAATATTCACTTGCACAAGTTGCAGGTCTTCTGAATGTACTGCTGTTCCAAGGTACTGATTACTTCAAGAACTTCATTATTTGGCTAAATTAAACTCTAGATACATCAATACCTTCATCAGATTCACCTTACATCTGCACTTATCTAATTGACCTTTTATTTATTAATAATACTGCACCTACTAATTAATTCAATGTCAAAAATAGGTGTGTCGTAAGAATTCAAGTGTTTGATTCAAGAACAACAATGACAGCTACCATCTTTGGAGAATTAGCTGAAACTGTTTTACAAATCAAAGCAAGGGACTTGTATCAATACAAGAAAGAGGTAACACAATATTTACGAAATACTAGATATAACAATACTAACAAACTACCAATGAACTAGATTATTTGTTTTTGTGCAAACTAACAATTCTAATGAATTTAATATTTCCATTACATTGTTTTATGAACGCACAAGAATTAAACACTCTTAAATATTGCACTTTGACTTAAGTATTTTAATTAAAACTCCTACTAATTCCATATAAACATACTTATTATATAAAAACAATAAAAAACTAATACTTATAACAAAAAAAAAAAAATCAAAAAATTTAACACATTTCATAAATACTTAAAATCTTCAACAAGTTGAATAAAATTTCAGTGGAAAATTAAGAATTTTAAATTTTAGATTTTCTGTTATTTGAGACTTAAAGAAAATGTAACAATTCACTGTGTTCAACCCAATACAACCAATTTTTCTTTTAGCTCCATTAGGTTCATGAGAAAACTAAAGAAAAGGAGAGGAAGTCAAAATTTTCGAAATAAATTTATTTCTGCATTTTTTTGTTTAACTATATTTTACTAAACTTAATCATGCTATTTACACTCAATTGAGTTGAACATTATTCACTCACCAACCAAACAATGTCAAAAGCATTTAACTCTCTCAAAGTTTTTTTCTCTAAAATATCAATGTTCTTACTTACAAACTTCAAACTACTATCATTTGTCTATGCCTCTCTTTACGTGTTCACAAAAACAGCAAAAAAAAAAAAAGTTTTAATTTGCAATCTCATTTAATCTTCCTTTGGTATTAATAGTATGCAAAAATGAACTCAACTAAACCAAAAAGTCACTAATAGCCTTATTTGAGCACACCTTTTGTATAATTCAAACTATTATT
The DNA here is from genome assembly GCA_039720395.1 of Liquidambar formosana. Lineage (NCBI taxonomy): Eukaryota > Viridiplantae > Streptophyta > Magnoliopsida > Saxifragales > Altingiaceae > Liquidambar > Liquidambar formosana. Next base: position 7,979,238 of record CM077828.1, on the reverse strand, counting down.
TCCTTTCTCTTCCTATATTCTCTCTTTAACCAAACAAATTGAATATGTTCTATATTTCAAGCAAATTTTATTATGATCTGAATTGAGTAATTGGATTTACCAAGTCAGAGGGACTTTTTCTTAAGAATCTAAAGTTTTTAAAGTGTTTGTGTTCTACCATTTCTACCAAATACTTACAAGAAATACTATATCAAGGCAGAATGCAATTTTAAAAGAAAAAAAAATCATGTTTTGACTTATTATAACCACTTCCGTGTATTTAAGAGACCTGTTTATAATGTTCACTACTGAAGAATATCCTCACAATGATCCCATCCTGCCCCAGATGTGAAGACTACTGTCCTTCTTAGATACAAACTATCACTAAATGATAAAAAATTTGCTTCCTTCTTTTTCCTTTTTGGGCGTTTTCACACAAAAGCAACAAGCAGCAGGTTTGTAGTTAAGTTAAATTTAGGAGAATAGAATTTGGGACACTTACTCTTCGCAAGACATGTCATTGATACATAAGATGTATGGCTCTGTTTATTGTTTTCCACATTTATGAATCACTGGCCACATATAATTGAACTTATACCTAATTGTCATTTTATTCTTCTGCATCTAAATTTATTTCTAAGATTGTTTGCATCATAAATTCTTCTTAAATTGGTCTCATACTTAGGTACTTTTAAACGAATTCTTACTTAGGCAGAGTCCATTAATCATGTCTTTTTGCACTGTTTCATATATAGCCCTATATCCACTGCTATGATGCATGTAACTCTATCCTATGCTCTTTAGTCAATTGGAAATTTGATACATGAAAACTATGAAAACTTGAGTTCGAAGTTCTGTTGCAGAGAAATGTAAACATTAACCAAGTTGATATAGAAATTGATGTATGTGCTGCTAAGTTCTAACATGAGTTTTGCTCAGTGGGCGAATTTGGGTTCTCCCTTAGTTACTTCCTTTTTTGGCTCTTATTTCTGTGGGTTTGTGGTGCAAAATGAAGAATTAGTTCTTCTATTCTAAAGCTTGTGATTCAATTTGTCATCTTTTTGATGGGAAACCCCGCTAAGGGGTATTATGCAAGTTTTGAGGATTAATTAGGCCATGCTACTTTCTAGAGCTATATTCTAAATTTCTATTATAGATGGGTGCAGTCATAGGCATTTGAAAATATGCTTTTACTCACACAATTAGATAAGTGAACTGGTATAACGTAATCCACTATAGCTCAAAACCTTAAAATTCACTCCACCCTAAAAGTATGGCAATGGTTATGGCGAATTTGCTGGGTGTTGCTAACTCATCATCACAGTAAATTCATGCCTGGTAAATAAATGCACATAAGATTTCTTCCAAAGCATCCCTGTGTGTCTTTTTTTTATGCAATTGAAACTAAAGAAATAGGAGAATTCCTGAACATGTTGAAACTTTCTTTGGTTCAGTCAAAAATCTCTTTTTATTAAACAAATTTTTACATTTTTCTTTTCTTTTTTAACCCCCTGTTCCTTTATTTATACAACACATCAACAGGGGCTCTACCCTCCTTTTACTTAAACATCTTTACTCTCTTTCTTTCTCTCTCTCTCTCACTCCCTCTCCTCTCTCTCGACATCAGAATTATGCTTCAGCTTGAGACATTAGCTCTAAGTTTCAGCTTAGATCTTCATGGGTCTGTGAAAAAATTTATGCGAAAGTCAGATTTATTAGAATTAACGTTTTAATTTATTAACTTTCTCTATTTGTAACTGTAATGTCCTGAATTATAGCCTATGATTCTCTTGGTATTGTTCATTTTCATTTTGCTTTTATGATCTTTTGTGATGATTTTTTATTATGCTGTCCTATAAGGATTTGTTGTTAGGTTTTCTTGTACAGGTTTGGGGTTAGGGTGTCAATGTAGATTTTTTTGTTTTTTTTATTTATTCAATGATTTTTATATTGATTTATTTTTTTACAATTTACCACTTGATTTATGATTTTAATAGGGTTACTTATTTGGATGGTTATTAGCTCTTTCCTTAAAGCTTGGTTAAGTATGGGATGATATGAAATGTTGGGTGTTTTATCTTCATGGCATTCATAATGCGATTCAGAAAGTAACTTGCCATAATCCTCTTTCAGAATGATATTTGAATAAACTTTTGCTCCTTTTTTTTAAAAAATAAATAAATAATAATAATAATAAATAAATAACATTGCCTATTAATTAATTTTTTGGCTTTATATGGTTTGCAGAGTTAGAAAAGTTTGTTCAAACCGTGACGTATGATTAATATTGCTATATAGGCAACTTCAACTATATTAGCTGGTACAGTTTTTCCTTCAAAAATGGGTACATGTATGGCATTGTTATATCCTTTACGGCCCTAATAAAAATTTCTTACTTTATGGACCTAATAAAATTTCCTACCTGTAACATTTTACTACGAATAATTATATAAGTGTAGCATACAATTAGAATCATAATTACTGCAAAAAGTATTGTACTTAAACAATAATTAAATACATATCTTACTATCTTACTAACTAAAATACTAAAATCAGTAATCTATAATTTATAATTTTTCTTTTATCATACTTTTACTTTCTTCTTTCTCATTTTCGCAAATCACGCAAGCCACTCGTTGCACCTGTCTATATGCAAGTATATATATACTTATATATATATACTCTTTAAAAGAACTTACAAAATCCTATCAAACTAATTCTTTGACCAAAACCCCTAAAACCCAAACAAAAAAACCATAAACCAACATCAACATACCTTAAAAGAACTACAAAATATTCATATCATTTTAAAACTTTTCCTATATGCCACAATGATCTAAATTCAATATTTGTTTTCTTGTGCTACAGGACCCAACTAAACTGAATCCCATTCTCTTTGAAAATTCTGCAACTCAAGAATACTTACTCCAAGTTAAGACATCGGAAAGCTCATTTGGGGAAACAATCAGCAAGAGGTTCACAATTTCCCAAGCAATTGGCTCATAGCACTCACTTCCAGAGGCTAAACTACAACGTCTTACCTACCAACCTCTGTCATCTGAACAAAACCCACTCCTAGAAGCCAAACAAAGTAAAGGCAAAGCAATTCTACAAGAAGAAAAACCTGCTGAAACGATTCCTTTAGATAAACAGTCTTCCCAAGACAAGCCACTTGAGGACACTGAACAAATTCAACCAAAGGACATCACGGCTGGAACGAAATTGACTGAAGCAGATTCAACAGAGAGCAAATCTAAGGAGCAAATTTCAGTCCCACACCTAAAGGAAAGTAAAGACAAAAGTGTTGCACTTGAACCAAAAACACCAGACAGCACTTCATCAAGCTCAGACTCAGAAACTGAAAAAGAAGCAATTACAAGCTCCAACAGTGAAGAAGAGAATCTCACGTTTGCTGACTGTATTAACCCCCTTAGGCACTACACTCCACACTCTTTTTGTCAATAGCAAAGCACTGCTAAGTCTTATCACATCCTACTTTTCCCACTTTGAACTATAGTGCTACAAATTAGAACCACTGTTTTGGGAAAAATGCTTAGATTTATCTAGATAACTTTTTGTGCACACTTTCCTACAGAGCTATCACCATCCAACTATTACTTTTACTCAGCATCAGCTAACCTTGTAAATCATATGTAAACAATATACAACCGGTACAATTACTATTTCATAAAGTAGACAATGTAAATATATCTAATCTAGCCAAATCCTTGCCTAGAACTCTTTTATATTATCCTCCTTTTTACATTCTTTTCCTTTGTTTTTTTCCATAACACACTCATTCTCAGCACTACTTCATGAAATTTTTACAATTACTGAATAACTCTCTAATTTTACAATTATAATCCGTATATTTCTTAATCAATTCATTACTGATATACTACAACTTTCAATTATTGATTTTTTTACCTTGTATTTACGCATATATATATATATATATATATATATATGCACACATACACGTATATAAACTAACTATTTTTAAGTTCTACATAATTCCTTTTCTTAATGCTCTCTCTTTCATTAATTTTCTATCAAACATCTTAACAACTTTTCTTGCCTATGACTTATAAAATTTGCTTTCTACGAACCAATCCAAAATTATTACAAAATAAATCACTCTCAATTAGCAAACTAAGCAAATCTCTCAAATTAACATCACTTGAAACTAATCACAATTTCAAACGCAATTACTTTTTCCCTAATTCCACTCAATCATCAAAATTACTAAATCTCCCTCTGCCTATTTCTCATACAACATAACCTACAGGTCAAACAACAACACAATTTAATAACAAAAGAATAATAACTAATAAACAAAAAAGTACAAAATAATTGCACTGCATCAGTAGTACCCACGACAAGACCTCCTTGCCGACACCCCCTTGTCTTTTCCCTCTGTAACCCACTCCCTCTCCTGCTTCTACTGCCCACTTCTCACAAAAAAAACAATAACCACATGCCTCTCCTTCACGCATACAGCCCGACCCCCCTCCATTCCTCCCCCCTCCTTCCAACACCAAGTCTAACTTGAAACGATAACACAATGAGATACACTTCAGAAACCTACTCTATCTCATCCCATCAAAAAAGCATACCTTTCACGCCAAACCCCTTAACCAATATCTCAGCCACTCAAGAACACAAAAGACAAACACCCCCCACTTCCCATCAAAGAATTTGCTTTAATCCACTCCCCAAGATGACACATCTTCCAACCACAACATCTTACTTTTTTTATACAAAACAGTCAAAACAAAAGCATTATATAACACACACATATATATATAAACTAATACTAATACACAATAAATAACCATTTATTGCAGACAACACTTACGCAACTACTAATGGTACAAACACTTCCCTAACACCCTCCCTCTTCACGTGCTATGTCCACGGCTCTGTAAAAAAGAATCTAACAAGATTTCTCAACTTTATTCGTTCTTCTACTCCTCTCTATTTATTTGCTTCATCTCTACATATTTTTTCTACACTTTCTCTCAACACTCCTAACTCTTTTCTACCACTTTTTCCAACAAATACTTCCCACAATCCATTTTCCTGAACCGTCTCCATTGCCTTATACTAACAATCAACCTTCTTAACTTCCCTCTGTTTAAGTCTCTCCGATCAACCCACTTCCACGGTAAGTCCTTCAATTACACATCATTTATTTTTCCTTTAATCTGTCAATATAAACTCACATTTTTTAGGTTCTGTTTAACGATTCATATAATATTACTCCAATTCATTACATACATGGTATTCTTGTATACACAGAGCACATAAGTAACATTAAAAAAAGAATAAAATCTTGCCATTTTTACAACCTCAATATTGAAAAACAATAAATTTATATAGATCTAAGTTTTCTCTCTTATATTGTACCAATTACACGTAATCTTTCTTCTTCAAATAAGATTTTATATTGATAATTGCTCATGAATTTGCTGCCTATATTTTACTCAACCATTCTAATTCTATATCTGCCGAAATCCTCTCCTTGGATGCCTTCCTCTACTTCTTTGTTTATATTTTGTATTTTACCTATTCCAAAAATAAATTGAATACCTACTTAACTCTCTCATCTAAATAACCACAGCTTAACATCAACCACTTTCTCATTTACAGCACTCATCCTTAAAATGCACCTCTAATCACCTTCTTACATATATTTCTATCTCTGTGTGTGCATAAGTAACAAATTGCTTTTATTTAATTCCTTGGCAATTTTGTTTGAAAACCATTTTGGTCATAAAAATTTAGTAAATCTCACTATATCTTTCTCTCATACTTGACGTAATTCACATGCCAATTCCCAAATATAAGACTAAATTCCACTTTATCTTTGTCTAAGACAGTTGATGTAATTCACACGCCAACTCCCAAGTATGACACTGGATTACCAATTTTTAGTGTTTACAGAAAAAATAAAAAAATTGGTACATTCTTGAAACTTACTAACAGAGAATTAATGATTAATTTCATTGTAGACAGACTTAAAGTGAAAAAATTCCACAATAATTCATGTATAGATTAAACCGTAAACATTCTTTCTACTGAAATTCAACATTCCTTCTTCTTTTCCCCTTTTTCCTCAAGTTTGAAATATCTAAAACTTAACACAAGGACGTTATATTTAGGAACTACATGAACTACCACTTGCTCAGCTGTCAGCATTCTTGGTTTAAAGTCTTTTTACTTATTAAGTTCAGTTGAAGTGGCAAAAACATTTTATATCCCGTTGTTCTACCACTTTATTAAAATAGTTCTAAATGTTGTTCTTTTAATTGTCAAATTAATTACTGCAGAGAAGTTTTCTGTGCCACTATATCCACCACCCATAAGACCATTTATAGACACATAGAAGCATTTTCTCAACACTTCGCAGTTGAGATGGCTGGTTAAGTGTTCTGAGGATTTGTTAATATCCTCTCTCTCCATGCTATAAACTGGTAGGTATTTAACCTTTGGTCTGTATTATAATGGGCATATTTCTTAAATAATTTGAAGGCACATAAACCATTGGGAAATTAATTAAAATCAAAAGTAATTTGCTACATCAAAAGAGTTGGTCAGTTTGGGTCTTTGGACTTAACAAATGAGGGATGAAGTGAGCTATCAAAATGTTCAGAGCCTTTGTCGCCTACCAGCTGTCACACACTCTTAATGGGAATTCAGCTTACTTTATATCTAGATTAATATATAATTTCAGTTTTTAAATAGCTTAGCTTCATTCTTTACCGTGCTGATCGATGTCTCATATCCAAGATCACATGACCAGCTTATGTGAATTGAATATATGTTAGGCCTGCAAACTGGTTAGATACATACCCAAGAAATGTGTACCGAACATAGAAAAAGCCTAATACATTTGTAGTTCATACACCTTACCTTATATACTTTTGAAATATATTTCTTTAATACATTTGTATTATAACCTTTTCCATCAAATGATGCTCTTCTTACTTTAACTCAGTCTACAAAGCATTAATCAAGAATCATAAGGAGCTCCTTCAAACGATTGATCTCTTTGAATAAATTTTCCTAAGTTGGATTTGAAAAGGATTTGGAGAAAATGAATATAAAAACTTTAATCCAGCGATCAGAATAAGAATAACAAACCATCTACTATTTCAAACTGCTTTACTTAAGTCCAGACCACCACCTATACGACAATTATTGAGAGGTTCAGATTCCTCAACTATTCTCCAAAAATGCATAGCTATTACTATTCTCCACACAAATTTAACAACTGACCTAACTTATTTTCCATCAATAAATTTCACACAACAATTCTATGTTACGATTATACCTTTATTTACTTACTCTCTTTCCTTGAATTTTTTTTTTGTAGCTTACAAGCAGCAACGACGAAAACCGAGCAAAAAAAAAAAAAAAAAAACACACTTCTATTATTGTCAATCTTACCAAAAGCAACTACCTTAACCATCACCTATAAAAATACTTTTTATATGAAAGTATTTTAATAACGCTACTACAGGTAATTGTTCATCACTCACAACTTAGTACTGTATAAATTTCTTTCAATTACAACATCAATTATCATTTATTCACTCATTTTAAAACCTATTTCCAACCACTAACATTCTTATATTTCTCTAACTATTTCTCATGTATCCTAGCCGCTTGACTGGGATTGTGGAAAAACATACCTCTATCATTGTCATGTTTTTCCACAAACACTCAAGGTTTGTATATTACTTCTTTTCAAATATACATAATTTATAATTTATAATATTCATAAATATTTCCACAACTACACTTTTTCCTAACCATCGATAATTCCTTTTACTAATCATTAAACTTATCTTCATTAAAATATTTTTCAGCGCGCTGTATAACGAATACACCTATAAAAGAGCTAATGCAACAAGTTTGTACCAAAAAACCAGTGGAACGGCATAGAGAGTTGCATTAGCTCCAATATCTGTACCAATATCACACAAGCAATCCTCTAACACAACATAAAGAGTTGTATCATTTCTCAACCATACAAAAGGTACTCATATTTTACCCTTCTTATCTTACTCTATCAATTTCACTAACCACTTATTTTAACAAACCATCACAAACTTATATTGTTCAATATCATTTAACATTACCTAACAGAACTAACATTTGTTCATACACAGATTTGGTCGAGAAGGGCGCAGATATTGATAGATAATATATTGATTTGGCTGAAGACAAAGATATAAAAAAATCAGTACTCTTCAAACTCCCAAAAGGAATATGAAGAGCTTATGCAAGAAACATCAGCCATTCTCCATAACCAATATTTATACACACACCTATTTGTAAAACCATGTCAACAAAAAAATCATTCAACCACATGGCAAGCAAGGGAAACTCGAATTGCAGCAGAGTAAGTAACATCCTTCATAATTTAGCTTTATTTTTCGTCCCAATACAATTTGCAATTCTTAATAACTAATTTTGCAAAACAATATATTACACTAACTTCATAACTTGTATGTTTTTTTACGCACATCAAGACTCAAGAACCTACTGAGGAAAAAGCCCTACATAACAACTACAAATGAGCTGTTTCAAAAATAGCATCAAATGTACCAACAATCAAAATCAAAAAATTATTGTTGATATCAACAGATTAGAATTTCTATTACAATTACCTTGTAACATTTGGCATGTACATATAATTAAATTTCATTTATCTCTAGATCCAACAATCTCTTTATATCATTTGTTCTAGATTCAACTCAACCATTTTCTTTTAACACTTTTCCAACAGCTCGTCTTAACATAAATCTCTTATCTACACATTCAATTACATGCAAATACAAAAAACCCAAAACACCACATCAAAACTAAGCCTCAAAAAACTACCGGGCACGCGCCTTGCGTGTGCAGCCCTCACTAGTATTAGAAAAGAATAGTGTCTATGGATTGAATAGAAAGTGGAGGATGAGCTCATGAAGTAACATGCAGGTGCCATGTTAGACGACAAAGACTCACGTCAACAACGTGATGCCCCCATCATACGGACAAAAATCTTGCGTTATGACCCCCGAGCACAAGCCTCCAATCCCCACCTCTTGCTTCAGCAAAAACAAGCAGTACGTCCATGCATAAAACTTAGAAAAAAACATACACCTACGCCCATCAGATTACAAAATTATATATATGCATAGACAGAGAAACCCATTCGTATTTTAATTTAATATATGATGATAAAATTAAAGCAGCAAATAAGCTTTGGGAGAGCCGCATTCCAGCTCAGCTATGGAGCAGCTAGCTCCATTCTCTCCCACTTTCACCTACTTAATTCTATATATGCTCCCTACTTGTGCTCTTATGGTTCACAAGTAATCGGCATCGTCATCGCCAACCTTCTTTCTTTAATTGCTTTCTTATCGTATAGAAGCAGCTCTGCTCCAATCTCTCTCTCTCTCTCTCTCTCTCTCTCTCTCTCTATATATATATATATATGGCCTTTTCATCTCCAGGAGGTTGTGCTTTGGTGTTGCGGTTCGCCTTATTCTTGTTCCTGCTCTCAAATGCCGGAGGTGCTGCTGCTACTGCTGCTGCTGCTTCACGTAGGATACCGAGTAGGGTCGGATACAAATTCACGGCGCAGAGTCAGAGGAACCTTTTGGAAAACGGACTCGGTGCAACACCTCCCATGGGGTAAGCTTTTTTTTTTTTTTTTTTTTTTTTTTTTTTCCACAATTAACTAATGTATATTTCTTGATGAAGACTAGATGTATATCAGTAGTGCTGGGTGGACACGAGGGGATAGTCCTCACCCCCTTGCTTCTATGTACGAGCCACCCAGAATTTTCCATTAATTATTATGGACATTTTTATAATCAGTGCGAGGTGATATACCATGCACCCTCTCCCATATAAGGGTCAGCCTCACGCATTTTTTAATTGTTATAAAATGTCATAGATGTTGATATTTTTTAGGGTGGGGATGAAGTGGGTGCTAGAACTTCAACTAGAGATGGTAACGGGTAAGGGTTCTAGTCCATATTAATTGGAATTGTCACGTCCAGATCTGAATAGCAAGCATACTAAAATTGAACTAAAACGATAATATTACTCCGTGTATCCCTACCCAAGGAAAAAGAAATTAAAAAAGAATGATCAAGAAAATCAAAATCAGATTAAATTTAAATTAAATTCAAGCTGCGCCTATTCAACTCACTCAAAAGAGAAATGTAGAGTTATTGCTCTTCCTTTTTGCTCTCAATAAATTTTCAAAAATCTATACCACTTCACATGTTTTGCCAGAAACTTGGAAACCCAAACCTCATCAATCCTAGTTGTTCTGCAATGATATACATGCAGTGATATACATCGCACCATATAAATAGTACCTGACGTGACAATTTCTTATGACAATATTAAATAACTTGGAGAGTATTTTTGTCGACTAACTCATGCCACATCAAGTGCTACATGCAGTTTATAATATTTCCCTTTTAGCATTATGCCATGATGGATTTAACACCATACATCCTTATTTTTAGTTTTATTAATTTAATTTTATTTTTTTGCGCGCAACTACTATATTCACCAACTATAAGATGGAATTGAACCCAAAACCCCACTAACCCTAGAGATGTCTTTTACACTTGTGCCCTGCCAACCTTGGCAACATGCATATACGTCATTCTAGCTGCAACTGCTTTACAGAGAAATCCAAGAAATAGTTAAAGGTTAACCTTAGTCATATTTTGAGACATTAATTCTCTCTCTTTCTCTCTCTCTCTCCATTGTGTCCCCGATTTTTTTTTTAAAAATTTTATTTTAATTGTGTCTAGATTTTCATCTGAATTCCTTGGAGCAAAAACATAGGAATTAATATTTTTGCAAATCGACTCCATCTAACCCTGGGGATGGTGTAAGCCCTTTCCATTTTTACGACTAGAGGGGCACGTGCCAGGCGCGTCCTCTCTATTTTTTGTTGTTATCAAATAGGGGTGTGGTTTTGCGTAGGTTTTGATTTCGATTCTGCGTGGATGCGTATGTAAGTATATGTGTTATAGCTCTTATTGTTTGGCCAAAGGAAAAAAAAGAAAAGAAAAAAAGATAGCTTAAGAAAATTATTGTGAAAAATTTAAGGGGTAGTTTGGAAAGTGTGAGATGGGTTTGCTCGCGAAGTTTTATATTTTTGAAAGAATGAAAATTTCTTATATTTGGATGCCGACAAGTCATTCAATTTATATTTAGGTTCTTACAATGTAGTATTCTGTATAAATTTGAATTTCAGTTGTTTAATTTATTATTATGATTTTTATTTACTCTCATATCCTTGCATTTTTTTTTTCTCTTCTTGAAATAAAATCTCAGAATTATGTCATCATGTGGTTTGTGTTAATGTTAATTAAGATATAGAATTGTAAATTCCTTGTTAAATTGTTATTTTGTTTGGCAATTAGATGGAATAGCTGGAACCACTTCAATTGTGACATTGAAGAGAAATTAATTAGGGAAACAGGTGATTTTATCATCAATTATTGCACATTTGTATAAAGAAATTAAAATTTCAAAAATTAGTTCTTATCTAAGAAATCGTACATTGTATATTTGAATAATAATTTGACCATTGTTCTTTAATAACAGCGGATGCAATGGTGTCAACGGGACTTGCGGCAATAGGATACAAGTATATAAATTTAGGTACAATGCTCATGATGAGTTGCATCTCTTGTTATTTGTCAATTTGTCTTTACAATTTTTAATCTCTCTTCTTGTTTTTTTATACCTTTTAGATGATTGCTGGGCTGAACTCAATAGAGATTCTAAGGTACATTTTTCTTCACAATTCAGACTTGTTTTCATAATTTTGTCCTCTTCCCCATTTTGATCTTCTCCATCCTTGAGAGGTTCAGCATTGTTTCTGCATATGAGTGGCGTTAAATTTATACTCCATTTTGAGGATAAATTTCAAAAGCTTCCTTAAGCCATTGATAAATAATTTAGGATCCAATCCATATGCTTATTTATAGTGATATATCCCAACAACCTACCTCAATTAAAGTATAGTTGGACTTATTTCTTTAGTATATATACCCAATTCATTTTCTTAGCTTTATATTAATTGTAGGGTCAAGATTTTATTGTCTTAATTTTATGAAATTAATTTTCTTTATCTGTTCTGAAATAGAAGAAAACAATAGTTCTAAAACACTAGAGTAAAACCTCGATCAGCTATCTTTGTTAAAAGTTTTTATTTTCACAGGGTAACCTGGTTCCTAAAGCTTCGACATTTCCCTCAGGAATCCAGGCTCTAGCAGATTATGTCCATAGCAAAGGACTAAAGCTTGGAATTTACTCTGATGCTGGGTATCGGCGATGTTAAACTTACTTTATCTTGTGACATATTTTTTAAATTTCTTACAAATAGTAATGAATTGCAAGTCTAGCTAACTAGATTCATTCACATTTTGAATTAATTTTTACCAATTTTTAATTTTAATTTTAAATATTTTTGTTCCTTTTTTTTTTAGGACTCAAACATGCAGTAAGACAATGCCTGGTTCACTGGGGTACGAGGAACAAGATGCAAAAACTTTTGCTTCCTGGGTATAATTGATTAATTTTTTAAGGATTGATTTAATAAAGACATGTTATCATTTATTTCACCACGTAGGTGCATATAAACTTTATCCCTTTCTTTTATCTAAATCTTATTGTATTTTTTCATATAGGGAATTGATTACTTGAAGTATGATAATTGTTACAATACTGGTACAAGCCCCAAGGAAAGGTATGCGTTTCAGATGAGCATGCTTAGATTGGTAATCTATAATCATTTACATATTGAAGTGGGGAGCAAATTAGTTGTTGAAAAAAAATTATTATCCACACACTTCTTACTACTAATTTGTATTTTGGGAAATAGGTATCCTAAAATGAGTAAAGCTTTATTGAATTCTGGGAGGCCCATCTTTTTTTCTCTATGTGAATGGTAAGTAAATTTTCTATCCAGCCAAACATCATTAGTCCAACATAATCTCAAGTCCTACCAGCATTGTGGGCAAGGACTTTAATATCGATATCGATGGATATATCGAGGGTCCAAAAATGTGGATATATCGGATATATCGTTGGATATATCGACAATATCGATATCGTTTTAAAGATATAGTGGATATTATGAGTTAAACATGGATATTTTTATTGAAACTCTGGGAAACAATGATTTAAACTCTAATACACAATCTAGCATCAAAATATTGCAATTTAAATATGTATAATACAAGTATGTGTTGTGTAGAGTATAAAAAATATACCGCGCTAACTAAATAAATAATAGAAAATTTTGCAAATTCAACATTTAAATGTTATATAACATTGAAATAGAGTTTTGTAACATTTAAATATAGAGTGCTATTAGACCAAAGGTCATTGGTTTGAAATAATATTTTAAATTATGTGAAATACTAAGCATAGTAAAATGTACATATATGTGAATTCTAACCTATTCTAATGTGTAAAAATTTCACCAAAAATCAGCAAAAAGGCATTTAAACATGGCAGTGTCGATATCTTGAACGATATCAGCGATATATCTTCGATATATCTTCGATATTTTCGATATATCTTCGATATCAGCGATATATCTTCGATATATCGCTGATATCGTTCGATATTTTGTTTTTTGAAAATTCTTCAATTTCGCAACAATATATCGTATCGTTACCCTCCGATATGACGATATATCGCGATATATCGTCGATATATCGCGATTTTTAAGTCCTTGATTGTGGGACATTGAAAAGATGAGGAATCCCTAGTTGTTCAAAGATAAATTGAATAGCAATTTTGTCCGACAGTACCAATTTTGTTTTCTTCTGTTTATTAAGTTTCAATTATGTCAACATAAAATAGTCATGTCCCCCATCCCTTCCCCTTTTTTTTTTTTGGGCAAAGGGGACAAGAAGATCCTGCTACTTGGGCTGCAAGTGTTGGAAATAGTTGGAGAACAACTGGAGACATTGCTGATAACTGGGACAGGTAAAATACTCTGTAATATTTTTTTAACAATAAGACTATAATAAATTCCACTCTTAACAATTAAATTCTTTCACATATTTTCTTTACTTGGAAAGCTTACAAACCATAGATCACATTGTATAAGTTTTTACATATCCTTCAAGAGTTAGGTCTTATAGGCTTTTGGGTGTCTTTGTTTGTATTTGTATTCCGTGGATTTCCTCATTGTTGTACACTTGAGGATATTTTATATTTTTTCAATATTTTGATTCGATTTCGTAAAATACCCTTCCTCATGGGTATTTTATCTTCTTTTTTTAAATATCTGTACACTTGAGGGTAAAACTGGAATATTGAAACACATATGTTGATGTGAAAGCATTTAATAGGTTTTCTTAAAAAAATTGATTTTTCAAAAGTAACACAATCAATGAGAAACGGAGGGATTATAATAGTTTTGTTGGGATATGAGCCTTGAGCAGAGCTTGGTACATCTCCATGTTAGCTCTTAAAATTATTTAATTTTGTGAATCTAACGCTTAAAAATGGTAAAGAACATCTATATCTAAATGATGATATCTTTATATCTATATTTATTACTTCTAAAAGTGTCGTAACTTAAAAACCTATTGATTGACTATTTTACCCCATTAAAATTTAGTAGAAGTTAGAAAGACCCTAACAACATAAAACCCTGCCTCTCCAGCAAACAAGATTGTAAGCTATCAATTGGTCAATTGCTCTATAATCCCCTCCCCATTCTCCCTAGCAGACACTGAATTACCCGTCACGAATAAGTGCCGCCTTTACTTCTCTATTCAAACTCCTCGAGGTAATTGACTTGGTACAAATAGCAACACAGAAGTTGCCATGCTGTCCAAACCATTAAGATTGTTAAGTCTCACCACCCTTTAATTATTGTGCCCTAATGCATCTCCAATAATAAAGTCACAACCTACAAATCTACATTTAGGCCAAATAACTTTGCCATTTCTTCAAAAAAGTTAGTAGCTTCGCCACTTTACAAAAACAAATTGAATTGATAATCTTTACCCAAATATTGTCATCACCAAAACATACAAATGAATTATATATTAAATATATTTTTCTTGTGATTGAGAAACTAATTAATGTTACTCTTTCGGCTAGTATGACGTCTCGGGCAGATCAAAATGACCAGTGGGCTTCTTATGCTAGACCTGGCGGATGGAATGGTACGTAATAAAGTAATTGCAATTACTTGCAAGTATTATAATCCCTATTTGGTAAGCTATGGAAAAGAGATGAGGAGGAGGAGGAGGAGAAGAAAAAATTAGCTTGAAGTTGGAAATGGAGGCATTTCCCTAATTGCAAGTATTTTAATCCCTATTTGAAACATGCGTCAATTTCTGTTAAGTTTCCCCACTACGTGGTATCAGATCCTGACATGCTCGAAGTTGGAAATGGAGGCATGACAACAGAAGAATACCGTTCACATTTCAGCATATGGGCAGTGGCTAAGGTGTAATAACTAGCTTAATTATGGGCAAGTGTCGATTGATCGAAAAATTAATTAAGCATTTATTTAGTTTTAAACAAATCTGTGTTTTCATGAATAGGCTCCTTTGTTGATTGGGTGTGATATCCGGTCAATGGATAATGTAACCTTTGAACTACTTAGTAACAAGGAAGTTATTGCAGTCAATCAAGGTATGGAAAAAAAAAAATATATATATATATATATATATGTATATATATATAGATATATAAAAATTATGATTTTAAGTTGACATTATTATATATTTTACGTTAACAAACTTCGGTCTTGTGTTTATGTTGCATGACTTATTATTAATAGTATTTGTGGATAGATGAACTTGGAGCTCAAGGAAAGAAGGTTAAGACAGATGGAGATTTAGAGGTGATTTTCAATCATCGATCATTCTATCAATACCTTACCTTCCAATATTTGTTAGATTTTTATAAATCAATATCTTAATTAAGATGCAATGCATCCATGCATATATATATGCATAAATTTCTATACCTTAGTTAAAAATTAATGTCACCCAAGGATGCATGCATGCGATGCGTGACATAACTGGCCACCCACTATCAATTCATGCAGACAGAAAAAGGTTCACCATTCTATTTTACAGAACTATGCACTACCTCCTGCCTATGAGTTTTAAGTGTAGGACTAATGGTTGCTTAAAGAGAGCCAGTAAATGTAGCTAGACTTCCACTATGGTATTTTTTTTTTACTTTATTCTAACTGTCTATACCAAATCAATATTGTAGGTTTGGGCTGGTCCTCTCAGCGATAACAAGGTGGCAACAGTTTTATGGAACAGAGGATCTTCAACAGCTAAAATTACTGCTTATTGGTCTGATATTGGCCTTAAACCAACGGCCGTTGTCAATGCAAGAGATTTATGGGCGGTGAGATCCATTAATAACTTACATATATTATTATCTCTAATTTGCTCAATCTAAAAATTGTATTCATTTATCTTCTTAACTGGATTGTGCAGCATTCGACCCAATTGTCACTTACTGGGCAACTCTCTGCTGATGTAGATTCCCATGCCTGTAAAATGTATGTCCTGACTCCACAATGAGAGTGTGACATAACAAGAAGATGGTGACCTACAAATTAAGAAGGCTTAGTACAATTAATTAATCAAATGTCTGTTAACAATATAGTACCTACCATGCTTAGATTGTGATACTTTATAAGTTATTTGACCCTCTTAATTATAAAATAAAATCTTCACCCACATATTATGAAAATATGTTCGTGTGATTAATAAGCGCTTCTATAGAATGATGAATGAGAAGTGCCTTCCTAAAAGAGGAAGCATTCCAACTTAATTTTCTTTTTCCATCGCTGTAATGTAAGCATTTAAACTTAAATAAAAGAATAGATATACCAGTTAAAGTATGTGCAATATCGGACTAGGAAATTCACACTGTTATAAAAACAAATGTTATCCTTCCAACTGCTACTAGGTGAGCCGGAAACTTGAATCAATCCTAGTTTTCAGATGAAAACTGTTAATTAGCTAGTAGGGGTTCAAAAATCTATTAAAGTATGAAAGCAGGACCTTTTACTATAAACATTATCGTGTTAAAAAAACTTCCAGCCTTTGTCATTTGTTTTGCATCACACTAAATGGCCTTCAAATCCACACAAAAAATAAAAAAAATAAAAAATAAAAAATAAAAAACCTTCTAACTACTGGAGGTACACATAATTTGATGAACCTTTACGTCCCCCCATGGGAAAAAACAAAAGGGAAAAATTGACCACTTCCTTGACCCATGTTTATTGGATTTTCTTGAATTTTTAAGGAAGAAGAAAGAGAAATAATATGTAGACTGACTGCATGCAGTAGACTGGGGGTAGTGAGAATTCTTGTTGTAACCATCCCCGTAAATTCCAGAAATCCATTTTTTCATTTTTATTTGTACTTCAAACTATACCGGGTGGAGTAATCTTATCTGGTTTGACCTCCGTGGAGACATAGCACCAGTTACATCTCTAATCTTTGAGAAAATCACGGTCTTTTCCACATAATAGTGTCAATCAAAGACCTGAGCATTTAGTCATCTTCTTCCTGAAACTCCACGATTTGCTATATTTTCATCTATTCGTTTGGCACAACAAAACTCAGAGAACAAGATTCAAATACACCCATAAAGATAGCCAAGAAGAATATAGAACATACCCCAAAAAACAAACCAGGATGAGACAACTGACACTTCCAAAGCAAAGACTAAAGTAGGCCAATCAATAACCGCCAATCAGCCCCCAAACACATACCAGCCAAGCACACACCAGCTACAATGGAAAAACCAATGGCAAAGCTCTCTGTCTTTCGGGTGTTTCAATTGTATCATGCTTCCTTCATCAATAATATTCTGTAGTTTTTGCTGATTAAAAAAAAAAAAAAAAAAGAGGAAAAAACCACCAATGGCAAAGCTCGGCAAACAAACTCCCACCTCTAACAGCCTGCGATCTACTAACAATCCTCATGAGAATTTCTCCACCGCACTGTCCCCCAAGAAGCACGACAACGTGCCCAAAAAAACAAGAATCCTATGTCTCCTATGTTGAAGGTCTCTAAATGCAATTTGCTCGCAATAGTAAGCAAATCTGAACCACCAAGTGAAGCCCAAGCAAAAATTCTCTGTTGCATAACTCTAGAGAATCTAATGCAACCCCTCCTTACATCACAAAATCTAACTTCATTGAAAACACCGCAAAAACACCACGGGTCCGATTCGGAGGCTCTAAAGGATCTCAAAAAACTAGGAAAATCAAATTAAATAACTTGATTTTATGAAGATTTCAAGTTATTTTTAACTAGAATTTCAACAAAATAAGCACCTTGTCTAACCAGCAGCGAAAAAAAAAAAAATAAATAAATAAAAATATTTCAGGATTAGATATTTTGAGTACAGTATGTACCACTTATCCACGGTGGGCAAAGTCATATGTAAACTTCCTGTTTATTTTATTTTTAAGAAAAGGGCTACGGGTCTGTTATATGACTTATTGCATAGGTATAACAACATTTTCCACAATTTATTAGGTCCTTTCGTCCCTTTTCTGACGAATTCTCCTCTATATGACCCTCTATCAATGGTGGTCTTCTTTTCTTTATTTCGTACCTGTTTTGAAGAACTCCCTTAAGCTTTCAAACCCCGAGCTTTTGATGCTTCAAACCATTACTGTGATGGTTGAAAGACCTAGTAGAAAGGCTCCATCTCATAGGCGTGGCCATGAAAATCATGGGAACAGCTTGAAGTTGCATCTATGGAGGTTCTCTCTTTATGACTGCAAATCTCAAATTCGTGGGTTTGTACTTACGTTCCTTCTTTGTCATCCTCAATGGCAGCAAGAAATGGAATGGCGGTGGTGTTGGATAACCAAACCCATGCGTTATACAATTGCGTTGACCACCACCTTCTATGTACATCTACATTGAAGATCATCAAAGTTGGCTTAGAAAGGAAGGCAGCAGTCCAACTATCTTGGAATGGGGCTTCGACTATTTTTTGCATAAAAGCGAGTCATCTGCTAACGAATTGATTCCTTTGGTTGATCTTCCGGTTGAAGGCTTATCAAAGTGTATTTGACAGCTAGTCTACTACTTGTTTCATGCTGTAGACACTCTTTTTTCATACCCCTATTCGCTCCTTTCCATCTCCCATGCATTATCATATGTACATTTTTACATCGATCATTTTCGCACAAAATATTTTTAGTTAAACTCTACACATCCCAAATAATCCATGGTATTTTATGGGATTCAATTTGGTTAAGTTTTGATAGCTAATAAGAGCTTTTATGTTGGAGAGCATTTTTTTCATTTCACTTACATAGTTCTCGTTCAATTTCCAATTCCTGTCAAATTTTTCCCAAGATAATCCTAAGGTCCTTAGGATATAATTTATAGTATTTTTCTGAAGTTTGGTTGGCATTGAATGTGATTTGGTCAAGAATGGTCTATAGTAGGCCCGGTTTGACTCCGTTTATTAATCCTCCTCAAAATTGCTTCTAATTCGATCCTACAAGTTCAATTGAATGCCTCATTGGTATCAGTTGAGTTTTAATTATTGTGTTTTAATGTTAAAAATCATTTTTGAAAGAGTTTGGTTGCAATCGTAGTTCAATAGGGATAAAAACCCTTGTTAATTTTATCCTTATTAGTCCTTCTGACCCTAGTGAACCGCTTTGGCTTAACCCATGACTAATCGACCAATGGTGGCTTAATAAAGTATTTTAAATTGATTTTAAGTATGAAATTGAACCATGGTTGTTTTGAATCCGGAATCACCGAATTTAGACTTCATTTGGACCCGATATATATACTTGGAGGATAGGTAAACAACTAAGTAAGCAAGAGTTGCCAAAAATGGCCTATTAGTAGCCAACCTACCACCATAGAGGGCCAACTGGCCACCAATCACTGCCTGGCTGACCAGTGATGGTGGCCATTTGGCCATCCTCTTTTGCCTGCTTTGTTTTGTCCTTATCTCTTAATTTTAGCCCTATCACTTCAAATAATTTGGATTTTCTTCGAATTTTTGATGTGTTTGAGATAGATATCAACTCTTGAATTTGATTTTAGGCCCTTGGATCATTCCTAACTAGATTCAATCCTAACCCTCCATTCTCTCTACGCTTTACTATAAATAGGGGTCTACCACGACAACAGAATAGGTCTTCCATGGCATGCAAAAAACGTTGTAAATGATCTTTTACAGCATACAGGCAAACGCAATCTAGGGCGACGTCGTGAAAAGTGGGGAGTTATATACAGCATTTGGTAAGTGCCATAATTGAGTTATTTACGGCGTTTATTTTATGCTGTTAATAATTAGTTACGATGTGCATTTGAAAGCCGTGACTATATCATTTACAGCCTTCATGTGCACGCCGTAAATAACTCAATTATGGCATTTATTTGTATACCGTCAATATATTAGTTTCGGCTTGCCAACAAATGCTATAAATGATATATTTACGGCATGCCATGACATGTCATGAAATAGGTACTGTTGATAATACTTTCAATTATTGGTGGCATTTATCGCATGCCGTAATTCACTTTTTATGGCATGATATGTATGTCATTAAATCTATTATTATTTCCTAGTAGGTAGTCTTTGATGACACCAAAGCATAAAATGCAACAAAAAATGCAAAACCTGTAATGTTGAAATAGGCAACTGCAGCAAAACTTAAGCTCATGAAATCCAATACATGTCATTCCTCCAAACAAATAAAGTCATAAATGTTCTTTGCTTCCCACTTGAAATGAGAAATTGTTCAAAAAAAGGGAAAAAATATAATACGTGATCAAGTCCACAAAAATAGAATATCGATCAGTTTTCTATCACGTACTTGGTAATAGTGTTTTTCAAAAAACAACCCATTTACATAATACCACTGAATCCATGCCATACTAATAGTACTAGCTAGTAATAACAAAACACCAGCTTTGCAAACACATCAACCAAACTAAACATTAATAACTCGATCACTAGTTGACCACGATGAAATAGAAACAAAACTTTCAAAGAAGCACCCAAAATAGTTGTCACTAATCATCAACCTGTAGAATATAAAGGTATAGTTAGAAATTAAACAAGCACGTCTATATTAAAGAAGCTACCAAAATCACTAGAATCAAATTGCTAGTGAAAACAGGGGTGGGTGTAAATCTTGTGTGAAAGGCTTATGGGCCATAATATGAGAAGTGAATTAGCTAGAGAGCATAAGATATAAAAGAAATGGTAGAAGTTGTGAATCATAGAATTTTAGGCATTTAAAAACTATTTCCATAGCTGTTAGAGAAATCTGACTATCAACATCTAGTTAGTGACATCTCTTCACATTTCAAAAGCATGAAACCTCTTTGATTCTTTAATACCCTGAATATTTATTAATTTATTTTACGTGTTTACTTAGTGGAATTGTACACAGGAGGATAATTTTAAATATTGTTGAGGTTAGTTGAATGTTGGGATACATTGCATTAAATTGCTTTGGATGAAAAAGGATAATTAATTTGTGAGATATATATATATATATATATATATATATATATAGGGGAAGGAAGGAAAAGACAAAAGAAGAAACAAACAGAATAGAAAAAAGAAAAAAAGAAGAGTAAAGAATGAAGATTAGCTTTCGGTGGAATAAGAAAAGAAGGTATAAGAAGAAAAGGGGGATAGAAAAGTCAAAAGAAGAAATTAAAAAAAAAAAAAAAAAAGAAGAAAAGTGGCAAGTGGCGTGGGAATAGAGGAAAAGAAGGAAGAAAAGAAGAAAAGGTGGGAAGTAGGTGTAGAAGAAAGAAAAGAAGAAATAATGAAGAGAGAGAGAGAAGGAGGAAAGGACGGAAGAGAAGAAATAAATAGAGAAGAGAAGGAAAGAAATAAGAAGGGGAGAAAGAGGAAGGGAGAAGCCGAGAGAGGCAGTGGCCGGACGGTCCATCGGCGGAGCATGGGAAGTTTTAATTCGACTTATTTTATTCACTTATTTTTGAGGTAGGGGGTTTAATTCTTGTATGGTAAATGATAATTATTTTGAAGCATATGTTAAGATTTCATTTATGTAAGGTGATAATTCTTGATGGTGATATATTTGAGGTTTATGATGGTTGATTTCATAGAGATTATATTTGAGGTTTATGATTTGGAGTTCGTATTATTTGATTAATTTATATATTATTTTGAATATATAAATGCTTGTATGTGATTTTGAAACATTATTTATTGTATAGGAATTTGATTTCCTACTGGGCAGTTGTTCGCTCACCCCAATATATTTTCAGGTGATAATTGATGGCGGCACGTAGTAGAATTGGGGTCGAGATTTGGAGAAGTTATCACGTACATTTATTTTTATTTAAAGCTGATGTAATTTTATTCATTTGGTTGGCCAATGTATATTGATGATGAGTTTTGGGTTAACCATGGCTACCCGCAGCTGCGCAATACTCTGTATTTTGAAAGGAATGTATTTTTGAAAATATTGATTTGTACGAAGCTCATAAAAATTGTACGTGTTAAGGTTTATAAATTTTGGGGCGTTACAGATTCAATTTCCAACTTTACAAATTATTCAAAATAAAAATCTCTCTCTCGCTCATTCTCTTTCCTATGTTTATGAAGGGCATCTCGATCTATATGGTCGAAAGGTACTTGCTACATTAGTAGACCCACTAATCAATGAAAAATATTTCATCAGTTCAACACACTTCAACACTCTTTCCTTCTCTTCATGTATGAAACAAGACATGGCTTTATTAATTTTTTTTTTTTTTTTTTATGATCAGCAAAAAGAATCTATTTTTATTAATCCAAAAACCACAAAATACAAATTGGACCCCCAATGCAATACCCGTGTCATTTAATTAGGATAATCTCACCTTTAATGCATAATTTGCATGTACTTTAGTTGATTTGTTGAGTATTGTCACGCGTGGGTATTGCATGTGTGTGATGTTGTTGTATTTACGACTTCACCTTTCTAGACTGCTGAAATTTGGCTAAGTATTGGGAAAAAATGGATTTTCATAAAACTTCGTTTTTAAAGATAATTTTTTGCGGTAATAGAAGTTTATAATATTATAAGACATCTGTGATTTTATGGGATTTTATTACCATGATTCGATTGGGTTCCTCGTACGTTTGTTTTTGAAAAATCTGTCGGGAGTTGAATTTTATACTAAAACTTGAAAATGAGATTTTGATATACTTGGAATTTGATTTTTCTGATATTTTATTTGGATTCAAATGGGGGATTATTTGCTTATTTTCATTAAATAACTTAAAGTAATTACTTAAATGTTTTTAATGAAAATAAGGTAGTGGTATGTATTGTGGGAGTTAATACACATTTGCTGGAGTTACTTGGCATTTTCAGTAGGGGACGATCGATCGTGGGTTGAGGACGATCGATCGTTGGTGCCCCAAAAACGTTATTTTGCTTCTGTTAACTACGATTGATCGTGCCCTTAACCCACGATCGATTGTGCATCGCAAAATCTGGAAATTTTATTTTTTATGCGTCAAAAGACGCATGTGCCCTTCACCCCCTTTTAAAACCCTTCAAGCACGACTTGTAACTCCCATTTGGCTGCACTTTGAAGACCAAGAGCTTGAGAGAGAAGAAAAGAGAGGGAGGAGAGAGAGGGAGGAGAGAGAGAGGAGAGAGAAAGGGAGTGTTTGGAGAGAGAAAATCACATTTTTCTCTTGCATGCATGGGTTTTTGACTCTCTCGCCTCATTTCAACGCTTGGACTCGCGTTCTAGGGGCTGGATTTGAAGATCTACACGTGCTTGGAGAGGATTCAAGCCTGATCTGTGGAGTTTAGAGCTTATTCTTGCAACACATTTTCTCCACGTTTGGTGCAACATATTTGAGGTAGGTGTAATTTTCATGGATTTTAACCGTAGGGATGATAATGGGTTAGGATATAAGCTCATATATGTTGGATAAAAATGTATTTTGGTGTTATTTATGAGTTTACGTGATATTTGGGTGTATTATCATGTATATTTTGTAATGCATGTACTAAGAGGTCTAGTTTACATAACCCTATATTTAGGAATATTATATTTGGGAGTCTATGGGTTGATATACTTGTTATATTTTGGTTTATTTTGAATGTATATGTTATGTAAATTCTTGTTGGTCTATATTTTACATGCTTTACAACATATTATATAATATGGAATAATTATATATTGTTGATTTCTAGAATAATTGACACATGTATGGGTTTTCATGCTTATCATGTCATTCATTAGCATAAAATGCATGAAATGGACTTAATTAATTACTTGGTAAAAGTATATTAAAGGGTCATTGGATTTGGACTACTAGCGGTCAAGGGACTTAGCGGTGTTTTCTATTTTTTTGGTCCTGGGTATTTTCCGGTTCCAGGTAGGAACTCTTATGTTCCCGAATCAGAGGCTACTTTTCGATTCCAGGTAGGAACCCTTGTGTTGTCCTCTTTGAGGTGGGTTTAAATCCTCCGTTTCCGCGGGAAGACTCTTGCGGGAGTGGTCGATAATTATGGATTATGTTAAATGGACATGAGTCACATATCATTCATGACAGTGCATGGGTTTTAATTATTTTAAGCATGATTTTAATTGGTTATACTATCATGCTTTGGTTATTTTTATATGAAAATTATATCTACTGAGTTTTATACTCACTCGTATGTTTTATAAACCTTTTTCAGATGATTTCATAACTGGGGAGACCTCGCCTTGAGGTGTTATGCTTTGATGGGAATAATTTTAATATTATGGTTATATATTAACTAAACACTTCTGTACTCGGCCAATGGGCGCTAGACATGTAATAAGTTATGGTTTGTAATATTTTAATTTCGTGGGTCTCTTTATATGGTTTATTTAGCATGTGAAGATACCAATGATGGATGACAGGAACTTTTATAACTATTTCATGCAAGATTTTGTTATGGTATGTTCCATTTACGAATAGGTCATGCCGAAATTTTTATTGAAATTACCGGTTTTCTAACACGTGTGCTTCTTAAGTGATTTTCTTAATTAACTATATTTATTAATATTAATCACGGCTTAATTAATTTTGGGTTGTGACACCCAATAATATACCAAACCAACACTGAGCTAAAAACCAAGAAATGAAATGAGTCCCTAAAAAACATTTACTACGGTCAAAGTTAATGTATGATAAAACCATTACCTCCATTAGATCTCAATTATCCAAGATAATGAATTGCGTTGGCCATTCCTCTGGTGTGGGGTGAAACAATGGCACATTAACAATTAATCAATTGACCCAAACTTTCCAGCAACTGGGTCCCAATGGCACATGATGCACAAGTGTTTCAGGTTCAATTGCTCTAATATTGGCTTCTCCAACTATTACCCCTGTCCCTAACCAATGTAACAACTTGCATTTGGCATCAATATGAGGTCAACCTCCTTGTGTGCCCACACTACTACTTTGTGACTATAAGGAAGACGAGAAAAATTAGAAAGAAAAAAAAAAAAAAAACATAACTGTGAACCCCGGAAATTGGGCCCACAAGGGATTGAAAGAAAATGGATTTGAAAAAGAAAAAGGAAAGGAGTCGCCACCTTATTTTTTAAAGGAAACAAGGAAAACCCTAAAAATCAGGTTGTTTTAGGAAAACAATTTGAATGACTCCATAAAAAATGGAAAGGCAAAAACCAATCTTTTGAAAACCAAAGAAATCGGGGATTCGGAGGCTAAGTTATGACATGGGAAGGTTCTAGGCAAAGCCTATAGGCACCCATGTCACCCTTTCGGTCTCTCAGTTCATTTGGGCTAAATTAAGATCTTTCCCATACAAAAATCAGCAAGTATATCATCACAAGAATTGTATGCATATCATATATTTCATTCATCCATCCATGCATAATAAGCACATAAAAACAGAAAATAAAGAAGAACAAAACAAAACAAAAAGAAGCCTAGGATGCTTGGATCCTAGAACGGACTTGAGCCTCACGAAGAGCGCCTACGTACCATGCAACGAAATACATGGATTAAAGTCCACGTAGTTCGATTAGAACTAAGGTTAAGACTTAATACAAACCTATGGTTAAAACCCTAGGTTTCCTTATTTGATCAAAAGAGTTGAATTTGATAGAGAGTTTGATTTTAGAAAGAACTCCACAAAATGGAAACTTTAATAAAAACCAGAATTTTATTTATGAAGGAAACCTTTGATTAAACCATAGACTTGTATTAAAAATTAACCCTAAATAGGGAGAAGAGAAGGGATAAGGAAGAAAGGTGAATTGGGGCACCTTCACACCCACTTACCTGAGCGCAATTGCTCCAAACATTAGCCATTTCAGACATAAGCAGCCCTATTTGCCATAGGACAAATACCACACCTATTTGCACCCTTACAAGTGCTCAAAACCATGCAAAAACACTAACATGCAAATCTGGACAGAATAGTATTATGACCTAAAATCATCCACTAAGCATGCCAATAGCAAAAACAGCGAACAATAATGAGTCCTAACATATTCCTAGAACCATATCATGCATAAAAACCCTAAAACATACTAACATGCATGCAAAACTATCATGTTTACTCCATATGAAAAACATATACAGCAAACACGAAGAAAAACCAAATAAAAAAGTCTACTTTATCATGCTATATGAAAACAAACACAAAACAATAACTCTAAAACCCTAAACTCACAAATATGCTTAAAAACTCACAAGACATACTTTAATCATGCTAAAACCAAACTAAACAGAAATTATATCATGCATATTAACTAACTAAAGCAATATAACATGATGAGAATCCTAACTCTAACATGCAATGACACTAATCCTAGCACAAGGACAAACAGGAGCACAAGAATCATAACTATGCATTAAAAACCTAAAGGACAGCCCTAAAGCATGCTAAACAGTAGATAAAAAATAGATATTCCATGTATATTAACTAGCTAGAGTGTTAATACATGATAAAAAGGCTACCTTTAACATGCAATAAGCCTAACCCATATGAAAACCTAGTTTAAGCTTGAATAGAGAAGGAGAATACCTTATTCTCTCTCAAACACTCAAGTATTAATGCATAAAGTGGCTCCCCTTGTGTTTGTAATTGTTCGTGGCTCCTCAGGTCTTTAGAGTGAATCAAACCAACACGAATCCTCCTCTTTGTCAAAGTGGTATCACAGCAAAGAGATCAAAACTCACTCAACTTTGAAAAGAAATAGAAAACAAAAAGAGAACAAGAGAAAAGAAAAGTGATTTTCGTCACTTTGCAGCAGCAGCAACTTCAATCGCGTTTTTGGGTATGAAAACGTTGGATTTGGACAAAGCTTGTGAAATACAAAGTTGTAGAGAATTGAATTATCTTTCTAACAAGACCAATTTCATCAAATTATGACTTCGGATGAAAAATTTATGATTAAAATACGACTGCTGGTTTTCAGAAAATCTGCTGCTGAATTATGACGAATTTCACTCCCTCCAAACCCTCTTCTCCTCTCCTTTGTTTAAAGACATTAAGAGAGTATTTATAGCTGAAATCTGGAGTTTCCCTTTCCTTCCTGGACTAGGTTTCCTTGGAGAATAATCAAAAGGTATTTTATAATGATAAAAGACTTCTAATCTGAATAGGAAAAGGAAATTGTCTTTTATAAAAATTGGGAGACTGACCGCTAACACGCATGCACATGTATCGTATGTGCGTACACACACTCATCACATACGTACACGTGTTAGTGTCATGATAAAAATGGCTAATTTAATAAAATAATTTTCTTTTCATTTTAACCAAAAATCTCATGCTGTGATTCGCACTAATTCTTCAAGGATAATCCGTAAATAAGCACACTAAACTCATCATCAGGCCATATCAAAATTGAACTTCATGAAACACTTTTGAGGATAAAATGATGACTAATGAAAGTCAATTTGAAAAGATTTGGTTGGTAATTGTGAGTCAATTAGAGCTAACCCAAGGAAGGGTCAATTAACCAACTTGAACTACATCGAGCCATTTTAATCCCGAGCCATTGACTTACCAAATTGAACCTAGAAATACCTCTTATGCATCCATATGAACTCCAATTGACAATTTGGAGATCATTCCAAGGTCAAATGAAAAGTTTGGGACTTAAAAGACGATTATGCCCCTCAAGTCACAAAAGCTCTTATTATCCCTCAAGATCAACTCCAATTTGAACCAAAATTCATATCCATTGTCCTTGTGACTCTAGAAAACTAATGCAAGTGACTAGACTCAAAAACAAAACAAAAACATGCATGAAATGATGAGCCCTAGTAAGGTGGTGCAAAAATGGGGTGTGACAGAAGCCCCTCATTGGCGAACAAGTTACACTTGTGAACCAATGATAAAGAACAACCCATTTTTGGCCAAAAAGCCCGGAGAAATCACACACTGATACCAACAATGATGGGAGGTTGAAAACCTGAGACTGAAGTAAGGAAGTGTACTCAAGTCATGAGTATACTTAAACCACTGGGGGTTGGTGATTGTCAAGAGAAGCATATTCAAGCCACTACGAATGAACATACTTTTGAAACGGAGAAATATATTCTAGTCACGAATATATTTAACCAAGTGATGAGAATGAGATCTGAAAAGTACGTTCAAGTGACGAACGTACCTTGGAAATGGAGAAGTATATTCAGGTCACGAATATATTTAACCAAGTGAGTGACAAAAAATCTGAGAAGTATACTCAAGTGATGAGTATACCATTGAAATGGAGAAATATATTCAGGTCGCGAATATATTTAACCAAGTAATCTGAGAATGAAATCTGAGAAGTATACTCAAGTGGTGAGCATACCATTGAAATGGAGAAATATATCCAAGCGATGGATATATTTAACCAAGTAGGATAAAGAATAATCTGAGAAGTATACTCTAGTGATGAGTGTACTTTTGAAATGGAGAGATATATTCAGGTCACGAATATATTCAACTAAGTGAGTGACAACATATCTGAGAAGTATACTCAAGTGATGAGTATACCATTGAAATGGAGAAATATATTTAGGTCGCGAATATATTTAACCAAGTAATCTGAGAATGAAATCTGAGAAGTATACTCAAGTGATAAGGATACTTAATGATTGAGAAAGACTGAGAAGTACGTTCAAGTGATGAACATACTTTTGAAATGAAGAAATGTATCCAAGTGATGGATATATTCAACCAAGTAAGCTGAGAAGTACACTCAAGTGATGAGCATACCATTGAAATGGAGAAATATATCCAAACGACGGATATATTTAACCAAGTAAGATAAGAATAATCTGAGAAGTGTATTCAAGTGATGAGTGTACTTTTGAAATGGAGAGATATATTCAGGTCACGAACATATTTAACCAAGTGATGAAAAAGATGCTGAGAAATATACTCAAGTGATGAGTATACTTAATGATTGAAAAAGACTGAGAAGTACGTTCAAGTGATGAACATACTTTTGAAATGGAGAAATGTATCCAAGTGATGGATATATTTAACCAAGTAAGCTGAGAAGTACACTCAAGTGATGAGCATACCATTGAAATGGAGAAATATATCCAAACGACGGATATATTTAACCAAGTAAGATAAGAATAATCTGAGAAGTGTACTCAAGTGATGAGTACACCATTGAAATGGAGAAATATATTCTAGTCACGAATATACTTAATCAAGTAAGTGACAAGTATGTTTGAGTGATAAACATACCATTGAAATAGAGAAATATATCCAAGCGATGGATATACTTAAGCAAGTAAGATAGAGAATAATCTGAGAAGTGTACTCAAATGATGAGTACACCATTGAAATGGAGAAATATATTCTAGTCATGAATATATTTAACCAAGTAAGTGACAAATAATCTGAGAAGTATGTTCAAGTGATGAACATACCATTGAAATGGAGAAATATACCCAAGCGATGGATATACTTAACCAAGTAAGTGGCAAAATATCTGAGAAGTATACTCAAGTGATGAGTATACCATTGAAATGGAAAAATATACCCAAGAGATGGATATACTTAACCAAGTAAGTGACAAATGATCTGAGAAGTATGTTCAAGTGATGAACATACCATTGAAATGGAGAAATATACCCAAGCGATGGATATAATTAACCAAGTAAGTGACGAAATATCTGAGAAGTATACTCGAGTGATGAGTATACCATTGAAATGGAGAAATATATTCAAGTGATGAATATATTTAACCAAGTAAGTGATAATGAGGATCTGAAACTAGGAAGCATATTCAATGGGTGAACATGCTTTTGAAATGGAAGAATATATTCAAGTGATGAATATATTCAACCAAGTATGATAGAGAATGAGAATTTGAAGCTGAGAAGCATATTCAAAGGGTGAATACACTTTTGAAATGGAAGAACACATTCAAGCGATGAATATATTCAACCAAGTAGGATGGAAAATCAAGATTTGAAATGAGGATATATGATTAATTTATCAAGATAGAACAAGCATGGTGCAAGATGAAAGTGACTTAACACATTGTCACTTGAGTTGGCATGACACAGGGGAAATATATTCAACCCTTTTGAACATAAAATCAATTCAAGGAATTGATTTCAAGATGGAATTTGATTGATTTTAAGCTCAAAAAGTGTTGAATATCTCATTTGGAAGGAGGTTTGATCACGCGTCAAGGCGAGACAAAGCGAGAAGCAAAACCAAAACAAAGTGGCTTGGGTGACCACCAGGCCTCGGGAGGCTAGCCGCCCAGGCCTGGGTGGTTACCCGAGCCCGAAGCGGAAATCCCACTTTGAATAGGAAACTTCCTATTCTGATGGGTTTTTTCCTATTTGAACTTGGATTTGTGACCTTTTCCCTATAAAAACACATCCAAGAGGTTCCTAAACCTACTTGTATTCATTCATTAGAAATTATGGAGGCTCTAGACAAATTTTTAGGAGGGTTTTTGAGAGTTATGAGTGCTGAAGCAAAATCTGAGTTCAAGTGCTTTGGCTTGGATCCATTGCTCTCCTTGAGGCATGTGAGGCTTGAAACGAACCTCTTGACTGCTGCTACATATTTTTGGGATCCTCAAGTTCATGTGTTCCGCTTCAACTATGAAGAACTGTGCCCAACCATGGAGGAATTCTGTGCATTGTATGGAGTTTCAACGGTAGGTCCTTTCATTCTCCCTACTCCTCGCCCAAGCTTTCTTACTTCTTTCTCCAATCTACTTGGGATTCACTCACAATATGCCTCTACGTTTGTAAAGGACCATATGGTAGACTTGATGAAATTGGCAACCTCTTTTTTAGCTTGTGATAGTAAAGGTATTCTGAATTTTACCTTTCCTATTAAGCATGCTCTTGCCTTTTGCCTCATTGGTCGTTTTCTTATTTCCACTGGTACTCCACATGTTCCCATTCAAATCTGTGACTTGATTCCTCTCCTTGCCAAGGGCCATAACTTGATTCCCATGGTGCTAGCTGAAACCCTGAATGGTTTGGATAAAACTCATGAGGACCCAAAGGTTCCTTTAGGAGGTAGCCCCATTCTACTGCAGATGTGGTTGCTTGAAAGACTGAATTTCTTGTCACCAGTTGCCATTACACCATACAAGCCCCAGCATTCCTGCCTTCGCCGCATTGAACTACCTGGGCAATTTTCATTGAGAGATTGGCTAGGTTACTTCCAAACCCTTTCTTGGAGGAGTGTCAAGTGGTTTGTATTCATATGGGGCTGCAGTGACCAGGTGCTTCTGCGGACTTCTGGATGCGCCATGGTGAGACTCATAGGACTGAGGTCTACTTCCTTCTATTGGCCTTCAAGGGTTCTTCGTCAGATGGGCACCATGCAAACCATACCCACTTCCTTGAAAGGTGACTATCCTGTGGTGCCCGCGGGTCTTTCTGTAGTGACTTGGGCGAAGGACCGATGGCCTAGCAAGTTGATACTAACCCAAGTTACGAATACTGATGGTCCATATATGATGAGACCCGAGTATAAGGAATGGTTGAAAAGCAATTTAGGTGAGAGAGAGACTACTCGAAGAGAAAGGATTTTTGGACTTATCAAGAACAACGAACTTGGATCTTGCAGAGAAGATATTATGGAAGCAGTGACAACAGCTTATGAACATGACTTGAGGAAGAAAAGAAGACATGAAAGAGAGAAGAAGAAAGCTGAGGAGCGAGCTGCAAAGAAGCCCAAGAAAAACTGAAGACTCAATAGAATAGGATATTTATGGCATATTTATAGTTCTTTTACTTAATACCAATGAATTGCTATGTCAATCAATTTTAGTTTTGAATAAATTGCCAATAATAAATCAAACTTGGGATTTTCTTGTTTGATTTAGACCGCACCCAAGGTAACTTTATGGGTTGCCTACGTATCTCCATGGTTTTTTTTTCTTCTTTTTTTTTTGTTTTTTTTTTTGTTTTTGTTTTTTTTGTTTTTGAATGGAGAATCAGGTCTTACGTAGTTCTTATGCCTTAACTTTTGCCTAGGCCGCCCTTACGGGTTTTCAACCTAGCAGGCTTCAAACATGATATTTCTTCAATTGATCCAAATTAGTTGGACGAGCGAACTCAATTCCATCTAAATCCATGAGGCGAACAGCCCCTGCTGGCAATATCTCTTTGATAATGTATGGCCCACCCCAACTTGGCTTGAATTTTCCCCGCGAATCGAACACTGGAGCTCTGATTTCTTTCAGCACTACATCCCCTTTCTTTAGACCTCGATCTTTGACATGCTTGTTGAATGCTCTGGCAACTCTCCGTTGATACCCCTGAACATGATACAGCGCCCTTAAACGCCTTTCATCTAGCAAAGCTAACTCATCATAGCGGCTCTTAACCCAGTCCACTTCTGTTATCTGGCTCTCCACGGCAACTCTTAGTGAAGGAACTTCCAATTCAACTGGAAACACGGCCTCCATTCCATAAACTAGAGAATAAGGGGTAGCCCCTGTTGACGACCTTATTGATGTTCTGTAACCCCATAGAGCCAATGGCAACTTCTCATGCCAGTCTGTGTGTGAGTCCGCAGTCTTCTGTAGTATCTTCTTGATGTTCTTGTTAGCTGCTTCCACCGCTCCATTAGTCTGAGGACGGTATGGTGACGACAGATGGTGGGCTATGCCATACTTTTGAAAGAGCTCATGGGTTTCTTTCTGAAAGTGCTGGCCATTGTCTGAGATAACTTCATGCGGTACCCCATATCGATAAATGATGCTGTGCTGTATGAACTGTGCTACCTTCTTGGAATTCAAGGTCTTGAAGGACGCTGCTTCCACCCACTTAGTGAAGTAATCGATGGCGACCAGGATGTATTCATGCCCATTTGATGCCTTTGGCTTGATCTGTCCGATGATATCTATCCCCCATACTGCGAATGGCCAAGGTGACGACATACTTGTTAAAGGCATAGAAGGCAAATGTTGTCCACTGGCGAACAGTTGGCATTTGTGGCACTTCTTGACATGTGCGTGGCAGTCTCTTTCCATGGTGGACCAATAATAGCCTAACCTCATGATTTTCTTAGCTAACATATAGCCATTCATATGCAGAGCCCCTGTCCCTTCATGGATTTCTTTAATCAGATGCTCGGCTTCCTCCTCGGTGACACACAGCAGGTGGATCCCGTCGTATGATCTCCGATATAGCTTTCCTCCACAAAGTACATAGTGACTTGCCAACCGCCTTAGGGTTTTTCTATCAATGCGAGACGCTCCTTCTGGGTACTCCCTTTCTTCAATGAACTTCTTTATGTCATGGAACCATGGATGGCCATCATTTACCTCTCCTCCTCGGATTGCACAACAGTACACAGGCTTATCTCGGCATTCTATCACCAACGGCTTCACATTTCCCCCTTCAGGTATCTCCACCATGGATGCTAGGGTCGCCAAGGCATCGGCGAACTGGTTCTTGTTCCTTGAAAGGTAGTTAAATTCTATCTCTGAGAACTCCTTGGTTAGAGCTTCCAGGTAGGCATGGTAGGGTAGCAGCTTCTCATCTCGAGTTTTCCATTCCCCTTTTATCTGACAAATGATTAGCGCCGAGTCCCCGAACACTTCTAATTCTTTGATCCCCAATTCAAGTGCCGCTTCTAGTGCTAGGATACAGGCCTCATACTCAGCAATGTTGTTGGTAGCTTCGAACCCCAACTTGACCGCCAACGGTGTAAATGCCTCTTCAGGTGAGACCAGCAGGACTCCTATCCCATAACCTTTCTTATTGGCTGCCCCATCGAAGTATACTCTCCAAATTTTTCTGCCAATCTCTAGCACGTCCTCGTCTGGGAACTGATCGTTGAATGGAGCAGATGATGACACCGGACAGCTGGCTAGGTAGTCTGCGATGACGCTTCCCTTGATAGACTTCTGATTTACGTACTTGATGTCGAATTCGTTGAGGAGAATTGACCATCGAGCAGTTCTGAATGACAATACCGGCCTTTCTACCAGGTACTTTAACGGGTCCATGCGACTTATCAAGAACACTTCGAAGGACATCATGTAGTGCCGGAGTTTCTGCGTCGCCCATACTAGTGCCACACAAGCCTTTTCAATTGCATTGTACTTCACTTCATAGTCTGTCATTTTCTTGCTTAGGTAGTAGATGGCATTCTCCTTTGTAGACCCTTCGAGATATTGAGCTAACAAAGCTCCCGTCGCGGTTTCGGTGACCGTTAAGTATAACAAAAGCGGCGCACCTTGCCGTGGGGGAACTAAGATTGGAGGATTGCTCAAGTATCTCTTAATGGTCTCAAAGGCCTCTTGGCATTCTTTGTTCCATACTTTTGGCACACCTTTCTTAAGCAATTTGAAGATTGGTTCGCAAACCATGGTTAAGTTGGCAATGAATCGGCTTATGTATTGAACTCTTCCCAGAAAACCCCGGATCTGCTTCTCAGTGCTAGGCGGCTCCATCTCCACAATAGCTTTTATCTTCCCTGGGTCCACTTCGATACCTCTCTGAGTGATCATAAACCCCAATAGCTTGCCTGCAGTGACGCCGAAAGCACACTTCTATGGGTTGAGACGGAGATTGTACTTTTTTGCTCGCTCTAAGAATTTCTCTAGTGCCTTGAAATGCCCTTCCCTATCCACGGACTTCACGATCATATCATCGACGTAAACCTCGACTTCCTTATGGATCATATCATGCAATAGGGTCGTAGCTGCTCTTTGGTAAGTAGCCCCAGCGTTTCTTAAGCCAAAAGGCATTACCTTGTAACAGTACGTTCCCCATTGCGTGATAAAGGCTGTTTTCTCCATGTCTTGAGGCGCCATCTTTATCTGGTTATACCCGGAGAATCCGTCCATGAAGGAGAGGAGTGCATGTCCCACTGTACTATCCACCAACACGTCGATATGGGGTAAAGGAAAGTCATCCTTAGGGCTCGCGGCGTTGAGATCTCGGAAATCGACACACATCCTTACTTTCCCATCTTTTTTAGGCACAGGCACTATATTCGACAACCACTCGGGGTACTCCACAACTTGGAGGAAACCCGCGTCTAGTTGTTTAGTTACCTCTTCTTTTACTTTTAGAGCCCATTCTGGTTTTAATCTTCTGAGTTTCTGCTTTACCGGCTTCTTTAGGGAATTAGTGGGGATATAGTGTTGCACAATATCGGGGTCGATGCCAGGCATGTCTTCATAAGACCATGCAAAAGCCATAATGTTGGCTTTCAAGAGGGAGATCATCTTTTCTTTTTCAACGGGGGAGAGGGTTTTCCCAATTTTAATTATTCTTGGCAATTCATTCGTCCCTAAGTTGATTGATTCCAATTCATCCATATTAAGTTTGGTGACGCCCCTTTTCCTTTGCTCAACGAGCTCCGGGGGGACATCGTTCCTAGGATCTATATCCATGCCATAAATATCCATAAAGGAGAGAAAAGAGACTCTGCATATATAGAGAAAGAAAGCACACTTTATTGACTAGGAATAATGGGAATGACACACAAAAGAAAGAAAGAAAACAAACAAATCTGTACCAATACTATGACTCCACAAGGTGAGTTAAGTAGATACATCTTATTGAATTAGGGAAATATTACTAAACTAAGACACCTACAAGCTGCTATCAGGAAGGCCAAGGT
Organism: Liquidambar formosana; assembly: GCA_039720395.1. Lineage (NCBI taxonomy): Eukaryota > Viridiplantae > Streptophyta > Magnoliopsida > Saxifragales > Altingiaceae > Liquidambar > Liquidambar formosana. The sequence continues at coordinate 7,943,102 of CM077828.1, read as the reverse complement.
CTTCTTCTTCATGGATCTCCGCAATGACACCACATTCAAGGTACCAATTCAGAAGTGGCATGGTAGTATGGCTAATGGATGAACCCTGGAGTTCTTCATTGGTCAAGTCTTCCACGGTGAGGATCATATTTTGGAACATTTCAGTCATAGCCCCTGCATCAAGGTTCTCTGCCCAGTCCTCCTCTTTCTTTTCCCAGAACTCATCATTGATGGCTTCATTATCCACCATTTCAGCTGTGATTGGATACCATTCGGTGAAGAAGATTTCAAAACCCGGAACTCGGATCTTGGTAGCTTGGTCAAAGGTGGGCTCTGGAAACCCGCAATATAGAAAATCATCCCCTTCTTTGACGAAGTAACCATTCAAAGTAGGTCGATATGGCGAGATCTTCAGGTCTGGCACCCTTCCCTTGGCTTTGGCTCTTACTTTCTCCTTGTTCCTCTTTAGCATTTCCGCATGATCATTTCTAGAGGGCTCATATCCTAGCCCGAAGGTGTATGAGGTGACACGGCTTTGAATAGACGTAGGGATCCCTTGTTGGCGACGCCCTAGCCCCATGCCTGGAAAGAAACTCATCCTTCTCATGATTTCACCAACATGCAAGTTGCCATGGGGGCAAAAGTCCAAGGGTATTAATTCACCCTTTTCGAGCTCTTTCTCAATGCATTGGACATAGTCAAACCCAGATAGCGGTATCGCTGTTGATTCGGGTTGTATGTCACATATAGGCACACCTGCGAGTTTCAATTCATAGTCCCCTTGAAGCGTTACTATGGCTCCTTCATAAGGAAACTTCACCTTTTGATGGAGTGAAGATGGCACAGCCCCAGCAGGATGGATCCAAGGTCGGCCCAACAGCAAGTTGAAACATGACGGCACATCCAACACTTGGAATTCTACCCTAAATTCAGTGGGTCCCATGATAAGAGGCAAAGTAACTACCCCTATTACTTCTCGACGGGTGTTGTCATAAGCTCTTACAGTCTGCCCAGATGGCATGAAATCAGTGGGTCCCAAACCCAAAACAGTGACAGTTCGAAGAGGACATACATTCAGTGCGGACCCATTATCGATAAGAACGGTGGGAACCCTCTTCCCCATAGTGTCAACGGTCACATAGAGAGCTTGAGAATGGCTTGGCCCGCTTTTAGGTAGGTCTACATCGGTGAACACGATGGTTGAGTTCTTGGGAGTTGGATTCACCAAATGTACCAATCCCTCGGGGGATGTGTCAACAGGCACTTGTATCTGATTCAACAGTTTCAACACGGTCTGTCTATGCTTATGCGAGGCCATGAGCAAGCCCCAAATAGTAATGTTGGCATTGGTCTTCTTCAGCTGCCTAAGCACTTCATCCTCTTCTTCTTGCAAGCTAGGACGCCTCTGCCCTTCCAAATCTTCCAACGGATTTTCAGATTCTAGGTGGGAGGGCTTGAAATGACGACCCCCTCTGGTTATATGGTCCAACTCATCATCGCTAGCCCATATGTCATGGACTTCCTCGGAGTCATTCATCAAGTCATCCCATTCTATCATGTCGATGCTCTCCATCTCTGTCGGCAAGTCATCCCATCCTGAAGGGACTATCGGCTCATCTGATATCGGACTTGGGCTTGAGTACAGCACATAGTAATCAAATTTCCCCGACGCTTCACCTAATAGGCCAACCTGAGGATCCCCTGCTTCATATCTTTCTTTCAGCTCTTGTTGGATAGATTTCTTTGGCAACAACAAAACCTTTTGGTCAATGAGGTCTTGGATGATCTTTTTTAGTATGGAACAAGCCTCGGTGTCATAACCGGGTGCACAATGGTATTGGCAATATTGGTGAGGGGTTGAGGGCCTTGGCTTTGGTGGAAGTGGCATGATAAGGCTGTTATTGCGGCAAATGGTGAAGAGACGGGTTAAGGTCATGGGGAGCGGAGTGTATTGTCTTATGGGATGGCAAGGGCGAGAGGATTCAACCCCAATGGCATTTATGGTGTTAGGTGGGGGTGTGTTGTTGTGTGATGGGAGAGGATTACGGGTGACATTTGGACGGGTTGGTGGTGAAATGACTTGCTTGTCAATGAGGTCTTGGACTTGGTGGCGAAGGCGAATACAGCGATTGGTGGCATGGCCTTTGGATTGGTGGTACTTGCAGTACTCATTCTCATTGTAGCTCTTGGGTAAGGGATTTGGTGGAGGTCTTGGGTCGAGTGGCTTCAATAGGTCACGACTTATAAGCTTTTCAAGGACTCTTTCGAGTGGCATGAATAGGTCAGTGAATTGGCGAGGTGGGTTGACATCATTGAGAGAAAAGGGTTGGATTGGTTGAGTTATGGTGTTGACCTCGGCATTGTTCTTCCCAGTAAAGTTTGTCTTGCGACTCCTCACTTCCTCAGTCTTGATTGTCCCATCATTAATAGCATCTTCAACCTACGTGCCAGCCCCAATGAGAGCTTTGAAATTTGGGAAATAGTGGGCAAATAGGTGCTTGTGATACACGGGCAGCAGGTTCTTAACCACTAACTAAATTTGGTCCTCCTCATTCGGCCTATCCGTCATTCTCGACGCCTTTTGTCTCCACCTTGTAATGTAAGCGGAGAAAGTTTCATGAGCCCCTTGCTTGGTAGTTTCTAGGTCCCTTCGAGTAACGTCCACCTCTGTGTTATACTTGTAGTGCTCTGAAAACTCATTGCATATGTCTTCCCAAGTCCGGGTTCTATTCTCATCCAAGGATAAGAACCATTTCAAAGTAGAAGTGGCCAAGGTTTCATGGAACATTTGAGCTAAAAGCTCGTCAGTAGCCCCTCGAGGGTGCATAGCTCGCACGTACATCTTCAAATGAGTCTTAGGGCAACCCGTCCCATCGAACTTTTCTAACTCCGGCATCTTGAATTGTAGTGGAATACGAGCCGTTGGAAACAGGGATAGAGTCCGCACATCGACCATGTCATCAGCCCTGCGAATCCCTTTTATGGTTCTCTCCAAAGCTTCTACCTTGCTAGCTAACACGGAATCACTGCTAGTACCTTTCCCCTTGGCTTCCCCTTCTAGGTTGGTGACCTCAGGTTTCGAGCTACTTTCCCCCCTTGTCTTGGTGTTCTCATTGGATTGAGGTCCCTCTTCGGTGCTAGCCCCATGAGGTATACCCGAGGAATGGGCCTTAGAGCCATTTTGTTCAAGATCCGCCATCTTCTGTTGGTTCTCTTGAGCCATTTTCAATGCGGTATCGGATGTCTCGGCGGTATGGTCAAGCTTGGTCATGATGGCTTTCAGGCAAGCCTCAAGGTCAAAGTGCCCCTCACTAGTTCTTTCGTCGGCCATGTCTGTCTGATGGGTAGACTCAACACTCACTAGACGCCCTTGTGGATTGCGGATCCAAGCTAGCACGTCTATGGATAGAAAAGTTTTAACCTTTAGCCTAAGGATCTGTCCTAAACCTCCATATTTTCCTTAATGAATTCGGTCTTTACACCATGTTCAATTAATTCATTCCTTTTATCCAATTACCTTTATAGGGGTCATGGATTAAGGGTATGTTTTAAAGAATAGGGCATAGAGTCCTTCAATTAGGTTTAATTAATCCCCTAGGACTAGCACATCACAAACATAGCTTTACATCCTATTTCCTTAATTTATTCCTCCTAACCCATGGCCTTAACGAAGGCTAGGGTTTAAAGGTCTATATTAAGGGCATAAGATATAAAGCCTCACACCACAAACACGGCATAGCATCATTACAAACAATTGTGGGTGCATAAAGGTGAGACCGTAGTGTCCTACAAGTCTGTCTATATGGACTAATGATAAGGGTAGGCTAGGGTCCTTCACTTGCTTGAGCAATTCTTATACCTAACCACATGTGGCATCAGGAACGCCGCGTGGGTCCAGCAGTACGTGATTAACTCATTTAATATACCCAAGGGCAAGCCCAAGGGTACTAGGCAAGAGAGGTTGATAGCTTTCGCCCCAACACATGGAATCAGGAAAACCAAGGTTGAGACTAGGCCGATCGTTGGCAAGGATACATCGAGGGACATCGATCCTAACATGCAAGAGTTTGCGCACACAATGCAATAAATGAAAGCACACAATCAAGCGGATGCAATGTGATTGATTTTAATTAAACATAAGAAATTAACCTAGCCCAATTAAACTTTATAGAGTCTAGCCCACAAATCTCCAGTGGAGTCGCCAAACTGTGAACCCCGGAAATTGGGCCCACAAGGGATTGAAAGAAAATGGATTTGAAAAAGAAAAAGGAAAGGAGTCGCCACCTTATTTTTTAAAGGAAACAAGGAAAACCCTAAAAATCAGGTTGTTTTAGGAAAACAATTTGAATGACTCCATAAAAAAAGGAAAGGCAAAAACCAATCTTTTGAAAACCAAAGAAATCGGGGATTCAGAGGCTAAGTTATGACATGGGAAGGTTCTAGGCAAAGCCTATAGGCACCCATGTCACCCTTTCGGTCTCTCAGTTCATTTGGGCTAAATTAAGATCTTTCCCATACAAAAATCAGCAAGTATATCATCACAAGAATTGTATGCATATCATATATTTCATTCATCCATCCATGCATAATAAGCACATAAAAACAGAAAATAAAGAAGAACAAAACAAAACAAAAAGAAGCCTAGGATGCTTGGATCCTAGAACGGACTTGAGCCTCACGAAGAGCGCCTACGTACCATGCAACGAAATACATGGATCAAAGTCCACGTAGTTCGATTAGAACTAAGGTTAAGACTTAATACAAACCTATGGTTAAAACCCTAGGTTTCCTTATTTGATCAAAAGAGTTGAATTTGATAGAGAGTTTGATTTTAGAAAGAACTCCACAAAATGGAAACTTTAATAAAAACCAGAATTTTATTTATGAAGGAAACCTTTGATTAAACCATAGACTTGTATTAAAAATTAACCCTAAATAGGGAGAAGAGAAGGGATAAGGAAGAAAGGTGAATTGGGGCACCTTCACACCCACTTACCTGAGCGCAATTGCTCCAAACATTAGCCATTTCAGACATAAGCAGCCCTATTTGCCATAGGACAAATACCACACCTATTTGCACCCTTACAAGTGCTCAAAACCATGCAAAAACACTAACATGCAAATCTGGACAGAATAGTATTATGACCTAAAATCATCCACTAAGCATGCCAATAGCAAAAACAGCGAACAATAATAAGTCCTAACATATTCCTAGAACCATATCATGCATAAAAACCCTAAAACATACTAACATGCATGCAAAACTATCATGTTTACTCCATATGAAAAACATATACAGCAAACACGAAGAAAAACCAAATAAAAAAGTCTACTTTATCATGCTATATGAAAACAAACACAAAACAATAACTCTAAAACCCTAAACTCACAAATATGCTTAAAAACTCACAAGACATACTTTAATCATGCTAAAACCAAACTAAACAGAAATTATATCATGCATATTAACTAACTAAAGCAATATAACATGATGAAAATCCTAACTCTAACATGCAATGACACTAATCCTAGCACAAGGACAAACAGGAGCACAAGAATCATAACTATGCATTAAAAACCTAAAGGACAGCCCTAAAGCATGCTAAACAGTAGATAAAAAATAGATATTCCATGTATATTAACTAGCTAGAGTGTTAATACATGATAAAAAGGCTACCTTTAACATGCAATAAGCCTAACCCATATGAAAACCTAGTTTAAGCTTGAATAGAGAAGGAGAATACCTTATTCTCTCTCAAACACTCAAGTATTAATGCATAAAGTGGCTCCCCTTGTGTTTGTAATTGTTCGTGGCTCCTCAGGTCTTTAGAGTGAATCAAACCAACACGAATCCTCCTCTTTGTCAAAGTGGTATCACAGCAAAGAGATCAAAACTCACTCAACTTTGAAAAGAAATAGAAAACAAAAAGATAACAAGAGAAAAGAAAAGTGATTTTCGTCACTTTGCAGCAGCAGCAACTTCAATCGCGTTTTTGGGTATGAAAACGTTGGATTTGGACAAAGCTTGTGAAATACAAAGTTGTAGAGAATTGAATTATCTTTCTAACAAGACCAATTTCATCAAATTATGACTTCGGATGAAAAATTTATGATTAAAATACGACTGCTGGTTTTCAGAAAATCTGCTGCTGAATTATGACGAATTTCACTCCCTCCAAACCCTCTTCTCCTCTCCCTTGTTTAAAGACATTAAGAGAGTATTTATAGCTGAAATCTGGAGTTTCCCTTTCCTTCCTGGACTAGGTTTCCTTGGAGAATAATCAAAAGGTATTTTATAATGATAAAAGACTTCTAATCTGAATAGGAAAAGGAAATTGTCTTTTATAAAAATTGGGAGACTGACCGCTAACACGCATGCACATGTATCGTATGTGCGTACACACACTTATCACATACGTACACGTGTTAGTGTCATGATAAAAATGGCTAATTTAATAAAATAATTTTCTTTTCATTTTAACCAAAAATCTCATGCTGTGATTCGCACTAATTCTTCAAGGATAATCTGTAAATAACCACACTAAACTCATCATCAGGCCATATCAAAATTGAACTTCATGAAACACTTTTGAGGATAAAATGATGACTAATGAAAGTCAATTTGAAAAGATTTGGTTGGTAATTGTGAGTCAATTAGAGCTAACCCAAGGAAGGGTCAATTAACCAACTTGAACTACATCGAGCCATTTTAATCCCGAGCCATTGACTTACCAAATTGAACCTAGAAATACCTCTTATGCATCCATATGAACTCCAATTGACAATTTGGAGATCATTCCAAGGTCAAATGAAAAGTTTGGGACTTAAAAGACGATTATGCCCCTCAAGTCACAAAAGCTCTTATTATCCCTCAAGATCAACTCCAATTTGAACCAAAATTCATATCCATTGTCCTTGTGACTCTAGAAAACTAATGCAAGTGACTAGACTCAAAAACAAAACAAAAACATGCATGAAATGATGAGCCCTAGTAAGGTGGTGCAAAAATGGGGTGTGACAATAACCATTTATATTCAAAGCATTGATATACCTTATTAGTTAATTTATGAGTATTGACTATGTTCTCATCATTGGATCTTTGACTCTAAAAGTTACAATTGAAAATTCAGATATCTCAAAGTCAAAGGATTAGAAAACAGTCATTTTACAAAGACCTACTATAGATCATTTTCCTCAGTTGTCTTCCCTCTTTGTGTGACTATTCCTCTCAACTCCTCTAGTTGTTGTTCCAAGTAATTTACATGGGATCGAAGCTGTCTCATAGTCACATTTTTTTTCTATCAAGGCATCTACTTTAGATGGTACAAACCCTGTCACAAATCTAGAAATAGAAATCGAATAAACAACACCTAATATAAAGAAGAAAAGAGAGGAGATGGGAGGAGGGAAAGGAAGAAAAGTTTGAATTAGATACTAAAATAGCATTAAAAAACCCCCATAAGCAAAACAACAGTAGGCTCCAACTTGCAAAAATAACAGTAAAAATAAAAAATTACAATTCAAGAAGAATGTGTACAGACAAAGAATAGTCTTTCTCCTAATTTTATAAAAGTAAAAATATAAAGAACTTACCCTTGCACATTGTTGATGTGGGCGGGGAGGTGGTTTCAATTTACCTAATTATCCTTACTTAAGAATGTGGCATTTTCCATGATTTTCAAACATTTTAAAAGCAGCACCAGAGTTTGTAGATCCGCATCATCTTTTAACTCCCATGTTGAAGGCAAACTATGTTCTAACCATCCTTGTAAACAAATTTATATTCTAATAAGAAGAATATATTCTCCAAATAATAAATGAATACCATTAATTGAGTTGTTCAAACACAAATTGATAGAGACAAAAATACAACCATGGGACAAACTTACTATGACAGAAATTATACGCCTTTCAATAAAAAACAACAAATCTATTGTTCCAATATTAGAATTACATTTTCTTTTCAATGGGCAATTAGGTGAAGAAACCCAACCCAAAACACCACCACCCCCCACCCCAACCAAAAAAAAAAGAGGGCCACATGGACATGGTGTTTAAGGCTTCAAGCTCAAGTAGAAACTTGAACTAATATCTGTGGTACAACATTGAAGTAGGACTGCAAATAATTTATACAAAAGGTTTACCATCTCCTAGTCCTAGATTTAAGGATGGAAGGATTTTTCCTAACCGCCTAGGCTATATCTTTAGGAAAGAAGTGTAGACACCTCATTTTCATCCCCCTATTCACACCTCTCCATCTCCTATGTATTATCATATGTAGAATTTTATGTCATTTTGGTCTCCTATATTTAGAGTTAGACTCTATACATCTCAAAGAATACATGGTATCTTCCGAGGTTCAATTTGGTTAAGTCTTGATGGCTAATAAGAACTTTTGCGATTTGGAGGGCATTTATGTCATTTCGCTTGCATAATTCTTATTTGATATCCGATTCTCACCAAATTCATCCCAGGATGATCCTAATGACCTTAGGATGTCATTTTTAGGTTTGGTTTAAAGTTTGGTTAAGTTTGGAGATGATTTGTTTAAGGATGGTCCAAAGTAGGCTTGGTTTGATTTCGTTCGTCAGTTTTTCTTATAATTGCTTCCTAATTCGATCCAATTGGGTCAAATTAATGCTTCATTAATATCAATTGAGTTTTAATTAAGGTGCATTAATGCTTGGAATCATTTTTGGAAGAGTTTGATTGCAACTAGGACTCCATTAGGGTTCAAACCCTAATGTTGCCCCGGTGAGCCTCAATTAATCTTTATGAGCCATATGGGCTTAACCCTTGATTAATTAATCTAGTGTGGCTCAATTAGGGGATTCAAAATAGGGGATTTAAAAGGAAACATTGTTAAAATTAGGAACTGTTGAATTCCAACAAGCGATGTGGGGTGCCTAACACCTTTCCCACTCATAACCAAACCCCCTTACCCACAATCTCTAGTCTCATAGAATTTTAGGAGTCACAATTTTCAAATGGGCCTCAAAGGGACCAATTTTTTAATAAGCCTCAAATGGACTTATTTTGGGAACCAAAGTGAACCCATTTTTTTTAGACTTTAGGATGACCAATCACGTCCTCAAATCCATGGTTGGTGGCGACTCCATAACCTTGATTATTCTAAATATGTTCACATGTTTAGACCAGTCAAGGCACCCGTAAAATGAACCTAATTAAACCCTTACACTCCACGCCAATGTGAATCGGGGTCATCCTATTAGAACCTTTCGAGCTGTATGCGCCCTTAAGCGATTTTTTAGGGTAGCGACTACCAAAATAGAGCATCCTTACCCAGATTTCTAGTTCATAGACCATCATCTAGGAGTCATTCGATTTTAAGATAATACGGACTGATCAAAAGCTTTAGAAACGACCTTCCATGTCTTTAAATATATGGTAGGTGGCGACTTCAAGCCCTTTTTTTCTTAATTTTGCTCGCATAGTTAAATAAGAAAAAGGCACCCTTATAGGAGTTAATTGAACCATTTTACTTTCATTCACCATCCAACAGGAAACACCACAATTCATAAGATGCAACATAAAGCACATCCAAGCATGTGCCCGACCATGTCATTTACCCCCGTAATATAGGAAGAATGAAGGAGAATAGATCCATCATGGGGTCTCCCCTCCGAGCAATGGTTTTTGGGGTAGCGACAACTCGTTGTTGTTCAGTTTTAGACATTGCACTTCGTAGCATCAACCTAGTGAACTCCTTTGTATACTCCTTCACATTCCGTTCACGCTGCCTCAAATTTTGCACCCTTTGATAAAGAGATTGTTCATAGTCTGAAGGAACGAATTGTAATCGTAGCTTCTCCTTTATTCTCCTCCATAAGCTAATATTCCTTTTTCCTTTTCTTTCTCTGTCTCTTTGGTAGCCTTTCCACCAATCCAATGGTATCCCTTACATCTTGGCAGCCACTAACTTCACTTTTCTATCCTCACTCAACTCTTTCCGATCAAAATAATTTTTAATGTTGTCCAACCAGTCTAGAAATTCTTCTAGCTCTAACTCCCCATCAAACTCTCTAATATGAAGTTGAACACCATGCCCTTGGTTAGATTACAGGCCTGTACAATGTGTTCTTCCCATCTTTGGTTATTGTTTCTCACATTTAATCCACCATTGAATTGCTCACTTTTAGTTGAATCTTCACTCACTTCACCAGTTGTGTGATACCCTAAATATTTATTGATTTATTTTATTTGTATATTCGGTGGAATTTAGGGTGATAATTTTAAATATTTTATGTAGAGAATGAAGATGTGGTCAGTTGGATGTTGGAAAAGATGATTAAATTGTGATATATATATATATAGATAAATAGATAGAAGTGGAGGAAAGAAAAGTCAAAAGAAGAAAAGAAAAGAAAGAAGAAAGAAGAGAAGAAAATAAAGAAGGAAGAAAGAAGCAGAGATTAGGTGTAGAAAAAAAAAAGGAAAGAAAAGAAAGGAGATAGGGACGTGGGAAGAGAAGTAAGAAAGAATAAATAAAGGAAGAGAGAGAAAAAGGAGATAGGGATGGGAGAAAAGAAAGGAGAAAGAGAAAAGGAGAGGATAAATAAATAGAGAATAAAGGAGGAGAGAAAGAAAGTAAGGAGTAGGGAGGAAGCTGAGAGAGGCAAAGAGCGGACGGATGCTTGTAGGAGATGGGAGCCCCAATCCCACATCTGCGAGTATGGATTTTGTATTTCTTGAACAGATCTACACATCTATAATTGTGGTTTTTTTTTTGCCCAAATGGTTTTAATACCATTGATTTTGATGATAAAAAAATGTATAAGAAGGTCTTAAGGCCTAATGATTTCAAATTAAGCATAAGAAAAGTGAAATCCAAGCTACAGTGAATCACATGATTCAACAAAGACATGGCACAAGAATGAACATAAAAAAGAATTGACAACAAAGCCAAAAAGAAGACCAAGTGAAGTCACTTAGGAGTTTATGTAAGATTGATCTCATTTAAATGATCATTTGTGAATTTGTGAATTAAGGGCATTAGGTTCATGCATTAACTTGGTTAAACTTAAAATGAACAAATTCGATCATGTTTAGAGTCTGTTGACTCAAGGAAGTGACCTTTTTAATATTAGGTCTTAAGCTCTTTAACTTCAATTTTTACTGTAGAGCTTTAAGATCTCTTAAAGATATTTAAGACGTCTAAAATCTGATTAAAACGTCCAAAAAAATTGTTTAAGACGTTTGAATCATGATTAAGACGTCTGAAATAGGCATAAGACGTCTAATGTATAAGGCCCAAATTTACACCTTCTATGATTTTTTAAGACACCTGTTTAAGACGTTTGAAATTAAGTTTAAGACGTCTGAAAAGTGAAGGACCAAATTGCATCCTCTTTGATTTTTTGAGACGTGTGAATAAGACGTCTTAAAGAGGTTTAAGACGTCTGAATTGAGTTTAAGATGTCTGAGTCCTCGTGAACAGTGTCCTTGAAAAATATCTATAGAATACAGTCCTCTGGTTTTTTAAGATGCCTGAATCAGATGTCTGAAACAAAGTCAAACGTCTTAAATGGATTTTAGACGTCTGAATCTCTCGGGGCTGACACATAACGACTAGTTTTTTAAATGGTTTTTGGAGCATTAAATGCCCACCAAATCATCTTTCCCGGTATTTATTGCTACAGAACGGTTATATGGACCCCTTGGGCTATATATACAAGTGTTAAATTCATTTATGGGTATTCATTGAGCTACAAACAAAATCATTCATTTACAAGCCCTAATTTCACTTATGAACATTTATTGAGAATCAATCAATAGCTAGGTGTGCTTTCAATTACTGGGTATTTCCTCTATTGTGAGAGCTTCTTTTTGCACAAAAACAATCTCCATTCATCTTGTATCAAAAGGTTGAGAGAAACCCCAACTTGTAAGCACTTGAGAAGTGTTCTTGAACAAGTGTCAGTGAAGAACACTTGGTGTTGTAAAGGTTTACTTCTCTACCTTGAAGGAGAGTGATAGTGGATTAGTGAATCCTCAAGCAAGCTCTTGAGGCGAGGACGTAGGCGGGAGGCCAAACCTTGTTAATATCGTTTGCATTCTCTTCCTCTTAATCTCCTTATTATTGCTTATTCTTATATTTGTTTTTACTTGCAATAATTTGATTTTGAATTTGGAATTAGTTTTTATTTGACCAATAACCTTGTTCACCCCCCTCTAGGGTTATATATTTGGGACAACAATTGGTATCAAAGCCCAATCTCTTGCATTTGACATATTTGTCTTGCGAGGAACGATATGACCAACTATAGTGGTAACGGATTTACCAAAGGACAATCGTCTAATAGACCACCTCTTTTTAATGGAGATGCCTCTCTATATAATTTTTGGAAAATTAGAAAGCAAATATTTATTCAATCCACTAGCTATGAGTTATGGAACATAACTTCTAAGGGTCCTTTGATCCGTACTAAAGTGGTAGATGGTATTACACTTCCTCAAGTTCCACAAGAATACACTAGTGCTGATCATAAATCACTAGAACTCAATTCTAAGGCTATTGGCTTATTGTATTGTGATCTAACTATTGATAAATTTAGCAAAATCTCTAGGTGCATTAACGCCAAAGAGATATAGGATACTTTAGAGGCCACCTATGAAGGAACTTCTTAAGTGAAAGAAGCTAAGATTAATATGCTTGTTTGTGAATATGAATTGTTCAAAATGAAAAGGATGAATCTATTAGAGAAACGTTTGCTTGTTTCAATGCTATTATAAATCCTTTGAATTCTCTCAGCAAAATTTATACTAACTCCGAATTGGTGAGAAAAATTCTTACGAGTTTGCCAAAAGAATGGGATACATTCACAACGGTCGTGCTTCAATCAAAAGAACTTGGTTCAATGACTCTAAGTTACCTTAATGGAAACCTAGTCACTCAAGAGTTTGTATTCAAAACACGTGAAGGAAGTGAAAGCAAAACTTCCAAGAGCTTAGCCCTTAAAGCTTCACATAAAGAAGAAGAACCATCTAATGAAGAATGTGAAAATAAGGAAGAAGAAGCTATAACTTTCATACCTCAAAATCTCAAGAGGTTCTTTTCTAAAAGAAATCAAGGAAGGAGATTCAACAAAGGTGACTCCTCCAAAAAAGTTCCAAATAGAGGGGAAACCTCTAATAGAGAACATCAAGTGTGCTTTGAATGCAAGAAGCCCGGACATATCAAAATAAATTATCCTCAACTCAACAACAACTACAACAAAACAAGCCACAATAACAACAGTTTCAAGGACAATAGAAAGTTCAAGAAGAAAGCTTTCATCGTCACTTGGGATGATGAAGCCAATAGTGATGAAGAAGATGAGGAGATCTCTTGCGATCAAGAAGTTGCAAACTTTTATCTCATGGCAAAAGAATATGAGGTAATCGAACCTAACTCTATTGATTATCCTATAGTAGAACCTCCTACTTATGAAGAATTGCAAGATGCTCTTGAAGACAACTTTCTTGAATTAAAAAGATTTTCATATAAAAATAATGATTTGAAAAAGAATATCACAACTCTTCAAGAAGAACTAGATGCTTTGAAAAATGAGAACTTAGAATTGAAAAATAAGATAGGCTCACCGCCTACCATCTCTCAATCTAGTCTTGAAAATGAAAACACTTCATTGAAAAAAAGATTGAAGACTTGACTAATACCTTGGCTAAGTTTACCAATGGAAGGGATAACTTGAATAAGATATTAACGAGTCAAAGATGGTGCTTTTACAAGGCTGCAATTAGTTGTCAAGAACATGTTAAACAAAAATCTTACATAAATTTCTTTCCTAAGTCTAATATCTCTAGCACACCTAAAGTTTCATGTAACTATTGTAATAAGGATGGACATAATTCCTACACTTGTAACATGAGAAGGAGACCTAAAGGTTTTCCTAGGAAGGTGTGGGTAGTTAAGGGGACTTCACTACCTATGGCTAACACATATGGACCTAAGAAAGTATAGGTACCAAAGAAAGTTACTTGAGATTGTTGTGTAGGTATGCTTGAAATCTTTAAGCAATGAGAAATGGTTTCTTGATAGCGGATGCTCAAGGCACATGGTGGGTGATAGATCAAAGTTCATCTCTTTGAAGCCCAAGGATGGCGACTTTGTGACATTTAGAGACAATGCCAAAGGTAAGTGTGTGGAAATATTCTTAAACCGGGGATCCAGCTTGGGATAAAGAATTCAAATCAATACCACTAACACATGGCAGCTGCAGCTTAGCCAAATCCGTTACAACGCATGTTGTTGCCTAACTCGGGGCCTTGTACTCAGCTCGGGCCACCTGTTCCATGACTCACACTACCGTCTAAATCACCATTATAGTCCAAAACTGCAAATACAGTTGCTATTTCTGAAACAGCAGTTACAAGAAACTATGGTTCTCAGCCCAACCATGATCAATAAACTATAATCAGACGGTTATTGGCTAACCATGGTCAGATCTAACCTAACCAAGGTAGTTACCTGACCTCACGTGGTCAATTTGGGTATAAATAGAATATGATATAGTCGAATAAGATAAGCTACAGTACCCTAATCCTCTGAGTTTCATCTTCTTCCTTGTCTTTACCTCCATAAATAGCTTCTGACTTAAGTTTTGGAGAGGGCTTGGCCAAAACCCACCTTGGCCTACCCTCTGACTTTGTTTCTAAGCTTGTGAGTGCAGGTCCACATGTGAGAATCAGTCCCTTCTTCATCACCAGTTCTCGGGGAGCAGATTTTACCCCGCACAATAAGATAATTAGCATTGGCGAGATTGGTAAGAATTCCTTTCTTTGTGTTGAAAATGTTTTATTAATTAATGGTTTAAAGCATAATCTCCTTAGTATTAGTCAATTATGTGATAAAGGTTATAGAGTTACTTTTAAATCTAACAAGTGCATAATTGAGAATGATAATAAGACTCTATTTGTTGCATATAGGATTGGTAACATCTATGCTATAGAGTTTGAAAAAATCGCATTACAAAATGTACATTGCTTCTCTGCTTAAATGAAAATCATTGGTTATGGCATAGAAGACTTAGACATGCAAGTATGGATTTAATTTCAAAACTTTCTACGCATGAACTTGTAAGAGGTTTACCAAAAGCAAAATTTACAAAAAAATAGAGTTTGTAATGCATGTCAATTTGGAAAACAAACCAAGTCTTCCTTCAAAACAAATACTCATATTTCAACTACAAGACCTTTACAACTTATTCATATGGACTTATTTGGACCTATTGCTATTGCAAGCCTTGGAGAAAAGCATTATACATTTATAATTGTTGATGACTACTCTAGATATACATGAGTGTTCTTCTTTGCACATAAAGATGAGACTCATGCTACATTTGCAACATATTATAGAAGAGTCCAAAATGAGAAAGGTTATACCATTACATATGTTAAGAGTGATAGGGAGAGTGAATTTGTCAATAAGGATATTAAACAATATTGTAATGAGAATGGCTTTGGTCATAATTTCTCCGCTCCTAGAACTCCTTAACAAAATGGTGTGGTTGAAAGAAAGAATAGAACACTTGAAGAAATGTCTAGAACCATGCTTAATGAACATTCTTTACCTCAATATTTTTGGGCCGCAGTGGTTAATACTTCATGTTATGTAATGAATGGAATGCTATTAAGATTTAAAATTGATAAGACTCTTTATGAATTATGGAATGATAAGAAACCTAACAGAGGTTACTTTAAAGTCTTTGGTTGTAAATGCTTTATATTGAATGATAGAGATAAAATTTTTAAATTTGATTATAAATTCGATGAATGTATTTTTCTTAGTTATTCTATGAAAAGTAAAGCATATAAAGTCTTTAACAAGAGAACTTTAACCGTTCAAGAATTTATGAATGTTGTATTTAATGAAACTAACCTTCTTGCCACAAAGAAATATGTGAATAATGATGATGATGTAGGTACAAGCTTGCAATAACAAGTTGAAAATTTGAATCTAAATGACAAACAAGACTCACAAGATAAAGGCAAAGACAAAGAAGAAGATGAAGTCATTGAAGTCAAAAACCCGGAAGAAAAAGTAGAAATTGAAAATGCTCCACTTCATCCGGATGTCACCAAGATATGGAAATTTGTGAGGAATCATCCAAAAGATTAAATCTTAGGTGAACCCTCACGTGGGGTAAGAACTCGCTCTTCCATGAGAAATATTTGTGATCATCTTGCATTTTTGTCTCAAATTAAACCTAAGAATATTAATGAGGCCGAAAATGATGAATCATGGATTCTTGCTATGCAAGAAGAACTTAACTAATCTGAAAGGAACAAGGTTTGGACCTTGGTTCCTAGACCATATGACCATCGTATTATTCGATTTATATATTATTTTGAATATAATTGGGTGTACTGTGTGTCTGTGTGTGAGAATATTTGAAACATTATTTATTTTATAGGAATTGAATTTTCTACTGGGCTGTTGTTTGCTCACCCCAATATATTTTCAGGTGATCATTATTGGAGGCATGTAGTAGAATTGGGGTCGACATTTGGAGAGACTATTGTGTATATTTATTTTTATTTAAAGCTTATGTAATTTTATTTTGATTAGTTGGCTAATGTACATTGATGATGATTTTTGGTTTAACCATTGCTACCTGCAGCTACGCAATATTCTGTATTTTTAAAAGGGAATTTATTTTTGAAAGGGTTTTATTTGTATGGAGCTCATAAAAAAATTGTACGTGTTATCGTTTATAAATTTTGGGGTGTTACAAGTTGGTTATTCATTGTCATGGGGAACATGCCTTCTTTTTTAACCCGACTCACTAGCAGCATCATTCTCCCTATCCACATTCCGAGTAATAAGCTGTGTGAGATTGTCAATTTGTTGTTGCAACCCTCTAATAGACTCTTGAAAGACATCAATAGTAACATAACGAGGTCCTTTTCCACCCTTACCATGTGCACCCCTTGCAGCCATGGAAAACCAAACAAAATCCTAGTAGAAACTAAAATTTTATGGCAAGCCCAGGTAAAGAACTTGCTCTGATACCACTTTGATGTGAAACAATATAGCTAAATGACCAAACTTTTAACACAAAAGAAGCTATAAATTTCAGAACATCAACTAAAAAAAAAGTATTCCACTAGAACAATAGCAAACAAGTATTGATTCGAATACTTGGTTTCCCATAAAAAGAATCAATACTTGGTTTGTCAACTTCTCTAGTTGCTATATAGCAAGAAGACAGCGGCTGATTCAAGGCTTTTCACACAAAATGCAACAATAGAGGGATTGGAAGATGCCGTAGGATTAACTCCTCAAATCAAGTCTCCCAATACTTCAAATCTATAGTTCCAGCAGCACAGAACACTTCTGGAAGTAGGAACAGTAGCTATTTGCTAGCCTTTTGCGCAAACATGTAGCAATACAAGGACTCGAAGGTGCCACGGGGTTGACTCCTCAAAACCCACACCTTCAAATCTTCAAATCCTAGCCAAATGGAGCACAAGAGCCCAACAAGAGAAAATTGTAGAGAAAAAAAATCCTGCAAAACACAACCTCTTGCCTTTTATAAGCTGAAGTCCTAAAGCTTCTTGGAGGCTTTGACAAAGTCAAAATTTGCACTTAACCCCACAAAGGCTACACATATTCACCTAACACCCCAAAATTATGACTTTTACATTTTAAAAAAAAGGTTCAAGGACCTTAAAAAAAAAAAAAAAAAAAAACACCCCAAACTTCACAATTATCCTAACCAAACCCAAAAGCTAAAATGACAAAAAAAACCCTTATCTCTTTTTTTTTTTTTTTTTTTTGGCTTTCATCATCATATTTGAGATTCATCGCAAAAATCAATTGACTACTTCACGCACCCCTTTAACTTGTTTTCGCTTGAGTTATTTGAGTCCCTTAACATGCTTTTTTGAGTTTTCTTAAAGAATTCGAATAGATTCTTCTAACCTTATGAGTTCTTGTCTTCTAGTCCCGTCTGCCATGGATGTGAACTTTACAAGCTAAGAATCGACTGCTTTAATACCACTGATACGACTATGGCTGTAGGAGAAGATGACACAACACAACACTATAGAAAGAAACACACTAAAATTTTATTAGAAATCAATCAATACTCAATACATAACAAATCCCCTTATTTATACCCCCATTCCTAACTAACAATCCCTAACTAATTCACAACCCCTTCCTTAGTAAGTACCCTCAACTGAATTAACAAATTCAACTCACAATTGACCTAATCCCCCAATTAACCTAACTAATCTTCTCTCTATTACTAAACTGTAATGTATCAGAGACGTGTATGTAGTGATTGCTATGTGAAGGTTTGGGAGAAAAAGAGGAAAAAGAAGAAGAAGAGGGAAAGAGAGGGTTGCCTCAAGTACTGCTATAGTGCTATGCTCGAGATAATGATAGGGAAAGAAAGAAAAGAAATTTCTATATTGCAGTTTTTTTTTCCCCCCTAAACAATAGAGATAATGTGTAACAACCGTAATTTTTAATAAGGTATTAAGGTCTAATACTTTGTTAATGCATATTAAGGAATTCTATCGGTTTGTCCATGCCTGGACATGGCATGTGACAAATGAGGACATGTTTGGGTATATATGAGTGTTGTATAATGTTAATTTGGCATGCTATAAGTTTTAATGTGCATGAATGTGGTATTATATACATTTTCATTAGACATTGGGCATTTTCTGGGTAGGCCGCCTTGAGGCCCGATCGGAGGATGGCAGAAGCTACCTTGTTTTCTCCGCCAGCCCGATTAATCGGGCATCGAGAGGCTGATCGATCGACCTTCGACAGATTTTTTTTATAACATGTGAAATGACGCATGTACGCTTGGCCCATTTTTAAGCTTTGTTTGGCCCGACCTTTAAACCTATTTCACTACACTTTGGGTAAGTTAGAAAGAGAGAAAAGGAGAATGAAAGGAGGAGAGAGAGATGGAGGACGGCTTGGAGAGAAAACCTCTCTCTCTCCATTTTTTCTTGCATTTTCATGCCTTGAGAACTTGCATTCACTCATTTCCAGCTTAGATTTACACTTAGTCATCCTTTAATTGCATCTTTGAATGGTATTTCTCACATTTGAAACCTAAGTTTGTATTTTTTTTAAGGGATATCATCTCATTCTTATATTTTTGGGTTTATGTATGCATCTTTGGGAGTCTTGGTTGTATTTTGGAATTGGGACCTCTATTATCTTCATCAATCATGGCATTTGGGAGCTAGAGCTTGGATTAGGAGCTTGCATGTGCATTCTAGAGCTTGGATTCCACACCCACAACACCTAAGGTTGCATTTTCTACACATTTGGTTGAGGTAGGTGTAATTTTCATTAGTTGAAACTATGGTTATGATAATAGGGTATATATTATCATGTTATATATTATTGTTGAGTTATAATTTCACATGATTCATGGAATAAATCTTGTGCTAGAAATATTTGGTATGATATGCTTGGATTAGAATGTATTCATTGTGAATTTTGAAAAAATGTATACATTTTTAGGAATTATAAATGTATGGAACTAAGGATACATGATATAATGTTTATTCAGTCATTTAATTTATGATTTAAAGGATATAAATCATAATTAATTTATCTATGTTGCTATAGTTTTATCATAATTTGGAGTAATTAGTAATTATGATGTTTATTTCGAATATGAATTATTGTAGAAATTTTATGTAAATGATTTTGGTAAAATCATTATATTGTATATTTCATTTCATGGTAGGCATAACCATGTATAAATGGACTTAAAAATCAACTTGATAATGTTGGGGGTTGTTGGAGTTAGGACTACTACGGTTCTGAAATGGGACGTCGTGTTGTGTTTTCTTATTCTCTAGTCTTGGGCTACTTCATGTTATCCCAAATCCGAGCTACTTGCAGTCATAGGTAAGGATGTCGTATTGTGTTTTCTTGGGGATGAAGCTACTTGTGGTCCCAAGTAGGAATGTTTTGCTGTGTTGTCCTCTTGGAGGTTGGGTTGTAAATCCTCCATTCCGCGCGCAATGGCCCTTTTGGGGGAAGTTGGATAATTGATGGAATTAATTAATTTGGACAAAAGTCTCATGCATTATTCATTCTAAGTTATGGATTATAACTTATCTTTGTACTTTTGGATAATAATGTACATGATTAGTATATTTTATTTTAAATGATATAATTTCATTGCTTTAGTTTACTTATGTCAAAATTGTGCCTATTGAGTTGTTGAACTTCCACCTATTATTTCAAATGGTTTTCTAATAATACAAGGAAGGGAACAGTGTATGTAGTTATATGTGGAGGCACGACTATTGGAAAACTTTATTTTGTGAATTATTGATGTATAATTCATGGGAAATTAATGTATTTTACTTAATTTTTATTTGGGTTAATGGCCGATGTATATGTAATTTAATTCAAGGTTATAATTTTACTTATTTATGGCTGTCTGATGTGGAATGCAATGCATGGGATGATACCACAATACATGGATGATATAAAAATTTTATGAATGGATTTTCTAACAAGTTTTATGATGACAGGTCCCATTTACAAATGGGTCATGCCCGAATCTTTTTTTTTTAAAAAGTGAATAAAATTTTGACACGTGTCATCTTTATTTATCAAAGGATTTATTAAAGAAAAACTTGTTTTATTAATATTAATTACGGCTTAATTAATTTGGGTTGTGACATGATGGTTTGTTAAAGCCCGTCATCTAATATGAGATAATCTATGATAAGACTTTGCTCCATCACAATTGATAGTGTAATATCATTTTACATGCAAATGGGGGGGTTTATATATTAATAAAGACCATTGAAATGTATTTAATCACATTAGTATTTTTAATTTCACTAGGAATCAATGATACAAAATGTTAAATTTCCTAGTTTTTATTTGATTGGCCAATACAGATATGTACTTGAGAAAAAGAAAAAATGAAACTTATTTTTTTAAGTGCAAAAACTTTTTAATTCAATTTTTTTTTTTTTTTTTTTTTGTTACTACGCTTTTATAAGAAGTCTTCAATCTATTTAAAGGCTTGGATTGTGAAATAAACCCACCATTTTACATAGGAAGTGGTGTTATCCTATCATATTTGATGGGGCGGTGTCATAGATTCTCTCTTATATGGAGAGAGAGAGAGAGAGATGTGTGGTACGTATTATAACTCTCCAAAAATTGATGGCAAAAGCTCTCCTCTCATCTCTTTCAAACACAAACACAGACGGGCCGAAAGAAATATAATCCTTGAAAAATTTCATGTACATAATGAAAAGAACGTAATGCAATTACGTGCTAAGTCTAACTTCCAAAGGCCACTTTTCCTGTGGAACACGATGATTCAGAACTCCACCAAAGATGGTCTCTTCACAGAAAGTCTAAATATCTATTCATCGATGGTGAAGTCTGGGGTTCACGGCAGTAATTACACCTTCCCATTAGTCTTGAAGGCCTGTGCGAAACTCAGTTCCATGCGAGACGGCACAAAGGTCCATTCCCATATATGTCTTCTGGGATTTCAAGCAGACGTTTTTGTACAAACAGCTCTCATTGACATGTACTCAAAATGCTCCAATTTGGGATCTTCCCGCCTAGTGTTCGACGAAATGCCAATTAAAAGTCTCGTTTCATGGAATGCCATGATTTCTGCCTACTGCCGTGATTTTCAGATCTACGAATCTCTTATGCTCTTGAGACAAATGCAGGTTCTTGGTTTGAAACTAAGCTCCACCACTTTCATTAGTCTTGTGTCGGTTTGTGCTCTCAGACAAGGCTTGTCCATACACTGTTACGTTGTCAAACTTGGACTCCACACTGACTTACCTCTATTGAACGCGGTTATGAGTATGTATGTCCGTGTTCGTCAAATTAATGCAGCTCAATCCATTTTCGATATGATGGATGAGCAATCGGTCGTTTCTTGGACAACAATGATTGGTGCTTATCTAAGTGTTGGGGATGTTGCTGAGGCATTCATTTTATTTAATCAAATGCGACTGAGTGTTAAGCCGGACTTCGTTGTATTTGTGAACCTTATTTCAGGTTGTGCGCAAGCAGGGAATCTTTTATTAGCTCAGTCGGTTCATTCTCTCATACTCAAGAGTGGATTTGATCATGAAGATCCGATTGATAACTTGCTCGTTAGCATGTATACCAAATGCAGTGACCTTGTGTCTGCTCGAAGGGTGTTTGATATGGTAAGTGAGAAAAATGTGTTCCACTGGACATCAATGATTGGAGGGTATACTCAATTTGGTTATCCTGCTGAAGCTTTGAATCTCTTTAAGAAGTTGCTGACAACAAGTGTCAGACCAAATAAGGTAACACTAGCTACAATACTTTCAGCTTGTGCCGATTTGGGATCAGTGAGCATGGGGAAAGAGATTGAAAAGTACATTTTTCGGAATGGGTTAGAATCAAGTCTGCAGGTTCAGACGTCATTAATACACATGTATTGCAAATGTGGAAACATAAAGAAGGCAAAATCAGTGTTTGAGAGGGTGTCAAATAAAGACTTGGCTGTTTGGAGTTCCATGATTAATGGTTATGCTATCCATGGGATGGGAGAAGAGGCTCTCAGTCTCTTTCATAAGATGCATAGTGAAGAAGCAATTAAGCCGGATGCCGGTGTTTACACAAGCATATTATTGGCTTGCAGTCATTCAGGATTTGTAGAAGATGGGTTGAAGTATTTTCAAAATATGCAGCAGGACTTTGGAATAGAACCCAGCATAGAACATTACTCATGCCTGGTGGATCTTCTTAGCCGAGCCGGTCATTTTGAATTGGCTTTGAAAACCATCGAAGAGATGCCTCTCCACGTGCAAGCTCAACTTTGGGCTCCATTGCTTAGTGCATGCAGGACGCATCACAACTTTAAGCTGGGGGAGTTCGCAGCTAAAAAGTTGTTATATTTGAACCCTGAAAGCACCAGCAACTATGTATTGATAGCAAATCTATATACTTCTGCAGGGAAGTATAAGGAGGCAGCTGCAGCAAGAAGGTTAATAAATGTTAGAGGATTGGTGAAAGAACCTGGTTGGAGCCAGATTGAGATCAATGGCTTTCTGCACGTATTTTTTGCAGGAGATCAGTCACATCTTCAGTCGGTTGATATCTATTGTAAGTTGGAAGAGCTAAATGCCAAGCTTCTAGAAGCTGGGTATATTGCAGAAACAGAGATGGTGACTCAGGACTTGGAGAAGGAAGAGAAGGAGGAGGCACTGAAGGTTCATAGTGAGAGACTGGCCATTGCATTTGGCCTCATTAGTACTGAGGCAGGTACCACTCTAAGGATCATCAAGAACCTGCGAACTTGTAGTGATTGTCACTCCGCCCTGAAAATCATCTCAAAGATTACATGCAGGCATCTAATAGTGAGAGATGGACACCGCTTTCATCATTTTGAGTCTGGATCTTGCTCATGCAAGGATTTCTGGTGATTTTACATCTCCTGTGCCAACTATTAGCTTGACACATTTTTTGAATCAACATAAAGTTGAGGGCTTCCACTATGAAGAGATGGCATGCTCTTAAGGTCGAGTTTGAGTATGATGGTAAGTGTCAGCCAAGGAATTTGCTACATATTACTTTTAATAATCGCATATCTTTGCGGGAATGAAAAAAAAAAAAAGAAAAAAAAAGAAAGAGATAACATGACTTGGAGACACTGAAATATTAATTCATCCTTTTCTCACAGAATTTAACTGAAAGGTAACATGCTCATGTAATGTCTGAAGCAAGGACAGACAGTCCATATTCAAAATCTGAATTTGGTGAAGGTAACCTTCCAAATTTCATATGTTGCAAATTTATTTAATAATATTTTGCTGCGTAGCCTTGAAATCTTTAGTCACACTAGAAAATCTTCAGTCTGCAGCACTTGATAAAAGGCCATATATTACATTGACTGATATTTAACCTTTTTCATTCCTTTTTCCTCAGATTATCCTCGTATATACTTTGATCTATGCTCGAAGGTTTCGTTGAGTGAAGTCTGGATGTACATAAATTGGTACTTTGTAAAGTAATTCATAGAATATGCTGCAGGATCGGTTTTGAAACTCTTGGGTTACTTTTGCACCGGAGCTTTTAACTTTTACAGAGTGAAATATCAGTATCCGAATCAATTGGTTATAGTAACTGGCGTATCATTTGCAGGCACTCTGAGATCCCTCACCTTTTGCCTTAGCCTAAAAAAAACGGGAGATTCCTCACCTCTCTCCAACGATGGTAGTTACGGAAAATGTAAATTGAATCATATAAATAACAGTGATCTCTCCTTTGTAGAAATATTTTTAAAATAGAGATTTTATTTTATTTTATTTTATAGGTCCTCTTCTCTTTATGCATCCATGTCCCCTTCAAGGAGGAGTTGCATTAACCAGCTAACTAGCTTGTTAATCGACAATGTGATTATCTCATTAGCATTAGTTGTCAGTTATTAGTAATTAATTGGCCGGTTCGCTCTGTCTCCATAAAATATAACACCATTGGGCCACACATGGGTGATAACAGTATGACACCAACACTGCGACACCATTGCAGTCGGGTAACGATAGTATGATATGATTGATACGCCCTGATGAACTCTCTCTCTCTCTACTCGCTCTCTCTCTCTCTCAACAAGTGAGTAGATTAATACCACTAGACTATCATATCATCATTGGCGAACTCTTTTTGACATGCCTTGTGAACCGACTTCAAATTCAGCAATTTGATGTGCCAGGCACTATTGTATACAAGTACTGAGATCTACAATGTGGCACTAAGATGGCTCTAAGAAAGTGCCTAAATACTGGTTGAGGAAAATCCACCATCAACAGTGTTTGTAAGCTTGATCAATGGAAAAATTCACAGGTCATTGTTTCAGATTTTTCCAGTGAAAAACCTCTTTGAACTTCTAAGACTGCCAAAAAAAAAAAAAAAGAGTGAGTAAGTTTGGACTTCTATGACTATAGAAAAGGTTTGCAACTGTGGTTGGATGTAGAGGGTGGGGTTACCAAAAGGCCCTCAATAGTTCTTAAAATACAAACATAAATTAAGAGTGAAGTTGTCATCTGATCAAAGAATCTTAAAATTAGGATTTAGGTTAGTTAGAATTTTAGGGCTAAAATTTTGGGACTTTTAAAATTCTTTGATCAAATGACAACTTTACCCTTAATTTGTGTTTGTGTTTAAAAACAGTTGAGAGCCTTTCGATAACCCACCGTCTACATCCAACAAAAATTGCAAACCTTTTCTATATTAGTATAGAGTATAGATAACTGTCTTTCTGAGGTTTCTATAATGTCATGAGGAAAGACAGTAACCAATTTTTAAAAAGCTCTTGCTAGATCTCATGTTTCTCTCCTTGTAAGTCCTAACTTCACTGGACCACATCAGGTGGTGACAAACTCCACTCATTGACTGACAACAAAGCAAGATGTTAGATTTCAGGCCACGTCATTAAACCTACAAAGAAGAATGACGACATCAACACCGTTAGGGCGTCCGCCAAGCTGAGCTTTGCACCATGAATGGAAAAACTCAAAATTTGAATTTAAAATTTTTAAACAAAAACCCAAGTACAAACAATTCTCTTCTTTCTCTTCCCTCCTTACTCTTCTTCATTTCCTGCGTTTTTTTTCTTCTTCTAATGCCACTATTGCAAACATGGAAGACCTTTTCAGATATAGATGGTGTTTGATAAAAAACCTAAATGAAAAGGTAAAGTGTTTACCCATGTACTTATATTGGATTAGATAGCGCCTAGCTTTGCATCTAGCATAGTCATTATCTTGAAACTTTGCATCAAACATGATCAATGCGTTTGAAATCGTTGTCAATGCCAGCAATGGTGGCTTCCAAAAAAAGAAGACGAAGGAAATGAAGAAGATAGAGAGAAGAAGGCAATGAGACACATACAGTCAGTCATCGGCAATGGTGGTTTACATCGGACTGGGACACAGCTCCGATTGAGGAAGAAAGAGAGAGAGAAGAGGGAAGAAAAGAGAGACTGGTTCAGATTTGTGTTTACCTGGATTTTTGTTCAAAATTTTTGAAACCAAATTTTGTATTTTCCTGCTGATGAAGGAAAGTTGAGCTCGGCGGAAGACTTTAACGGCATCACCCTTTGCTGCAGATTTGATGATGTGGATTGACATCTAATGCCTGCCTGGTTGTTAATCAATGAGTGGAGCTTATCACCACATGGCAATTGGTGACGTGGTGGCAAGTTTCCACCGAATACCTTCTCAAACTTCTAACACCTCTCTTCCTATTTCTCCTCACTCACCTATAATTCTCTCTCTCTCATGATAATTTTTCTCTCATCGCACTCTTAAACGCCTCACACCTCTGTTTTTTTCTTTTTTTTTTCTTTCGTGAATTCTTCTGTTTTTGTTCTTCTCCATTGATTGGAAAGATTCTACACTTTCCTTTTGTTCATTTTAAGAATTTAGACTAGAGAATGGAGCAATTATGAGCACTACTACATGGAGCGACCCATAAGGGGAAAACCGTGAGATGACTGATGGAGGTCTTTTTTTATTGGTGGATTTCAATTTCACCATTACTAATAAAATAGACTAAGCCAAATACACTCAATTTGCATAAACATGAAAGCAACATTCTTGCGCGCGGTTTGTGGGATATGAAAGAGATTTCCGCGATGACACGAAGAGGAAGAATCATTCTAAATACGGAATTCTTCGTGGGAAGTACGAGAAGCAAATGGCGACGAGAAAAGGTACAAATTTGATGATCCTAATATGAATTTTTTTTAACCAGAAATTCTCATAGAATCGTTTCAAAATTGGTGACTTTAATGGAATCGTTTCAAAATTGGTGACTTTAATGGATACCGACTTGATTTTTTATTCTAATTGGAATTGAAAGGGGTTTGAATAATTGCAAGCTTTTGTTGGGATTTGCACATGAGATCATAGATCAAAATTGCATTTTACGCTACGTATGATAGGTTATATTTGAGATATCTAAATTTTCCCCCAAACAAGTTAGGTGCCTTTAAGTGAACTAGTTGGTGCACACGTGCGTTGCACGTGTACAACCATCAACACCATAAACATGAAAACATCAATGAAGTCAATATATATGTGGAGAGAGAAAGAGAGAGAGTACCTTTACAAAGCCAACTACTCTAGTAGTCAAAGGAAAGAGTAAAATCATACCAAGATGTAATATAGAAAAATTGAACAAGATAAGAAATATATACATACATATAGATGAAAAAAAAAAAGAAAAAAAAAAAAAAAAAAAAAAAACACCTCCACTCGAATCACAAAACCAAGCTCCAAACCATGGCCCAAAACCCCAAACCACTTGATGGTTTTCATGATATCTTTACACAATTAAGATATTTGGTCAAGGAAAAATAGATGATGAACCCTATCGATAAAAGCAGGATCAACACCTGTATTCATGAGAATATTATCAAACCAAAATCTAAAACTTGCAAACTCAACTACACATAATTGAAAATAAAAAGTGAAAAAATTCATCAGTTGTACAATACGAAAGTTGAGGATGAAGGTTGATATATATACTTAGGGGCAGATGCACTAAGGTGTATCTATGCACACAAGCAACCGATTAAAAAAAAAAAATTTTAATTTGAATAAGTAATTTTATTTAAATTTACTAAAGTGCTTTAGCCTCCTTTAAATAAAAATGTTTAATTTTGATTAATCTTGGTTAAATTTACTAATGTATACCACTTCTATTCAGTCATGTCAATGTATGGTCCTACCTTTCTCTATTTCCAATCTAACTCTTTGTAAAAAAAATTTACTATTTAAAATAAGTGCAACCACTAAAAAAAATTTATGGATCTGCTTCTATATATACCTACACCAAAGATGTAGATACGATGGTTAGTCCATCGACAACATTTGGTCATATAGACTCAAAGAAAGTACTAAACCATTTATTTTTGTAAAAGCCTATAGGACCCAATATCTTTGGTTGTGTAGTGGCATCTAGGCACAAACTCTTTTCACAAGTTCTTAGAGTGCAATGAAGTCCTTAGCATACTGTTGAGCCCATCCCTTGCAAAAATTCCTCTGCTGCATAGCTCATTTCCATATCATGCATCCACACACACACGTAGAAATAAGTAACATAAAAGTTTGTATTTTTAGTTAATGAACTTGGAATAATAAAAATATAATTACCAAATCCACATGAATCAATCTTGTATCCTTCTGAGATGGTCTAATTCATGAGATCACAGTCATTTAGCAAGTTCTAGTAGCCTAGCCTAAGAGTCTTTTCATCCTTTTTTTTGCTTCCCAAAGAGGGCATTCAAGGTCTGCTGACATAGCATCTAAGCAAACAAATTGAATCAGGCAAGTTTTTTAAATTAGTAAGCGCCTTGGTAAATAAATCAAAAGGTCTTGCTTGATTTACCTCGTTTTTAAATTGATCCCATCCCATATTTCCATATTGAGGCAATATTTGTTGAACCCAAAATACTATCTTTCATTTTTGAGGCATCTCTTTTAACAAATTTAAAAGAATTGATAGTGTCACTGGACCAAACAGTGTCAAAATATATGTCAACTTTTGGGATTTCCCTATGCTTTAAATATGATGACATAACACTCTTAAAGGGAAATAGGGGTTGAAATAAAGAGAAGATATATGTTAACAAATGATAAGAAGGTAGCTATGACAAATTAAAAATAAGATTTGATATGTTTGTGAGAAAATATATGTTAACAGAGATTTGATATGTTTGTTGACAATAGCCATATAAATATATATAAAAAAAATCACACAAAATATAAAATTGCAAGGAAGAAAACCTTAAAGGTTTTGACATAAAAGAAATAGAAGTAAAGACAAAAGCTTACCAAACCAGTGGGCACGGGCAGTGAGTTCGAATCCTTTAATTGAATGCCCCGTCAAAGCTTCTCTTCCCAGGGACGTTGATCCACGCTACAGAATTGCAAGAGGACAGAAAGGGAAAAAAAAGGAACTTGCACACTTTTATATGTCAAAGAAGGGTAAGAATATAACTAACATAGGCCTCAAAGGAGAAAGCTCCACTGAGTGATTTTGTCGAACACCTCTAGCGAGCATTCCTTAGAAAATTGTAGAATGTTAAGGAATTGGAGTGGCAAAGTACGGAGTAGGAGAGAATGAAGATTTACCTGTAGAACCGAACCACTTAGAAGAATGATGACTTCATAAATTTTCTTTCTACCCTTAAACTTCTGGAGAGAGAAACAAAGTTTTAGAGAGAGATCAAAGGAATCAACGTACTGTGTTTGCAGTAAGCATGGCCTCTTGCATGGTAATCTTTTGTTCTTTGAAGATTTACCGCCACTCTTTGAAGCAGAGGAAGACCCAATGCTTTCATTCCGTGATCAATATGTTAGGGTTTTACAATTTTTATGTTGTTTTTCTATTTATGTTTATGGAATTATTGTTTCCATTTCCTTTAAATTCCTATTTGTGTTTTATTTATTAAGGTATGTGTTTTAGAATTATAGTTTTCATATTGCTATATTTCCTATATATGTAGAAGGGTGGGTACTTGTGTATTTAAAAATTAAAATAAAGGTATATTAGCCAATCAAAAGTTCTTCTTACATTCATCTTTTTATAGGTAGTATAGATTGAATATGCCCGTGTTCCTTGTATGCTATCTTGTTTGATTTTCCCCTTACTCTAGGGTTTAAACTTCAAATTAGTTTGAAATGTTTTGCTTGGAATGGTAATATCTAGTTGTGAGCGCCGTGTCCTTTCACCACGCCGGCTCGAGAGTACGCCACTAACCGCGGACGATTAGGGCGGAGAGGGAGTCGCCACCCGATTTTGGCCTCGGGAACCGATTGACCCCTAGCAAGGGCCCAACTCGTCATTACCAAAAGAATCAAGGTTCGGAGCTAGGGTACGCGGACGGGAAGGTGTTAGGCACCCGTCTGCGCTTGGCTAAAACCCGGCCTCACACACACTTATTGGCTTTAATTAAAAAGGATTTAATTGAACTTGACTGCTATACAGACACTTGTGTAAAATCAGATAATAGCATGCAATGATGAAAGATAAAGAAGGATTTAAAGAGAAATATTTGAGCATATACACACATACAAGAGAAAGGAGGTGAAGTTAACAGAGGACTTACACTGCCTGTACTGCCTGTAACAGAGAAAAGAGGATTAATCAAAAAAAAATAAGGTCATGCACGTACGTGCATATTCAAGGCACGTACGTGCATGTCCTGAATAAAACTTATATAATCGATGTAGAAATACAAATTTCAACCTACTGTGCGACTATCATGCCTAAGTGACAATGCGAATGATCAGGGTATGTACGAAAACCATCTAAACATGCTTTGAAAGCATAAGAAAACAACCTAGATCTAAATGTTGAGATATGATGTGTACAAAAGAGATGCTAGAGGACCTATTTTAGATCTATGAACGCAAAAAATGAATTAATGTTAAGTCTAAATGCATCATATATTCAGGCATTAAATGAAAAGATGCATAAGATATACATTTCATGCGATATCATAAATATTCTTATCACATCATTGAAGGAAAACGAAATTGAGGATTAAGAACCGTTACCCTCAGGCTCGGGCAACAGCAATTCCTTCACAAGCGTGCCTTCCGAACTCCTCGTAGACACAGCCGTTAGTCTCAGGGTTTCTAGAATGGTGGTTTCGTAGCCGAAGTTCGGATCCCTTCTCTCGAATGGAAGCGGGGTATTTATAGGCGGGGATTAGGGTTTGATTCGGGGGTTTCTAGGGTTTCTCAGCCGCCACTGAGCAGCTGTCAGCGTAGGGGCTGCATAAGGTAAGAAACAATTTCGGAGGGAAGCGATGGGATTCAAAAAAAGGGGATCATGATCGTACGTGCTTGGTATATGCACGTACGTGCATATCCCATGCACGTACGTGCATAGGGTATCAAATTGTTATCCCAGGCCTGCTGTGTCCTCGTGAATCCTTCGGGCGTGCTTGCGATGGTCCGTTGGCTACTGCCCTTCATCATTGGGTCTCAGAAAGTGGCTTGAGGTGTCAAGTGGTACAAAATGGGGTGTTAACAGTTTGCCCCTTCTTTTGATTTTGCTCGTGCAATGAACAAAATTAAAAGACCCGGAAACACTCATTTTGGACCAATTGGCTCATGCAAACCTTAAATGATACAAATGCATGTATGAAAGGTCAGATCAGGGGAAGTTCCCTACTTCCTACGTACCTCTTAACGAGGATCAGACCTACCGTAGTTCATAGTGTATAGTGGTACCTTTCCGGGGCAATCGGAAGGTAATGCGTGGCTTCCGGGGAATCCAGCATTTTGAAATTTGTGGGGTAAATTCCAATTAAATTCGGGTTGATTTAATTCCGAATTGAAATTCGCGGATGAATTCCAATTAAATCCGGGTTGATTAAGTCTCGAATTGAAATTCGCGGGGTGAATTCCAATTAAATCCGGGTTGATTAAATTTCAAATTAAATCCGGGCTGATTAAATCTCGAATTGAAATTCGCGGGGTGAATTCCAATTAAATCCAGGTTGATTAAATTTCGAATTTGAAATTCGCGGGGTGAATTCCAATTAAATCCGGTTTGATTAAGTCTCGAATTGAAATTCGCGGGGTGAATTCCAATTAAATCCGGTTTGATTAAGTCTCGAATTGAGATTCGCGGGGTGAATTCCAATTAAATCCGGGTTGATTAAATTTCGAATTGAAATTCGCGGGATGAATTCCAATTAAATCCGGGTTGATTAAGTCTCGAATTGAAATTCGCGGGGTGAATTCCAATTAAATCTGGGCTGATTAAGTCTCGAATTGAAATTCGCGGGGTGAATTCCAATTAAATCCGAGCTGATTAAGTCTCGAATTTGAAATTCGCGGGGTGAATTCCAATTAAATCCAGGCTGATTAAGTCTCGAATTGAAATTCGCAGGGTGAATTCCAATTAAATCCGGGTTGATTAAGTCTCGAATTGAAATTCGCGGGGTGAATTCCAATTAAATCCGGGCTGATTAAGTCTCGAATTGAGATTCGCGGGGTGAATTCCAATTAAATCCGGGCTGATTAAGTCTCGAATTTGAAATTCGCGGGGTGAATTCCAATTAAATCCGGGTTGATTAAGTCTCGAATTGAAATTCGCGGGGTGAATTCCAATTAAATCCGGGTTGATTAAGTCTCGAATTGAGATTCGCGGGGTGAATTCCAATTAAATCCGGGTTGATTAAGTCTCGAATTGAGATTCGCGAGGTGAATTCCAATTAAATCCGGGTTGATTAAATTTCGAATTGAAATTCGCGAGATAAATTCCAATTAAATCCGGGTTGATGGAAGGGATATGAGTTTAGATTGGTTGATTACTGAGTCGAACCGCAAATAAATCTGCAATTGAAGCCCATGATCGCACGTGCCTCGGTTACAATCGCACGATCAGGCCCTATGCACGTACGTGCATCCGGTTTTCGCAGGTATTCAAAGAGACTCCCCCAAACGGCGTCGTTTTCAATGCATGGTTATGGGGTAGTTCAAAAGGCGCGAAAACGCCTATAAACTTGCACCCACGTCCCATACTCCTCACGTACACTCCTACAAACCAAGAGACCTTACATCTCCCATCCTCACCTCCTGCTTCTCGATCTCATTCGAGCATACTCATGGCGCCCAAACGTCAACGCACAACGGCGAAGGCGAGCACCTCAGGTGCCGCACCGGCGAGGGACCCGACGAGCTAGGGAGGCCCGCGATTCAGAGGTGGCGCCCCCAGCCTCACTTCCGACATAGCGAGGGTGGCATTCTCCTTCGTCCCACCGAGCACGCCTCCCATCTTGCCGCGTTAGGCCGAGTAAGTGTTTATTTCCGCAATGTTCATTTCATTTCTGGTTACCGAGACGAAACCTTGACTTTGGGTTATCACGAAAACAAATGTGAGGGGGTAAAATCAGGGGATTTGGTGGGATGTTACCGAAATGGAAGAAGAACTGGAAAAAACCCAGCTAAAGGCACGTACGTACGTACCGAATGCGCATACGTGCGTCTTATGCGTGCGCACGTGTCTTTATCCGGACTTAACCCACCTTCTCCCAATCAATCGTGGAATAGGACACATTCGAGCTTCTTCGAGGCTCGAAAAGGACGGGAGGGGGTTGGAATCTCATGGATTTGTGCGGGCGTAACTGGAAACACAAGGGGCAACAACCTGATGCACGCACGTGCTTATGGCATACACGTACGTGCTTGGCCCTTTTTTTTTTCTTTTTTTTTTTTCGTGCAACGAACGTGGGGTGGGATCCAAAAAAAAAGAGGCAAAAATGGTCACAGGCACGTACGTGCCTTCTTGATGCACGTACGTGCTTTAGGCATGTACGTACGTGCCTGCTGTGTTTTCCTCCTTATTTTCGGATTTTTTTCCTTTTTATTCTACTGCAAATATACATACCTGTACTGTGCTTACCTGGTTTCACCTTGTGCAACAGTTGCCCAAGCTGCCCGTCACCCGTGGAGGCGTGGCGAACGCGAAGGCGTGGTGGGCTTGTCTCACAGCGGAGACGAAGGCCCTAGTTACCGGTGCTGGTTTTGGGACGGTGATCTCAGGACTGGTGGATGACAGCGACCGGGCTTTCGTTCACTGCGTGGCTGAGAGGTGGTGGGACACCACCCATACTTTCCATATTGCTGGCCGGGAGCTGACCTTGACCCCCTACAACTTCTACCGCCTCACCGGCCTGCGTATGGATGGCCTTCCGCTTCCTTTCGACCACGAGGAGGGCGAGAGGGAGAGACTCTCCCAGGAGCTTTTGGGGATTGAGTATGACAACGCCTCCATCTTCATCTTGGACATCTATGACCGTATGTCCACCCAGGGGCAGGGTACAGCCGCCCAGCGGATCCGGATGGCGCGCGGGTATTTGATGTTTCAGATAGGGGGCTATCTGTCCCGAATGCGGCGCAGACAGTCCCTTTTGGCTGGTTGCTGGCCTTGAGGGACTTAGGGAGGGCTCGCGAGTTCAGCTAGGGGGCGGCGGTGTATGGCCATGTGATCTCGGCTATGGACTCGCTGAGTCGGATGGCTGTCTAGTCCATGGTTAGCCACTGGCGGGTCTGGGCGGTATATATCCCTTCATTTTCTTCCTCTTTTGTTTCTTTTCTCTTTTTCCTTAACCGTCATCCCATATTGGCTTCTTATCACATCTACTTGTGCAGCTTTGGGCAGATCGGTACTTCCGCGTGGATCCGGATTCCCCCGTCGACAAGCACGACTATTGGAGCTCCCGTCGCTTCCTGGACGAGCTGACCGTTGATCGGGTAAGTCCTATTCCACTTTAATGGTACGGTTGGTAGTATTATACTCATGTATTCACCCTATTACTGCTTTTCCACAGATCATCCCGCGCCCCTAGGAGGGCACCCCCGCACGCGCCCCTGCTGAGTGGGATGCTGTTGCCTTGACGCTCTCCACCCTATCCACGGTGTTCGAGTGCCCTGGGGTCTGCTCCTTTTATCTTGCGGAAAGGGTGGTATGGCAGATTGCTGACATGGGTGCGGGTGGTCCTCCGGTCCCAGTGGATCCTCCCCGTTTTGTCGCTATCCCTGCTGAGGCGACATCGAAGTGACCTGGCTGCCTGGCGGGCCATGATCCCCTACACGGATCGCCTATCTGCCGAGGAGATCGACTATGCCTCCTTTGCGCGGGAGCGATTGATGGGCAGCATCTTTGTTGCGCCGGTATGTATACCCTTTCCTGAGTCTTGTTAATTTCCCCTCTCTGCTTTCTTTTAACACCTGTGCTTGACTTCTTTCCACAGGCTGCTCCTGTTGCAGATGCGCCTACTGGGTTGGCCCCCATCATGCCGGGGTGGAGCGTGCCCTTTCATGTCACACCTTATTTAGCCATGGAGGAGGATATCCCCAGGCTAAACAGGTGCATTGGGTACCCGATGGCTGAGGGTACTAGGCCGGTGAGTTTCCAAGTTCCTGCATTTGTTAGTTTTCACACATATATACAAGTAAAGCATGCATGTCCTAACGATTGCCCCTTGCTTTTCTACTCGCAGCTCACCCGTGAGGAGTCTTCGACACTTTTACGGATGGTGGGGAGCCTGAAGGTTATGGTCACATCTCTCTCGCGCAGACTAGTGATCGCGGAGCAGGCTCCTGCTGGAGAGGACTGGGATGGCTTCGGGGCCGATGATGACAGCGGCGACGGCGATGGTGGTGATGACGGCGATGGTGCTGATGGTGGCGATGATGGTGGTGATGACAGCCCGCCAACCTCTCCTGCCCAGACACCTTTATATATTCCGCGTTGATGTATTTGTTTTGGACACTTGGGGATACTTATTTATTTTTTGGACATGTACTCATTTCTCCCTCCCTTTCTGTAGATTTGGACATGTACTCATTTCTCCTTCCCTTTCTGTATATTTAGATATGACTGTTACCCTTCTTTTATGGCTGTGATATATCAAATATGGCTTGTTTTTCTCTTTTTCCTTTTCTTGTATGCCGCGATGTTCGCCATTTTTCCTTTTCCATTGCGCTAGGATAAATAGCAAGCCGTTTAATACAGGGAGATCACCCCAAAAGGCCTCACACGACAGCAACAAGACCGTAAAATCGAGAAAAGGGGACGAAAACATGCGAAAAGGGTTCTGGGCATGTACGTGCACAGGCCATGCTCGTACGTGCACAGGCCATGCTCGTACGTGCATGGCTTATGCTCGTACGATCATGGGGCCTTCACTTTCCTTTTTCTCGAACTTCGTCAATTTGGCAACTTTTTCTGCATAAAACGAGCCCCCTTCTTCGTTCTTCTTCACTGAAACCCTACGATGGAAGACCCTAAGTTTTTCAAAGACATAAAACGATGGCTCTTGTCCTTTGACAACCGAGCTCAGGATGATTTCAAAGAAGCTTTCGGCCTCCCATGCTTGTTTGACTACTGTCGAGTGAAAATCAACTATACTTTTCTTCTCGTTGCTTCAGAATACTGGAAACCAACCCGCCACGTCTTCCGATTCAATCTGAATGAGCTGTGCCCCACACTTGAAGATTTTGGCGGTATCATAGGGTGGATTAGCTTCAATGGCTTGCTTCTTCCCTCTGTCGACAAGGTCCCTGCTGCAAAGGTGGCTCAGTTCCTGGGCCTTTCCGTGCGAATGGTGCAAGGGTGGACTTCGAGTTTTAAGGTGGACGTGGCGAAACTCGCCGAATATTTCGTGTCTCGTCCTATGCCTCCTGCTGGCCAGGCTCGGGTCTATTACCTGCGCGCGGCGTGCTTCTGTGCTCTTGCCGCCCTCTTTTTCAGAGATGAGTCATCGAGTCTGGAGACTTTTATTGTGCGCATGATCCCGGAGATCAAGAATTTCAACCCCAGCATGGTTGTCTTGGCAGATACTCTGAACGGGCTCGATCGCGTGGCGCGGAGCGACAGTTTCTCCTTTGGTGGCAGCCCTCTTCTTCTACAGGTTTCTTTTTCTTCTCAGATTTTTTTTTTTTTTTTTCAATGCCATGATCGTACGTGCATTGTCCATGCACGTACATGCATAATCCATGTACGTACGTGCACGGTCTGTTGACCCTTCTACCTTTACTCTTTTGTGATGCAGATTTGGTTGTTCGAACGCCTAAAACTGGTCGAAGACCCTGCCATGAGTATCTGGACATATCACCCGCAGCACTATCGTCATAGGAAGGTCACCAAACCCTTCCCAAATGTCGAGCAAGCCCGGGATTTGCTAGAATCCATATCCTGCCACAACATTCGCTGGCTCTGTCCTTGGTGGAGGACCTCTTATGCCGGTCGAAATCTGATCCTTCCTCACAGCGTCATGCTGATTGGTCTTAAGGAGGTTTCTTTCTATTCCCCTATACGCATCCGCCGTCAGCAAGGGCTACGCCAGGATCCGATCAAATGGGGTCACCTTAGTTACACCTGCCCCTGGAAACCCAACCATGTGGATCGTGTGGAGAATGACTGGTATAGCAAGGCAGTGTATCGGGCCGTCACCCCCTCTGAAGTGATTAGCCCCCCTTGGGTCCTACTATAACTGGCTGTTTACTGACATGGCGAGAGAGGAAAAGGAAGAAGAAGAACACAAGAGGAAAAGGGAAACAGAGGTCGAAACAGAGGCGAGGAAGAAGTGAACTTGACTATCCCCCGTTCCCCTATCAATTATTGTACCCCTGCATTTGCTTTTAATCCCTTATGAGTTAATGAATAAGCATCAGAAAGATGTAATGATTTTCCCCAATCAATAAAAAACTATTATTATTAATTTGAGCACTTAGTACTTTGCCAAATTGTCACTACTCTGCCTATACATAATATTTACGGAGTCTGTCCATATTAACTGGGTTCACCAACTCGTTCCCGTCACCATCCATTAACTTGACCGCACCACCTGGGTAAATTGTCTTGACAACGTAGGGCCCTACCCAATTTGGCTTGAACTTCCCTCGAGGATCGAACACAGGCGCTCTAAATTCCTTAAGAACCAAGTCCCCTTCCTTCAGGTTCCGCGGCCTGACCCTTTTATTGAAAGCCCGGGCTATTCGTCGTTGATAACCTTGCACATGGTACAATGCTTTGAGCCTTTTTTCCTCTAATAGTGCCAGCTGTTCATATCGCTCTCTCGCCCATTCTACCTCCGGAATCTGACTTTCCAATGCAACTCTAAGGGACTGCACTTCCAGCTCTACGGGTAACACGGCTTCCATTCCGTATACCAAGGAATAGGGCGTAGCGCCTGTGGAAGTTCTCACGGACGTCCGATATCCCCATAATGCATAAGGAAGCTTCTCCACCCAATCCTTGTAGGTTACTGCTGTTTTACTGAGGATGGTTTTGATGTTCTTGTTGGCAACCTCCACAGCTCCATTAGTCTGGGGTCTGTAGAGTGAAGATTTGTGATGCTGGACACCGAATCTTGTGAATAACTTCTTGACCTCATCTTCGAAATGCGTTCCGTTATCTGAAATAATCTCATGGGGTACTCCATACCGGCAGATTATGTTGGTTTCGATGAACTTGGCCACATGTTTCGATTTCAACTCTATATATGCTGCCGTTTCTACCCATTTGGTAAAATAATCGATTGCTACCAGGATATATTTATACCCACCAGTTACAGATGGCTTAATCTCTCCGATGATGTCTATTCCCCATACTGAAAATGGCCAGGGAGATGCCAGTTGATGCAACTCCACCGGTGGCATGTAGTTTGCACTGGCGTACACTTGGCATTGATGGCACTTTCTAACGTACTGCACACAGTCAGTTTCCATAGTTGTCCAGTAATACCCCAACCTTAGCAGCTTCTTGACCAACATCCTTCCATTCATGTGTGATCCACACTCCCCTTCATGCACCTCCTTCATGAGTGTTTCCCCCATGCGTCGATCTACCCAGAGGAGGTGTATCCCATCATAGGACCTTTTGAATAATTTCCCTCCGCAGATGATAAACTGCGTGGCGAACAGCCTTAACGCCCTACGATCCTTCTTATTGGCATTTTCCGGGTACTCCCCTTTTTCCAAGAGGTTCCAAACGTCAAAGTACCAAGGGTGCCCATCATCTGGCTCTCCATCAATTACCAAAATCCCTTCTTCATGTGTGGGTCTAAACTTCTGTTGGACGGTCAATGGCTCTATCTGGGTTCCAGCGGGCATTTGAATCATGGAAGCCAGGGTAGCCAAGGCGTCGGCGAATTGGTTGTGAGCTCGGGGTAAGGGTGTGAAGGTTATTTTCCGGAATTTCTGGGTCAGTTTCTCTAGATAGCCTTGGTAAGGCTTCAGGTGTTCTTCTCGGGTTCTCCATATTCTCTGTACTTGAGATATCACTAAGGCTGAATCCCCATATACCTCCACTTCTTCGACTCCCAACGCCAACAAGGCTTCTAGTCCGGCGACACATGCCTCATATTCTGCCGTGTTATTGGAGTTCTGAAAGTTCAACTTTATCGATAGTGGCATGTGAGAACCATCAGGAGCTATTAGCAGAACCCCTACCCCATCTCCATACTGGTTCGAAGCCCCATCGAAATACATTTTCCACGCCTCGTCACACTCGACAACTAGAAGGTTCTCGTCGGGAAATTCATCGTTAAGTCCATATCCCAGGATTGGGTGTTCAGCTCAATACTCGGCAACGGCCCCTCCTTTAATAGACTTTTGTGTCACATATACAAGTTCAAATTCTGCCAATAAAATCAACCACCTGAGATAGACGACCATTCAAAGCCGGTTTCTCAAACAAGTATTTAAGCGGATCCATTCTTGCCACTATCCACACCTCGAAATTTAGCAGAATGTGCCTCAGCTTCTGCATAGCCCAAACCAAAGCGAAACAGGACTTCTCTATCGCATTGTACTTCGCCTCGTAACCTTGTAGCTTCTTGCTTAGGTAATAGATCGCATGTTCAATACCACGATCATCCTCTTGCGCCAACATGCTTCCTAAAGCTTCCTCAAAGATGGACAGGTAGAGCAACAAGGGTTTACCAGGGCGTGGAGGAACCAATACCGGGGGATTCAGGAGATATCTTTTGATGGCTTCGAAAGCTTATTGACATTGCTCATTCCATTCCTTAGGTTCCCCCTTCCTAAGTAGTTTGAAAATGGGCTCACAGGTGCGAGTTAACTTGGCTATGAAACGGCTAATGTACTGTAATCGCCCCAAAAACCCCCTAATCTCCTTCTCTGTTTTTGGCGGTGGCATTTCCAAAATCGCTTTGACCTTCGTTGGATCGACTTCGATGCCCCTGCTACTCACAATGTACCCCAACAGCTTCCCTGACGTGACCCCGAATGTGCACTTCTGCGGATTCAACCTTAAACTGTACTCCCGAATTCGTCCGAAGAACTTCCTTAAATTCCCCAAATGCCCTTCTCGAGTTTCTACCTTGACAATCATATCATCGACATACACTTCCACTTCCTGATGCATCATATCGTGAAGTAGTGTGGTAGCCATCCTCTAATATGTAGTTCCGGCGTTTTTAAGTCCAAATGGCATTACCGTGTAACAATACGTCCCCCACCCAGTTGTGAAGGTGGTCTTAGTCATATCTGCCGGTGCCATCTGTATCTGGTTATATCCTGAGAATCCATCCATGAATGACATTAGAGCGCTCCCTGCTGTGTTATCCACTAATACATCGATGTGAGGTAGGGGGAAGTCATCCTTAGGGCAAGCTTTGTTAAGATCCCTGTAGTCAATGCACACCCGCACCTTTCCATCCTTCTTTGGTACCGGAACGATGTTGGCTATCCAATCCGCCTGATCTACTGTCTTGATAAACCCTACTTTTAATAACTTAGTCACCTCTTCCTTAACCTTTAACGACCATTCTGGCGCCATTCTTCTTAGTTTTTGTTTGACAGGCCTTGCTCCCTCCCTAATAGGAATGTGATGCTGTGCTATAGCAGGGTCGATTCCAGGCATGTCCTCATAAGACCAAGCGAACACATCAGAAAACTCCTGCAGCAAAGCTGTAAGATCCGTACGTTCTTGCATGGACAGAGTAGAGCCAATTTGAATTTCCTTAATTTTCTCATCAGTGCTTATATTAATAATGATAGTTTCTTCTTTAATAGGTTCAATTTTCACATCTTGATTTTTATTAATTAGCTCATCTGGGTCTAAAAGATCATGCATTTGTGCAATTTGATTGTTAGGGGACACAGCAGAGTAAGCAGAATCAAATTTCTTTGAATTATTGGAAATTACATCGGTGGACAACTTAAACCCATACCCCGACCCGGACTCAGACTTAGACCCAACCCTAGACTTCTCCTGAGTAGGCTTATTAATTGCCTTGACACCATACGTGACCCTAGCCGCACATTCCCAGATCCAGGTGCTAGTATCCCCATCAGCCACAACAATAAGCTTGGTAGGGACGGTCTCATCAGTCAGAGAGAACACTTCTTCGCCATACTTAGGTGACAATAGGACCTTCCAGCTTGTCTGATCCACATTTTCTGCCCAGTCTCGCTCTTCACTTTCTTCCTTGTCTGTATCTTCCAGGTTCAATTTCTCACTAAAGAATACCTCCAACCCAGGCTTTCTTTCTCCACTCCTTCGGTCTATCCATGGCTCAGGAAATCCGCAATAGGGGAAATCTTCTCCTTCCTTCACAAAATTACCATTGAGAGTTTTTCCATTCTTGGGGACGCATTTGTCATCTTCTTCAGTGTACCCTAGCCCTTGCCAGTCGGTTTGCATGCGGAAATCCGGGAACTCAGCTATCCCTTCTCCCCTTCGACCCAGCCCCATCCCAGGCATATACCCCAGCTTCCTCATGATGTGAGTCACGATATGGCTAACCCCCTCCCCAAAGTCGGGAGACACCTTCTCTCTTTCAGTTTCCTTTCTTTCAATCACTTGTACCAGCTCAAAACCTCTCCATTCCAACTCTCCGCTTTCTTCCTTTACCCCCGATATTTGCCCGGTTATTTCTCCGTCCCCATGGATCACTAGAACTCCTTCATCCCAAGGCAATTTTATTTTCTGGTGCACGATCGAGGGAACAGCTTGCAAAGGGTGTAACCAAGTTCTTCCCAACAGCAGGTTGTAGTTGGCGGGAATGTCCATGACGCAGAATTCCACCATTGACTCAACGGGCCCTATTTTACAAGCGGCCTTGAAAGTTCCCATCACATTCCGACAACTGTTGTCATAACCCCTTACCGTCACAACAGAAGGTGTCAAATCCTCCTTGGCAATCCCTAGCTTAGTCGCGGTGCGCATCGGGCAAACATTCAATGCAGACCCATTATCGACCAGAACTACGGGTATTTTCAAATCCCTACATTCCACCGTGACATAGAGTGGCTTGGCATGCCCGGCCCCTTCAAGTGGCAAATCTTCATGGGAAAAAGTCATCACAGCCTTGCTCACCGAACTGACCCCCATAATTGATAGAACCTGCTCCGGCGTGGTTTCCATCGGTACTTCTTTCCTTGCTAACGCATCCAGTAAAGCCTGGCGATGTTTCTTTGAGGCGATCAGCAAGCCCCAAATGCTTATACTTGCTTGTGTTTTCTTTAACTGCTTCAGTATCCTGTCCTCCTCTTCCTCGTTTTGCTGCTCGATCCTTTCTCTTACTTCTTGGTTCAATTCTCTTCCGGGATGATCCCCTTCCAGATAATTAGGCTTGTAATGCCTCCCCGAGCGAGTTAAATGCATGGAATCCTTCTTCATTTCTGCCCAAATATCTTCCTCCCCACTATCATAATCTTCCCATGGAGCCTTCTTCATGCTGATCATGAGGATGAATTGTGACGGATCCTTCATTCCTTCATATTACTAACCATATTCATGTAGGCAGGGGGCGGTGCATTTCGATAATTGAGGAGAGGGTTGTTCTGAATATTGGGCTTGTCGCCGCCTAGTGGAGGCAGCTTACCTGAATCAATCAGGTCTTGGATTTCATTCTTTAGGCGCATGCAATTGTCCGTCTTGTGACCGATTCGCTGGTGGAAGTCGCAAAATTCATTCTGCCTCCAATACGAAGGGATCGGGTTAGGCAACGCTCTTGGT
The DNA here is from genome assembly GCA_039720395.1 of Liquidambar formosana. Classification (NCBI taxonomy): domain Eukaryota; kingdom Viridiplantae; phylum Streptophyta; class Magnoliopsida; order Saxifragales; family Altingiaceae; genus Liquidambar; species Liquidambar formosana. The sequence goes on along the minus strand of CM077828.1, from coordinate 7,900,585 downwards.
TCCAAAGGCTTCAGATAATCCCTTTTGCTCAAATTGGCCAGGGCTTTGGACAATGGGACTCCCAAGTCATGGTATACCCTTGGCGCTTTTGGTGCTGCTTGCTTCTGCTGGATGGCTCCCACCGTAGCTTGTGGCTGGGTTCCTCCACTAACTCTAGCACTTCCACTTCCACTACCGCTACCGGAACCGTATACTTTCTTCTGCCTATCCATCTGACCACGGTGAATGGCATCTTCGATACGGGTCCCACACTAGTATAATTGTTCGAAATTCATGACAGATGAAGTCAACATGCGATCAAAATACACGGGTGTTAGATTCCTCAAAATGATGTTTATCTGGTCAATTTCAGTTGGCCTGTTCACCATCTTAACAGCTTTAGCCCTCCAGCGAGTCAGAAATTCTGAGAACGTCTCATCCGTCTTTTGCCTTGTCATCTCCAAGTCCCGTAGAGTGACATCCAACATAGTGTTGTATGCGTACTTATCTGTGAATTCTGAGGCCAGCAGCTCCCAAGAATCCGTGACCTTCGGATCGAGTGCATAGTACCATTTTGAAGCATCTGCCGAGAGAGATAAAGGGAAGGCATATAACACTTGATCGGCAGTCAATCCCCTCATCCGGGCGATACTCAAGTACTGGCGCAGATGCTGTTTAGGGTCACCAGTGCCATCGAATTTTTCATAGTCAGCTATTTTGAATTTCGGAGGGAGTTGCACCTTAGAAGTCAGATGTAATCCCTGCCATAGAATACATGTAATCGTCCATGCCTTGTGATTTCTGCCACGCTGTTTGCATCCGGTCCATCCGAGCTTTCATCTCAGCATTCTCTGCTGCCAGCTTTTCTACTTTGGTATCTTTTTCCCTGGTTTCTTTCCTTTTCAAGTAGTCCTCATAGTCATCATCTTCTTACTTCGGGTGCTCCTCCTTATTAACCTTGGGCTCTCCTTTCTCCTCAGTTTCGGGCGGCTCTTCTGTCTTCCCTTTCCCTTTCTCGAGCTTGGTAACTCGGTCTCGCATTTCATTCATGAAGCCTTTCATTTCGGTCCTATCGCTCCTCATCTGTTCAAGGATATCAGCCAAAGTCACCTGTTCTGCCATTCTTCCAGCCGGGGTTCTTCTTAATCTGTTAGTGGTCGGAGATCGGGCCCAGACACAACTCGGTACTCTTCCTCTTGGTGAATCAATCTTGCTGAAACAGGAGTTGAGCGTAATGAGCACATGTCCGTTAAACTTTCTCCCCTAGCCCAATCCAAATATTTTCATACCCTTATCTAACCCCATCGCTAGAGCCTTGTCATGTTCACTAAATCTTCCAAGGGTCTATGATGGGCAGATATTAATTTACAAAGTCGAACATCATTCTACCTTTGGCCTGTTACAAGTTCGCTCATATCTCACATGCTCACTTTGGATCCAAGCCCATTTCATTATTTCCACTTGGATAGGCTTAGTCCAATTACAAGATCGCACTTTATTTTACTTCTCACTCATCAAGCCTTAGATAGAATAATGTTGGACTTCGATGTTCAATTTTAGATGGGTTGTGTTTATTCATCATAGTGGTCTATTCCTAACTCTCAGCAGGTCTACGTGGTCCATCAGCTTTCTTTGTTAGAACCCATCATGCACACACCTCACACCTCATTTGGATTCTAGGCCCATTTCATTTTGGTTATCACTTTCTTCTTCTTTTTCTTTAATGGGCCTAGATCCAATTACAGCATCACTCAATTTCCCCTCAATTTGGGCTCAAACTAGAAAGCTTATGTACAACGTGGGCCTCGTCCCATACCCGCGCTATACAAATGCGTATGGATGCAACATGGCATGCGATATGACATACATTCAAGCAAGGCTATGCAAAGGTCTCGGGGGACACTAGTGTGGTTGGTCAATTGGGGGTACTTCTTCTTCAAGGGTTACCCAGGCTAGGGTGCTCAAAGAGCGACCCGTTAACGTACTCACTAGCTTATTACAGGCTAGTGGCACAGGCCGTGGGTTGATGGTGCTGAATCGAGTTGCCCATAGGAACTAAATGGAACCCGGGTCTCTAATCAGACTGCCATCGAGGGATAACAAGTGCCAAATATTGTGCGCGTGTGCAATTTCGGTCTTATTCAATTAAGCCTCCTAATTAATTAAAGCCAATAAATGTTTCGGAGTCAAGCTCTCTATCCCCAGTGGAGTCGCCATTGTGAGCGCCGTGTCCTTTCACCACGCCGGCTCGAGAGTACGCCACTAACCGCGGACGATTAGGGCGGAGAGGGAGTCGCAACCCGATTTTGGCCTCGGGAACCGATTGACCCCTAGCAAGGGCCCAACTCGTCATTACCAAAAGAATCAAGGTTCGGAGCTAGGGTACGCGGACGAGAAGGTGTTAGGCACCCGTCTGTGCCCGGCTAAAACCCGGCCTCACACATACTTATTGGCTTTAATTAAAAAGGATTCAATTGAACTTGACTGCTACACAGACACTTGTGTAAAATCAGATAATAGCATGCAATGATAAAAGATAAAGAAGGATTTAAAGAGAAATATTTGAGCATATACACACATACAAGAGAAAGGAGGTGAAGTTAACAGAAGACTTACACTGCCTGTACTGCCTGTAACAGAGAAAAGAGGATTAATCTGAAAAAAATAAGGTCATGCACGTACGTGCATATTCAAGGCACGTACGTGCATATTCAAGGCACGTACGTGCATGTCCTGAATGAAACTTATATAATCGATGCAGAAATACAAATTTCAACCTACTGTGCGACTATCATGCCTATGTGACAATGCGAATGATCAGGGTATGTACGGAAACCATCTAAACATACTTTGAAAGCATAAGAAAACAACCTAGATCTAAATGTTGAGATATGATGTGTACAAAAGAGATGCTAGAGGACCTATTTTAGATCTATGAACGCAAAAAATGAATTAATGTTAAGTCTAAATGCATCATATATTCAGGCATTAAATGAAAAGATGCATAAGATATACATTTCATGCGATATCATAAATATTCTTATCACATCATTGAAGGAAAACGAAATTGAGGATTAAGAACCGTTACCCTCAGGCTCAGGCAGCAGCAATTCCTTCACAAGCGTGCCTTCCGAACTCCTCGTAGACACAGCCGTTAGTCTCAGGGTTTCTAGAATGGTGGTTTCGTAGCCGAAGTTCGGATCCCTTCTCTCGAATGGAAGCGGGGTATTTATAGGCGAGGATTAGGGTTTGATTCGGGGGTTTCTAGGGTTTCTCAGCCGCCACTGAGCAGCTGTCAGCGTGGGGGCTGCATAAGGTAAGAAACAATTTCAGAGGGAAGCGATGGGATTCAAAAAAAGGGGATCATGATCGTACGTGCTTGGTATATGCACGTACGTGCATATCCCATGCACGTACGTGCATAGGGTATCAAATTGTTATCCCAGGCCTGCTATGTCCTCGTGAATCCTTCGGGCGTGCTTGCGATGGTCCGTTGGCTACTGCCCTTCATCATTGGGTCTCAGAAAGTGGCTTGAGGTGTCAAGTGGTACAAAATGGGGTGTTAACACTAGTTAAGATTCGTAGAGCTTAAAGTGCAGTTTTTGCTTCATGTGATAAGATTTAATTGAGATATCTAGTTTTTTTCCCATGACAAGTTGTTCCTCTTTTGCATTTTTTTTTTTTTTTTTTTTTTGTTCACTTCCCCTAGGGTTTAATTTTTAATTTTAAATGTTTAGCTTGGAATGGTAATATCTAGTTGATTTACAGAGTTTGAAGTGTAATTTTTTATTCATATAGTAGAATCTAGTTGAGATATCTAGATTTTTACTAAACAAGTTGAGTGCCTATAGTGGGAAAATGCGGGTGTTCCTCTCATGTGTTTTTTTTTTTTTTTTTTTTTTTTTTTTTTTTCCCAATCTTGTAGTGTATAAGCTTCGCTTTTGATATATTTGCTTCGAGTGGAAATATCTAGTTAATATACATAAAGATGAAGCCCAATTTTTTTGCTTAACCTAAACCAAAGGCCAATAACTTAACCCCTACTGACCAGGGCTAGATATCAAACAGTCAAACCAAAGATCTAAATACATTCAAAATTCAATTATCAAATCGAAGACATTGACTAAACATATTTGTTAGGATTATACTCTAGAGCCAATCATAGAGATGATTGTTTAGGGATTAGGAATAATCATTTGATTTCATTTATGTATGTCACATTTATTATTGATTTAATAAAAGGGCTTATTCTATTATGTTTATATGCATCATTTATATTTACATAATATGTCCATGGAGTTAGAGTTGAGAATATGGAATTACAAAGAGTTGTAATTTTGAAACTGTAGATATATCTCTCTACTAAACTCCTAAAGCATTCCTAGTTGAAGGTTCACTATGATGGACAATAATGAACCATAGGACTAGCACTTATTAGGTTGACTCTACAAGAGGATAGCTAGTCTCAAGCTATTTGTGTAGAGACACTACAACCTACAAGTGGGTGCCTATTACGAGAATAGGTACACTGAATGTGACCAAAGATATGAGATAAACTGAATGAAGTTTTATCCTGTCCTGTCAATCAGTTTCTCATTGTTATAGTGGCACAAGTAATCCTTAGACCTGAGACACCATAGTTGTCTTATGCATGTAGCTTTAGAAGTTTGATAACACTAAGTGCAAATCCTATTCAGGGGTTTGCAAAGGTGTTCATTGGCCCTACTGCTATGTGTATGAAGGCATGTGAGTGATCAACAAGGGATCCATCACTCTCAGGAAAAAGAGAGAGAATGTCTCATATAGCATTCATAATATAACTCATTAAATCCATGGCCATGATAGGATGAATATGAAAAGAGTTTCATGAGTTCATCAATGAGTTGATATCTATGAATGAGTATAAAGTAATTGAACTAGGGACTTCACGAACTTCCATATCCTATTAGTTCAATTGGAGACATTGTGTTGAAGGAAGGATGCAATTGTAACCTATAAACTATAACAGAAAGGTTCTTTGTAAATGACTATTCACCTCATTAAGGACCACACCATGAGCCATATGCTAGGTGTTACTCATGGTTAGTAGAAGCCCTAATTGATATAAGTGAGTTATAATCAATTAGGGAATTGGAAGGAGTTCCAATTAAACCCTAAATGGAAAGAGTTCCATTGTGCACATCTTGTGCTATTCCTACTACTTGATGATGTGAACCCAATGGGTCACACACTGATCATGCAAGATGAGCTTTTAAGTCTATGAGAGAAAGGGTATGAGTGCATTAAGAATAGTTCTTTGAGACCATGTTTGTATTTAATATAAACAATAGGGGTTATTGTGCAATTTAGGGAAATTGCACAAAACCCTAAAAGGGTTTCCCCCTTAGGGCCGGCCCCTTTAGTGTGGACTATTTAAGTCACACTATGATGTGTGACATCATAACTTTTGGAACTCCCCAAGGGCTGGCCAGAATTTCCAGCCTCCCTCTCTCTCTCTCCTTTCTTCTCCTACTCTAGCAACAACATGAGAAAGAAGGAAAGGACTTGAAGCTCTAGCTAGGTGTGGATACCGTTGGAGGCAGCACACATGGGCTGCTCATTCACCGCTGTCTGGAATCAAAGCTTGGAGCAAAATGGAGAAGACAAAAATTCTGTAAGTGTTCTAACCCTCTTTGTAGTTAGGGTTTGATTTTGTGTTATGCATAGTTAGATTCATGGGCTGTGGAATCGTAGGAAAAATTTTTATATTCCGCACTTCTATTTTTCCCTCTTGATCGATTCCCAACAATATTTTCATAAATCAATCATTCAAATCAGAGAATCGTTCAAAACAAAGTAACAAATAAACATATTTTACTTTGCTTATAGCGTAATATTTTCAGACTGATACACAAAATGATTGCATAATACAAATAAAATCATTTATTTTAGAAAAAGAGACTCCCACTTACCTTAGGTAGTATCGTCAAAATCCAAGGAAATGCTCCTCCTAAACCAACGCTTAGCTTGAACCTAAGATCAATAATTAATATTCCTATTAATAAATTATAGTCTAAGCAAATAAATGTCTTAGTTTATTTAGTTTGACCCTCAACGCAGTCCATTGTGTCAAGCTCATCAACTTAATTTGTGTTTTCCCTTCCACGTTAAGCTCCCAAATTGACGAAACCCCTTTCTCTTTTTTATACTCAAAATTTAAAATCATGATTCCATCGATTATACTCGTTGGCAAAGCTAGGGGCCTTTGGGGGCACATGCCCCTGCTAGCTCAACCAAGTTTTTTTTTTTTTTTTTTGAGAGATATTACCATTTGATGACTATATCTCAACATAATGCCAAAAAAAGGAATATAATAGTCATTTTAAAGCATATTTATAGTCAATTTGTAATAAGTTGACAAACATATCCTTTTTTTGGTATTAAATTGGAAACGGTTACTAAAACGTAAGTTTTTCAAAAAAATGCTTTCTAGAGCTTTTAGTTCACAATTTCCACTTCACAGAATCATAGCATAGTGCCCCCATTGGAGATAAATCCTAGCTCCGCCCCTAGTTATACTATAACGTATATTTAAGATTTCTATATACTTACTTTATTTGTAGATTGAAGAACACGAAGGGGGTTTCTCTAGGTTCCCAAGCTGCCTCCCAAAGGGTATAACCGTTATAAAAAATAATAATAATAATAATTTTTCTGCTAAAAATCTTATATACTAACCTAATTAGGGTAAAAGTGTTTGGTTATTAGGTTAACTTATTCCAAGTATATCTAATCCCAATAGCGTATTATAAAATTAGTCCAATAAAAATTAAATGTAAACCTAAAATTTTAGACACAAGAAAAATTAATAGATTACAGAAATGCAGGGTTTTACATTGCGTACAAGTCAACCAATCGAACAAAGATAACAGATTTCTTGTTAATATGACTAAAGATGGTTGGAATCGTTTGTTCAACTCTGAATTGCCGTTGTAGTCAGATTGGCCAATAAAAAGGAGAGGATGTCAAGCCCATCAGTTGGACATGAGCACAGCCAGGAGATCTAATTAGTGACCTTATGATTCCCCACCATGAAACAAACCATCGAATCCTATCCCAAGAAAGGCTATTGAGCCACTTAAGCCGATCACGCAAGGTGACATTGTCATAGAGATTTACTTTCCGACTCTGGTAATGTTTGGGCTTATACTTTAGTTGAATCTTTAGGAACGGCTTACCAAGAATTTGCAAACGTTCAAAAAGCCACATTTGAAGAAGAAGGGGACTTCCAAAAAACGGAGCTTCTAAATTTTCACATATCATGTCTAGACTATTCAGAGTTTCAGCAAGGACTAATGGAATATTGTTATGAGATTTATGAAGTTCAGGGATTAAGTCACACATTTCAATCGGAACCATGCTAGTCCCATTTGATAAAAGAAAGTGACCAACCATGCAAAAAGCAAACACCGAGCGATGATGATGTCAATACAATTTAAAAGTGGGGTTTTGTTGGTCTCCTAAGTCCATGAATGCTGCAGCAAGAGCTCCTAAGTCTACTTGGTTATTGTGGACAAAAGAACATGTCTCTTCTAATGGTAAGCTAGTCCAAGAACTTAAAGAATTTATGTAACCAACTCGAAATTTTTAGAAGATATAGGGTCCAGTAGTCCTTACCCTCAGAAGGGCACATAATTCCTCATAATTAAGAAGGGCACATCTCATTCATGTTGAACCTAAAATGGTGAAGGGTGGGATCCCAAAAGTGTATAGTAGCTTTCAAGAAAGTCCATTCAAACTTCACACGAAGATTGAAAAGAGCATCAAACTCAAACCTTGAAAAAGCAATCTTGTCTAAGCCATCCAAGGAGGACATCCATCGGTTGAGGAGGTCTGTAAAGGGTCTCCATGAATATTTTGAAGTGTAGGAATGATTATGGGATGTTTATGCATGAATATATAGAGTTTTGAAGTTGATTTTGGGTGAAAAATGAAGTTAAAACGTCAAAAATCGCAAAAAACGAACTTCATTTGCAAAATCAGCAAGTTAGAACCGGGTGACCAACTATCCACCCTCGTTGGCCATTTGGCCCTTCCCCACTAGCCATTTGGCCCTTTAGGGTGGTCGGCCAGCCACTAGAAGCCATCTTTTGCTCTTTTTTTGCCTTGTTTTGATGAAATTCCACTTCTATTTAGTTTAGGACTCTGGATTTCGCCCAAAATCAACTTAAAATTGATTTTTATGTGTATTAGGACTCCAAATTCATATCAAAAAGTTTCTAAATACTTTTCTAGTTTTTGGATACAAATTTACATATTCCTAATACATGCATATAACCATAGATTGGGTTATCCTTGTGCAAGAAATTACATAACATGGAATATCATGAAAGCATAGCAATTAATTGTTCAATTCTTTTTCTTTTTTGATGGTGGCTTTCTTCTCTTGCTTGGACCCGTTGAGTCTCCAATAGTTTGGGTGAACCATAGGTTGGCCCACATGTCCATATTGAGGAGGAGGTGCATTTATGCCCATCATTAGCCCCTACAAAAAACACCAAAAAAAAAAAAAAAAAAAAAAAAAAGGAAGAAGAAGAATTGCATGGGTAAGTAAATGATTAGTTGTTTATTTGCTTAAAGAATTGCATGATTTGATATGTCTTACCATGTGAGAACCTCTTTTGTTGAAGCGAGCCTTTAACTCAGAGTGGCTTATGCTCATTCTCATTAGATCTATCCTTAGGCCCTCAGCAACCTCCAAGTATTCTTCGGCAACCTCATGTGGCACCTATGTTGCAAAATTTTTTTGAGTATGAGAGTTAAAAAATGATAATTGCATAGAAAGTAGCATTCTTTATTCCTCATTGTATCAAGGATCAATATAGGAAAGAATCCTAGGGTCGGGTTGGGAAATAGGTACAGTCACCTCATCCTGGACAATTCTTACTTCCCATGATCTTTGAGGAAATGGTGGTGGCCTATCTCCTCGATCCTCTCCCTCATCATTGTCATAAACTATTCCTGCAGTTGAGCGAGAGGCTGATTGAGGTCTCATGCATCGGCTCTGCGACAATTTTTGATAATGACAAGTGAGATGTCATTTAAAAAATAAAAAAATAAATAAAAAATAAAAAAGAAAGCGGCTTTGAGTTTGAGATTCTCACTAGTTTAGGGAGCCCTGAGGCTCGAGGCCTCATCAATCTAGTCAAGCAAAATTCCTCAAAATCAAGCTCTAGAGCTAGGAATTGATGTGTTGGAGTTCCCTCAAAGCTTTTATCAAATTCTGACCAATCAATTGATCACCATGCCTCATGTTTGAGGGTGGATCCTTTGGAACCACTGGGATTGGACTTCCCTCCACTAGTCTTTTCATTCTTTCACCTAGGTACCAATACCTACCCATAGGGCCTTCTAGTAGGAGCCTTCTCTTTGAGTAATGTAGGCATTTTTTGTGAGATAAGCGCAAGTAGTTCTCTGGTTCATCCCATAGTACCCAAGTTACCTATAAGGAAATATTTGTCATAAGAATTATAATGACTATTAATGCTTTAAGATAAGTTGGCTTACCATTTCATTTGTCAAGCTTAACAAGAATTCTTTTGTATAATCCTAGTCATGGCGATTATGTTGTTGGCCCACTCTTCTTTTAGGATCCCATTTGCAAGAAATGGGCCAAGAAAGTTTGTTATTTTCCAAATCGGGTGCTCCCAATTTTAAGTATTCATATACCCACACCTAAGGAAAGAGAGTGAGTTAGAGCAATAAACCATGAAAAGAATTCATTGTTAAAGACATATGACTTACCTTCCATACAGAAGTCATGCCACCTAAGTCTTTGCAAGCATCTCTTGATCAATCACACATGAATCTATTCATGGTGGATAGAATGGCCCCACCCTAGTCATATTCATGGATTTTGTCTACATCTCTTAAACTCCCAAGAAAGCCCAAAACCACCAAGTTATGGGACCCAGCAAATATAGTGCAAGAGAACATGTAGAGAAAGAAAGTTCTTGTAATTCACTCCATAAAGACCAATTCATTCTCCTTTTGCTTCCAATACTCAAGACATATCCATTGCCTTGATACTCCATTAGGGATAGCTTTCCCTAGTAGAATGATGAGTTTACTTTCATTCTTCCCAATGTCATGATCAAAGTCTAGTCTTTTCCCACCCATGCGAATGCCAATGATCATGGTAAAGTCCGTAGGGTTAAGTGTCATTTCCCCTACCCTAAAATGGAAAGTGTTGGTGGTGTCCCACCAATGTTCACTCAAAGCTAGAAGAGCTTGCCTATCCATTAGGTCTCTCCATAGGCAATTAAGAAATTCTCCAAACCCTGCTTTCTCAACCTTCTTTTTGACAAACGGTTGGAAATTCTCCATATTAGTCCACCAAGTTAGAAGGTCTTTCAAACTACTTCTTATCTTCATGGAAGGAACCAACATGTATTTGAAGTTATAATTGATAGGCATATAGCAAGAAAATTCATGTATTTTTGTCTCTAGTGAGTACTTTATGAATATAAAGTTTGGGGATTTTACCTATCTCATGAGTTTGAGAAAATTTTGGAAATTAAGTTTTTTTGAAGCATTTCATCAAACACCTTGTTGAAAATGGTTTTTGAGTAATGAAAAGTTTGTAATTTTTCATGGATAGTTATAATTTCAACTCTATATATCATGAGGATGATGAATTTATGGATTTGAAAAGAAAATCTTAAAGAAATTTCATTGAAACATTTTATCAAACACTTACAGTGCAAGGGTTTTTGGACACTTTGAGAAAACAAGCTTTGGTTATGGGAATTCCTTCAAAAATCATTAGTTCATCACTCATCTATACTATCTATAAAAGGCTGAATCTCAGTAAAACTTTTGATTGACCAATATACCCTTATTTTAAATTTTAAATACATAACTACCCTTCTACACGATACATTGATAGGAAATAGGAAATAAGAATAAAACACATAAATAGGAAATCAAAGAGGAAATAGGAATAAAACACGTAAATAGGAAATCAAAGTAAACTATAATTTGTAAAACCCTAAACCCTAGCCTAACATATGTAACACTGGAACCATATATTATGTCTCCCTCTTCATACGTTTCTCTCTTCTACCCATTCATCTATACATATTACATCTCTCCCTCTTTATACGTCTCTTCATTCCCCTACAGATTGTACGTTCATCTATCTCATATTTCAATTGGAGAATCAAACTCGCACCAAGGTATAATTTTCTTTATATATTTTCTATATTCTAAATCTTTATATACTCAGTTTCTCTCTGATTTTTTTCTTAGATATTCAAAATTCCTCAATAAGGGGTATCATTATTATACCCATTCATGTTGTGGCTTTTTATCTTCTGAATGGACTAATTGTAAATGCATGTTGATTTTGTTTTAGGTTGTTGGGTGATTGCTTCTAGGTTTTGTTGTTCTTAAATCTAGGGTTCTTTATCATGAAGGGGTAAAATATTTTATTTGAAGACAATATCTGGATATTGTTTATCACCTTGCCATCTTTGGTGAATATAATATATATCAAATGAATCAGATGAACATCTAAATTTTACTCAGTAATTTTCTACTTTATAAATATTTTCAGTTTCACCAATTCACAGCCAAGGTAACTTTTCATTACCTTCTTCTAATTTAATTAGTAAAAAATCATTGAAAAATAATGTAAAAATGTTGATACTACTTATAAATCACAATTGAGGTATTATTATTATTATTATGTCCTTTATGGTAGTCTAAAGTCTAAACATAATAATGTGGGTTAATTCAATTTTTTTTAGAAAGATATAGTTAATATAATTATACAATTCTTCTAAAAAATGACCTTACATTACATAACTTCATCTCTAACTAATTGATAATAGCCTGAGAGCATTAAGAGATTGCAGTATAATTTCCTTTGGATTCCTTTGAATTGGATGTGTGATAGGGAAGAAACAGTGGGCTGGGAATCAATTATACTAGGATGTGGATTCTTAAAGACATGAATGATAGGGGTGGGCTATGCGGTGCATCAATGTGGGAGCAAATAGGGTTTAGAAAAGGTTATTGAGTTTATCATACTACAATTTCTCTTGAATTGCTTATTCACATGGAGTAGATGGAGAACACTTGTTATGTGATAGGTCTTTAAAAATGTAGATCAAACTTCAATAGAATTTAAACATCTATTCAAAGCTACTGTAAATTCATTTTCGAAGTTCTAGGACAATGTTGATAATACTAATTCATTATCTAGAATGAGGCCATTAAAAAAAAAAAAAAAAAAAAAAAATTGGCCATCAACGTTACCAATTGAGTAATGGTATATGATACTTTGTTATGTCGTTGACAAAAATTTGGAAGAGAGTAATCATGAAATCAAATTTGAATTACAATAATAAAAACAAAAACTTCCATAAACTCCAAGCGAGCATAAAAATAAAAATAAAAAAAAAGTGAAAAAAAAAATTAATTCAATTTAATTAAATGCTTTGATAGGCAACTTAAGCTTAATAATTGTATACCAACTTATGGCTTAGGATTTAGTTTGGATCAATTTCATGCAACCAATTATTTAATAGAATATAAGATGTTCTCTTCATCAAAAGAATAAAAAAAGAGGCACTTCTTATTTATCTATTTTTTCCCATTAAAGTTGAGCCAAGTAATATATATGTACTGTAATGTACAATTTACCTATTTTTCATGAGCATATAACTAAAATGGAATCACTTGCAATGCACGTGTGCACCAACTAGTAAGATTAAATACATGCATTGGTTGCTAAATGACATGGAAAAATTAACACAATGATGAGAAAATCATGAATGTACCCAAGGTTGGGAATGTTGGTCAATGGAGAAGATGAATCTTACCTTTAACTTGGATGCATGTTGGTTTGCCTCAAGAAGGAGTGAGTTTGATTTAGTCCTATAGGTTGGTGGCTTATATTTCTTGACCAAGATGTAGGGGAACTTTCCTTCATTTGAGGATGATGAGGAAGCCATTGAAAGAGCTTGGAAAGCTTATGGAAGCTTGTTGTTGGTGTTGGGTTTTGGTGGAGCTTGAATTCTCCAATTAGATGATCCTTGAAGCTTGAATGTCCTTCTTTGAGTTCAAACAATTCAATTTAGTTGAATCCTAAGATTTGGTAAATCAATTTTGGTGATTTAAAGAAGTTGGAAATGAGTTTTTAGTTGGAATTCTAGGGAGAGAAACTCTCAAATTCGAATGGAGACTTGGGGTACATGAAATGCTCCCAAGTGAGCATTAAAAGAAGTGAAAAAGGGCTTAAAAACCCCCCTGCTGGCCGGCCGGCCACCTTGGGTGGCCAAATGGGCACCCCAAGGTGCCCAAACGGCCACCAAGTGTGGCCACTTGGCCATTCCCCCCCCCCCCCCCCCCCCCCCTGTGTGTATTTCGTCACCCCTTTTTATGTGTTTTTGGCATAAAATACATGGAAAATGCTTGAAATTTTGAAAGAAATTCAAAAGAAAATTTTTTAAAAAGTTTAGGAGCATAGAAAAAAATGCTTAATTGAAGTAAAAATTTAAAAGTTTGCAAATTGCTCAAGAAGGGAGGCATTGTTTTGGCAAAACTTAGAAAAAGTTTAAAGAATTTAAAAGGATGTTTGAAAAAGTACGTTTAAAGCATTTGAAATAATATTTAAAGATGTTTGAAACAATGTCTAGAAAAAATTTTTTAACACAAAAAGAAAATTTTAAAAGCATTTGAGAGAAATGTTTGAGAATTCATTTGGAAAAATCTTTTTTAAAAAATTTGAAATAATGTTTGAAAAATCTTTTTTTTTTTTTTTTCATTTGAAGTACTGTTTGAAAAACCATTCTAAAACATTTGAAAGAATGTTTAAAAATCTTGGACTAAGTGAAACAATGATTTTCTTTCTTAAGTAAATTGCAAAGTTCTAAAGAAAATTTGTGTTTTGTGGATTAGGTAGTCACTTTTTCACATCTTGAGAGCTCACCAATGAAATTGGTACATGTCTAAGTCTTAGTTTTCCTATTTTGCATTGAGTGCATCAACCTAGTTGACATGGAAATAGGACATTTTATGGAAATTGTTGAAAAAAAGATAGTCAAAATGAATCAATAGGTTAAGTAGTTGCTTTTCCCTACTTTGTGTAAGCGCACCAATAGAAATTGACACACATTATGAATTTTTGTTTCCATGTCTCATATTAAGTGCATCTAATTTATTTCGCATGTGGTCAGGATGCCTTGTCTTACATGAGGTCCAAAGTTTTGACATGTAAACAAGATGGTTCTTGGATTTAGTGGATTTGTCTCCCAAGCTAGGTGAACACACCATAGAATTGGCACATAGTACATCCATGTCTTTCCTATCTCACATAAAGTGCACCAATTATTTGGCATGTGGTTAGCATGCCTTATTTTTGTATGAGTACCGATAGGCTTGGCATACAAAATAAAATGATCTTAGTGATTAAGTAGTTGCTTTCCCACATTATGAATCCATTTTGTTTCCTTATCTCATATAGAGTGCACCAATTTATTTGGCATGTGGTTAGGATGTCTCTATTTTCATGAGCACCAAAAGAATTTGGTATGCAAATGAGATCATTTGATATATCAATGAAGGTGATGTATAGAGGTTTTCCTATATTCCCCAGTGAGCTTTATCTCATGAGTCTTGATGAAGTCAACTCATTCAATTCTTTAAGGGTCTAAAAATGAGTGTCTTTTGGGTCATTGGAGTTCGATTGCAAAGCAAACTCGACCAATGAGGGGCTTCTGTAGACACTCCATTTTCATCCCTTTTTGTTTGACCTTTCCACCTTAGGAGACATGTAGGTTTTTGCATCATTTTGGCACCAAAACCTTTTAGTTAGATTCTATACATCCCAAAGAATCCATGGTATCTTTCAGGGTTCAATTTGGTTAAGTCTTGATAGCTAACAAGAACTTTTGTGACTTGGAGGGCATTTTTGTCATTTCACTAGAATAGCTCTTGTTCGATATCCAATTCCCGCCAATTTAATCTCAGGATGATCCTAATATCCTTAGGATGTCAATCATAAGCTTGGTTTAAAGTGTAGTTAGCATTGGATGTAGTTTGGCAAAGAATGGTCCAAAGTAGGCCCGGTTTAACCCTATTCATCGACCCTTCTTGAAATTGCTTCTTAATTTGGTCTAATTAATCCAAATTAATGCTTCATTAATGTCAGTTGAGTCTTAATTAGTGGTTTTTAGTGTTTAAAATCATTTTTTCAACAGTTTGGTTGCAAACATAACTCAATTAGGGTTCAAACCCTAACGTTGCCTTAATTAACCGAATTGACTCCAGTGAGCCACCTAGGTTTAACCCTTCACTAATTAACCAAATGTAAATTAATTTGAAGTATTTTAAGCTCATTTTAAGTAGAGAATTGAACCACGATCATTTTAAGTCTGGAATAAATGAATTTGGACTTGAAACAAACCTAGTACACTTACTTAATGACTAAAGAAGCAAGGAAGTAAGACAAAAGAGGCCAAAAGGCTAGCCGACCACCTAGAGAGGCCAAACGGCCACCCAAGGTGCCAAACGGCCACCAAAGGTGCCCAGTTGGCCCTCTATGGTGTTTTGCCTTATCCCTTCATCTTTTGGTATTTCTCTTCAATTGATTCGGATTTTCTCCAAAGTTTTGAAGAGTTTTAAGATAGAAATCAACTCTTGAGAGTGATTTTGAGCCTTTGGATCATTCCTAACTAAGTTTAATTCTAGCCGTCCATTCTTCTCACCTCCAGTTATAAATAAGGGTCCTTCCTTCCCTCCTTCTTCACCAAGTCTTAGTAGAGTTTTTCTAAGCAACTGAAGAGTTTGAGTTTGTGAGGGAGAAATTTCCTAAAAGTATCCTCTCATAAACTTCTTATTTTAAGAAGAGTTTGAGCTCAATAGTGGGGGGAGAAATTTCCTAAAAGTACCTTCTTACTAGCGACTCATTTTAAGAAGAGTTTGGCCTCAATAATAGTGGGGAAATTTCCTAAAAGTACCATCTCACTAGCGACCCATTCTAGAAGGTTTGGAGGTGCCAGAGCTCTGCCCGATTCCCAACTCTTAACTTGAGGCTCTCAAACAGAGTCCTACCTCGGTTCTGCCAGGTATAACCATCAACCGATCTCTTTTAAGTTCAAGCTTATGCCATGATTTAAATACTAATGTGATATTGCATGCTCCCTTAAGTTTTATTAATCATAAGATTATATTAACTTTTTATCCGAAATCAAACTAATTTATTAAACTGAAATTGTTTTTATCAAAACAAATTATTTTCAAAGTAAGAGTTTGATTATGGATTGGATTCTAATAGTCCTACAAAGAATAAAACTCTCTCCCCAACTTATTTGTTCAAACTACGTGAGTTTTAATATTCATAAGAAGTACGTAAGCCGCTCACTTGAACTCAAGTCTAACTTAGCTTAGATTTTATTTTTAATTTTTGTAATTTCTAGTTATTATGCATGGTTGAAATTAGTTAAATGAGACCGATTCATCGGGCGAAATGGATGCCTACGGGCCGTGGCTTGGAACCTTTCCCTTTCGTAACCTAGCTCCCGAGTCCTTTAGTTTTTTGTTCAAGACTTGCCTATTTTTCAATAAATGAAGTCAAATTTCTTGTTTTTATAAAATAAATGCTTTTAGTGGTTTCGTCGTATCCTAAAAATGAGGTGATGACTCCCTTGTTTTGTTTTTTTCTTTAGAACTCTTAAAAATGGAATGGAAGTCGGGTTTTTTAAGCTCAAATTCTTGGCGTCCACAGTCCTCGATTCCATCCTCTTGAATGGTTGATGACCTTTGTCACGTATTTTCAATGGTGATCGAATTCTCAGGCAATAACTTCCATCCTCATCCCCCAACTGTAATCTAATAATAACAACACATCATTCAATATTCAATAGCAATAACAGATGATTCTATTCAAGAAAAATATAATTTTTGACGAAAAAAGTAATATTATCAAATATAAAATCAAGATATCGTTTGTAGGATACCTTGGGATCTCACAATTACAAAAAGTTTCATAACCTTGCTTATCAGCTACAAACTCAGTATCGAAATCGCCATCCATACCATGAAGTGGAGAAACCCTCATTTAACACAACTCAAATATGAACGTAAAAGCACTTTTTTTTCTATTTGGATTCCCCCAACATCAAGTTGTGTGCGTTTTTTTTCTTTTTCTTTTTTTTTTGCCCCAAAACAAGGTAACTATTTTTTTCTTTTTTCTTTTTAAATTCTAGTGATACTTGTGCTTCAGAAAAACAAAAATTTAACTAGTTTTTATTAGGGTTCTCCAAAGTCCAAAATCAAGCAGTGTGTTTTCTTGCCCAAAAACAATGTAACTATTTTTTTTTCCAATGATACTTGTGCTTAATAAATAAAAACATAAATTTAACTAGTTTTGTTGGGTAATCCAAAGATCAAGTTGAGTGCGTTTTTTTGCCCAAAAAAAAAGTGTAATTAGTTTTTCTTTTCGAATGATATGCACACAACTTGATCCAACAAATCCAATGATTTGTAGAACAATTTGAACAAACACCCCAACGCAGTCGTTATTTGATGGCAAATGCAAATAAATAAAGCAAAAATAAACAAAAAAACCATAAACTTACCTCAACTGTGTTGATAATTGCAACCGTCTCACACAATCTTTCAAATTTTTGTAAACAATTCAATCAAGAAAACAGAGCAGCAAAATGTGTTAGTGGAGATGCAATGTATAGGTAATAAACCCATATTTGGAAGGTGAAGCAGAAGAGTCGATGGGGGTACGGCTTGGGGTCAATCCTTGAAATGCGGAATGGAATGAGTCCGTTGTAATCAACATAGATTTTTTTTTTTTTTTTTTTTTTTTTGGGCCAAGCAACGAGGTGTCCAAACTGTCAGAGCCCGACTAATCCCCGCTCCCCACACGGGGCCACCGCAATCCCCGCTCCCCACATGGGGCCACCACTCCATGAGGTCGTTTAACGTCCAGGCTAATAACCCTGACTGGTAGCTAGCCAAGAGAGATTGACTGGTTTCGAACCCGGGATGTCAGAGTTTACAGCTCACCCCTTTGCCGCCAGACCAACTCTCGTTGGTTTAATCAACATAGATTCCAAAAACCCAAATGTTGGCTTTAAAAGCCCTCGGCTCGCGTTTCAGCCACTAAGTCTTCCCATTTAGCATTTTCCTGCCATTACCATTACTCCTTTTGCCAAATTTTTGTAGATATGATGTCAAAATTTTGTATGATTTCTTACAAAATTTCTTTGTTTTTTATTTTTGTTCTTTTGGCATTGCGTGTACTCCGGCATATAGTATATATATGTATGAAATTCATTTTTTGTTGTCACAGAACTAATTATTACAATGTAGGACTTCTGTACGATATTCTATGAATAGGCTTCTTATTCTGCAGGGTAAACTTAGATCAAATGACTGAACTAGTGCAAGCCCAAACCCCTGTAGGGTCAGCATGCGAAAATCCTAGTCGTATAAGCAAGTAACGTAATTGGATTTCTACATTTTTTTTATTAAAAAAAAAAATTAAAATTTAAGGTCCTAAAAAATGTACAAATCATCAATACAACAAATATCAGATGCCTTGGATTCCTGTATCCAACAAATGGTATTCCCTCTTGATTCTATGAGTCATAAGCAGTCTGTCCTCCTGGCTGTTTCATGGTCCCCGCATTTTCTCAACAATACTCTTGCCCTTCTCTTCGATGTGACGCTTCTTTTCTTCGAGTTTCTCACCCATCTTCTTCCCCAAATCAAGCATCCTTGCTCTTCTGCCCATTCTCTTGGGCCTTGCCTCATCCTCTTCCATGGTATGATTTCTTGCCTCTGACAAAATTATTGACCTAGATGATGATTGACACTCTGTGTTGTCCTCTCTGCTCTGTTGGGAATGGGTCCTCAATTCTTGGGAAGACTTGCTGCTCTGAGTTGACAGCTTGGTGGGACTTGATGAAAATGCTAATGCATCTGATGATTCACTGGTTTGGTGTTGAACACATTCGACGTTCTTTGGAATGTCATGTCTGTCTTCTAGATGATCACTAGAGGCTCCCATGCTAACTTCGAGCTTTGATTTTGCTTCACCAGGTTGGGAGCTCGGCACTTCACGCAAGATGGTGGGATCACTAACGGCTTGTTGATTGAGCCATATGAATGGAGCAACTTTGCCAGGGACCCAGTCATCCTTTTCTGCCAACATCCATGGGATGCATATACTCTCACAGTTTGGAAGAACTAGAGTTTCCCGGATGGCTGCCTGCATAAGTGATATATTACTTGTTTGATTCAGTTTTTCCAAATAATCAGAAATGAAAAGCACTAGAAAACAGTGTGAGGTGTTTGTTTTCTTCCAAATGCAGAAAGATTGCCTAAACCTCTCCACAAAATGTTAAAAATTGGGTAAATATCTAAAATATCCCTCGGAAAAGGAATCCTATCCAGGAAACCCATCCCATGTAATGATTTGTCTGCCAATCCAAACCCAAATAATGTGAAAGTATATCCCAAAAAAGCCAAAATCCCAACTTCTATCCAACTTTGTTTGAATAATGGATTTTCCAGACTAAAATGGCATTCTCACAATTATTTGTGTATTTGTTCTTTTTGGCTGTCAAAAAACAAGTTACCTAAGGAACTAATTTGGTCTTTTTGTGTTGATAAAAAAAATTGTGTATATATATATATATATTTTTTGAAGTAAATATTGTATTAGACAAAATGGCAAAACCTGAGTATGTAAGTCAAAAAGAAGTATTAGCCATAAGAAGAATCATAGCAAAAGAAAATCAACAAAAGAAACAAAAGACAAGCTATGGTAATTTGAATGACTATTGTACCACCAAAAAAGAGTCTTCACAAAACTAGATTTCAGCTCTACTAGTGATGTTTCCTTATCTTCAAAAGTTCTAAGGTTCCTTTCTCTCCAAATGCACCAAGAAAGGGCATGCAGAGCCATCTCCCAAACCTTCCTTTTATTCCTTCTTGCCGCTTTAGTCAATCACTCCAAAAGCAAGTTGTGGGGATTAGAAGGCAAGACCCAATAAATCTCAAATAGATTTACAATAAGCATCCAAAGACTCCTCGCCAATGGCAACATATAAAAGGATGATCAACCGATTCTGCCGGTTCCTTGCAAAGAATGCATCTATTAGCCAATTCCCACGTTTTCCTCGTCAAGTGATATAAAGTCAAGCATTTATCTTTATTCACCAACCAAGTTAAAAAACCAACTTTCGAAGAATCGAGGCAATCCAAAATTGCCTTTGTCGGGAGAAAAGTAGAACCACTTGAAGTCAAAATATTGTATTAAGATTTCACCAAGAATAACCCTTTAGCATCCTTACACCACACCAAGGAATCATTCCCTCTCAAAGAAATCTTGCTATCATAAAGTTTTTGAAAAAAATTTGAGACACCCTCCAACTCACAATCATTGAAAAGCCTAATGAAAGTGATGTTCCAAGTAACAAGGCCATTCTCCCCTACCAGATAGTCCTTCACCTTAGCATCTTTATTAGTGGCTATATTAGATAACAAGGGAAATTCAACCATAAGAGAGGTATCATTGCACCAAGAATCCTTCCAAAACCTCACTTTTCCCATCCCCTATTTTAAAGCTAATATCCTTACAATGTCATCAAAGCCTTGCATGATAGCTTTCCAAAGACCCAAGCCATGAGTTCCCCTCACCTCTTTAGGCCACCAACCTTCACTAGTAATCCCATATTTCCATACCACCACATTTCTCCAAAGACTTTGATTTTCCTTGCCAAATCTCCATATACATTTACCAAGAAGAGCTTGGTTCATATATTTACAAGATTTAATACCCAAACCACCCTCTCCTTTTGTTAAACAAACCGTAGGCCAATCCACTAAGTGATATTTGTTTTTGCCTCTGTTGCCATTCCAAAGCAAATCTCTTTGAAGCTTCTCAATTTTTGATGCCACCGAAGATGGGATCTTAAAGATGGACATAAAGTAAGTTGGAATGCTTAAAAGTGTGCTTCTAATCAAAGTCAAATTCCCCCCTTTTGAGAGATAACCTTTCTTCCAACTGCTTAGCCTTTGTTCAACCTTTTCAACCACCGGATCTCACATCTTATCCTTGAAATTAGAGCCTAAAGGGAGTCCAAGATAGGTCACCAAAAGACTACCTACTTTACAACTAAGGATAGAGGCGAGGTTATCTATGTTGTCTACCCTTCCTACTGAAATCAATTCAGTTTTGCCAAGATTTACTTTCAACCCCGAAACTGTTGCAAACCAAGTATGATCACATCAAGGTTCCTAAGTTGTTCCTCTTCAACTTCACAAAAAGGGAAGGGCATCATCGCTAAAAGTAAGTGGGAGACCATACCTTCTCCATTAACCATAAAACTATGAAATAAATTTTCCTTAATCCCTTCGTTGATAAGCTTGCTCAAGGCTTCCATAATAATGATGAAAATAAAGGGGGAGAGGGGGTCACCTTGACGAAAGTCTCTAGAACTTTTGAAAAAACCATTGGGAGTTCCATTGATTAGAATTGAGCAGGAAGAGGTCCCTAAACTCCAAGTAATCCATTTATGCCATTTTCCTCCAAAACCTATTCTACTAAGTAAGTAGGTAAGGAAGTTCCAATTCACACGATTAGAAGCCCTTTCAATATCAATTTTCCGAATTAAACTTGGAACACTACTCATATTCTTAAAGTCCACACATTCATTAGCAACAAGAACGGCGTCCACAATTTGTATCCCCCCTATAAAAGCAAATTGAGATGTGGAAATTAGTTGATGCAGGACAACCCTATCGAGAGCAATGAAAGAGAAAAAAGAAGCTTGAAAAGAAGCTAGGAAGAAGCAAGAAGCAGGAACCCTAGCTAGGGTTTGTTTGGAGTCGACACCAAACGTGGGAAAACCCAATTTTAATTCATAATAAGCTGAAAATTAAAGAGAATATTGGAGCCTATATATAGGTCCCAATTACATCAAATAAGGAAAAACTTAACCTAGGAATTTAAAAGGCAATAACTTAATTATTCTTAAAAATAAATTTGCCTAAAATATACTAGAGCCTAGGTCTTCAAATTAATAAGCCAAGCTGGACCATCCTGTTGAACCATATGCATGCTGTCCCCATCAATTCTCCCAGTGTGGGAGAAACTCGACCTTGAGTTTGGATTGGGATTGAGATACTGAATCCACCCTGTCCAAATGAACAAGTATTTCGAATAAGCCAACCGTTTGGTTCGTTGAAACATTTCAGCTCCAAAGTGTGCAACCCAAAGTAAAGTCTTCAGTTTAGCAAAGAACTCAATCAAATAGTGATCACTTGCCAACTCAAACTTGTCAACACCAAGAAAATCTATCTCTTGTACCTCAAGCAATTTAGATGCAAACACAACATCATCCTCTTTTGAAAGAACTAGATTTTCTTGTGGTAAACCTTCTTCTTCAACATTTAGTACTTTTGGGGCTTCTATACTCTGTTGAAACTCTTGCACAATCATTTCTTCAACTTTTGAATTATCTATGACAACTTCAATGTGCCCTTCCAAATCATCTTTAGCTGGTATAGGGTTAGGGAATGAAACAACTCCTTGTGGCATAGGCTCTGGTTCATCGGCGAGATCTGACTACGGTTGGGCATCGAGCTTGGTACTCATGTCTTGAAGTAGTTTCATCATGGACTCCCATAGTGAGTGACCATTGAAGTCGCTTCCACGACATTTACACAAGCTCCATCTTTACAAATAGAAGTAACGATTGGAGCATAATCATCTAAAACAAAACCCAAGGATTGTACTGCTTCCATGAGATAGAGCTTCAATTTTTCAGCACAATTCGTGAGGACTTGTTCTCCCAATTGCCAAGATAGAGATCCAACATTCTTGTTCTCCTTTCTGACACTATCCAAAAGAGGATATAGAAACTCCTTGGAGATGTCATCGCTTTCCTCTAAAACCATGGTCATAATTGCTTCCATGTTGGCAAATGTAGCATCAGGACAATGAAATTTAGCAACTGTCATAAAATGTTGGAACATTTCAATAACCAATGCATCACACTCAAGATCCAACATCTCCAGACATAACCTGATCTTTGCAACATTCTCAAGAATGGAAAGAGATTTAAAATAACAACTATTCCCAAGAGACAATGTACCAAATGTTGAGACTATAAGTCGAAAAACTTCTCTCATTTGCTCATCATTGTAAGGAGGAGTTGGTGCAGTAACTCTCAAAATCTCATAGATGCACAAGGCAACTGAAACTCTCACATTGGTGTTAAGATGCTGCAAAAGCTCAGGAGCTATCAATGCACTCATTGTAGGTCAAAGTGCATCCTACATTGATTGAGATGGGACTTGCCATACTTTTGACAAGTTATATGCAAGTCCATCAAGTAGACGAAGAAGCTCACCAATAGAATATATAGGAAATATGAGCTTTTTTCCCATATCCATAAGCCACTTTTCGAACAATTGTTCAAAAGAATTCTTTTTTTTTTTTTCTTCAAACACTTTTTTTTTTTTCCAACTCACTTTTGGTTTTTTTTTTTTTTATAATCAAACACAATAGAAATAATTAATGCAAATTCAAATAATTAAAAGTAAGCCACTAGAAAACTGGAATAGAGTATTTTAGATTTAACCTGGATTGGGATATTGTTGTCCATGATTTTGTCCCATCAAAATAGCTTATCCTTGGTTAGAATAGCCTAAGTTGAATGGAGGATAACTCTATCCACGGACTAGACAACAAACTTCAGTTGAAAAGAGTTAATCTGTGATTGGAATAACCCTATCCAAGGTTTAATAGCTACTTATTTGCAACTTAGATTGCCAAGAAATCGTAACCAAACGGACCCATTCCCCTTTTATATCATATACCCGAGACCCAAAAGGGGCCGCCATTCCCATGGTTCAATTGTGGAAGGGAGAGAGAGACTAGCAGGTGTCTTCAACTTCGGCGAGCTCGACGGCGGCGATGGCCTCCGGCAGCAACAACCGATAGGGAAGGTCGACATCAATAGAAGGGAGTGATGATGGCGTTGGCGAGATGGTGGTGGCTGTCGGTGAAGCCTCGACGGCAATGATAGTGGATGTGAGATCTGGCGGTGGGTTCCGATGGTGGTAAGAGGATCAGTGCAATTGGCGGCAAAATCTCCAACAACGATAGCTTGATGTTGATGAAATCAACAACTCGACCTGACATCAAGGTCACCTGATGGTGGAGAGATGGGGTCGATAAGGACGGCAATGGGGGGGTGTGTGCCGGGGAAAAAAAAAAAAAAAACTCCCAACTTGTTTTCTTCTTTTGATTGTCACAATGGTTGAGGATGGTGGATTTCTCAGGATGTCGGTAGAGACCAACTGTGGTACGATTTTGTGGTGCAGGGGAATCGTATGAATCAAGGGCATGAGTTGTGATTTGGGATCTGGATTGGTGAGAATGTGTTTATGGTGGATGTGGGGATAGTGCTGACGATAGTGGAGGGATGGTCATGGGTTGGTGTGCGACTTTGCGATGGGAGGATTTGGCTCGTACTTTGACAGAGTAGAGACAACGGTTTCAATGGATGCATCAAGGTTTGCTCTGATACCAAGTTGATGCAGGACAACCCTATCGAGAGCAATGAAAGAGAAAAAAGAAGCTTGAAAAGAAGCTAGGAAGAAGCAAGAAGCCAGAACCCTAGCTAGGGTTTGTTTGGAGTCGACACCAAACGTGAGAAAACCCAATTTTAATTCATAATAAGCTGAAAATTAAAGTGAATATTGGAGCCTATATATAGGTACCAATTACATCAAATAAGGAAAAACTTAACCTAGGAATTTAAAAGGCAATAACTTAATTATTCTTAAAAATAAATTTGCCTAAAATATACTAGAGCCTAGGTCTTCAAATTAATAAGCCAAGCTAGACCATCCTGTTGAACCATATGCATGCTGTCCCCATCATTAGATTTCCCACAACCTTACCAAGTCTTCCGGCTAGCACCTTAGTAATAATTTTATACACAATTCCAAAGAGAGAAATGGGGCAAAAGTCCGAAACATTCACTACCTCCCTTTTTTTTGGAATGAGAGCAATAAAAGTGGTATTAAAACTTTTTTCAAATTTATCCCTTGGGAAGAATTCCTCAAAGACTTTCATGAGATCTACCTTAACAACAGCCCAGCATTTTTGGAAAAAGGCAAGAGTCATTCCATCAACCCGGGGCTTTGTCACCATGAAGAGAATTTAAAGCTTCCAACACTTCCTCCTCAACAAAATCTCTCTCAAGCCAAGCTGCATCAACTTGATTTAAAGAATTGCACTCCACCCCTTCTAGCAAAGGCCCTCTATCCTCTTCCTTATAGAAAAGGTCTTCATAGTAATCAACCACTTTCTTAGCAAAAATATTTTCATCATCAATAAGGTCCCTATCTACCATTCACTTACCAATATGGTTAGCTCTTTTGTGGGCATTGGCGATCCGGTGGAAAATTTTAGTGTTTTTATCCCCTTCTTTCAACCACAAAGCTCTAGACTTTTATTTATTTCCAACCAATTTCTTCCAAACGAGCAAGTCTAGCAAATTCCGCTTGGCCATCCACTCTTCTTGCTTTATCCTCCTCTGATAGGTCTTCTATGCCTTCTTTTTTACCCAAAATGTGGATAGTATCCAACGCTCTAGCCTTTAATTCCCTCAAATTCCAAAAGACTTCCCTATTCTAAGTCTTGAGATTCTCCTTTAACACCTTCAACGATTTTGCAAAAATGAAGCTCAAAGTACCTTCAAACGAAAAAGACTCCCACCAACTTTTCACTAAGTCCCCTTGACAATTCTTAGACCTTCACTATTGAGAACTAAAGGAACATGGTCGAAAAGAGGCCTAGGAAGCACGGCTTGGATCACCCTAGCAAAGCGTTCCTCCCATGAAGCAGATAAAAGGAATCCATCAATTCTAGAAAGGCTAGGGATTTCTTGGTTATTGGACCAAGTGAACCAACCTCCAACCAAAGGAGGGTCCATTAACTCATTTGAGTCACTGAAATCAGGGCCGGCGATGAATAAGCACAACCCTTCCTTTCATTGGGGAACCTAACAATGTTAAAATCACCCAACAAACACCAAGGTTTCTCCCATTTAACTTTAACCTCCTCTAATTCCTACCAAAAGGGATCTCTAAAAGCATCGTCATTTGGGCTATATACCCCTGTAAAAATTTTAAAATATAAAATTAAATAAAATTAAATAACAATTGTATTACCAAAAGAGTGACTTTTGTTTTTTCTGATAATAATAAGACAATTGTTTTTACCTAAAGAACTACTTTGGCCTTTTTTGTGTTAATAATAAGACAATTGTTTGGGTAATTTTCTCATCTAAGACAAAAAAAAAATGTGAAAGGAATTTTAGACTAGAAAATCCATTATTCCAGAGTTTTGAGGCTTTATCCCACCCCCCCCCCCCCCCCCCCCCCCAAAAAAAAAAAAAAAAAAAAAAAAAAAAAACACCTGTCCAGAAATAATGAATTATTTCCTATCAGCTAAACCCAAACAAGGTAAAAGCATATCCAAAAAGACCAAAATCCCTAAAAAAAAAAAAAAAAAAAAAAAAAAAGGGATTTGTGAGAATGTTGGGATTTTGGTCTTTTTGGATATGCTTTTACCTTGTTTGGGTTTAGCTGATAGGAAATAATTCATGATTTCTGGACAGGTGTTTTTTTTTTTTTTTTTTTTTTTTTTTTTTTTTTTTTTTTTTTTTAGGGATATTTTAGCTATTTACCCTTAAAAAAAATGCTTTCTATTGGATGTTCACATCATCTCCAAAAGGAAAAATACTAGGTGATTTAGGATTTTAACTATCCAAGAAGTCTTGAATGAGAGAGTGGGCAGTACAGGTTAATCGGTTACTGGTAAGAGGAAGGGGTATATGTTTGACCTAAAGATCTACAGGACCATTTTTTTTTTTTTTTTTAACAATGAAGTACAGCCGTACAGAATCACAATTTTATTGAACTAAAACCACCCTAAATAGCACGAAAACTTCTACAGACTAGACTACAGAGGAATCGTGTTTGTATCAACAGTTCAGCACAGACATAGCTTTGACACACTATATACACGAAAATGTTCAGGTGCAGATCATCCCATACATCCCAGAAGAGAGTGCATAGCTCCGAGCCGTGCATCGCAGACACATGTGTGCGCGTGAAAGCCCGCACAGCTCTGAGCCATGCGATCTATCGTGGACATCCCACACTCGATTAGCTCCAGCTATATACATATCAGCAACATCGTGATTGTGTCCAGAGTTTTCAAATAATATTTCGATTCATGATACATTTAGACAGCAGCTAACATACATTGTCCACAGTTGGCACACCAGGACAAGTTTGTTACACACATATACGCATGAATATAGAATAAATATTTACAATTAAGGGTTTTTGTAGAAATTCTAAAAAATTTTGGGCATTGCTAGAAATAAATAATGATATAAATAGCGGTGGAGGATGATGAGGATAATTACACACAAAAACACACAGCAATGTTCTTAACATGTCTATGAAAAAATAGTTATATATATTGCCTTCAAATATTAGCTTCTTTTCTATTTTTTACATATAGAGTAATGAAGAAATATCAACAGAAAGATATTATTTTTTGAGTACAACATATTTCCTGACCTTGAACCGATTGACCAGGAACAAAGCAATGCGACCGCTAGTAATCTTGTGCTCCCCAACAGAAGACTCCAAGTTGAAATCTATATCGGGCATGGATGTGAACCCAATCCATAATTGATCTGAAGGAGGGGGCTTTATATGCAACCGCACTGTTCCTCGGAGGGATGCTACCCTTATTGCCAAAGAGATGGGCACCTTTAATAAGAAAAAAATATCAGTAAGTTTAAAAACAACGAAAGCCTTCGCTGTTCATAATCTGTCATGTCGGCCCAACTAAAAAAGAGTAACAAATGTCTATACATGATGTCAAATCACAACGAAAAACATGATGAAACAAAATATTATTTTAGGGTTGGCAACCACACAAACAAAATAATCCAATTTGTTTCATATCATAATAAAGAAGTCAATCTGGCATTCTAGATCCTATATATGTAACATTAGTCTCGTTTCCTTCCTTTTTTTTTTTTTAAATAATATTTCATCCTCAGATTTTAATTAAGAACAGCTTTATCCAGAATTCAATTATTGACCCATTTTATATTTAGTTCATCACCTCCCCACCACATGTTCCACTTTAAGCGATGGATTTGTGTGTTCTTTTTGTTTTCCCTCTTTTCTTTCGTTTCATCTCAACTTGAATACTAAATTTTATTCACTTACTAATAAAATCTATGTTTTCTATAATGAAACAAAATTTAATTATATAATTTCTGTTCATATAACAGAACAGAATGCTGCACTGTCAAGAAACAAAAAGCTCATAAAATGTGTACCTGAAATGAGAATGATGACGTGAAGGGGTGACAAAACAAGGATAGGGTAAAATATGATGCATTTGTGAAAAGATAAGACGTAGCACCAATTCAGGACATAATTAGGGAAAGTTAGCTAAGATATTGGTTCTATGCAGCAAAGACTAAAGATTTGATTCAAGTTGAAGGTTACAAGGAGAAAAAAGAGGCCAAATGGACATGAGTCAAGACTGCTAAAGACAGGATGGCCAGTGATTTACCAGAAAATATGGCCGTAGATAGAGCAAAATGGCCAAAAAGGTGAGAAAAAAAAAAAGATTCATGCAGCCAAACATAAGTAATCAGAATAATGCTTTTTTGGCCTCAGATAAGTATACAAAACTAGTCAGAAAGAGTTGATTTGAATCCATAACAAAATCACGTTATTTATACCCCTTACCAGTTTGTAAAAGCTTAAAATAAAAAAGGTAAAAATGACACTTACACTTTATAGTTGTTGTTATAAGAAGCAAAATTCCTTTTTTCCTTTCTTAGGTGGACATCAAAAGACTGAATTTACAATTTAAGTCACAGGAAATATAATTAATTTTCCCAAACGCATCATTTATAGATATATCCTGGATCAATACGATAATAAATGAGAATGAAGAAATTTCACTACTGAAACAAATTAACTATGAAATCTTTTCAAATCTTTCCATCAACATCACTTTCTTTTCTTTTCTTTTTCCTTATTTATTTATTTATTTATTTTTATAATAACCATCACTTACTCTCATCATTCTTTTCTTTTCATAAGATAATGAAATGGCCATCACTACAAAAGGGTTAAAGCATTTTCTCTTTTGGTTATGTGAATGTCATATTTTATTATCCAAGGTTACCTCTTGGGATTACCTTAACCAAAATGGGCTAAGAGGTGGTAAAATTATGGTATTAAATTTTGATTTTTTTTTTTTTTAATTAAATCCAAAGAAAGAGTGAGAGAAGGGGGGTGGGGGGAATTCAAGCATCAAAAAGCAACCTAGCATCCCAACTATGTTGGCACGCTAATTGCAACCAAACCACAGTACTTGGGATTTGAGCTATATTCTAAGTCTTCCAATTACTCTCCCATTTTCTCTTTGAAATTATGTATTACTTTTCACAATCGATTCATATTACCTTTGATTTAACTTAAGTGTCATCAAATAAGTTTTTCTCTCACTTCCTCGCTTTCGGCTTTTCCCTCTCTCTCTATCACACAGAACCTCTATGAGCATTAGGACATAAAAACTGTATAGGCTTAAGCTTGAGAGGGAGTCCCCTTGAATGGGAACCAAGGGGTTATTTATATAAAGGTCTCGAGGGTATTTTAGGATCCATGGGGACCAAGGATGTCCCTTGTGATAGAAAACAACTAGGCCTTGTTGGATATTAGAGTTAAAACATGCCACACCCGACAGGTCACCTTCGTGGGCACTGATCGATCAGTCACCTCTCTACAACTGGATCTCTTATATTTTTGTTATTTTATTTTATTTGCTTCGCTTCTATTAATTGTTTCTTATTTCTTTTATTTCCTCATTTCGAATTACTTATTTCCTATTTTGATTTTTCCTAGGTTTAGTAGAACTTAGTATTTCCTATTCCTAGTTTACTTAGAATTCAAGTAATAGTTCTCTATAGATAGGCTTGTAGCCCTATGGGCAATTCATACATTACTTTGATTATTAATAAAGCTTTGAGAGTTTTCTCTGTGGTTTGTGATCTTCTCGTGGATTCGAGTGTTCTTTCTTATAGATTCGAGAGTTCTAGGCTAACAACGTTGGTCGTAGTCATATCTTCTAGTTTTCTGTCGCATCAGATTGTGCCACAATTTCAGGTTTTAGCATTAAATTTCATAACTATTTTGAATTGAGCACATATTTGACAGGCACTCTGTGCGTACTCATTTCTTGTGTTAAGTTTCACATGGCAGTTTTTTTTGGGGCGAATGTTTAACATGTGCAGCCTAATTTTGAATTGGACACATGTTTCACATGTGCCTCATGATCCCAAGATCTGCGAATCCATGTGGCATTTTAGAAACCCTATCATAACTAAATGCTAAACTACAAGGAAAATGTATGATATTCGCCCCATTCAAAAGTAGGCAAACCTTATATTGGGCATGTTTGACATATGCCTTGCTCTAAATCATCCACAAGCTCCAAGATTCCATATTGGGATGTGATCCAGTTAGGGTTTTAGCCTTTTTTGCTTCTGTCTAGAAGATTGTAAAAGGCTTGACTTGTCCCTTTGATTTTTTTTTTATTTCCTTGAATTCTTATTGATTAAAAACTACTCCCTATTTTCCCCTTCTTTCCTTGAACTCAATTGCCAAAAAGTAGACCCTTGCAAAAATGAGGTTTCGATAGGGATAAGCTACAATTGGCACAAAATAATCACAAGGTCAGAGGAAATTGTCTAATTGTTGTCATTTTCAGAGCAGGCATGACAGCCCTGCAAGGGAGAGGAGTGATTTGATTTAAGTTGAAGATGTTACCAGGATGAGAGAGATCAAAAGAACGTGGGTTGAGGCAACTAAAAAATAGATAATGAATATTTAAGGAAGGATATGGAGTTATGAACCTAAATAAAATTGAATGGCAAAGAAAGATTCAGGTAGCCGAACTGAGTGGTTGAAATTCAAGGCTCTGTTGAGTATCATCTTAGTAAGTACACAAAAATACCTATAGTGTGGGTATTATTGTGACAAGGGTAATATAGCCTTCACCCAAT
This sequence comes from Liquidambar formosana, assembly GCA_039720395.1. NCBI lineage: Eukaryota > Viridiplantae > Streptophyta > Magnoliopsida > Saxifragales > Altingiaceae > Liquidambar > Liquidambar formosana. The sequence goes on along the minus strand of CM077828.1, from coordinate 7,869,410 downwards.
ATTATGTTATAAACTAGAGGAATAGGCCCTGGTTAGGGTTATGCTATCGTATTCTCTTATTCTTTTTCATTTTCTCTCTTCTCTCTAATTTTCCATTAACTCAAACATGGTATCAAAGCGCAATCAATCAAAGTTTAAGAGATCAATCCTCGCTCTTTCTCTTTCTTTTCAATCTTTGATTCTTTTCTTGATTCTACTCTTTTGTTTCGATATAAGCTGCAAAGACAATCAATAATTACCAGAAGAACTCAAAAAAAAAAAAAAAAAAAAAAAAGGGGGAAAGAAACATGTATGTTGGGTATTTTTTGGGCATAGAGGTGACCAGATATATGCAAGGTATCTCTCTCTCTCACAGAGGAAGTATGTATCCAATCTTCTAGAAGAAACATGGATGTTAGGTTTCAAATTAGCCAAAACACCCATGGATCCAAATACAAAGTTTGATATATTAGGTATATTTCTTGATCATTAAGGAAGATATAGACTAATGTAAGGAAGCTGGTATACTTGACTGTAACTCGGCCAGATATTTCCTTTTTTGTTGGTGTTAGTCAATTTATGTAGAATCCTAATCACATTGGAAAGTTTTGTGTTGTATTATAAAATACTTAAAGGAAGCTCCTGAAATTTTGACATAGTGGGTTTAACTAGATTTGACTTCAACTCTACAACAGACAAAACAAAGAGCCTTTTTTTCTTCCTTACTGCATATAAACACCCCAAAAAATCAGAGGCTCAAACAATTGAGCCCTTTAGAATCCAGAATTAAGCTTTAAACAATTATGAACCTACAATACAGAAGAAGCTCCATATATTATACTTCATCATCAGTAATAACAGATTGAACTTGTCGAGACAACCACAGTTAAAATATAGGATTTTTACCTCTAATTTCTATTAATTTATGATAACAGAAATAAGTTAGAATTACCATTTTTGCTTGCACGCTCTAAAGCTACCCGACATTGAAATTTTCTTTAGTTTGCATTAAATTTAAATGTTCTTTTCTATAGTTAACACATAAAACTCTTTGGAATGATATACAAACCAATATGCAGGGAAAGAAACCCAGATATACAGAAAAAATTGCCTACAGACCTGTGAAACCTGTTTAGCAACGGAATTTAGAATAGACTTCCACCTCGATACATTAGTTGATGTTGATATAGTGCTCTTTGTGCTTTTTAACCCATCTGCAAGAAAACAGAACAGGTTGAACCCTTGGCATCATATAAAAAAAATCATAAGTTGAATCAATCTAGCATGAAATAGATTTTAATCATGTTCAAAAGATAACAATTAGAAGGTGCATAGATTCTACTCATTGTCATGAGACGTAGAAATAGGAAATGCAGTGCAATTCAATATCCCAAAAGTATTCCGAAACATACGTTTGCTAAAGTTGTCACTTTATCAGAAAATTTTATAACATTCTTGTGTTAGTTGTATGCCCTACAGCCAATCATAAAGATAATGCTTTAGGGATAAAGAACAATCATAGGATTTCATTTATTGTAAATCACATTTATTATTATTTAATAAAAGGGCTTATTCTATTATATTTATATGCATCATTTATATTTACATGATATGTCCATGGAGTTAGAGTTGAGAATATGGAATTACAAAGAGTTGTAATTTTGAGACTATCAATATATCTTTGTACTAAACTCCTAAAGCATTTCTAGTAGAAGGTTCACTATGATGGACAGTAATGAACCATAGGACTAGCACTTGTTAGGTTAACTCTTTAGGAGGATAGCTAATCTCAAGCTATTTGTGTGGAAACACTACAACCAACAAATGGATGCCTATTACTAGAATAGGTACGCTGAATATGACCAAAGATATGAGATCAACTGAGTAGAGTTTTAACCTGCCTATCAATTAGTTTCTCATTGTTATAATGGTACAAGTAATCCTTAAACCTGAGACACCATAGTTGTCTTATGCATATAAACTTAGAAGTTTGATAACACTAAGTGTAAATCCTTATAAGGGTTTACAAGGATGTTCATTAGCCCTATTGCTATGTGTATAAAGGCATATGAGTGATCAACAAGGAATTTATCAATCTCAAGAAAAAGAGAGAAAATGTCTCATATAGCATTCATAATATAACTCATTAAATCCATGGCCATGGTAGGATGAATATGGAAAAGAGTTTCCATGAGTTCATCAATGAGTTGATATTCATGATTGAGTATAAAGTAATTAAACTAGGGATTTGACAGACCTCCATGTCCTATTAGTTTAATTGGAGATGTTGTGTAGAAGGAAGGATGCAATTGTAACCTATAAACTATAACAGAAGGGTTCTATGTAAGATACCTGTTCACCTCGTTAAGGACCACACCATGAGCCATATGCTAGATGTTACTCATGGTTAGTAGAAGCCCTAATTGATATAAGTGAGTTATAATCAATTAGGAAATTGGAAGGAGTTCCAATTAGACCCTTAATGGAAAGAGTTCCATTGTGCACATTTTGTGCTATTCCTACTACTTAATGATGTGAACCCAATAGGTCACACACTGATCATGCAAAGAGAGCTTTAAAGTCAATGAGAGAAAGGGTATAAGTGAATAAAGAATTGTTCTTAAGGGCCAAGTTTGTATGAGTTATAAATTAGAGGGGTTAATATCAATTAAGAGTAATTACATAAAGCCAACTAGGGTTTGGACTCCCCCCCAATGGCCGGCCCTATTAGTGGCTATATAAAGCCATGTGATGACGTGTGACATCATCACTTTAAACACTCCTCACTCTAAGCTCTAGCCGTCCCCCCTTGGTGGCTCTCTCTCTCTCTCTCTCTTCTCTTCACTTCTAGTAACAACAAGGGAAAAGGAAAAAAAACTTGAAGCTTTTGCTAGGTGTGGATACTCAATTCACTGCTGTCCGGAATCAAAGCTTAGAGGGAAGAAGACAATCAAACTGTAAGTGATTTAACCCTCTTCTAGTTAGGGTTTTAGTTTTGTATTATAGCATAATTAGATTCATGGGCTGTGGAATCGTTTAGAAAAAAATTTTTATATTCCGCACTTTGTTCTTCCTTCTATTTCGATTCCCTACATCTTGGACCCAAAAATATGACTAAATGCCTAAAACTCTTCCCAAGATATATAGTAGTTGATGTCTGGAGTACAGCAGCATAGTAAAACATCAAGTGAATGTTTCATATCGTGGAAATTGCCATTTTATATGAAAAGAAAACTGAGCAAAAAATCATACTCATTATTAGGTCGTGCGATAAATTGCTTCACTGACTCGATACTATAAATAACCATGATTATGCAACCAGCATGAATGCACTATATATAAATGACAATGTTAACACTTTCATCAGGCTTTTTAATTTATTTTTAAATATACTATAAATTTCATTTTGGTTGACAAGAACGATACATAATTAAAAGTCCATTTTACTAAACAAATAGAAAATTTAATTTGGACAAGTATTCACTAAGAATCCTGAACAGCTGAGCATTGGTGGAGTGTTTTTGAGATTATAATGGGATGATTTCATACAAATTTTTGCTCCTGACGGATTGGGCCTCCACTTAACAGCTTAGGCTTTTAGGTTGAAAACTTAACAAATGGAAAAAAATAATTCTTCTTGTAAGGCTCAAGGTAAGCTCCTCTCTTGCCACCAGCTAGCCTCACAAGAAATTGGCATCCATTCCTAGAGGTTGACATAAGCTATATCTCAAACCTTAATGGATTATACTTTAATTCTTCAAGTCAACCCCAAATCGTTGGGAATAAGCTTGTTGTTTGGCATCTAGTAATGAAAACATTCATTTTACTACGAGATCAAGCAAATTTTACTATGAGATCAAGCAAAGTATCAAAAAGGAGTCATGTAGAACTAGAACAACTATGACAACGGTGATGAGAACAACAACAGTAGTTGTTTCTGTGTTTTCCTTGTGACTCTCATTTATTGGAAAAGCAAGAAGCAATCAGTAGTTGCTCATTCTACCATCAAGACTAAACATCATGCTATAGCTCAGGCTATTGTTCATATTGTTTGGCTTTGTTGGCTTTTATCTTATTTGGTTGTTTCTATCCCATATCCGACTCCTCTTCATTGTGATAGCAAGAGTGCTATTCAAATTGCACATATCTCTATCTTTCATGAGCACACAAACCACATTGGGATTGATTATCACTTTGTTTGTCAGCATCTTTAGTTGGGCACCATTCATTTGCTATTTTATCTTCCGCTTTACAGCTTGCAGATATATTTACGAAGACTCATACTTTTGCTCATTTTCAGTTCCTTCTTGACAAACTCTTGATGCTCTTCGAGCTTGTATCATGAGTTTTTCTTTTCTTTTCTTTTTTAAGAGGGGGGTGTGACTGTGAAATATAAATATAATTATTGAAAATATAATTTATTAGTGAGGGTAATTTAGTCTTTTAGTAATATTAGAGTTAGTCTCTTACATATATACTTGTAATCTGACTTTCTATTATTGATAAGAATAATCCCTTTGCAAAGTTACACTTCGTGCATGGGGGCATGTGATGTCATCCATTTGTGAAATGCACATGATGCCTGCCGATTTCTATTCCATATGGTAGGTATTATGTGTTTGAGTGACTCATGAGATGAATCAGGGTTCACAAGCTACATTACAGGTGATTTGATTGTATGGAGTATGGCTTATATACCAGGAGTTCAAAATCAATAGCTCCTCCTATTTTGTAAAGTTAATTTGGTCAGTGATGGACACTTTAAAGACTATAATACACTAAACTCTATATGATAGGTTAATCTGTCTCGATCATTTGACTCAAGGTCAATCTGTTAACTTAATTGGAATACATTGAATGCAATCACCAATGAGAACAAGTCATGGAAATACTATAATTATTGATGAAACTCTCATTACTGCTAAAGACAAAAGGTCTCAATCAGAGTACAATTTCTAATCTTGGTAACTATCATTTACCAAAAAGGAGATCTTGTATCGTCAAAACCTCAGTATTATGTGTGATCAACACTAGAGTTGTGGGAACATATATTTTCAAGATGGAATTCTCACTCACTAGGGAGAATATGATATATCTTGACCTAATTCATGTAAGTTGATCACTGGAATCTGGATTCGGTCCTTCTACTAATTTGTTTAGTAGAATGACGACTGAAAAAGGATTAGAGATTGTTAAATTAAGGACTTAAGGATTATAAGTGGTAAATGGCCAATGGGTAAATTGTACAGCATTTATGGTTACAAGTGCTATATATGGATATTATGGTGGAGGTGCTTATTTGTACTTGATTTAGCATGACAGGCTTTATGGAGCTTAATAACATCTATTTAGTGGAGTTAGTTGTAATAAATTTGTCTTTTAATTGAGTCAAAAGTTTACTAGGAAAATAGAAACCAATTGGAGCGCTATAAAAAAGAACCCTAGAGATACCCATTTCTACCCCATGTAGAAGATTCTATGTAGGAGACTTTACAAAAAGAGAACTCTCCATAGAGCCAACGACCACGACATTACTCACACAAAAAAGCCGTGATCTCCTCTCTCTCTCAGGACGTTGGGCGCTTGAAGCATTTAGATTTTCAATCTTTTACTTCTGTCTACCTTCTTCTTTCTTGCCCTACAGTGAAAGGTATCATATCTAACTTCCCTTTAGTTCATGGTATAATTTTAATTTAAATGATTACATGTAATTTAAAGTTTTGGAAAGTTTTTGAAATGCATTGCTTTCACTTGCATCAATCATAAAAACCCATTACTGACCACTATATCAACGCTACCACTGCTCCATTTCAAGAGAAAATAAACAAAGTGTAGTGAAAATTTGGTTGCTACCAAGGACTTTAATATCGATAGCGATGGATATATCGAGGGTCCAAAAATACGGATATATCGGATATATCGTTGGATATATCGACAATATCGATAAAGTTTTAAAGATATGGTGGATATTATGAGTTAAATACGGATATTTTTATTGAAACTCTGGAAAACAATGATTTAGGCTATAATACACAATCTAGCATCAAAATATTGCAATTTAAATGTGTATAGGACAAATATGTGTTGTATAGGGTATAAAATGTAAGCCGCGCTTAGAAAATAAATAATAGAGATTTATGTAAATTCAACATTAAATATTACATAACATTAAAAGGAAGAAATTTATGCTTTTGTTATGCACTTATGCGCACCCCAGGGGTAAATTTGAAAAAAAAATTATAATGATGAGGCATGTAAGGAGCACTTCTATGTGTATGTATATGTTATAAAGTAAATATGTGAGTGGTGCCAAAAAAAAAAAAAAAAAAAAAAATTATGTGGGATAAATTTGAAAAAAATTTAACCATAGGTGTGGTAAATTTGAAGATAAGTTTTGAAACTATGGAAGAATTGTAATAATAATACTTTGAGGAATGTGAAATTGGTCTTTGTTTATATAAAAATAGAATAAAATAGAGGGTATAATTGCAAAGTAAAGAAGATAATAAGGTGTTCTCACTGCTCACGATGGAAACCTAGAGTCAGTCAACACCCACAGCCTATCAGTGACGGTATCTTCCTTTTGCACCTACTCCAGCACCAACGGTAGCATCTTTGGCAAAAATTAGGTGAGTTTGACTTCTTCTTTTTTTCCCACTCTTCTTCTTCTTCTCCTATGGTATCTTCTTCTTCTCCTCTGGTACCTATTTTAACACCAACTATGGTAGCATCTCTAGCAAAAATTAGGTGCGTTTGATTTTTTTTCCTTTAATATTCTTCTTCTTCTCCTTCTCCTTCTTCTTCTTCTCTCCGGTACCAGCAAAAGAGAAGATCATATGGTCAAAAAACACTCGGACACCAATTCAGTGGAACGATATAAAGCAGAGTGTCGATATTGACAATATATCATCGATATATCATTGATATCTCCACGATAATTCACGGAATTCTGCCGATATTAAAAGATATCGAGATATCGACGATATATCGCGATATATCGTCGATATCTCTCGACATTTTGTTTTTTTGCAAATCTTTCAATTTCGCACCATAATATCGTATCATTACCCTCCAATATAGCGATATATCGCGATATATCGTCGATATATCGCAATTTTTAAGTCCTTGGTTGCTACAAATCCAGTTTCATAGACAATAAGAGGGACCGTGACTCTAATTTTAATGTGTGTGTTGTGGGGAGGGTAGCTCTGGCCCTTGGTTTCTAGCAAGAGACATCACTTTGGCAAAGTTAATAGACATAACTCAGGCAACTTGAAGGATGAGGTGACAATTAAATCACAAAATTACCCTCTTTTTGGGTTAAACTACTTAAATAATAGGGACATTTTGTCCACCTACAATGGTGTAGTATGCTAACCTACTCACTATGTTAGCAAGACCATCACTTAACCCCAAAAGCTTATGCTGTCAAGGAATGGGCCAACAATGTATATTAAGCTAACACTCCCTTCGTGTGCGGCACCATCCCACACATAATGAGATTGACAAAACACACAACCAAGAGACAAACAAATAGACTGTTGGGCCCACATCATCTAAATGTGAGTTTAATATGACTTCATAGACCTGTTTAGGCCCACCGAATAGCTTAGGCTTTCAAGTTGGAAACTTAACATAAACTAATGGAGAAATAAACAAATGGAGGTAATAAGAATTAAACCCAAAATCTTCTGCAACCCATAGCTTTGATACCATGTTAGAACACCACTTAACCCCCAAAAGCTCTTGCTATTAGGGAATGGGCCCACAATGTATATCAAGTTAACATACATGCATATAGAAACACACGCACACATACATAAATTTAAAATTGTAAACATAGAAAAAAACTTGATAAATTTAGTAAGTCACACAAGGAATACTACTAGTGACATTGTTTCATTCCAAAGAGGAAGAGCAAGGAAATGAAAACAACAATTTTAATCAAAACTATAAGAAATTTAAAACATATTACAGATTTATTAACATATGGTTTTGAGAATAAACAGATCTGGAGTTAAATAGTCCACAATCACCAAATATTACAGTTGGAGTTGAAAATTTGCAAAAACAAATTTTTGAGATACAAATGTCTGTTATTATTAAAGGGTTTTCTTAACGTATGCCCTAAGGGCATGTGTTAAGCTGCAATTAATGAGCCAATCATTGTATGGGAAATTGTGAAAATGCATAGAGAATGGTGAAAGTTGCTTGAAAAAATGTGAAAACGCTTGAAAGTTACTTGGAAAAATTGTGCAAACAAATTTCTCCAAGCATTGATTGACTCATTAATTGCAACTTAACATGTGCACTTAGGGCACACGTTAAGAAAATCCATTATTAAATTAAAATTTTTTTTAGTTTGCGTGCATGATTTAAACAAGGACTTGCCAATGGCCCTATAGCCTAGTGGCACTTCTCCCCTGTATGTGAGGGAAGGTTCTAGGTTCGAGTAAGTCATATGATGTTCTTGTTTTGTAACCAAAAAAAAAAAAAAGGACTTGAATAAAAATCCCCACAAAAATGTGGTTATTATATTGTTAGAAACCAGGGGAATACATGAGTGACTTCAGTATGTGGAAGCAATAAGAAAATTTTCAAAACCTTTAAAAAATTAATTGGGCCCTACCGCCCCTAGATTTAGCAAAGCTAGTCTCATATACTCCACAATTTGGTGGCAACTAAGGTAGACTTCTAAAGACTAACTCATCCTTAGAACTGGTAACTAAATATTTAGAGAGCAATCCAGTAGGTCAATTCAAGTTAGCAGCTCAGATCCCTACTTCTGGTACTACTGCTACTGACACTAAAACTCTATTAATTACAAGGATATAAAAATAAAAAAAGAAAAGGATTTCTATACTCACCCATTTTAAGATCCCCATCATCCTTCTGCTCTGGTGGATCAACTGTGCCATGAGAAAGCGTCAACTGTTTTCTATAGCACTCAAAACCTTCAAGAAGATCAGATGTAACCCCTCCTACAGAGCTCGATTCTGAATTTATATCCGCTAAGCGTTTCTGATTTTCCAGTTCACGAACCTCAAGTCTTGTTTCTATGTCTAGCAATGCCCCACCAGAATATTCAATGTCAATCTCAAAGGCCCAAACCTCATTCATGTCCACTGGAAGAACCCTCATACCATGGATGTAAGGTGGGAGATTCCCAAGATCCATGCCAGTACAGATGACTTCTCCAATGTAACTGGGGATCCTCATATTGGATAGTGTTCTCTGTCATACCAAATAAATATATATATCAAAATCATGTGTGTTACTCTCGCATTAATCAAACAAACTAAACTCAAGTGGCACAAATATGGCTCCATCTATCATCCAAGTTGGATCCACCTTGGAGACCAGGGTAGATGAAAACTAAATATTTACAGGTGCAAATTCTTGAACAACATATACATACATGATACATGCACAAAACCTATCTCTAATGGCTGTACTTCGATTATGTGTATATTCTCAATAAGGTGCATTTATTTAAATGGTTTGTATTCCACAAAAGTACCATTCAAAGACAATAAGAAGAGTGATAGAACTGAACCATCTCCTACCAGCCCCAGGTCCCCAACACACAACGTGCACCCATGCATAGACAATTATAACTCATAATGGGAATTAATATACCTGAATCCGTGCTTGCATGGAACTTTTCATCTCTGCATTGCTTTTGGCATCAAAAAAAAGCCTTGAAATCAATAAATTCCAACAGAGTGTTCCCTCATCAACACCAAACTTGTCATTGGCATCTGCATCAGAACTGACAGAGATATGACTTTGGCTTCCTGAGTGAGTAAATGTAGACAATGATGATAAATCAATATTTTCATCCACAGAACTATTAGGTGTCTTCCCTGTTGTAGCAGTCTTTACCACGCCAGAGGCCGAAAATGAATCTTGGAATGTACGAGATTTCTCACTAATCTTTTTCTCTTCACGGCCTGACAAAGTTGCCCAACTTGGCCTATTTTCACCAGTCTTAGTTGCCTTCTTTGCAAGTTTTTTCCAAAAAAGACGAACCTTTGATGAAGAATCATCAAGCTTATTCTCCCTTTCGTATGGCTCAGAATAAAACCCCATAGAGGGTTTCATGAATGAAGGATATCCTGCGTTTAAGGATGTCAAGTAACTGTGGAACTCGATACTCAACTTGACAAACCATTTTAGTCTTTCTTTGTCCTCACATGATGCAATACGGAGGGCTTTACACCAGGATTCCTTATCCCAAGAAGTCTCAAGATAAATATAGAAAGTTTTACTTCCATTGTATATGACTGAGCTCTTGCTTTCCACTCTGATGGGATATTTTCTGGCCCTGTAATATTTATAAAAAGGAGTACTAAGAACCAAGAAAATTTCATTTTCATATTTTAAAATAGTAATAAGACAATGCATACTTTTTTAACTACCATATAAACAGTTTAGGCAGGTTCAGAGGACACAAGATGTCCAAACTCTACATTACATGACAGTTCTAGTTCCTGTGAGATGTAATTCTGTAAATATATTATTTCAATGAGGGTGGTTTAATCTTTTGATACCATGTAACTTTGCAAGAGGTAATTCTCATTAGTAGCAAAAAGTAGGATTACATGTATAAATGCAATTCTCATTAGCAGCAAAAAGTAGAATTACAAGCATATTTATACAATGCTAACCCTAAAATTTGCAAGAGGTAATTCTCATTAGCAGCAAAAAGTAGGATTACATGTATAAATATAATTCCCATTAGCAGCAAAAGTGGGATTACAAGCACATTTATACAAAGCTAACCCTAAAATAATCAAAAGACTAAACAACCATCATTAAAATAATAATTTACAAAATTATATCTCCCAAGTTCAATGCATTGTGTGGAGTTATTTGGAACTACAGTTTGGCAAGAAACTTTCCTCCACGTGACTTACATACACAGTAAGGCATTCATAAGCAGTGACCAATTTGTCTCACGAAGAAAACCTTCTTACCATAATTGAAATGACTTAACATTTCAAGCATCTAACAATCTACAATAATTGACTAATCTTCGAACTGAATGAATTTGTTCCGAGAATGATCAACCTATGAAATCAAGTTTTGGTCATGACTCATGAGTCTTCTTATTAAGTCAATATTCAAACTCATCTTCCAGTAGACCAAACAACCAAACTCTTTTTCCTGTTCTTGTAGATGAAATGAAGGATTAAGCGTCATTAGTAGCATCATATGCATATATTAGAAGTGACACATCGACCAAAATATCTCAAAAATGATCTTGGAGAAAAAATTATAATTTTCTTTTCCTTTTTTTCTTCTTTTTTGGTAGTTTGTGTAAGGTGAAATGAAGTTCATCATGTGCAACTGAGCAAAATCTACAAGATTATAAAAGGATCGCTTCGGTGTGAGGAGATTATCTTAGGTTCATGAAGCTTTTAGTGTTTACAAACCACAAAATCTTTGTTGGATGTCAAATTTTGGTGTAGTTTTTGGCCAACTTATCAAAGCATTTTCAAGAGTTTGAACCAGATGATCTTAACTGCCATCTGGAAGACAAAGAATAGCTGTTAAAGTTGATCAATAATTTTTTTTTTTCCTAATTAAGTTAAGGTGCCAAAAGAAATCAGAAGAAATAAGGCGTGTCATCTGCTTATGCAAACATTTGAAAGTTATTTCTCGGTGCCTGAAGAAGTAATTCTTTTCAGCAAAAGCAGTGAGGCAACCAGAAAATAAGAGTGTACTACTATATTAAGAATATTTAGATGCTTGACAATTCTTTGAACATTATCATTTTTAATATGAAAAACTTCATTCATTGTTGTTCAGGTTGATGGAAAACTTAAGGAAATTAGTGCTTTCCCCATGTGATGAACAGGAGATCATAGATAAAGTACCAACTTTAAAGAGGAGGGGGGGGGGGGGGGGGGGGGGGGAGGGGGGAGATTATAAAACGAAAATAAGAACAAACTTAAGCAAAAAAAAAAAACTTTTATTACTTGAGAAGTAAGCATTGATTTTTCATGAAATGGAATACTTTAATGGACTTTCTGCATTGTTCATACCTAATTTACTTTCTTCGTCCATTATGAAATATTATAAACATTAAAAATAAATAAATAAAAAGAAGGATTGTCATTAAATGTACAAATATTTTTATTCTTATTTTTTTTTAAAATGAGACTAGCACAACAACCCACCGCCACAATCCCCCACTTAAATCTTGGGTTGTCCTAGCAGGGAATCGAACCTGTGACCGTGCAACTAACCACACGATCACAAGTTCGCCCTTACCAACTGGGCTACCCAAAGGTGGGTGTTATTAAATGTACAAATATTGTTTCAAAATTATACTACTTAGAAGTAATAAAACAATTGGTAAAAATATTTGTATGTTGAGGTAATAACGACACTTAATTATGCAATTATATATTGCAATAGAAGTCTCTCTTCAAGATGTGAGAGAAATTGGAACACTTCGCACTAAACCCTTTGAAACGTCTAGACATAGCCAAGTTGGAGCAAGTGAGAAACTAGAATATGTACACAACTATCTAAGGCTTAGGGTGAAGAATTTGTTAAATGGTAACAATGATGACGAACACTACAATCAAATCGACGTAAACCACATCTTCAATGATGAGGACATATTAGATAATTGGTTTTGGGAGTATGAAGAGCCTTTACTTCATCTAGATAAGCCATGGTTACAGCTCCTTCAAGACTTGGCCACGGATAAAGGTCAGCATGCCGCAAAGATAAGATCCTCAAGTGCTAAGCTTGGTGATAGCAGTTGTTCAGGCAGGGGTGATGAGTGTGGTGACCTTGGCACTAGTAGCCATTCACGAGGGGGCAAAGAAACACACTGCGGCAAGGAAAAGGGCTCACATGACACACAACATAATCTTATAAAGAAAGAGAATCCTCCAGTAATGGTAGTGATCATGATGGGGGTACTAGTCGAGGTGGACGCTATGTTGGTGGCGGTGCTTCTTTGGTGGTTACGATGAGCCAAGCCAAAGCCAATAATTTAGGGGTATGACATGGGCACAAGGTAATGAGGGATACTATGCTACACAAGACACATATCATGGGTATCGACGAAGCATAGACAAACAAAGGAGGTTATTGGTACGGTTAGAGTTTTCGAGTCAAGATGATGATGATGATCGTCTAAATTATGGATACTCTAGGCCATTGGTATGGCGGTCGTGCCAATTACATTGGGACAAGGCTTGATATTCACATGCTAGAGTGCATTTGGGTTAGGGCCCATCGCCACCACATCCACTTCAAAGATCTACCAACACTGGTGATCATGGTTGATAAGACCGTTAGGGGCCAATATGAATGAGGCTAAGGATTATGCACCACCACTACATGGTCCAACCATCTTTGATAGATCTACTAACACTAGTACTAGTCATTACCATGATCGCAGTGATCACCAACATGAGAATGGATCCACTAGAACTAGCACTGGTGGCGATTAAGGATATCTTGAGTAGGTCTTGATCATTTCTGATGGCCCTAATGTTGAAAAATACCACATCCCACATCAAATAAATATTGAGCTTAACATGTCTCCATATACCTGTTTGGGCCCTCCACCTAACAACTTAAGCTTTTAGGTTGGAAACTTAACATGGTATTAGATTACGTTATTCCTCGGCCCGTTTCACTCCTGAGCACATCTTTGTTGTCCACGTATCAAGACTGTTTCTATCTTGTTAGGCTTGTACGTGAAGAGGAGTGTTGGAAAAATACCACATCCGACATCGGTTAATTATAAAATTTAACATAACTTCATATACTTGTTTGGGCCCTGTTGTCTTAGCTTTTGGACTCCCAATGAGTGGTATCAAAGCCAATGACAAACAATCACAGGTGAAACTCTACAATCAATGGTGTGCCAGTTGGATAGGCTCTTAATGATGTGGTGTTCTATGGGACACAAGCCCACTTGGCAAGAGCCAAATGAATTGGGTGCAATGCTTTTGAAGAGTTGTGGATTAGACTTAAGGGAGAGTTGAACTCAATGTGGTTTATATGTGAAAGGGGAGATCGTTGAGGTTCACATGTGGATTTTGTCCCACATCAGAAGAATAGAAGAAAGACAAGGTCTTAATATACAAGTAATGGGCTCACCACCAATTGGCTTAGGCCTTTTGTGTGGGTATGAGTTCCAGACTTATATATTGGGCTTGTTATATTCATAAGCCCGTCTTTGTTGTTCTATCTTGTTAGGCTTGCACGTGAGGGGGAGTGTTGGGAAGTCCCACATCCCACATCGATTAAATATCAAGTTTAACATGTCTTCATATACCTCTTTGGGCCCTCCACGTAGTAGCTTGAGCTATTGGGTTGGAAACTTTACATGGTATCAGAGCATGTCGTCCTTAAGCCGTTTTATTTGTGAGCCCGTCTTTGTTGTCCACGTGCCTGTTTCTATCTTATTTCTTGCACATGAGGAGTGTTAGAAAAATACCACATCCTACATCAGTTAATTATAAAAGTTGGCATAGCTTCATATACCCCTGTTCGGGCCCTCCATCTAATAGCTTAGGCCTTTAGGTTGGAAACTTAACATGGTATCAAAGAATGTCAGGCCCGTTTCACTCATGAGTCCTTCTTTGTTGTCCACATGTTAGGCCCGTTTCTATCTTTTTAGGCCTGCAAGTGAGGGGGAGTGTTGGAAAATACCACATCCCACATTGATTAAATATCAAGTTTAACATGTCTTCATATACTTGTTTGGGCCCTCCACCTAACAACTTAGGCTTTTAAGTTGAAAACCTAATACCTACGATTATGGTTTCGATTGTTATGATGGTAGTCAAAAATCAAGTGACAATGGCAGTGGCTCACAAATCCACTTCCTCCAACCGTTGTATTTGAAATATTATCGACACAATTTGAGTGGGGACCCTTTGTCATGCCTCCTCCCAACCACCATGATTTGCTTGCTACTTCTGGCCATTATTATTCTGTGCTTGTCGTTGTGCCAGAGTAGTAAGCTCCCTTACACATTATAAAATTTAAGTAAAATCAAACTCTTACGGTGTGTGGGCAAGCTCCGCTGCAACCCCAACACATTTTGTCCGGGATTTGGTGACGAGGATTAAATTGTTACATCATTTGTTAGGTCAAGTTTCAGTTAACGGATATGTTAACAAATGCTGTGAGTAGGGGTTTGTTTTCTAAACTTTGTAACAAGCTGGGTGTGAATTGTTATAAGAGGGTAATTTTATTAACAAAAAAGGCTAAGACCCATGTCCGATAGTAAACAAGAAGTATACCGGGTAACAAGCTGAGAATGAATGTATGATAGATATCTATACTCCACCTTGAGGGAAAGTGTTCTTATTAAGTTTGTAGTAGGGATATATTTTAGCTTTACCTTCTATCAATATATATAAAGGCTAGCCTAACCATTCTAGGGTTAGCATCCTACATTCTTCTCCCTATTCTTCGCTCTTCTCTCTATTCTCTCCTCCATCTTTTACAAGCTTAACACAAATGATAAGATTTGGATGCCTGCCCTCTTCTTGCACTAATTATAGTCACAGCAAAACAGATATAATAAAATATATAAAAAAGACAAAAAAACAGGGGTCCATAAAAAAGCCCACTGCTCCACCAAAATATTGGAGGAATATTTACAATCCAAAAGTTGTTTCGAAAAACTCATTAGTACTAGGTCAAATAGTATAAAAGCATGCAAAGATGATTTTCTTGTGAAGATCACATTACCATTTTCTTGAGGATAGGCTAGTAGCTGAAACAGCTACAATTGTACAACCCTTTAGCTGAACGGTGTGGGAACCATCTGAATCAGTCAGAATAAGGGATTGGTCCTTGATTTTTGCATGCTTTCGGACAGGAGAAACCTCCAAGATCTCCTTCTTTCTCTTTTGTTCATTTGGAACTTTGTCCACCAGACAAATCTTTGGAACTTTTTCTGAGTCTAAAACCCAAACTACACCCTAAGGCACAAGAAAATAAAATAATAATGAGAACATATTTAAAATTGCAATCTGCAAAAGGCTCACTAGCTTGCAGTGGTACATTGTCTCTAAATTTTTAAACACCCACACATACACACACATACATATCTAATGACGCAATCTCGTGGAAAGTTTACACCGAAGTGTCATGTGAATACTCTTAGAATTTCCTTTCCCCATTATCCTTTGTACCTATCAGTTTTTATAAGTTGTATAGTAGGAATTTGTGCCAATTCAAGGTGTGAATGGCAGCAAGTTACAAAGATTTATGTGGAAAGACGTACACATACTCACATGAGAAGTTGAATATTATAACAATGGATAAATAGATACAAAGAATATATACATGGGTAAATTGTACTTTAGGATCCAAAGTTTGGGTCAGGTTTCACTTAGGGTCCAAAGTTTTAATTTCGTCAATCAAATACCCAAATTATTAGTTGAGTTGCAATTCGGGTCCTGCCAGCAAAATTTTCTATTATCTCTACTTTGTCCTTTTTATGGGTTTGAAAATCCTATTTTACTCCTATCAACATTTAATAAACCTTTATATTTTGACCAAATTTGAATCACTCTTATCTTCTCTCTCTCTCTCTCTCTTCATTCTTATCTCTCCCTCTAGCTGTGATCTGATGAAAGAGAGAGAGAAGGGAGAGACAAGTAAGAACATAGAGAGAGAGAGAGGGAGAGAGAGAAGATAAGAGTGATTCAAATTTGGTCAAAATATAAAAGCTTATTAGATGCCAATAGGGATAAAATAGGGTTTTCAAACCCATAAAAAGGGCAAAGTAGGGATAATATAGAAAATTCTTACGGTAAGCCCCAAATTGCAAGTCAACTAATCATTCTGGTACTGAATTGACAAAATTAAAACTTTGGATCCTAAGTGAAACTTGACCCAAACTTTGGACCCTAAAGTGTAATTTACCCTATATATATATATATATATATATACCCCTTAAATGCTATTTCTCCTAAATAACACAGGGTAGGCATAACTATCACTTCATAAATGTCATTTTCCTCTCATCTTGTACTTTGCACCTCTCTCTCTCTCTCTCCCCACCCCCCACCCTAAGCAGCTTCCTCTTAGTGTCCAAATCTGTGGCCGCTGAACGCATTAAAAATTGAAAACCTTTCTTTGTTACAATACCTAGAGCATGGAAGCAAACATTAGGGAACCAAGCCTTGAGGGTAGTTGAGAATGAACTCCTAGACCCCTATCAAGGGGCTTGAAGAGAAAATCAAATATCTTGCTCACTCATTCATATTCATGATATTTTCTATTAGTGGTGCACAAAAAACCCGCCCAATCTGCCAAAGCAAACCAATCCACCAAACCAAACCAATCCACTCCATTCTGCACTGACCAAAGCTGTTTTAGAGGCTAGGCAGCACAGTTTGGGCAAATTGAGTAATAAAATTGGCGGTTTGGTTTGGTTGGTTGGTTGAACTTTGTCAAATCGCCAATAAACCGAACCAACTTGCCTTTAATAATAAAGGTATAAAATTATAAATATATATATATATATATAAATCTTGTTACACCAATAATTAATGGCTAGGTAGCAAACAATACATTATCTTCAAAGCTAATTTAACATTAACTATCTCCAAATACCTTAATATTGATCATAAGGTTGTTGTTGTAAAGTCATAATTTACGTCTTCTACATTAAAATACTTTGCAAGTGTATTTCAAATTTTACATAACCACCTTAAATGTTTAAATTTTTTTGGATTTATTTACAACTTAGATACGGCCTAATTGGAAATGGCATGATAGAATCCCCAAAACAACCCAAAGCGTTGGTAACAAACTCTTCAAAAAAATCAACCATCCCACTAGTTTTCAACACCTACGGTTTGGCGGCGGGTTAGAAAATTTGCAACCCACCATAGGCGGGTTGATCGGTGGCCCTCTAAACCGCTCCAAAATGACCCGCGCACATCCCTATTTTCTATGATTTATCCCCTATAACAAAAAGAAAATGGAATATGTAAGGTCCAGCAATTGCACATTTTGGCTTCCCTAACTTCATCGTTTCTTTTATGGGGATGATCCCAGGAAAGCTTCATGGTGAGTATGAATCACACAATTTAAAGGCAGACAACTATAGGCTCCTTGAGTTAGCTTTAGGTCCTCTTTAAGTAAATTAGAAAATAATCCTACATGTGGTCTTCAATATTGGACCATGGGGATGACAAATTTTGGAAATTAAAATTAAGAATTTTACTATTTTCTCATAGATTCAAGCCTGGGCCCATATCATCAAGCATAAACCCATGACTTGCCTTTTGAAAGTGATGAAATATTTTGGGACATCCAAAAAAGGAAAGATGATCAAATAAAATGGGACGGAGGGAGTATTTCATTATCTTCGTAATAACTGGAATCATTAAAATTATTGGGCAAATTATTTCTTTATCAAAGTATCCTTGGTTACAAAAGTATGTAAATGTTCTCGTTTTTAAGGATGAAAGAAAACATTTTAAAGTTTTTATTTTTCTCTATTCTGCAACTTCATCAATTGTCATGAAGTGCAACTCCTTCCCACACTAGAAGTGAGACTAAACTACTACTAATTTTTTTCTTTCTTTATTGCTGCAGTTAAAAACTCTACCAAGCGATTCTAGCCCGACATGCCAAAACACCAGTTTGATATTGAAATCTTGGTCCAGCAACTATGACAACATGAAGTAGCACATCGTATCGTGTTAAGCTCTCAGGCAGCCAGAAAGAAGTTCTTATGCAGATTACAAAGCAGGAGATCAGCCTGAATGAACTGGTCTTCAATTTGACATAAGTACAAAAGTAACCAGCCCTTCTAACAAATAACAGCATTGATGGAAAAGAAATCTCTCATTAGAACACGCTGAAAAGAATTCAGAGAAAACAATAGCAAACATGAGATTGAGAAGCCCACACCATTAGTAATTTAGCCATCTAATTGGACCCCTAGAGCATGCATTTTGAAGAATATTTGCAGCTTTGAATTTTTACAGTAATATCACCACTAAATTGAGGATGGATATATCTCTATATACACTTCTTATCAAAAGGAATCAATCTGTATACTTTTAAATAAAAGTTAAAATAAAATAAAATAAAATAAGAAGCAGACCTCTACGTTCAAATATTGATTAATTAGTTGGATAACCATTTTTAGTGTTATGAGTTATAAACTTATAATACACATCAGATGTCTGTAGAATATAAATTGCAAAGACGAAATTAAAGAGTGAACTAATAGTATGGTGGACAAAAAATGTTGCATCATTTGCATAAGCTAGGACAGCCCCTATTTTCATCTGGCAGAGAATTACAAACTTAATGACTTGAGCGTATGCGATTGAATTATTGACGGTGATCATGAAGCCACTTATCCTTCTTCCTTTTTGTGTGTGGGTGTCGGGGCAGAGGGAATAGCGGGACATATCATGTGCCCAGACTAATCCCCACAGAGAGACGGAATAACCCACAAACCCCACCCACTGCCCTTATCCCTTAAGATCCGTCCCAAAAAGAAATCTAGATGAACTGCACAATAGCTACCGTCCCGAGACAAATATTGGGGAAAACCTCCCCATATAGCACAAGCACAAAAGAAGAACAGTTTGGTACTGATAGAACCAGTGGGAGACAGAAGACAAGGCAACAATGGACAGTTCTCTAGCTGAGACAGCAAGGAATCAAGGATGATGAATGTTATTACATTGGCATGGAGGGAGGGACATGACCAACTATAAATTTGTACTGCTGTGATAAATGTGGCAAAGAACAGCAAGTTTGTGATGAAGAATTTGCTCATGACCAGCAACCCGAAGTAAATTATGCTCAGTCTATAAAAAAGAATATATGGCTTATGGCTAAGGCCGTAATTCATGAAAAGAGTAATACATCCCTAGAAAGCACAAAAGTACAGACATGAATTCATGGAGATTAAAAAATATAAGTATTCCCTTATCTAACTACATTCTTTAAATTTAAAATTTAACAATTTCAACAAAAATAAATAAATAAATAAGGCAAGAACACTCAAGCGGGCCTTGCAACCAATGCAATGAGGACCCCATTTGCGCCAATCAATTATTCTTTCCAATTTTACTTGACTAATTCTGACAAAACCAAAAAACCAAACAGCAATTATAAAGATGAAAATTCATTTGTTGCTTACTTGAGAAAGAATTTTAAAATTACAGTATATATATGGGGTTAATGGGAAACAAGAAACGGAAAAAGCAAAAGACCGACCTGCTTTTTAGAAGCGAAAACGAGGGACTGTTGGAGATCAAGATCTTGAGATTGTGATGCGGAGGCCGCCTCTCCTTGTTTGCTCTTCAGAGTCAATCGACTTAATACAACGAGGAAACCAAGAGCTTCAACCACTAGAATGGTCAGTGCCCCAAAAAGAAACCCAACAAGGAGAGTAAGCAACATTTGCGACCCCACGATGATTGGATCAGAAACAACCAAGGGGCAGCTCCGTCGAAGGCCGCCGGTGAAGATTGAAATCAAGCAAAAGCGAACTGGGTACCATCCACAAAAAATATTCGACTGCAATAATTGAGCAAATTAACGCCACAAAATTCTGGGAATTAGGCAGGTCAGAGAATCAGATGCTTTGCTGAGGTTACTTGTGAAGAGAGAGAGAGAGAGAGAGAGAGAGAGAGAGTATTGAGTGATTGAGTACTGAGAAAGGGAAATCGCGTGAGGCGGTGTTACTGTCAGGACGTAGGAGGAGTTCAGGAACCGAAACAACCGTCCCGCCTCAATGGGAAAACAAAAATAAATTCCTGCCGGAACAATTTTTGTGCTACCAAAAAGGACGGAGCACCCGCGTGGGAAACCAATAACACGATTATAGGAGTCACTAGTCTCCGTTGAGCTGAGAGCATACCCTTTATGCTTCGAAAAATAAAAAGTTCAAAAAATAGGAAATAAATTATTTTAATATCTTGAACTTTTCGGAAAGTTCAACGCGGTATCTAAATTTTCATTTTTTTTTTTTCTAATTTAATACAGAATACTTAAATTTTACTATCGTGAAATAATATGCCGTTTCTATCCCAAACTCTGTCCAAGTAATTGATAAAGCAATCACATGACCTCACGTGAGTTGACATGTGGCATTTTATGTGTCAATGGTAATTAAAACTTAATTAGTTTAATACATTTTTATTACCTTGTGTTTTAAATTGAGTTTCAATTTAGTATCTAATTAAACTAATAAATTCAAATTTAATACCCAAAAGTATATTAAATAATACCAATTTGGTCTATACTTAAATTTTAGCAAAATTGATTTTTAAAACCTGCCCTAACCAATCTGATATAATGAACATAACATGATCACAGTTATATTACATATGTTGTTGCGTGCATCAAAACGGATGTACAACAGTTAGAGGACGGGTTTTGCGATGGGAGTAGGCGAGGTATCAACTTGCAACTTCACCGTACTTCTTTAATTTGTCGTGGTCATGTTGCTATGTTCATTACATTGGACTAAATTCGTACACTTGAGTTTACATTGGGTATTAAAATAGAATTTTTTTTTTATCTTGAGTACTAAATTGAAACTTAATACAAAATATAGGATAGTAAAAATGTATTAAAGTAAATGAGTTTTAACTACCTTTCACATGTAGGATGTCACGTATCCACTCACGTAACTATTTTGTCAATTACTTAAAAAAGGGTTTGGAGTCGTTGTTTCACGGTAGTAAAATTTAAGTATTAAATTGAAAAAAAAAAAAATAATCTAGGTACCACATTAAGATTTTCTCAAAAATTCAGATTACTAAAATAGTCCACCAATGCCACATATCCACTCACGTTACCTTCTTTCTATGCATTAATTTTTTTATTTTTTATTTTTTATTTTTGATAAAGATGTGTTTATTAAGAGAGCATTAAGCTAATGTCAAGTTAAACTTGGTCCCTTATAAACTCAAGAACCTCCTCTAACCAAACAGATGTAGAATTCGTATTACAAACATGTTTAGCCAAACAGTGGGCTACAGCATTCCCTTCCCTATAAATATGCTTGAAACTAATGGTACTAAAATGTCCACTATCCTCTCTTATGTCTTCAAAGATGAGACCCAAACTAGAGCAATCCTCTACCACATTAAGGATACCTTACATTAATTAAATCTAAGCTATCTTATGTTTCCATGTAACCTAATGAGAGAGTAAATTTCAAATAAGACTCACATGACGTTTTCTTTTTTAGTTGGGATTCAACAGATCAAAAACCAAAAGGATAGAATAATTATAAAGGATTGAATAATTATACTTACGGTTATCAATACAACTATTTTTGCTGGCCTCCATTTTTGTTCCCCCTTCTAGAAAATTGGACTCCCGACAGTCACGTTGGTCGGAGGCTTGTCGCATTCCTTTTTACTCTTCAATCCAATCTCATGCAAGGGTAAAGTGAAGGGTGCGAAGTCATTGGAGTTAAGCCTAATGGTGAGGGAGAGAAGGATAAAAAGTAGGAGTAGGATAGGTTAATGGTTCGAACCCTTCCAAAGTGCACCCAAGTTTTGTAAAAGGAGAGGACCTAACCAACATTGGGTTTGGATCCAAAAACACACGTGCACTCCTGCATGCACTAAACCGGGTTGGATCAATAAGACCAACCCATGTGTGTTATTTTTTAAAAAAAATTTCCTTCTACAAAATTGTTCAGAACGATGTTTTCTAGTGAATAGCGTGACTAGTTTTCATAAAAATCTTTAATATTTTTCATAAAATCTTAAAAAGTATAAATTAATGGGGGGTTTTAGAATACTTTATGTGGTAGTAATAGCCCCCTCTTATAATAATGGATCTTCCACTTCTAGGAAAAAGAAACATAAAAACATTTTTTTTCATCTTTATTTGGCAAGCAAGATGGATGGAAGGAATGAAAAGAAATAATCATATCCAATGCGGAATAGGATCCTCTACCATGGTCTGGCAGAGCAGATCGTGCCATACTCCTCATGACAATATGACGCGTGTTAGGAATGAAATCCAATAGATTAGATTCATAGCTTAGATTAGATTCATAGCTGAGGAGTCATCACTTTGAGTTGCAATTCGCCCAACTTAGTTCTCACACGCCCCAACTCTACAATGACCCCCTCGATCATCCAAACTCATGCACCGCCTTGCCGTCAATTTTTAATCTGAAATGGGAATCGATAAGATATATATATATACACGGTTATATTCCCATCAACACGTGTTGATATAAGTTATATCAACACCATGCATTGAAGGTTGTACCCCTTGCATTGGTCCAATGTACCTCATATCTTACATATATATATACGGTTATATTCCCATCAGCACATGTTGATATAAGTTATATCAACACCATGCATTGAAGGTTGTACCCCTTGCATTGGTCCAATGTACCTCATATCTTACATATATATATACGGTTATATTCCCATCAGCACATGTTGATATAAGTTATATCAACACCATGCATTGAAGGTTGTACCCCTTGCATTGGTCCAATGTACCTCATATCTTACTAATGCACAAGGTACAACTCCCAATACGGGTGTTAATATAAGTTATATCAATACGTGCTTACCTGATCATCATCCTATCTATATATATATATGTATATACAGTGGTGGATCCAGGAATTTGTGCTAGGAGGGGCAACTTTCTTTGGATGTAGCTATGTTTTTTTTTTTTTCCCCCTCTTTCTAACTTTATAAATTAATTAATCATTTGAAGTAGCCTTTTACATACAATATAATTAATAAGAACAAAGAAAATTTTTTGAACTTAATAATTAATACAAAAACTTAAATATTCATTGATAATTTATTTTATTTTTTTTATAAAGTAATGTATGTATTAAACCAAAAAGGGGCATAACCCAAGGACATGAGACATATACAAGCACTAACTAAGAGCCCTAACTAAAACTTTAGGAACTCCACGTACAAAAGAAATAAAAGAACACCTACTAGTATTAGTATACGTGACAACAAAACCACCAAAAAAGAGTCTTTACAAAAGACGACTTGAGATCAAAATCGAAGTTTCCATCCCATCAAAAGTTTTTACATTCCTACTTTATGATTGTCCCTGACGAGTCTTCATGTTTTGAAAGCGTTGAATGATAATCTCATTATCAATGTTTGTCATGACTCATGGGTTAAAGTGGGTAAAAAAAGAAAAGAGAGAGAGGAGTAGGGGGGTTTAATTAAAAAATTAGAGGGGTCAAAAAAAATTTCAGAGGGGTCAGATTTAAAAATTTAGATATATATATGTAGTAAAAAAAAATTTTCAATAGGTGAGGGGGTCACCTGCCCCCCCCCCTTCCCTCCGCCCCTGTGTATATATGTATATGCTAATCATGTGCGGAGTATCTTGGAGTAGATATGCTAATCATGTGCGGAATATCTCAGAGTATATTTTGGAATATCCCGTTCGATCACGACTATCTGCGAGCGACACACATGTATTCGTACACGTGTATATATATATAATTTTCGTTGATGGGTTTTTTGGCCATGGTTACTACATCAAAAAATGGTTGTAGATGAACCAATTTATAAGGCTTTTGTTATTGCTGATAATATGAAGGAGAGGCAAAGAGAAGTTGAAATCAAAGCTCCATTTTTTCCGATCCGGAACTCAACGGCAAGGGTTTGTGGGTCTGTGGGATTTGCACTAGCTTGATGGTCTATGGGATTTGCTCAGCGAATGAGCAGCACCAACATTGATTGACGGAAAATATGGAGTTTCAGGTGATCGACGAGATGTACTACATTCCCTCGCCGTACAAAGATTGGTCTCTCTGGTTCGCCTTCCCTCTTTCTCATCCGACAACCTTCTTCTACCCACTTTGAATCCCTCCATCAGAGTACCTCCATTCACCCCGATCATGATTGTTAACTCTATATTTGAAAGTCAAGGATGATAGAATTCACCGGAAAATATGAATGGGGCCATCAGATGATGTGCTTGTCGGAATGGTTCAAAATGAGAAGAGGAGAATTACTCTCAAACGGTATCATATTGAGGGAAAAATGCAATAAATAAAATAAATAAAAAAACAAGAGTCTAACCTGTTGGATTACCATTTTTGCCATGTGTCATGTTGTCATGAGAAGTATGACACAATCGGAATGGCAGAGGATCCTGATCTATTATATACCATATTATCCTCACAAAGAAAAAGGAAATAAATGAAGCAAATGGGTATTTTTGTACTCCCACTGTCTTATCTTTGTTTAACAAAACGCACAATTTAACAAAAACCATCGTTACCTTGACCTATCATCTATTAAACTCAATCTCTCCAAAAATACCCTCTCTTACTTGGTTTTGGCGTTTGTGTTGAGAGTAATTATTGAAATAATAAAATATAATATAAAAAGTTCAAAAAAATTATAATTTGACTTATCAAAATGGACAAACATTTTGAAACACAAAAAATAACAAAAATGAGAATAAGTGGATCCTTCCTTGATAATTATAGACATTAAAATTTTATCGAGCCATCTCTAGACAAAAGTAGCAATCCCGTCAACATCAGGAATTGGCCAGACACACTTAACACAACCATAAACCTCGATTTTGCTTACAAAATTTTAGTCATAAAATAATAATATTTTATGATTTTTTTAAATATTATATCATTTTCTATATTTTTCCATAATTATCTCCAATTTTTCTAAAAATATCCTTCAACAATTAATAAATACCAAACATGTCCTAAACTGATTTTTTATTATTTTAATATTATTTTTATACTTAAATCACTTCATTATAATTTTTTTAACCTTAATTACCTATATTGACTATTTTTAATAATAATCTTAGATAATTAATGGTTAATTGCACTAATTAAGCCAAAAACAAATAAAGTTCCAAAAATTACACAAATTTTTATAAAAAAATTACCAGAAAATTATAATTTTTTATTTTATTTTATTTTGAGTCTTTCTCATATGAAATCCTCAATCATATATTAATCCATACTTGGATAAATATACATATACACATCCTAATATTCACAAGAATGATTACCTAATTCATTGATAATCTTCTCGTAGAGCAACTCTAGCAGTGAGTAATCCTTGTGCCAAATATAGCATAAGGGTGAGCTATTGTTATATTTGCCATGTCAGCTCTCCCTCCATTTCTCAACAACCAAACACATCAGCAACTGTGAAAAATATAATATTTTTATTTTAAAATTTTCTCAATAACCAAACAGCTCGTAAATAAATACAATATTTTCAAAAATAATATTGAAATCTTATATTATAAATTTTTTTTTAAAAAAGTCGTACACAGGCAAATCTAGTTAGCATCATAACTAGATTTTTAAAAAAGTTACACACGGGCAAATCTAGTTAACATCATAATTTTGTGATTAGAACAATGGAGGTTGGAAGATGGTAGTTGATAGTTTATAAAAAAATGAAGGGAAGTGAGGTGTGACAAAGAATAGCACACTATGTCATTTGCACTATTAGAGTATCTTGTGCAATATCGCAAGTAATTTAACTCACGACATTGGAGATGCTCTTAAGATGATATAACTAGCGGGATTATTACAATCATAAACTTAATCTTGAATATTTTAAATATTGACATCATAACCGCAAAGAACAGCTTATAACTCCTTTTTAGAGTTAATGATGTAGTGTCTTTTGTGTACGTAAGCTAGATAAAAATAAAAAAAATAAAAAAAAAGAGCTTTCCAAGAACACCACCCATTGTTAGCGTGTTGTCGGTGCTTTATTAATATGCCATCTATCACATGCAGTTTTTGTTCGCTATACCGTGATGGATTGTCTGGGCACGTGGGCCCTTCTTCCGACTGCTTAATGCTTCAGTCTTGACTTAATTAGTGAAGATGCGGTACGTTCTGTTTTGGGGTTGGTTGATTCGTTGGGAACTACGTCGACAAGCTTTGGGCCATGTTGTGGTGAAGCTGTCAATTATTGTGGTTGTTGAATGTTGATTAAAGTGGCTCCAATTATTTGATGGGATGGCTTTGGATGCCATAAAGAAATTTTGTCCATGCTTCTTCCAAACTTTCTAACGTAGACTACGCAATTTGGGAGTGTATAAAACAATAGGTCCAATCCATAAAATTGCCGACGCAAATTACCTTGGGTCATTTGCTCTTACAATTGAGGTGTTTACATGTGTTTTGCGCTTTATGATCTCATTAATGAACGTAATTTTCTTCACATAAAAAATACATACATAAATATATAATACTTGCGGGGGCCCTATGATGCTAAAGGAAAGAGATGATGCTTGGGGGAGGAATTTTGAGGAGCAACGAGGGAGAATGAAAACTGGAAACTCGGAAGGACAAAAAGTATGGGGTCAAAAAATCCATGAGAAAAGAAAAGAAGAAAATTTTAGAAGTAGAAGCGAGGGAGGAGAACTAATAAGATTTTATAGTAAGCTTTGATCCCTAATTTATAATCGTAATTTTTATTTCCCAATGATGTGCTAACAGTCACGTCAACACATAGACTTTGTGATATTTTCTAAATATGTAAAATGTTACTAACCAGTAATCACATCACCAGGAAAAAATTTATAAAAATATTTGGAAATTAATAGCATTTTTTCTACTAGACAGAGAGAAATGATGATCAGATTTAAAAGGGGATTCTAATTTATTAAGAAAGGGACACTAGTATTGTCATTAATAGTAGTATTAGTAAGTTACAAAGTTGCCCTGAAAGATTTATAGTATTTTAAATAATTGTATGAAAATTATGTTAGAGTGTAATATAGAAGTTAGAATAAATCATGTTTATAGATAAAGAAATAAAACTATTGATTTCTTAACTAATGTAAGCTACATAATTAAAAGTAATCAGATTTGGAATTATAATTTTCCAAGAGAAATTTTAGATATTATTTGGAAAGATGATATTAGTAAATCTAGTCCATGATTGTGTTGACATTTTCTCTTCTACCAAAAAAAAAACAAAAAAAGATCCATTTAATTATGGATTTTTGGCGTGAGGATTTGAGTAGAGAATTTTTCAAATTGAACTTTGGGATCCAGACAAAAAAAAAAAAAAAAAAAAAAAAAAAAAAAGGACGGTTAGAACTTGTGAGGTTTTCTCATTAAATATTGGACTAGATATCAATAGCTTTATGCCCTGCCAGCACTTGCTTAGAATTTGAGGACTTTGAACGAGAAATCCTCGAAGGCTTCAAAGCATTGATGTGAGGTTTGTTATTGAATTGATGTTCCCTCTCTATGAGTCGGTGGCCTTCCCTGATATTTAATGCGGGCAGCTAGCCGAGGGGCTTTTTAAATAATCGACTCATAATTTAATATCTTTTGCTAAGCTTAGTATAATGGGTTGAAGACACGTGCGAGTATTTAATTGGAAGAATTATTTACCAATTCTTGTGGTGCCACATGTTACGTACGAGTGGTATCCCCATAGAAAAAACCTTGTATGAAACCGTTGCATGGGCCAACCGGTGAGACCAGCCAATGGGGGAGAGAAAAGTACTTTTATCAGTGCAAAATTTGCAATGATCCTATACAAGTTCTTCTCTAATTCTACCTATAAAAAACACGCCTCCGTAAGTTTTGCGTGTCTCTTACGGAGGCATGTTTTTTATAGGTGGAATTGTGAGCCACACGGCCATTATTAACCACGTGCCATACATTAAATTAATTAATCCATTAAACTTGTTTTTAGCTAATTTATTTTGAACTAGATTTATGTAACAATTAAACATATAGAAACCTTGTTTTCCCTAAAGACTTTAGATATGATCTGAAGTAACTACAACAATAAATTTCAACTTCAAACGTACGAATAAATATAAAATGTTAATACGATGACTCTTACGTAAAAAATTTAAACCATTCACAGACCACAACTAAATCAAATTATTTTGGGCATTTCTACATAAATTCATTATGAAATAGAGCATGCTTGGTCAGTTGAGGGGGTATTCGTCCTCTATTCACTGTTATTTCGAACTTGTTTTGATTCTTCAGAGATAAAATTTTAGGCATTTCTCAAAGAAAGCGAAGAGATGATTTGCTGTTGGACTACAACATTCATATTAGTTCTATCATCTGCAAGTAAGAAAACATGTCATATGTGACTCATTCAACTAACTAGTGACCAACATGAAACCAACTATCATCCACATCCAAGTTACCAACAAACTCTTGTCTATTCACTTTCCCTCCTCTCTTCAACAGCAAAAATAAATCTGTCCACAAAAACATACCCCTTCTAACATTACTTTCTGGATCAAAACCGTTGCTTAAGAACGATTACATCATCACTTTTGTGAGTATCAAAAGAACGCTATTTTTAGCTTCACATAAAAACTCAATTTCCGACTATTTCCTGAGCCGCGGCTGGGATATTTTTTTGGATGCCAATCACCCAAGTGCTGAACAAAAGCTGGAGGATGAAGGAAATTACAAACATGACCCTATTTACATGATAGAGTATGATTTGAAAAGGTTGATAGAGTAGGATTTGAAAAGGTTGAAGTCGCGGAAGCTATGAACATGTACCAATTTAAATGGTGGAGTGGGATACAAAAAAGTTGAAGTCATGGTGGTGGACGCTGAGTTGCTTCAACCAGGAATCCGCAGCACTTTGAAGATAGATCATCCTTTCATAATCAGATGTCTCTGGTTTAATCCATAGATTCCCTTGCATTTTATATGTAGCCAACCCAAAGGGA
Source organism: Liquidambar formosana (assembly GCA_039720395.1). Lineage (NCBI taxonomy): Eukaryota > Viridiplantae > Streptophyta > Magnoliopsida > Saxifragales > Altingiaceae > Liquidambar > Liquidambar formosana. The sequence continues at coordinate 7,839,710 of CM077828.1, read as the reverse complement.
GAAAGAGAAATCCCACCACTGCTCTCTCCTTTAGATTTTCCTCCTGTGACTTTTTCCACTGCTTCTGAACAACAAATGTCTTTCCCTCCATCGCTGTCATCATACTCCACCCCTGTATCTAGGAATCAAACCAGAAACAAAACAGAAACTTTTAAGCATGGGAAAGAACTCTGACAACTACAAAAAGTGGCTTACATACACAATTCACCACGAATGGACCCACAGGCTCATAAATATAGAACTAATCATTTTGTATGCTTCTTACATTGACAAGGAAAAGGAAGAACTAGATGCATCAGAAAAATTTCACCCCACTAAATAAAGCATTTAAAAAGCATTAGCCATTAGGATCCCAATTTGGACCATCAAACCACACCGAGAACCAAAAGCAGGAACTGTACAATATCAACTGCAACTGGCTTAACAAAATTTATAAGATAATTGGAGACCTGAAATGGGATTAGAAAGTTAGTGGAAAAGACCCAAATTGATAAAACAATTGAAACTAACTTGTCCAGATTTTAAATGTTTTCCAAGTTGCTAGCCTATTTTGAACTAAATCAAGTCGGAATATCTTTAAAATCTTGGCTCAAGTTCTGTCAAACCAGATCTAATAAATGTGGTATTAATACCCTCTGGTTTAATACTTATGCAGGCACAGAATCTAGCAGGAGTATCAACATCACCAATATCCTGACAATCCAAAATGGACAAGTTATTTTAGGATTCGCTACAGCTTCTAAACTCAATACCCATCAACTCATATCAAAAGGCAGCGTTCCCATCACAATGACCACGACATCCACCAAAAACAACTATCAACGACATTAAGTAACATAGAGTTATTGAGTTTGCAGTCCAATGAATTTCCTAGTTTTGAATGATCACTAGCACCTAGGTACTCACCCAGGCATAAATTTGGTGCTCTCAGAGTACTAGTTGGAAGCAAGTGAAAAACACAAAGGAAATTATGTGCACAATGCATTTACTTATCAATTTGAAAATTTAAGAGACAACTCAATGAACTATTTCAAAATTAAAACCAACAAAAAATAAAATTTAAGCAAGGAGGTTAACACAAATCGTAAACATACATGATGCGCCATCTCATCCTGTTTAAAATTTTCTACATGAAGAGGGAAAAACTAAGAGAGTAAAAAATTATGCTTTTATTTACTTGGACCAAAAATCCAAAATAACAATATCGATGTAGAAAACATGGCAGAACCCTATTAGGGGCGTTTGGAGTGAAGGAAACCAAAAAGGCAGTAGTAGAAATCAACTGTGCTGAACTCAGAATTGCGCAAAATTTACATGTCTGATTGGAAACAAAGAGATTTTCAGAATTCATCACTTTGCCATGGACTATTCACTTTTTGACTGAATTCTATCATTTAAGGCTGTCAAATTTGCAATTTTTCCATTTCTAGAATGTTTGGTTTTAGCAATAACGCTATGTTTGGGTAAGGAATTTCTAGGTGGAATTTGTCTTTGAGATGGAATTTGTAAAATTTTTATAAAGAAACTCATAAATTTTTTACAAATTCCATCTCAAAGACAAATTCCACCTAGAAATTCCTTATCCAAACATAGCATAAGTTTAGTTTTAGAAGTTAGCATCGCTCACCGTTGATTCTACCTTTATTATCAGCTTAAGTATTAGAATTTCTGTATTCCGCTTCAGTTTTCCATATATTTTAATTTTTCCTTTATATGCTTTTCCTTGTTTTATAAGAATTAGGTTCCATTTCCCTATAAATGAAATTGTAAGCTGCAAGGAAAATTTAGGTTTTGATTAAAAAAAATTCAGAATTATTGTCTTTCTCTAATTGAGGACTCAAGGAACCCTAGTGGATCCTAGGTTTTAACTAAAGTTGAAGACGTGTATAGGGGCAGAGCTACATCAAGACTTTTTTTTTTGGGGGGGGTGGGGGTGACCCTGCAAAGTTTTGATATAATTTGAAACTTGGTCCAATAGGATTTAACTTTTTCAAAATTATAAAGGTGGGCCACCTCAGATGGTGGAACACACCTCACTGAATCAAACTACAAGTAATAATTTTACTAAAAAGCCTCTCAACTTAAATAAAGGGTAATTTTACGTTGTAGGCATTTTTGTAAAATCACTCACAACCACATTTTTCTATTCTTTATTTGCTTCCAGGTCCCGTTACTTCCTCTTGTGCTCCCAATCTCTACTTCTTTTGGGTTCATCCTAGCTTCCTATCAAAACCCTAATGAATCTTTTAATCTTCATGAAGAAACCTACATAACCAGACCATAAAAGAAGTGCATAATTCCTCCCCCTCAACCCCCCCCCCCCACCGCCTATTTCGCTGCCGCCATCTCCGCCATCTCAAACCCTTCCCAACCCCTAGATATTCTGACTATGTTTCCAATCTCATTTTGTTCCTCTAAATAGCGCTCCCCCTTGTCCCGCCACAGGAAATTAATTCAGATAAGGCAGTTGAGAAGGTGGTGGTTTTGGTTGGGGTTTTAAGAGAAAGCGGTGCAGTGTCCGCTGTGAGTATAAAGGCTGTGGTGAAGTGTTTGGGGGTATTTAAGTTGGCCACCCTGACTGCAAATTCCTAGCCCCACCACTGGATGTGTTCTTCCTCACTACACCACTGCATTGGTTGGTACCAAAGCCTTGATTATCCTGGTTTGATTGCTAACAAACAAAACGGAAGCAACTTTTGTGACGACGACGAACGTGTAGAAGAAACTCTTACAAGGACCAAAATCTTAAGGTTCTACCATGATACCTAGCAAATGTTGCAAGCAATGCAAATATCACTTGAGAGCTTAGCAATAGATCCTAAACGAGGGCAACAACAGGAATCGCAACAACAATAGGCCTCATGTTTAACCTATTCAAAACTAGATTCTGGTACCCTTGCCTTGGCAACTAGCCTATGAGGACCCAATGACGATGAGGACTACACAGAAGACATGCTTAGAGGACTACATGAAGATTCTAAAGGGCAAGAAGGCCATACAGGTGGCATACAAACTTAAAAGGGGACACAATGACATGCACTGTACCTAATAAAGGAAAACAACTCGTAACCTCTCAACCACTGGCTATCCAAAGTGTGGCTTCAAGCAGTGGTCAAGCAAGAGGAGGGACTGATGTAGAACATACGCTTCAAATCACACAACTCCAACAGTGATTAAACTCAAAGCCAAAACAAAGAAGCAAGGGAAAGAAGCAAGAAACAACAAGCTGTAACCCTAAGAGTCAGCACCTAGGGTTTGTTTGGAGTCAACACCAAATGTGTAAGTCTAAATTTTTATTATCAATAATGTGAATAAAACCCTAAATGTTAAGAGTCTTATATAGACTTCAATACATCAAATAAGGAAATAAACATAATAATCCCAAAATAAAAACCAAATAAAATAAAATAACATAAAAAAGGAAATACAGCTCTGCTGTAAAAGGAAATAAAACTCTCTGATGCTCCTCTTCTAATGCTCCATCATGTCTAGCCATAGGGTCACTGGGTGGGCTGTCCAGCAACATCGGCGGCCCTCATACACGTGTAATCGGGGGCCTAGGCCTAATGTCCGCACCAGGGACAATTCCGTCAACCAAAAGATATGCTACAAGGAATCCATATGCAATCCCAACTAGAGATAAGTGTTGTGAGGATCTATATTTATCACTAACAAAATACATGATTTATTAGGCCATTTGATTCTGATAAGAATGCATTATTATCATGCATTTTTGTTACATAATCATACGGTTAATTGTGACGTGCATAGTTCATACGTATCTTTGTGAAGGGTGGACAATAAGATTCTACTAGGCCCTATGAAAGGAGAGGATTAACCCTACAACTTCAAAAGTGGAGGGAAAGTCTTTCCTTTTAGTCGGTAGTGAAGATTTTAAAAAGGAGGTTGGCAAAGAAAATGGGAGAGGGCTTTGCTTTGGTAGTTGAGGGAAAGGGTTGATCTACCACCCATGCGTAACATTCATTATATTGACTTGGTATCGGGGGCCACCTCACCAAACCTTCCTCATTATTGGATGAGTCCGAAAGAGAGATTTTACAAGAGTTCCTTCTACAAGAGCAGGTGGAAGAGTTGATTTGGAAAGGGTTGACCTAAAAGAGTATGAGCTGCAATCTCATCCTTCTTGTGCTAGAGAAAGATGGCAGTTGGCATATGTGTATTGATAGTGGGTCATCAACAAAGGAATAGTCAAGTATAGGTTTCCTACACTACAACTAGAAAACTTGCTAGATATGCTAACGAAGATGACAATCTCTTTTTCTTTTCTTTTTTTTTGATGAAGAGGACAATCTTTTCAAAGATTGATATGAGAAGTAGGTACCACCAAATCCGAATTAAACCTAAGGATGAATGGAATATTGCCTTCAAAACAAAGGATGGCATGTATGAGGGGTTGGTGATGCCATTCGGATTATCCAATGCCCCAAGAACTTTCAAGAGGATGATGAACTAGGTGTTGAAACTATTTATTGGCTAATATATGGTAATCTAATTTGATGATATTATAATCCACAACAAAATGAATCCGAACATGTAGCACACTTGAGAGAGGTATCAACAGTTTTGCAAGAAAATAAGTTAAATATCAACCTGATGAAGAATAGCTTGATGACTAAGTGGCTACTGCTCTTATGGTTCGTAGTCTGTGCGAAAGGGATTAGAGTTAATGAAGAAAAGGTTTGAGCAATTTCTGAATGGCTGACTACAAAAATGGAGAGCGGAGTATGGAGTTTCCATGGTATGGCAATCTTTTACAAGTGGTTAGTTAAAAATTTCAGTAGTATTGTGGCTCCTGTTACTAAGAGCATGAATAAAAGTAAGTTCCATTGGGGAGAAAAGGTAGAGAATAGTTTTGCATTGATCAAAGAGAAATTGACCATTGTGCGTGTCTTGGAATTGCCTGATTTTGAGAAGTTCAAGGTGGAATGTGATGCTTCACTCATGGGAGTAGGCATTGTAATTTCACAGGAGCATTGCCCAGTATCTTTTTATATTGAGAAGTTCAGTGGCGTGCACTTGAAGTGGTCATCATATGAGCTGGAATTGTACATAGTCCTTTGGGCACTATAACACTTGGAACATTGTTTGATACAGCAGGAATTTGTGTTGCACAAAAACCATCAAGCCTTCAAGTTCATCAGCAGCCAGAGTAATGTGGAAAAAATTCGTGCTAGGTGGGTTTCATAATTACTATGGTTCATGTTATCCTAAACACATAACTACATAAGTCAAGTTAGCATAATAAAGGGGTAGAAGTAGGAGTGCAAGTTGATTCGAGTAGACCCGAGGACCAGACCAGTCCAATCAATTCGGTCCGGTCCACGGTTAGGGGGTTTTAGAATCGGACCGGACCGAATTCTCGAATTCCAACCGACTATTTATGTGTGTGTGTGTGTGTATATATATATATGTTAATATTACATATAATATAAGTCAAAACCGAGATAATTATCCCCCCAAAAAAAAAATCAAAGCCAAAAACCAGATCAGAATAGGAACCGGACCATTTTTTCTCGGTTCAGTTTGGTCCGGACCAATACTATTTCCGGTCCGGTTCTAGTTTTGTTTTTAGAGGACCGAATTAATTCGGTCTACACCAGATTTCCCTCTGGCCTAGACCGAGTTACACTCCTAGGCAATGTTTTGAAAACCGGTCTGGACACTCACCTGGTGAAATGACCGGGTTGGTTCAACCAACCAGGTCAATTAGGTCAAGCGGTTATGATGTATAAGAGTATAAAACTATAAATAATTAGATAGAAATAAGATTTATAATTATTATTAATAAGAAATCTAATACAAGAGTCAAATTTAATTTAGTACACAAACAAATAAAAAGCTTCAATGTTCAAGTTTAGATTTGAACATAATAAATCATAAGTCAAGATCAAAATTTTAAAAAATAATAATAATAAATATATCATAAAGAAATACTTGGTAAAAAGGAGACTAATCCCCTAAGAATTTGTTAATAAAAAGGAAACTAAATCCCATTAAATTCAATTTTATCTTTAAATAGAATTGATTAATGGTAAAATCTAGATATTACCATATATGTTTTGTTTAAATTTTTTAAATTCCAAAAGTAAAAATAAAAAATAAAAAATCTGACCCAATTGACCCATGTTAACGGGTCAATGGTTCAACCAATTGAACCAGCCAGTTTTTCTATTTTTGGGCTGTTTGATTGAACCAAACTGGCAAGGCTACCGGGTCCGGTTCAACCCAGTTCAACTGGCCGGACCGGACCGGGTTTCAAAACACTGCTCCTAGGTAGAAGTGCTGAGTAGGAGGGCATCCTTACTAGCAACAATGCATCGAGGTGAAGACTTTAAAGAAGTATGGGAGAAGTATCAAATTGGCCAATCTACTAATACCAGTTTGCTCATTCATGATGGTTAGTTTTTTGGGGGGAATCCAACTTTGAATTCCAAGGAGTTTGCTTCGAGAACAGATTATACACAAATTTCATGGAAGAGTGTGAGGAAATTTAGGGTGAGACACAATTACAGCTCTAGTGGAAGAGCATTATTACTGGCCTTAGATGAAGACCTATGTGGTTAACCATGTTAAGAGGTGCCTAATTTGTCCAACTGCCAAGGGTCAATCTCATAACACAGGCCTCTACATTCCTTTACCTATGGGAGGATTTGAATGTGGATTTTGTGTTAGAGCTACCACGTACTAAGCAAGCTATGGATTAGATATTTGTGGTAGTTGAAAAGTTTTCGAAGATGGCTCACTTTATTTTGTGCAAGACAACTTCAGATGCCAGACATGTGGCAAACTTATTCTTTAAGGAGGTTACTCGTTTGCATGGAGTTCCAAAATCTATCACGTTTGAACATGACACTAAGTTCCTGAGGCATTTTTGAAAACTTTGTGGAGGCGGTTTGATATGTCGTTAAATTGCAGTAGTACAAAAAGTGGTGAAACAGACTTTAGGAAACCTAATTATTGTAACTCTGGTGAGAAGCCGAAGTAGTGGGATACTGCATTGGCTCAAGCTGAGTTACAAGAGTACAGTAAAAATTCAGCGGAGAAGACACCCTTTGAGATTGTTTATTGCCGATTGCCGAGACATACCTTAGATTTGGTATTGTTACCCTACCTTCCCAGGATGAGCATTACAGCAGAAAATATGGCAAGAAGAGTTTAAGCCATACAAGAGGAGGTGCACAAGCAGCTTGAAGAATCTAATGCTAAATTGCTAAGTACAAAGAAGAAGTGGACAAGTGGATGTGGGAAATAAAACAACCGAAGAATAAGAATACGGCAAAAACAAAACAACCGAAGAATAAGAATACGGCCCTTATCAGATTATTAAGAAAATTAATGACAACGCTTATGTTGTTGATCTTCCAAAAGATATGGTAATTTCTCCAACTTTTAATGTCACCGACTTGTTTTTAACTATTTCTCACTGATTGAGTCAAGCTATCCAGCAATTAACTAAGGGACGAGTTCTTTTCAAGTGGGGAGACTGATGTAGAACACGTGACAGAAACCCAAACAAACATTAGTAGAAATCAAGTTCTATAAACCTAGAATTGCATGAAATTTGTATGTCTGTTGGAAATGTGGAGATCTTTAGAATCCATTGCTTTGCCAGGCATGGCCTATTCACTTTTTGATCAAATTTGTTTAGGCCATCAAATTTGTGATCTTTCTGATTTTGAAAAGATTTGTTTTCGCAATAAGTTCAGTTTTAGAAGTCAAAATCACTGGCTATCGATTCTGCCTTTCAGTCTTGGTTTAAGTTTTAGCATCTCCTAGATTCTGCTTAGTTTTTTCCATTTTTGGTTATCTTTCCTTTTTATTTTATTTCCTTGTTTCACAAGAATTAGGGTTAGATCTCTATAAATCCAATAAGCCACAATAAAAAGTTAGTTTTTGATTAACAAAATTTCAAAACTACTTATGGACTCAAGCAGCCCTAGTGGAATTCTAGGATTTAACAAAGATTGAGGGCGTATTCTTCTTCCTTGCTACCCATTTATAATTTTTTACATGAAGAGGGAAAAGCTAGGACATGAGAAAAAAATTATGTTTTCATTCAATTGGACCAAAAATCCGAAACAACAATATCTGCTTAAGATACTGTACATCCCAAATTGAAACTTCTGTCTACTAATGTACTAATTTGTTGAGAAAATATAGAACTCGATTTCATCCATAAAACAAATACAACTCTACAGAATGTAAATAAGTGATGCAATGGCAGGGGAAAGATATTGGTAGCGGGCAATCAGTTACTCATTATTAATGAAATATCATCTCTCAGTGATTACTATGATTGCTACCCAGTCTAATTTAACTATTTTTTCAAAGATCCAAATGCTCCTTCTAAAGGATTTCATTTATCCAATGTCCCTTTTCGAGTGGGGAAAATTTATTAGATAAAATGTACAAGAGAAAATAGCACTGTTGGATGACTTTCAACCTCTTAATTTTGTAAGCACTTTTCACAAAAGTTCCCACCATTAAAAAAATTAGCTTCAAATCATATGGTTATGACCATCAAGTCAAATCTTTTTTGGATAGTTGTGATTGAATAAGACCCATCAGTTTGTGGGTCAGTCCCATTTTGACTTGACATGGAGAAAGAAGACTAATTATTGGAGGGCTACAGACAAGAACCAACACACATATAAACTGGATTGCTCCCACGCAGTAGAAGCGGCTGACAAAAAGTGAAGAGTTTTTATAGACTATTAATCAAGTGTTCTCAAGCCCATGTGAGCCCAAGCTAAGACCAAGTGATTTGGTTACAAACAGAAGCTTTCATTTCCATTGTACTTTTCCTAATTTAACTCAATTAACTTTGAACAAATGGCCAAGCATACAAAACTTTTTTCCCTTTAATTACTCTCCATAAAGAAAGAAAGACCCTGCTCTTATATTTGCCTTAAATTTTTTGCCATGTTTCATTGATTTCTAAACTCAGCCGGTGCAATGACATGAGAGATCTCTCAACTTCACCCCCTGTAGTATGCCCGGGTCTGGGAGGTGGAGACTAACCCCTCTCATGCACCCTTTCCTCTGGCTCATGAAATGATGCAAACAAAATTGGATATGATAGTCATGGTTCTAAATAAACACAGGGTGAAGTTTAGTAGGTATGGTTCTCCATAAGAAACCAGTGGAATGATATTCTACATAATGTGCCATATAATGCTACTCATGTCAACTGCACAATATGCAAGCATCAACAACTTCATTATACCTGGAAAGACCTGAGACTGAAATTTATACTAATAAATTGTAACTATTTCATTTGCAATTTTCATCAATTTAACCAGCTGTCCAATAAATTTTGCAACAATCTCCTAACATATGGAGACTGAAAGATACATTACCTAAAAAGATATTTTAATCTTTATTTTTTAGTAAAAATTATTAATATTTTAACCATAAGCTAAAGATGAGATGGACAAATAGATACCTTGGAAAGATGAGGACAATGTATGGTATGTGAGAAAACATGTTGACAAGTCCTTCACATTTGTCTGAGTTGGAATGTGATATATAGGATACCTAAACAACAACAAAAAAACCAAGTGATAAAACATCATTTTAAATACGCTAGGAAACTTATAAAGAGAAACAAATTTCAGAAACAGTAAAACAGAATGACCTACTAAACATTGACTCAAAGACAAAAATGGATTTTACCCTGAACATATGGCCAGCCATGATTCTAGAAGATGTAGATAATGTGTATGATAGGTCTGACTCCTGTGATTACAAATGCCATTGCTAGCTAGCATTTTCACTAGTTATCATAAGTAGATATCATGGTGAGACACTTAGCTGTTAATAATTGTACCAAGAACAACCCACTAAAAAGGACTCCCAATTGACTGGCTACTTGGGGCCTTGAGGGCAAGTTCAATGTAAACTATTACTCTTATATATATTTTGACAGAATAGAATCTCCCGTCAATCCTAGTAGTGTAAAGAATTCATTCATTAGAAAATATTTTTAAAGAAAAAAAAAAAAAAACGCACGTTACTCAAACAAAGAATGATGCTTACCAAGCAACAGCCATCCAACTAGCAGGCGAGACATCTACACTCCTTAATGTCATTAATCCCGGATAATTACGGGCTAAGTCATTGATCTAAATCAACCATGCAATCAGAATCATATCTATCAAACCGCCCCAAAAACAGAGGTAATGAAATAAACACCAGTTAATCATTTATACCTTGTCCATGAATGGAATCCTCCAGTAAGGAGAAGCGAACTCGAAGTACTGAAAGTAAAGGCAGCCAAGCTTATCCCTCATTGGCCATGAACCTGTCGTGGTCGAGGCTCGACTCCTCAGAAGTGGCATCCCAAGCCCTGCTCGAGTTGTTGCTCAAAGACCTCGATAGCTTATCACTCTCGCTCTCGTCACTCCAAGAATCACTCTCAAACCCTCCCACCGCATCACTCTCCTCTCTTGAATTCCTGCAAGAGAAGGGGAAGAAAGAAGAACGACATTTTCGGTCCATTTCAAACGTCAACAATCACAAACAAAAGAGGAAACAAAAGATTTGGGTACACACAAACTGCTGATACCTTAGAGCTGAAAGGGATCTGTCGGCGTAGATTTGGATGGCCGATAGATAAGGAACGTAATATTGGGTAACAGTCTCGCCGCTGTCCAGCACCACAGAGGTGCCCACACCGTATGCACTCCATTCGTCGTAGCATTCCCACAGATCCCCCAGGGTGAAGTACTCCACTGAATCTTTACCAGGGTGTTGCCAAAGGCTGTTTAGACCACGAATGCAGCTCTGCAAATTACAATGTGTTTAGAGACCAAGGACGATTAGCTTAAAATGAAAATTCTTTTATTTCTTTTTATAATTATTATTATGATTACCGCTACTCAACTAGTTTTTTTTTTTTTTTTTTGTTTGTTTTTTCTATGGGAGGGGGTCAAACAATACGACGACATATATATATATATATATATATATATATATAATCTCAAAAGTCAAAACCTAGACCTCCACTTACCCGACACGCCAATTTGAGCAGACATGCTATTAGGCTCGAGAGAAAATACGAATGCAACATGATTTGATGCCAATTTGAGCAGACGTGCTATTAGGCTCAAGAGAAAATACGAATGCAACATGATTTGATGCAAGTTGAGAACCAAGTCGAAACCAATCATTTAATTTTGTTTGGTTTGGTTTGATTCTTAAGTTCCCTTGGTTTAGTCATTAAGTTAATAACCAATTTTTATTTGGTTAAGTTTTGGGTTGAGGCCTTAGCTAAACCAACTCAACTGGAGAATCAACTTTACATATACAAATATATATAGGAGAGGGATCTATTTACATTTAATATAAAAATTTTATTCTCACAGTCTTTAATATCTTTCTGTAAAAATAATATTTTATCAATTTCAAGTAAATCGATTATTAAAAACTATATCATATAAAGTGTCACAAATTATAATATTATTTATAAAAAGAAATATAAGTTGACAGATCAAACACTTCTCAATATTTGATTTACTTAAAATTCGGCATGCATGATATGTATTAATAGAGTACTTAATCCAATAGTTGAATTGGTGAAATATTATTCCTACAAAAATATATTGAGGGATGTAAAAGTGAAAAATTTTACACCGAGTGTAAAGGGATCTCTCCTCATATGTATAATATAACAATAACTAAAAAAATGAACATTCAAGACGTCATCATTACCCTAAAATTAACTATTCATATGTATAATGCATTATAATATTAGTTATTCTAATTTCAATTATCATTTTTCTAATTATTTATCATGGGAAAGGATTCTTTTACACCCAACAATATCTTTTTGTATGAATAATATTTTATCAAACTAATCGTTGGATTAGATATTCTATTCATGCAGGTTATGCATGCCGAGTTTCAAATAAATCGGATATTGAAAAGTGTTTGATTTGTAAACTTACATTTATTTTTTTATAAATAAAATTATAATTAGGGGACTTTATGAATGACATAGCTCTTAATGTCCAATTTTCTTGAAATTTATCATGCATGACATGTATGAATAAAGAACATAATTTAATGATTAAATTGGCAAAATATTATTCCCACAAAAAGATATTAAGGAGTGTAAAAATAAAAAGTTTTATACTGAGTTTAAATGAATCCCTCCCCATTTATCATCTATATAAAAATTTATAAAGTTATATCTTTTGTTGATTTTCTCATCTAGATATTTTTCTTATAATAAATTTTATGTTTTGTCAAGATATTTAAAAAAAAAAAAAATTGTGGAAATATTCTCTCCAAATTGAGCTAAACCAAACCAACCAGAAATTTGCATGATTTGGGTTGTGTTGGTTCTGTTCTATAGTATAGGGTTTGTTACTAGTTTAAGAAAATGAAAACCGCCTCTTGGATTGGTTTAGTTCTAGGTTGAGGCCAAACTACACCGAGTTACATCCCTACCCACATTACCTAAATGGGTAGGAGTCCTAACCTTTGAATAGTCACAAACGGAGAAGATGGCAGCCCTATGTCCTCCCACCTGTTGCCAACTTTTAGGAGTATACATATGTAGAACTTCTTAGTCTTACCCACATTAACTAATTTTTATAGGATTAATATTTCGCCAAACCCATTATTAGGTTAGATGATCTTGTTATGCAATGTTAGGCATGTCAAATTTTTTAGTAATTGGATATAAGGAATACTATGATTTGTAATTTGTAAATTCACATTTCTTTTTGAGAAAAAAATAAAATAATTTTGAGCACTTTAAAGATACAGTAGCTCCTATCTTTTTTTTTTTTTTTGCCAAAACAAGATACGATAGTTCCTAATTTCCAATTCAATTGATATGTGATGGGGCATGATGTTTAAGAAAGAAATATCCAATCCAATTATGGGTTTGACAAAATGTTGATCCTATAAAAGTATATTAATGGGGGTATGTATAACTTGATTCGGCTCCCCCCCCCTATCTCTCTCTCTCTCTCTCCAAGTATTTATATATAATATTATATACAGTGGAGACCTTTATCACATTAGGTCTTAGCAAATATATTAATTGTGTAAAAAAATAAAATAATAATTTGATTGAATGATCTAGAGCATCGTTTTGAATTTTATATAATAATATTGACATATATATATAAGATAATGATCAAGTGAACACGTATTGATATAACTTATATCAACACCCATATTGAGACTTGTATCTCGTGTATGAATAGATCACGGGGTATATTAAGACAACACATAAGGTACGATTATATATATATATACACACACACATAAGTAGTGAACCAATAAAAAATGAGATATCAATTACATAATAAAGTAAACAAAATTAAAAAAATACTCCAAAATATAATATAATATAATTTAAACAAATTATATGGTAGGTCATACTTCACAAATCTCGTTTAATAAAGCTTATATGGATGCAATAATTCTAATTTTTTATTTAATATATAATGATAATATTATTTATGTTATTTAGCTAGTGTGTAAAATCATAACATCATTACTTGCATATTTAACGCTTTTAAGCACTCATCATTCGTTGTTAGTGGAAATTTTAATAATTTTTTTATAAAAAAATTATTATCAGGGAAATTATTTTTTTGTCTGAAATTAAGCGCCAATCCATCAGGCAGCTCTTCTAAACCAATACTACAGCATCTTGGTTGACTAAAGGACATAATTTTGTCAATAGCACTAAATTGACCAATGAATGACACGTGAGTCGTGACCATTTACCGAGAAGGGCGTTTAGTGCCACAAGATCACACGGGACCATCTATCATTTTCAGTAGAGAAAAACTTTTACATAACTATGACAGCCCAGCTTGACTTAATAATACAAGCTATTGAGATGAGAGTAAAATAAAATAGGATTATTAGAATAATTTTTAGTTTTATAATTTTATTTTATTTTATTCTTATTAACTCATGATACTATGTACGTGGCCGTATCATAAATACATGAAAGACTCATTTTTCTCCTGCATTTGAAACAAATTGGTTAAGGGATAAAATGTTTTTTTAGGTTAAAGTATATGGACAAAGTGAATATCCTCAAATAAAAATTAAACAATTATAGAGTATTTTATATGGTATTAAATGCACAAATCTATTAGATTAAACAAAACTATTTTAAAAAGTTGGAGTGATTTTTATAATTGATGTTAGACGATCATTTCTTAGAATTACATGAAACGTTACAATTTTGAATTTTGATTCTCATTTGTGATGATGACTACATCTCTTGAATCCTTCCATTCAAGGTAATAGATCTGTATCTTCACTATGTAAAATATGATAAAATTATATAATTTCTATTTGGGAGGCCCAAAAGGACCCTAATAGTATAAATTTTCATAAAATAATTTCGTTCCATCCTAAAAGCTCTATTTGGTTTGCAGATTGTATCAAGGGAAAAAAAATAAAATATAAGAAATTGTACTTTTTTTTAGTCGGTTGCAATGGAAAATTAGAAGAAGAAAAAGAATTGGAATAATTTTGGTTTGATATGATTTTATCTTTCCCTTTCATTTTCTTTCCTCCTCATTTTTTTACCTTTCCTTTTTCTTTTTTTTTTTTTCCCTCTCAGCAAAATCCATGAACCAAATAGAGGAAAAGTGTAAATATATTAGAGTTTTTGGGAAATTTTTCTTCAAAATTAAAAAATGAGAATGCGTTCAACTTGAGAGGCTTTTCAAAATTGAAAATACATTAGCAGGTGCGGAATCCTTACACTTCATTTGGTTGATGAGAAAACGTGGGAAAAAGTGAAATAAAAATTTTAACCTCAACCATTAGGCTATTTTGGTTTCAAAAAATAAGCACACTGATACAACCTAATTTTCCACATTTTATCAACAACCAATTTAACAGGGGACTATGTCATTTTTTAATTTAATTTATTTAATTTTTAATTTTTATTGGTTTGACCATGGCACTTAGGAATAATTCCTAATATTCCCTAACTATCTAATTGGGCCTACTTACCCAGCAAAAGAAAAAAGTCAAGTGCCGTGTCTTGGCTCAAAACCTAACGCAACTTGCAAATGTGATTGTTATATATTTAAAAATTATAAAGTTAAACTTGCCCTTATAGCGTTTATGAAAAAGAAAATATTATTATTAACATTTTTTAATTTTTTTTTTCGGGGGATCAATTAACATGGTGACAGTTAATGTAGTGTGGGCCATACCTCTTTACGAGAGAGTTGATATAAAAACTAAGACATTAAATTGATGCATAAACCATTAATGCTCATAAAAATAAGCTTTAATAATGTGATATTGGATTAAGTTGCTGATTTATGAACCTATTTCCGTCATGCAATCGGACTTGAGAATCTAATCTTCCTAGAAAGATTTTTTAGCTATTCTTGGAGAAGATCCCTTTGTCAATTTAGTTTTATTTGGTATTGACCTCCTTAATAATAAAATAAAGTTTTATTTTTTTATAAATTAAAAAAATAAAATAAAAGAGCATTGTTACTCTTCTCATCACGAATTTCGGGAAGAAAAAAACCATCCCAACTCGGATTTGGAAAATTTTTTGGGAAAATCTTTTCAAGAAAAGAACAGGCATGAAGTATAAGGAATTAATACATGAACTATTTGATGAGAAAAGAATGAAGAATTGTCTGGAAGAATGAGAAAGAAAGAGGGAAACTTAAAACTAGAATTGAAGAAGAAACAAAAAAAAACCAGACAAGAAGAAGAAGAAGAAGTGGAAATAATAATGGTAATTACCTGGGGAAGGGATTGTGAAGGAACAGTCGGAGTCATGCTCTGAAGAAACCGCTCAAGATTCGTTGGTGCAGTTGTCGATGTTGAAGAAGACATTGACACGATCTCCAAAGAGGCACGCCCACTGAATGATAGAAGATCACGCACTCTTCTTTTTTCTTCTCCTCGCACACAGTTTTAAAGTATTCTGTCAATCAATGGAACGCCTCCTCCTCCTCCTCCTCCTCCTTCATCTCCATATATATAGAAAGTTTTGGAAATCAATCTTCGCCCTTTTACCTTCCTTCTAAATCTCACCCACAAAAGGAAGTAAATTCAATGGTCACACATTCAAAAGGCAAAAACAAAATTACCATTTCTTGAACAGAAATTCAGAATATATTTCCAAACCTCTTCACTCTTCTTCTCTTCTCGTCTTGGATATATCTTTGATGCTAATGTTAATGGCAGCATTAACTATTAAATTAATTAATTAATAAATAATAATAGAATTGAATTTATTATGAAACGCCGTGTCTATCTTTGAGCGTGAGAGAAAAGTACAATTTAAGTATGAAACGGAAGGAGAAAACAGTAATGGAGGTATGAAGGGAACAAACAAAAACTCAAAGAAAAATAAAGTAATTCAGGATGGCGTAGCAAAAGTCGTAATAATAATAATAATAATAATAATAAACCAAAGAAAAAGACAATGCCCAAAATAAATAAATAAATAAATAAAAAGAAAGAAGAGAGAGAGAAGCGGCGTCTGGGCTGTGACCGCTCGCTTCGCCGCGTGTTAAGGCAGTGTCACTGTTTTCTCTTCTTATGTCTACTTTGTTTGTGTTTGTTTGGTCCAGCAGGACTACAACAATTTTTTTATTTATTTATTTTTTTTGGCCTTTTTGGGCCCTACGCACGTGTCCAGCCACACTTCCACCTAGCCTCCCGTCAATCTCCCTTCCCAGGTGACGTGTCCTTGTTTGGGCCCTTTTGGCTCCCGAGTTGTGAGTCAAACATTGGGTTTGGCATTTGAGTTTAGGGAACGGCTATTGCAACCCCACATTCTTACAAGCCTATCCTTATCTTTTAGGTTTTTAAGGTTTTATGCAAAATATAAAATGTTTTTATGAAAATCGACTGTGAGGTCCACTAGAAAACATCATTTTGAACAACTTTACGGAAGAAAGTTTTTCCAAAATTTATCGTTTAGATAGACTTTTTGGCAAAAAATAAAATAAATGCTATAAATGGTTAAAAAGTATATTTAAACGATAGATTTTGGAAAAACTTTCTTCTGTAAAGTTGTTCAAAATGATGTTTTCTAGTGGACATTAAAGCCGGTTTTCATAAAAACCTTTTATATTTCACATAAAACCTTAAAAACCTAAAGGATAAGGGGTAGGCTTATAGGAATGGGGGTTGCAATAGCCGTTCCCTTGAGTTTAAGTGCGTTGGGTAAATCCCTCGCACCAAATGCGCTTCCCTTGAGTTTAAGTGCGTTGGGTAAATCCCTCGCACCAAATGCGCTCGAATTCTAGGCTCCAACTTTCAGCTCCCATGGATTACACGGATTGATCGGACTAGTAGACTTTTCTAATCGATTATTTTTTTTAATAATTTTTATTATTATTTAAACATGAGATGGGTTCATTTCAAAACAAAGTAACTTTTATGTCAATTCAATTAAATCTATAGTTTTTTATCCAAAAATATAAAAAATGAATTAAATATGACTGTCTATCTATGCCCTAGGCCTTTGATTATGATCAATCCGAATCAAATTTGGGCCACCATTGTCCTACCTAGGCAGAATCCACAAATTAGATATGATTGTCAGAGCTTGCCTAAAGTTTGGGTTAGATGGACTAGCACCAGTTATGCGAAAGGGGAGATATCATTTTTGATTGAGTTAGGCTAACAATAAGACAATCCATCGTCATTATTTTTGCAATGATAGATGTTCAAATATAAAAATATTTGTTTGGCATGTGGATCCAATAAATTTTTTTGTCATGTAAGTAATTTTATTTTTAATATTTTGGCTACTATGTAAAGTTATTTGAATTGCTGAATTTCCATCCAGAATCTCAACCAAATTAATCTAAAAAATTTATGATCATTTTATGCACTTGATGATATAACTTATAGCGGAAATTATTATTCGTCCATTTTTTTGGTAAAATATTGGCAATTAATCAAGTAAGAGTTTTTTTTTTTTCAACTCAATTAGTCAATGAGGCTAAAACTTATCTATCAATTAGTCACACATTTTTTTAAAATGCCTTATTTATCCTTATTATTACTAAGGACACTCCATTTTTTGTTATTAAGGGCACCCTATGTAACTAAATTAGTCTTTTAATATTCCAATTTTTAAAAACTTATAACTTACAATATACACATCCGTTTTTTTTTTTTAAAGGGTTAATTACATTTTTGTACCATCAACTTTGGCGGTAATCTCAATTTAGTCCACGAACTTGACATTGACTCAATTTTGGGACAATTTTTAATTTTGTGTTTCAATGTGGGACAGGGCTAATGAATGTTAGGAATTGATTTTAAATTTTGAAAAAATCCAGAAAATTATTAACGGAGTAGTCACGTGCCCCACACGTGCTGTTGATGTGGATCCCACATGGCATAATCTTTTCTAGGTTAATTACCTTTTTATACATCAACTTTGGAGGTAGTCTCAATTTAGTCTACGAACTTGACATTGACTCAATTTTGGGACAATTTTTAACTTTATGTTTCAATGTGGGACAGGGCTAATGAATGTTAGGAATTGATTTTAAATTTTGAAAAAATCCAGAAAATTATTAAAATTTAAAGATTGATTTTAAATATTGATTTTTGGGAAATAATTGTTCAAATAATCATTGTCCTAATTTTCAATTTTTTTTATTTATAAAAAAGGCATAAAATTCTTTAAATTTTGAAATAATTGTTCAAATAATCACTTCTCTCTTTGATATCTCATTCGTTTCTCAATGAAACGAGGTGATTCAAAAGCTGTTTTGAAGATTATTAAAAAATCTACAAGGACTATATACATCAAACATGAAAAATCTTTCAAAACAAGTCTTGATTTAATGGTTACACATTGGGTATATATCCGATGGGTCATCACAAGTACCCAAGATGGCAACCATGCGCTCAAGGTGAGATTTAGGGACAGAGGGGATAAGAAGATGTGATCATGTGCATGGGAGAAGATGCTCTTCATGCATGTGTGTATGATCTTTATTTTTATTTTTATTTTTTTTTTCAGTAGAGAGAGAATGCAACAGAAACAAGAGCGACAGAGACTAGAGAAAGTTTGATGCCACATGGAATCAACATCAGCAGCTCGTGTGGGGCACATGACTGCGCCATTAAAAATCCTAACGTCTATCACTCCTGTCCCACATTAAAATACAAAGTTAAAAATTGTCCCAAAATTGAATCAATGTCAAGTTTGTGGACTAAATTAAGACTAACCCCAAACTTGATGGTACAAAAAAATAATTAACCCCGAGTTTTTTATGTCACGTGGGATCCACAGCAGCAGCACGTGCAGGGCATGTGACTGCTCCATTAAAAATCCTAACGTCCGTTACCCCTTGGCCCATATTGAAACACAAAGTTAAAAATTGTCCCAAAATTGAGTTAATGTCAAATTCGTGGACTAAATTGAGATTACCCCCAAAGTTGATGGTACAAAAATGTAATTAACCCAAAAAAACCTACTCGTCAACATCTTCGAAAAAAGATCCATATTGATTAGGTTATTATTAAAAAAGTTAAAACTGTAAAATTTTATTACTTGACAGAGTCTAACATAATACTTCATAAAATTGTAAAATTTTACTACTTTACAAAGTAGTAAATTTTACAATAAAGTAATAAAATTTTACTACTTTACTGGTAGAAGAAAGGCCAGGGATTTTGAGTTTTCCTTGAGTTTTCCTTCCAGCAATCTCAAAACATGATCTAAACTCTTTCTTGCCTTGCCCAATGCCCTCCAATTTTTTTCACAGCCACTTGGGTTCTATTTGGGAGCACACCTTGAGACTGAGCCAAAACCTCCTTGGTTAAGCTTCACAAAGAAGTTCTTAGTCGCATTACAAAACATAATTATAACTAAACTAAACGGTAGGTGGTGGGCCAATTGTTAGCATTCATGCAACTAGCTAATGTCAACCTTTGTATACCATTTCAAGTATTGTATGGGTGCCAATTATTAATTCTTCTTTTTGTTCTGAGATCTTTTATACTATGTTTGGATAATGAATTTTTAGATGGAATTTGTCTTTTGAAATGAAATTTGTAAAATTTTTATAAGGAATTTTCTTATAAGAATTTTACAAATTACATTTCAAAAACAAAATCCACCTAAAAATTCATTATCTAAACATAGTGTAATTGTTTTTTTTTTCCCTTTCTTATAAATGTATTAATCTGAATTTTCAAGTGAAATTCTAGAAAAAACAAAGCTAAATACAGTATCTTAAACACTATCCCAATGCTCTTTTTCTGATCATATTGATCTATGGGTGATTACGAATTATGGTGTTTAAGGAGTCTTCAACTAAACAATTTGATATTGGAAATTTCAATAAAAATTTCTCTCTAATGGTCATATATATGAATTGATTGATTGAAATCTCTTCCTTGGGAGTTCACATGTGTATCTAAGTGTGGGGGTGTCAAAAAAGGTTGAACTTTGCATTTTGAAAGTATAATGGCTTGGAATTCAACAAACCAGATCAAACGATTGTATTTAGATTGGTTCAAATGCCTCACTTAATTAAAAGGACTATGAACAAATCAACAAATGCACTAGGTGAAGTAATAACAAAAACTTTAATGCAGTAAATACATGAATAATGCAAGCAATAAAGTGTCTAAAATTTTTTTGAAATAACCAATGGCAGATCCAGAACATTAGTCTTGTAGGATCAAGACTTAAGATTAATGATAAATATTTTGGTAAACAATAAAAAATAAAAAATAAAAAATCTTCATTGGTGAATTATAATAAGATTTTGCTCTTTAACTTCATATAGGATTGAAAAATGATTATAATAAATAAAGGGCGCTGTTATTGCCACGATACCAAAAGGTTGTTTCCACGGCATTTATTATGGATAGACAAAATTGCCCTAGTAAGTTAAAGGGTAAA
Organism: Liquidambar formosana; assembly: GCA_039720395.1. Classification (NCBI taxonomy): domain Eukaryota; kingdom Viridiplantae; phylum Streptophyta; class Magnoliopsida; order Saxifragales; family Altingiaceae; genus Liquidambar; species Liquidambar formosana. The sequence goes on along the minus strand of CM077828.1, from coordinate 7,818,787 downwards.
TTACATTTAAATCCCCTCTAGTTTGTGACAATTAAGGATGCACCCCCTTACATTTTCGAAATTACACTATCATCCCTACAAGAATAGTTGATTGAACGGATAATAAAACTCATAAAATGACGCAAATACCCCTATATATAAAATGCATCATTTAATCTTCTTAAATGACTTGAGTTCTCTCTAACTTATATCCTCCAATAAATGCATTCAAGGGCGGAGCCAATAAGACCTGAGGTTAGCTTGCCTACATTTTTTTTTTCACATATTTTTTTTATAAATTAGAAACTTGGCTAGTCTCAAAATCTTTTTGACCCTCTAGATTTATTACCTCTTATATATAGCTTTGATCATGTAAGGGATATCCTAGATATCTTGCACTTGAACAACCCTTATATATATATATATGTATAGCCTTTTCATGTAAGCGTTTATGCCAAAATCAAGTTGATCTAAGATTGATTGTTATTCAATCCAAAATGTATGTAAATTTTTTTAATAATAAAAAAATATCACTCATTGATGGACATTTCAGATGAAACAGCTCCTAATCTTATATCAACTTTATTTTTGGCATGTATAATTAACATATGAATCAAATTTAATCTAATTGTTGGTTAGGCTAAAAGAATTTTGGAGTTCACCTAATGCAAAATTGCATGAGGTGCACCTTTTTCTTTTTACATACAAATTTCCTTGTTTGTTCCTCATTTAAATTTTAGTTTCACCCCATATTTTTTATTTTCGTAATTTTATTTTGTTATTTCCTCATTGTAATTGTAGACACCCCATTTTCACCCCCATAAGATCATGATAGCATTTGGTTAGGTTTAGAAGCATCTAGGAGTCCCTAAGCATTAAAGGACACTTTTGCCTTTTTAAGCCTTAGGAGAATAGGTCATCATTGCATGCATATTTTTGTCTCTTTGTTGATTCCCATCACTTGCATTTAGTTTCTAGGATCATCTTGGATATGTGTGTCAAATTTGGTTCAATTCTAGATGGTTTTGGATAGTTAATTAGAGCTTTTGCGACTTGAAGGGCAATTTCGTCTTTTACTTCGTATATTTTCCAATTGACCTCCAAATTTGTTCCAGAGTATTCCATTGATCTTAAAATAATGAAATGATTCTAATTGAAGTGCTAATTTAATTTATTGATAGGTTTTGGATTGGTTCACCATATTACCCTATGGTTAATTGATCATTTTTTGATTAATCGTCTTATAGAAACCCAGCCACCTAACCGTGGTCAGGGATTTTTGGTTCAAGAATATTCTAGGCTTATTCTACATTGAATCCTTGAAATTTTGGCTTTTGAATCACTCAAATAGGAGTTAAAATGAAGAATTTATGTTCGTTTGAAGTTCAGAGTCTGAAATGGGCTAGAATTTCAAAAACCGAGGAAACCTGAGATTGGTCTCGGGTGATCGGTTCACCCCAACTGGTCCAACCGGTTCACCCCAACCGGTCACCCAAGGCCTCCGTCCTATTTTGTCTCTCTTTAAGATTTTGACGGAACATGACTCTTTTACTCTGAATTTCTGCCTTCGAAAGGACTTCTGAACCTATTGGGAGGTGGATTTGAGTTGTTTAACATTCATGGGATTTAATTACAGCCCTAGATTGGTTTTATGGTGAATTAATCTTAACCATTGGTTCATATGGTTGGTTGGTTATAAATGGAGGCTCAGTCATCAGCATAAGGGACTTTTTGACTTTTTGACACTTCAAATTCATAAAAGAGCTAGGGAGAACAAATTTGCACTCACCCATATCACTTGGAGAAGGCTTTCTAATGCAATTTCAAAGGAGAACTAGAAGGGAACCAAGCCAAAGAAAAGGAAGAACACAGTGAAGACCTTTGCTTTGTTGTAAGTCTCCTTTGCATCATTTTACGATTCCTTCTTCTTCTACTCCATTCTCTGCATAGTTATGGCTTAGTAGTGAATTAGGAACCATATATACTCTATATTTTAGAGTGTATATGATTCAAATATGATGTGAAAGCATGCTAGTGGAATAGGATTGTGAATTGCTTGTTGTCAGGATAGTTTCTCTCTTAAGGATAGAGGTACGTTTTGCACAAAAAATTAGTTGATGTGTTTAGGCCGTTTTCTTTTCATAGTTCAATTATATGCATGATTTTAAGCATCTTTTGTATAGGACACTTGCTGTGTAAGCCTCATCTTCATAGGTGTATGGATGATTATTCTTTTCGAGGATAATTATCGTCCTTAGAAGGTGAGGTTGTGCATAGGTGCTTTTTGGAGTGTGTTTAAGTGTACTGTGAGTTTCTTTGCATTTTTAAGTATATATTTTACGTAAGATATGTGAAGAAATCATTCATGCGGAGTAGTTTCTACGTAAAATTATTTCCGGATAATTTTACTTAAGAAAGCTCGTCGTAAGGATGATTGTTTCACATTTTTACATAAAATACTTACTTAAGGCATCATGTTAGCTTTTCTTTTCATGTTTTGGATTTTCATATGATATTTTCATCATGGTAATTCATATTTAGCATGTTGTTTTTATAGTTTTATGCATGTTAGGGTGTTTAGAGCATATAGGAGCATATCAGGATTTTGTTTCTCTTTTGATTTTTGTTATTTGCATGAGTATTAGGTCTGTCACACCCCATTTTTGCCACCTTAGCTAGGGTTTGTCATTTCATGTGTCTTTTTGTTTCCTTTTTGATTCTAGTCTTTTGCATTGAGTTTTTAGAGTCTTGAGGATGATGTGTATGAATTTTGGTTCGATTTGGAGTTGATCTTGAGGGCTACTAAGAACTTTTGTGACTTGAGGGGCATAATCGTCTTTTAGGTCACAAATTTTTCATTTGACCTTGAAATGATCTCCAAGTTGCCAATTGGAGTTCATATGAATGCTTTTGAGGTATTTGTGGGTTCAATTCGATGAATTGATGGTTTGGGATTAAAATGGCTCAATAAGGCTCAGGTTGGTTAAGAGACCTATGTCGGGTTAGCTTGAATCGGCTCATGATTTTCACTCTATGACTACTCATTTGACCTTGATTAGTCTTAATTTCATCCCCAAATCTGTTTAGAGAGGTTGAATTTCGAATTGGAAAGCATTCGGTGCGACCCTATGTGCATACCTAAGCTAAGCAATGGTGAGGCATAGCGGTTAACCACCTTTGTAGGACCTAACCATGCAGCCATGGCTAGGGTTTCTTGCCCTCAAGTGACTCAAATTACATTCCCCTTCAAAACACGGTCGTTTTGGCTTTTGTTTTGTCAAAATTGGAGTTGATTTGAGCCTTGAAACACATTTGGAAGTCGAAAGGGTCAAAATAGGGCATAAGCTGACGAGGCCTCGGGTGACCACCCAGGCCTGGGCGGCTAGCCGCCTAGGCCCAGGAGGCTAGCTGCCCAGCCCCAGGTGGTCACCCGAGCCTCTTTCCATTTTTTGATTGCTGAAGCGGGATTCTTCCTATTTTCTCGAAATATTCCGCTTCCAGCCGCCATTTAACCCTATTTTTAGCCCTATTTGACCTATTTGAGCCCCAAGGGAACTTCTAAGAGCCCTTGGATCAATACCTAGGGTTTTAATCCCAACCATTGAGGGTTTTCCCTCAAACCCTATAAATACCCCCTTATACTTCAGCAATAGGGGAGGCATTTTAGAGGATTTTTTGAGACTTGGAGGCCATGACAGCCATCCTTAGGGTAGTTTAACCTAAATTTTGAGTGAGAGAGTGAGAGAGAGAGCCTGAAGGAGGGCTGAAGCTTGGCTTAAAGGCTTGAAGGAAGGAGTTTCCAGTAGTGCATAAGAGAAGGAGGATTCTCTACAGCAGCAAAATGGCACTTCACCATAGGTATACCCTCTCTTCTCCTCTTCTCTCTTTTAGAATTAGGGTTTTGCATAGAATAGCATTATTTCATGTTCAATCTTATGTTTTTATCATGTGATGATGCTTCTAATGCTTAAAACACATGATTAGAATAAAGTTTATGGCTGGATTTGCATGATATGATGTTATTTCATGAGTATTTGTGTTTTTAGGGTTTCTAGAGTCTTTTTTTTAGGGTTTTGCATTGAATAGCTGTAATTTTATGTTAAAGTATTTGTTTTTATCATGTCTTGCTGCTTCTATTAGCTAGTATGCATGTTTAGGATAATGTTTATGGGTTGTTTAGTATGTTAGAATGTTATTCCATGTGACTTACTGCATATTTGGGATTCTAGGGTTTCTCTGTACTAAAATTGGTTTTCTGCATGAAATAACTCTTTTGCATATTAAAGCTTGTATTTTTATCATGTTTTGCTATTCCATTAGCTAGTATGCATATTTAGGATAATGTTTATGGGCTGTTTAGTATGCTAGAGTGTTATTTCATGTGATTTACCGCATATTTGGGATTTTAGGGTTTCTCTTGTGCTGAAATTGAGGTTATGCTTAGAATAGCATTATTTCATGTGAAAGCCTATGTTTTTATCATGTGAGGATCATTCTATTGGTTAATATGCATGGATTGAACGCTGTTCATATTTTGTTTTGCATGGTTTAGAGTGATTTCATGGGATTTTATGCACTAGTGTGATTCTAGGGTTTCATTCATCCTTGTTTTAGGAAAGTTGCATGTAACATGATAGCTTAGGGTTTCTCTTTAGTTTTTTTCTTCATAGTTGCTATATATGTGCTGCATATTAGATAACTATGATGTTTTTGCATCCATGACAGTTGATTCTAGGGTTTTTTACATGTCATTGCATATAGGACTGAATTAGGTTTAGTTAGCTTATGATTCATGTTGTGTGCATGATTTATGGCTGATTTTAAGCCTTATTTCAAATAGGTCCAGATTTGTCCATTGTTCTTATTGCCATATTTCGAGCATGTGTTAGCTTATGTTTAAGCATGATAATTGCTTGATTAGGAACTAGTTTGTTTGGTTGGTATTTTTGGTATGTTTTGCATGAAAATTGCAGGTGCTTGACAGGTACAACAGGTGCAATTACCCCACCAATGTGGGGTGGTTATTTTGGCTATTGCGAGATGAAATCTTGTAAATAAAGTAATTACCCTATGCAATAGGGCGGTTATTTTGACAGGTTGCTTTTACTTAAAGGTAAGTAGGGTATGAGGGTGCCCCAATTCACTCTTTTTTCCTTTCCTTGAAACTTTCCCTTTCTCCTCCCTAGGATTGTTTCCTAATAGAGGGGTATGGTAGATTCTATAGTTTCCTTTCATAAAAATGCCTTTTAAATCAAAGTTTCTATCTTTATGAAATTCCATATTTACTAAAGAGCTTTTGAGAATCATTCATTTTTGGAAACTTACTATGTTTTCTGTGAAAGGAAACTTAGGGTTTACCATAGGCCTCTATTAGGTTATAACCCTATTCCCTTTCGAACTACGTGGACTTTGATCCATGTATTTCCATACATGGTACGTAGGCACTCTTCATGAGGTTCAAGTCCGCCCTAGGATACTAAGTATCTTAGGTTTTCTTTCCCCTCTTTCTTTTTTCTGTTTTTCTTTGATTTACTTGATTATGTGGATGAATGAATGGATGATATGCATGCTGTTTTGAGATGACAACTGTTAATTGATGTGTGTTTAAGACTTTGATTTAGCCCAATTAAATTAAGAGACCGTTTAGGACGATATGGGTGCCTATAGGCTTTGCCTAGACCTTCCCATATCGTAACTTAGCCTCCGAATCCACCATCTTTGATTCCAAAAGACCTTTCGCCTTACCATTTTTAAACATGGAGTCATTCTTTTGTTTTCTTAAAACAAAACTGTTTTTTAGGGTTTTCCTTGTTTCCTTTAAAAAATAAGGTGGCGACTCCCTTTCCTTTTTCAAACTCCCCTTGTGGGCCACGTTTTTCCGGGGTCTACAGATTGGCGACTCCACTGGGGATTTGTGGGCTAGACTCTATATAATTTGATTGGGCTAAATTAATTTCTTTTGTTTAATTAAAATCAATCACATTGCATCCGCTTGATTGTGTGTTTTCATTTATTGCATTGTGTGTGCAAACTCTTGCATGCTAGGAACGGTGTCCCTCGATGTATCCTTGCCACTGATGGGCCTAGCCTCAACCTTGGTTTTCCTGATTCCATGTGTTGGGGTGAAAGCTATCAACCTCTCTTGCCAAGTACCCTTGGGCTTGCCCTTGGGTATATTAAATGAGTTAATCACGTACTGCTGGACCCACGCGGCGTTCCTGATGCCACATGTGGTTAGGTATAAAGATTGCTCAAGCAAGTGAAGGACCCCAGCCTACCCTTATCATTAGTCCATATAGACAGACTTGTAGGGCACTATGGTTTCACCCTTATGCACCCACATTGTTTGTAATGATATCATGACCGTGTTTGTGATGTGCTTAATGGAAAATTAATAAGAGAACCTTTGCACCCTATATCCTTGATACGTACCTTTCACCCATGACCCTTGCAAAAGTGATTGGATTAAAAGGGACTAATTGAGTATATATGGCGTGAAGTCATTGAGACAAATATGGAAGCCTAGGACATACCCTTAGGATGAGAGACTGATTGTTCCCTTTCTTAGAGGAGTGAGAGGACGTACTGGCTTGGATCCGCGACCAGCAAGGGTGCTTAGTGAAGATTGATCCTACCAACTAGTCAGATATGGCCGACGAAGCAACTAGTGAATGGGGTTTTGATGTTGAGACTTGTTTAAAGGCTATCATGACCAAGCTTGATTACACCACTGATGTATCTGAGAGAGCATTGAAAATGTCCCAAGATATCCAACATAAGATGTCAGAACCCGAACAGAATAATGGCCGTACCCCGGGGAATAACACCGAAGATGGGACTCAGTCTGGAGAAGGCACTAAGACCAATGAAGGAGGAAGTACTAAACCTAAGGGAAGTGAACCACCTGAAGTTTTTAACCTAGAAGGGGGAAGTAAGGGGAAGACCTCTGATACAGACTCTATGTTGGCTAGCAAGGTAGAAGCGTTGGAGAGAACTATAAAGGGAATCCGTAGGACGGATGACATGGTGGATGTACGTACCCTATCTTTGTTTCCTCAAGCTCGTATTCCACTACAATTCAAGATGCCAGAATTAGAAAAGTTTGATGGAACGAGTTGCCCTAAGACCCATTTGAAGATGTACGTACGAGCTATGCACGCTCGAGGAGCGACAGATGAACTCTTGGCTCAAATGTTCCATGAAACCCTAGCCACTTCTGCCTTAAAGTGGATCCTAGCGTTGGATGAGAATAGAACCCGAACATGGGAGGACATATGCAATGAATTCTCAGAGCACTACAAGTACAACACCGAGGTGGATGTCACACGAAGGGACCTAGAGACCACAAAACAACGGGCTAATGAGACTTTCTCCGCTTTCATTACAAGGTGGAGGTAAAAGCTCTCGAAAATGGCAGATAGACCGAATGAGGAAGATCAGATTCAGTTGGTGGTTAAGAACCTATTGCCGGTGTATCACAAGCACCTCTTTGCTCACTGTTTCCCTAATTTCAAGGCTCTTATCGGAGCAAGTATACAAGTTGAGGATGCTATTGCCGATGGGTCAATCAAGACAGAAGAAGTTCAAAGGAGCCGGAGGCCAAACTTCGTTGGTGTGAACCACGGGTTTCGATCCTGGGGGAAGGAGAACTTTTCTTTTAAAAAAGACTTGTAGAGATTTAAATTAATAAAAATTTGGTTTTTAAAAGGTTCACAAAAACATAACAAATAAGGAGTCGCCACCTCATTTTTAGGAAAAAAGGAAAACCATAAAAACAGTTTTTAAAGAAAACCTTTGAAAACAAACCACATGACTCCGATCAAGGAAAAGCAGGTCTATCAAAACAAGAGAGGATTCGGAGACTAAGTTACGATGTGGGAAGGATAGGCACCCACATCGCCCCAAAATGGGTCTCTGAATTTATATGGGCTATTTCAATCACTTCCTAATTAGTCACCATGCATATGCAAAGAATCATCCATAAGTAATCCACATTTATCCATGAACATCCATAAAGCATATAAACATCCATAAAGCATGTAAACATCCATGAACAAGTATGAGAGATATGGAAAGCAAGTAAGAGATAGAGAGAATGAACAAACAAATCCATCCTATCCACTAGCAAATATGTGATGGATAAATGAGCAAGCAAACAAATCCATCCTATCCACTAACAAATATGTGATGGATAAATGTATAAGCATGGGTCCATCCTACTCCTCTAGCATATATGTGATGGACAAATGGGTAGAAAGAAAGAGAGAGAAAGAAAAAGAAAACCTAGGATATTTAGTATCCTAGGGCGGACTTGAACATCAAATGAGCGCCTACGTACCTTACATACAAAGAAGTAAGGATCAAAGTCCACGTAGTTCGATTGAGAAGGGGTTACTCCCTTTACAATGAACTATAAACCCTAAGTTTCCATTAAAAGAAAAGAAGAGTTTCCAAAAAAAGAATTTGAGAAAAGATAGAATTTGAAAAGAGATAGAACTCTTATCCAAAAAAGAAGTTTGAGAGAAGTAGAATTCTAAAAGAGATAGAACTCTAATTCAAAAAGGAGTTGAGAAAAGTAGAATTCTAAAAGAGATAGAACTCTAATTAAAACAGAATTTTAAGAGAGTTGGAAACATAGGACTTCTAATTCAAAGTAAAGACAATAACCCTGGGAAGGAGAAGGGAACAATTTACACAATACTCACCATGAACCACTTACCATATACAAATTATCCCGAAACATCGAGAAAACATCAATTAATCACCCCATGTATTCTATAGGGCAATTATTAAGCTCAAACCATTCATATTCATGCTCAAATCATCATTAGAAGACCTAATTCAAATCTGGACAGAATACTAAATATGCATATAATGACCCTAAACTCATGGAAATAACAAAAATCAAAAGAAAAACTCGAACCTATATGCTCCTATATGCTCAAATCATCCCGAAACATCGAGAAATCACCAATTAATTACCCTATGCATTCTATAAGGCAATTATTAAGCTCAAATAAACTATACTCATGCTCAAATCATCATTAGAAGACCTAAATCAAATCTGGACAGAATGCTAAACATGCATATAATGACCTAATGCTCATGCAAATAACAAAAATCAAAAGAAAAACTCAATCCTAATATGCTCCTATATGCTATAAACATCCTAACATGAACAAAACTATTAAAAACATGTTAAATAGGCATTACCATGATGAAAATATCATATGACAATCCTAATCATGAAAAGAAAGTCTAACATGATGCCTTAGGTAAGTATTTTATGTAAGAATGTGAAATAACCATCCTTACGGCGAGCTTTCTTAAGTAAAACTATCTGGAGATAATTTTACGTAGAAATTACTCCATATGAATGGTTTCTTCACATATCCTATGTAAAATATATACCTAGGAATGCAAAGAAACTCATAACACACTTAAACACACTCCAGAAAGCATCCATGCACAACCTCACCATCTAAGGACGATAATTATCCTCGAAAAGGATAATCATCCATGCACCTATGAAGACGAGGCTTACACAGCAAGTGTCCTATACAAAAGATGCTTAAAATCATACATATAATTGAACCATGAAGAGAAAACGGCCTAAACACATCAATTGATTTTCTGTGCAAAACGCAACTCCATCTCTAAGAGAGAAACTATCCTACCAGCAAACAATTCGTATCCTAATCCATTAACATGCATTCTCATAATTTTTGAATCATATACACTCTAAAATATAGAGTATATATGATTCCTAAATCAATTCTAAGCCATAGTTATGTAGAGAATGGAGTAGAAGAAGAAGGAATCGTAAAAGGATGCAAAGAAGACTTACAACAAAGCAAGGGTCTTCACTACGTTCTTCCTTCTCTTTTGCTTGGTTCCCTTCTAGTTCTCCTTTGAAATTGCAGTAGAAAGCCTCCTCCAAGTGATATGGGTGTGTTCAAACTCGTGGTCCTTCTCTCTCTTATGAATATGAAGTGTCAAATAAGCCAAAAGTCCAGCTAAAAGTCCCCTATGCTGATGAATGAGCCTCTATTTATAACCAACCAACCATATGAACCAATGGTTGGGATTAATTCACCATAAAATCAATCTAAGGCTGTAATTAAATCCCATGAATGTTAAACAACTCAAAACCCCCTCCCAATAGGCTTAGAAGTCCTTTAGAAGGCTGAAATTCGGAGTGGTAGAGTCCCATTTCGTAAAAAACTCAAAAAGAGAAAAATCAGGACGAAGGGCTCGGGTGACCGGTTGGGGTGAACCAGTCCAACCGGTTGGTGAACCGGTCCAACTGGTTGAGCCCAACCGGTCACCCGAGAAGAATCCAAAAATTTTGGAATTCTAGCTCGGTTTGGACTTCGAACTTCAAACGGACACAAATTCTTCATTTTAACTCCGATTTGAGTGATTCAAAAGCCCAAATTTCAAGGATTCAATGTAGAATAAGCCTAGAATATTCTTGAACCAAGAATCCATGACCACAGTCGGGTGGCTTTCATGAGGCAATTACCCGCAAAAAGGTCAATTAAGCATAGGGTAATGTGGTGAACCAATCCCAAACCTATCAATAAATTAAATTGGCACTTCAATTAGACTCATTTCATCATTCTAAGGTCAATGGAACACTCCGGAGCAAATTTGGAAGTCAATTGGAAAATATACGAAGTAAAAGACGAAATTGCCCTTCAAGTCGCAAAAGTTCTAATTAGCTATCCAAACCTATCTGGAATTGAACCAAATTTGACGCACATATCTAAAATGATCCTAGAAACTAAATTCAAGTGATGGAACTCAACAAAGAGATAAAAATATGCATGCAATGATGACCTATTCTCCTATAGCTTAAAAGGGCAAAATTGTCCTTTAAGGCTTAGGAACTCCTAAATGCTTCTAAACCTATCCAAATGCTATCATGATCTCATGGGGATGAAAATGGGGTGTCTACAGATGCCCCTCATTGGTGGAGTTTGCTTCGCAAGCGACACCAATGTTAGAAAAGATAGCCCATTTTCACAAGAAAAGGGCAAGGAACCAAAGCTTGAACTTCAACAGTGACTACTGAGAATGTTCATGACTGCTATAATGCACACTTGTACAAAATAGGGGGGGGTTTGTGTGTGACTCGAAAGTCATTTAAACACACGGTACTCTCATATGCCTATTCTTTCTAATAGGGGAACATATGCTTCTATAATCTACGCTCATTCTTTCTAATGAGGACACGCACAAGATAGGGGGTTTGTGTGACCACAAGGATCATTTAAACACACTATACTCTCATATGCCTATTCTTTCTAATAGGAACACATATGCTTCCATAATGTACGCTCATTCTTTCTAATGAGGACACGCACAAGATAGGGGGTTTGTGTGTGACTACAAGGGTCATTTAAACACATGATACTCTCATATGCCTATTCTTTCTAATAGGAACACATATGCTTCCATAATGTACGCTCATTTTTTCTAATGAGAACACGCACAAGATAGGGGGTTTGTGTGTGACTACAAGAGTCATTTAAACACACCATACTCTCACATGCCTATTCTTTCTAATAGGGGTACATATGCTTCCATAATGTACGCTCATTCTTTCTAATGAGGACACGCACAAGATAGGGGATTTGTGTGTGACTACAAGAGTCATTTAAACACATCATACTCTCATATGCCTATTCTTTCTGATAGGAACACATATGCTTCCATAATGTACGCTCATTCTTTCTAATGAGGACACGCACAAGATAGGGGGTTTGTGTGTGACTACAAGAGTCATTTAAACACACTATACTCTCATATGCCTATTCTTTCTAATAGGAACTCATATGCTTCCATAATGTACGCTCATTCTTTCTAATGAGGACACGCACGAGATAGGGGGTTGTGTGTGACTACAAGAGTCATTTAAACACACCGTGCTTACTAAACAAAATCATGAAACTTTAATTTTAACAACTTTGTTAAAATCAAGTGAGGGCAATCCATTCATTGTGCTATAATTTCATCAAGAAATAAATAGCAATGCAAAGCAATTCATATATGTGACTCAAAGAGTCATTTAAACATACTATCACAAACACTTCTATCCAAGCAATGACAAGCTTTATTTTAACAATCTTTGTTAAAATTAAGCGAAACAAATTAATCCAAATGTACTATAATCTCCTCAAGAAATTAATAGCAATGCAAAACATCCATGTATGTGACTTAAAGAGTCATTTAAACATACTTCCAAAACCAATTTCAATCAAGCAATCATAGGCTTTATTTTAACAATCTTTGTTAAAAATTAAGCAAGGCACACACTCTAATTATGCTATAATCTCCTCAAGAAATTAATAGCAATGTCAATTCACGACAAAGAATCAAGAAATAACAATCTCATGATCCTTACAAAACATCCTAAGCATTCAATCAACTCATCATCCAATCAACAAAGCTTCATTTTAACCTGAGGATTAAAAATAAGCAAGAACACTCAATCAATCCCAACGTGCTATAATTTCCTCAAGAAATAAATAGCATTAGCAATTCAATCACAAGAAATCAAGGAATATAAAATTCCATGGTTCCAAACAAATATCATAAGCATCATCCTTCCATCATTCAAAGATAAAGCCTTTTAACCAAGCAAATGTCAAAGTGGGCTTGCAAATATTACCATGAGTGCACTAATAATTCAATTAGTGACTAATCACTTATCATTTCATTCAATTCAAATCATTCACATCAGGTTCTAGGCCTTTCAAGAGAGATTTCATCAAAAAATCAAGCGAAAAGGGGCCCGGTTAAGCGAAATTGTACGAAAAATGCACAAAATGCAAAACCGAACCGGGGGACCGGTTGGTGAACTGGTTGGACCGGATGGGGCCAACCGGTCACCCGAGAGTGCATTTTTCTGCTGCAAATTTTTGATGTTTTGTCTATAAAGCCTTGCATCTTCCCTCATTTATTCATTCTTCTTTGCTTGTTTTTGAGAGCTTCTCTCTCTAGAAACCCAAAACCCAACATTCCCAACTCCAAAATACCAAAACTTTGGCATTAAACTTGAATCATTGTGGTGATTAAACACCAACAACATCACTTTCAAGGAATCAAAACAACCTTTGATTCATCAAATAATCCTTCCCAACTTACTTTTTCAAATCAAACCCATTTTCTCAAGAACACCCAACATGAGTTCTTCATCAAATAAATACTCCGATGCAAAATATCCACATCACTTCCTTAAGAAAACATACAAAGCACCTCATTATGAAGATCAACCAGATAGCTTGCTCTTAGAACCCAACAATCATCTCTCCTACATCCATTCCATGAATGAGGTAAGATAATTCCCAACTCCTTTAAGTTCATTCTTATTCTTTCATTTCATTGTTTCTTTTCAAATATTTGCTATTCTTATGAATGAAATGCATTCAGTTCTTGCTATTTCGACAACTTTTGGGAGTTTTCCATATACAAAGACCTCATTTTCCAACATGGGCATAACTATGCCCCACCAAGTGTTTGATAAAATTCCCAAGAGAATAAAATCATTCTTTTTGCTTTCAAATAGTCAAGATAATCAAAAGTGAACTCAAGAACATTCTCTAGAATGCTAACCCATGAGTTTTGAAGTTCTTTTTTTTACAAAAAACCTTGTAGGCATAACTATGCCCACCAAGTGTTTGATAAAATTCCCAAGAGAATAAAATCATTCTTTTTCTTTTCAAATGTTCAAAGTTCTTGAACAAACTATCAAAGATATCTTCCAAGAGGTTTACCCATGAGTTTAGAAATACTTTTCTTTACAAAAATCATGTGGGCATAGCCATGCCTACCAAGTGCTTGATAAAATTCTCAAGAGAATAAAATAATTCTTTTTCTTTTCAAATGCTCAAAGTTCTTAAACAAAACATCAAAGGTATTCTCTAGGAGGTTTACCCATGAGTTTACCAATTCTTTTCTTTACAAAAATCATGTGGGCATAACCATGCCTACCAAGTGCTTAATAAAATTCTCAAGAGAATAAAATCATTCTTTTTCTTTCAAATACCTTAGAAAACCAAAGGGAATCTCAAAGGCTTTCTCTTGGGATGCCAAACAATGAATTTTGGAGCACTTTTCCTTTATAAATACTTTGTAGCCATAACAATGCCTACCAAATAAAACCATTTTGCTTTCAAATACTTTGAAAAATCAAAGGAAAACTTAAGGGCATTCCCTAGAATATCAACCTATGATTTTTGAAATACTTTTCTTTGTAAAAACTTTGTAGCCATGACAATGCCTACTAAGTATTTGATAAAATTCTCCTCTTTCTTTCAAGTGCTTTAACCAACCCAAGGAAAACTCATGGGTATTCTCTTGAATGTTAACCTTTGATTTTTGAAATACTTTCCTTTTTGCAAAAAACTTTCTTTTCACATGTGTAAACTTTTTCTAAAAAAACTTGAAAAATCATGAATTTAAACATTCTTGATTTATTCATTAAGCATAGCAAATACTCAAAATAACAATTTCCATGATTTCCTTTATTCTTTGTAGCCAAACTTTGAGGACAGGACGAGGCATGCCTTTGGAGGAGTTATTGAGTGGTGGCGCAAAATGGCCACACGGCAACTTGAAGCCCAAAAAATTATAGTTAATGCGGGTTTTGGAGATTTTCTGAACGCTTTGTGGGTGGAGCAGAGAGATAGACAAGCTTTGCGGGCCCTCACTGAGTTGTGGTGGGACACCACCAACACTTTTCATTTCAGTTTTGGGGAAATGACTCTTACCCCAACGGACTTCACTGTCATTATCGGACTTCGCCTAGGTGGGCGGAGGTTATCATACTATGAGAATGCCCACGGGGATCCCCATTATCTCTTGGAACAACTCGGGACCATAGTACCCGTTCAAAGGGGTGGAGTGCGCCGAACTTGGCTAAAGATTCATTTTGGTGATCAAAGAGAAGAGGATGATGTAGATCCATCTTGTCTTGCCCGAGCTTTTATGCTATATATGTTGTCTAGTATCTTCTTTGCTAGTTCTGGCGATGTCACTCCTTTGGGGCATCTCGCTTGCATGGAGGATGTTTGGGAGATGGGCGATTACAACTGGGGTAACGCTGCTCTTGCTGTGTTGTATAGGTCCATGAGTGACCGATCGCGTGGAGTGAGCACAAACCACTACGGGATGTCCTTTATCTGGGAGGTAAATCAACCTATAAATTTCCTTTCTAACAATATTTGCAATGAGTATTCATAATCATTTTCTTTTGAAATTCATTTTCTCTTTGAAAACAGATTTGGTACTACGAATACTTGGGGTTTGAGCGTCCCCCCCTCATTAACAATGATCCCTCATGGCCTGTGATGTCCAATTATCACATCGACAACAGGTGTGATTCAGTGGACAATAAGCACGACTATGCCCATGCTAGGGCATTCCTGGCTTGCATTATTGCGGACAAAGTAATCTCTAAAGCTTTTATCTTTTGAATTCCATCTTCCCTTTTTCTTTTTTCAATTCTTTCACTTAACACCAATTCATGAATTAGGTGGATTGGGACCTATGGGAACAGTGGAAGGATGCCCTTGAAGAGCAATGCCACAGGTTTGTAGACATGACAGAGAAGCGGATCCTCCTAGAAGGTCCTATGGGCCGCTACTGGTATCTTGGAGAGAGAGTTTGGCGCCAAGTAAAAGGCAACATCAATGCAGCTGTAGTTCCTATGGTGCCATCTGAGAGCATAAGACATGCCAACTCCTTGCAGGGGCGCGAATTGATCGAAGCTATACGAGGCAAGGATGCAATTGACTTCATAGTTCCGAATGGAAACTACGAGAGTTTCTGTAGGAGGTATTTGATGCCTCCTAGGGTCGTAGGAGTTCCACCTGTAGGGGTAAGTACATACTCAACCCCATACATGCTTTGCAATTGTTTCCTAGCTGACTATGTGCAACTCTTTTCAAGGACGGCGAGCTCGTGGTCACCATTCCACAGTGGGTTCGACCTCGGGCGTGTCAGGAGTGCATGTGGATAGTGATGATGAGGGCATGGATAGGGACACACTGCCCCCTTTGCCACAGCCTAGGTGGTCCATTGATCTGTGCCAAGGAGGTGACATCGTGCCCATGACTATAACACCTCCCGTGATGGACGAGGTTCCTCAGATAGATCCTAGATATGAAACTGTAAGTTTCAAGGTTGACTTGATTCTTTTAATCCCTAACTATTCATTAGACACTTCTTACCCAATTTCTCTTCATAGACACCCGCCGGGTATACACAAGAATGGATCAATCTCAATGCCAGCTTGAGGAGGGACATGATGAGGATGAGCCTAAACCTATCAAGGCAAGAGGCGTATAGAGCGGGCGAACACTCACACCCAGTAAGAATAGCTCAAATAAAAAACTTTTGAAAATCTTTGGTTTTCTCTTTTTTAAAAAAAAAGTGGTACTCATACCATTTATTTTCTTGGAAACTTGCAGATTGATTTCTTCCCTCAGTACAACCCGACTGCGGCTCCACCACCTCCTCCACCAATAGAAGAAGCAAGGCCAAGCAAAAGAAGGAAGCCACCAAGGAAGCGTTGAAGACACTTATTTTAAGTTTAGGAAACTCAATTTAAGCACCTAGAAACTCTTAACGTGTGAAATCCTTGTACTAAGCCTATGTGGGCATTTATGTTATCTTTCAAGTTCTTTCTTTTAAAACCAAGTTCATGCAATCCCCACCTTTGAATTAAGATATCTATCTCTTGTTGGTTGAATCTCATGACTCTTGACACAAATTTGAGTCAATTTGGGCTCAAAATGGTCAAAATTGGCCTTCCGGAGCATACGGGGATCAAAAGTGGTCAAAACAGGGAATCGAGAAAAACGGCCTCGGGTGACCGATTGGGCCCAACCGGTTGGACCGGTTGGTGAACCTGTTGGACCGGTTGGCCTCAACCGGTCTCCTGAGCGCTTTTGCTGTTTATGCGTTTTGTGACTTTTTTGACGCTTTTCGACTTCTAAGCCTTCTAGGACTCAAATTTGAGCCTAAAGGCCTATAAAAACACCCCCCACATGTTCATAAACCATTATTATTCATTCAACATCAATTCATGGAGACTTTTGATAGCTTTTTGACACTTTGCTTTAGCAATATGAGTAAGGAAGACAAAAGGGTTTTCAAATGTTATGGCTTGGACGCGCTCCATTCCCTCGCCAAAGTCAAGGTAAATTGGACAATGCTCTATGCTTCTACATACTTTTGGGATTCTGAACTTCATGTTTTCCGTTTCCATCGCAATGAAATTTTCCCCACCCATGAGGAATTTTGTGCGCTGTTCGGAATGCAACCGTCAGGACCCTTCATCCTTCCATACCTTCGACAAGGTTATGTTTCTTCTTTTACTTCTCTTTTGGAAATCTCTACCCACGATGCTATGGCCTTTATAAAAGATAACATGATAGATTTGAACAAGCTAGCAATGTCTTTCCTGCCCCTTGGGAGGTCATGTGGGCTGCCTTTGTCTCGACCGCGTCAGCACGCCTTAGGTTTCTGCTTGATTGGGCAGTTTCTCATCACCAATGGTACGTTGTTTGTCACAATTGAAATTTGTGAGCTTGTAACTCCTCTTTCTAAGTCTCGAAACATAATTCCAATGGTTCTAGCGGAAACTCTCAATGGGCTAGACAAGGTATAGGATCAGTTTGAAGCGAATTTTGAGGGCAGCCCCCTCCTTCTCCATATGTGGTTGCTAGAGAGGTTAAACCTCTTGCCACCTCCTAGTGTTGCAAATTATGGGCCTCAGCACTTCCATCTGCGTGTTCCTGAATTCCCGCCAGATGCTTCTCCTGACGAATGGCTTGGCATGCTGTACCACACCTCATGGCGATCTATCCGTTGGCACGTGCCTCACTGGAAGTGCGACGAAAAGGTGCTCTTGCGAACTGTGGGCTGTACACTTTTCAAATTGATGGGCTTGAAAGAGACCTCTTTTTACTGGCCATCTCAAATCTTTCAGCAATTTGGTGCAGTTCAATCAATTCCAAACAATTAAGCAGGTACCACTCAGACAAATTCAAGGCAAGTTCACCCCGTTCAACCTGTTTCTCAGTCTCTGGTTAAATGGATGGAGGATAGATGGAACGGTTGGAACTCTGCTACCCTAGTTCAAAACACTAATGGACCTTATGAGCTTAGCAAGGAATACAAGAAGTGGTTATCTGAAGACATTGGTCACAAAGAAACAACAATGAGGGCTCAAGTAGCTGAGTTGATTGGGATTTCTCCACTGGGGGGTGAAAAGAGGCCAAGAAAAGACGACACCAAAGCAAACAAGATTACTGGAACAAAGAAGACTTCTCAGAGAGCAAGGAATTAGCAACCCTTTCGAATTTTAAGCATGTTAAGCACAATAATAGTCCTTCGAGACTCGCAATTATTACAAATAAAACTATTATCAATTTCTCTAGTTTTGAATGAGTTGCCATCAAACAATTAACCTTGATTTATGGATTGCTTTATACATTGTCATGCCCTTTGTTTCTTTTCTTTTTTTTTTTTTCAATTGGACCGCACCCAAGGTAACTTTATGGGCTGCCTACGTATCTCCATCATGTTTGTAAACATTTTCTTCTTTTCTTTTCTTTTCTTTCTTTTTCCTTCTTTCTTTCTTTTTTTTTTCTTCTTTTTCTTTTTTGAATGATGGAGAATCAGGCCCTCGTAGTTCATGCATTTCTTTTGCCTAGGCCACCCTTACGGGTTTTCAACCTATCAAGCTTTACACATGGTATCTCTTGAGTTGATCTAAATTGGTTGGTTGAGAGAACTCTATTCCATCCAAATCCATCAATCGAACTGCTCCTCCTAGCAATATCTCCTTTATGATGTAGGGACCACCCTAATTAGGCCTGAACTTGCCCCTTGGATCAAAGATAGGTGCGCGGATTTCTTTCAGCACTATGTCTCCATCTTTTAAGCCACGATCCTTGATGCGCTTATTGAAAGCTCTAGCTATTCTGCGCTGATAACCTTGAACATGGTATAGGGCATTTAAACGCCTTTCATCAAGCAGAACTAGCTCATCATATCTGTTTCTTACCCAATCTACCTCGGACAACTGATCTTCCATTATTACTCTGAGAGAAGGAATTTCTAACTCGATGGGGAGAACTGCTTCCATGCCATAAACTAATGACTACGGTGTAGCACCTGTGGAAGATCTGATTGAAGTGCGATACCCCCATAAGACAAGTGGCAACCTTTCTGACCAATCATTGTACTTTTTAGCTGACTTCTGTAGCATGTTCTTTACATTCTTGTTAGCTGCTTCAATTGCTCCATTTGTCTGTGGCCTATAAGGAGAGGACTTATGAACTCGAACGCTCTACTTCCACAAGATCTCTTCTACCTCACCTCGGAAGTGTTGTCCATTATCTGATATGATCTCATGTGGAACCCCATATCGGCAAATAATGTGGGTCTTACTGAAATGGGCCACTTGCTTTGACCCTAAGGTTTTGTAGGACTTCGCCTCTACCCACTTAGTGAAGTAATCTATTGCCACCAAGATAAACTCATGACCTTCTTTGATTTAGGATGGATCTTTCTAATGATATCTATTCCCTAGGTTGAAAAGGGCCAAGGGGATGACATAGTATTCAAAGGCATTGATGGAAGGTGCTGAACATTGGCAAAGATTTGACAATTATGGCACTTTTTGACATGCAGATGACAATCTCTTTCCATGGTGGTCCAATAGTAATCGAGACGAGCAATCTTCTTAGCTAGAATATAACCATTCATGTGAGGTGCCCCTGCTCCTTCATGTATCTCTTCAATTATTCTTTGAGCTTCTTCCTCCGTCACACAGAGCAAGTGGATGCCGTCGTAGGATCGTCTGTATAACTTTCCTCCGCACATGATGTAGTGGATAGCCAATCTTCTCAGCATATGCCTATCAACCTTCGAAGCTCCTTTAGGATATTCCCTTTTCTCTACGAATCTCTGGATGTCATAGAACCATGGACGCCCATCTGTCACTTGACTAGTCTGAGCACTGCAACAGTACACCGGTTCTTTTCTTTTTTCAATCACGAGTGGATGAACATTTCCGCCTTCTGGGATTTCCACCATGGATGCAAGTGTAGCAAGAGCGTCAGCGAAGCGGTTCTTTACCCTTGACAAGTAGCAGAACTCTATTTTGTCGAATTCTTTGGTAAGTGCTTCTAGATAAGCATGATAGGGTAACAACTTCTCGTCTCGAGTCTTCCATTCTCCCTTGATTTGGCAGATAATTAAAGCTGAGTCTCCGCACACTTCTAACTCTTCAACTCCCAACTCTAAGGCTGCTTCCAACCCTAGAATGCAAGTTTCATATTCGGTGATGTTGTTTGTGGCCTCAAACCCTAACTTCATTGCCAGAGGGGTGTGGGCGTCATCAGGAGAAATCAACAAGACTCCAATGCTGAAGCCCCTTTTGTTTGCAGCGCCGTCGAAGTAGACTTTCCATGACTTCTTTTCTATCTCTAATATGTTCTCGTCAGGGAACCCTTGTTCAATGCCATCTCCTTCTGAAACTGGATTCTCGGCCAAGTGTTCTGAAATGACTCTCCCTTTTATCGAGCTTTGTACCACATACTTGATATCGAATTCAGACAACAACATTAACCACCGCGCAGTACGATAGGTTAACATTGGCTTTTCAAGCAGATATTTGAGTAGATCCATGCGACTAACAAGGAACACCTGGAAAGATAGCATGTAATGGCGGAGTTTTTAGAAGGCCCACACCAATGCCACACAAGTCTTTTCCACAGCGTTGTAGTTCACCTCATAGTCTGTCATTTTCTTGCTCAGATAGTAGATGGCATTCTCTTTCCTCGATTCTTCTAAGTATTGTGCAAGCATTGTCCCCATAGCAATTTCTGTGACGGTTAAGTACAGTAACAACGGCTCTCCTTCTCTAAGTGGAACCAGTATCGGTGGATTGCTTAAGTAGCGCTTAATGGCTTCAAAAGCATTCTGGCATTCCTCATTCCATTCTTTTGGTTCTCCTTTCTTTAGTAGCTTGAAAACGGGCTCACAAATGGTAGTGAGTTGAGCTATGAACTGACTTATGTAGTGCAATCTTCCTAGGAAACCTTGGATTTCCTTCTCATTCTTAGGCGGCGGCATCTCCAGAATGGCCTTGATCTTGCTTGGATCCACCTCAATTCCCCTCTATGTTATCATGAAACCCAGCAGCTTTCCGGTAGTGACTCCAAAAGCACATTTCTGAGGGTTGAGGCGAAGTTTGTACTTTATGATTCAATCGAAGAACTTTTTGAGCACAGCCACATGTCCTTCCCTATCTTTTGACTTGGCAATCATGTCGTCGACATAAACCTCGACCTCTTTGTGTATCATATCATGCAACAAGGTGGTAGCAGCTTTGATAAGTTGCCCCTGCATTCTTTAACCCAAATGGCATTACTTTGTAACAATAGGTCCCCCACTGAGTGATGAAGGACGTTTTCTCCATATCTTCTGGTGCCATCTTGATTTGATTGTAACCCGAGAAACCATCCATGAAAGAAAGAAGAGCATGCCCTGCGGTACTATCGACTAACACATCAATGTGTGGTAGTGGAAAGTCATCCTTAGGGCATGCCTTATTTAAATCACGAAAGTCTACACACATACACACTCTGCCATCTTTCTTTGGAATTGGTACTATATTTGCAAGCCATTCAGGGTATTCCACAACCTTGAGGAACTTAGCTTCTATTTGCTTGATCACCTCTTCCTTTATCTTCAACGCCCACTCAGGCTTCATTCTCCTCAACTTCTGCTTAACAGGTTTCATGTCAGGATTGGTTAGAATGTGATGCTGCACTATGTCTGTGTCTACTCCGGGTATATCTTCATAAGACCATGCGAATGCTTCAAGGTTTTCTCTCAACAACTCAACCAATTGTTCTTTTTCAGAAGGGGAAAGTGTTGTACCAATTTTAATTATTTTTGGCAATTCATTCGTCCCTAGATTGATTGATTCTAATTCTTCTGTAATTAGTTGTGCTATCCCTTTATTCCTTTACTCGACGAGCTCGGGAGGGATATCAGCGTCTCTAGGGTCTATTTCCATGCCACACACATTAAGAAACAAAAAGGCACGAAGACAATGGATATAATCTCTGCGAGAAAATAAAGAAAGTACCAATCACTAATTGAAGACTTTGAAACAACAAAACAACATTTAAGACAACTGTAAAGGACTCAACAAGTGAAATGCTTTAAATAAAGACAGATTGTTTGCTGACTCAAGACTCAAAAGAAAACCTACATATCCTCTACTGGCTTAGACTCTTCTTTCTTAGGAATAAGAACGGGAGATCCTTCGGTGTACCAATTTTGAAGTGGTTCGCTGACTGTTTGGAATGCTGGAACTGGAACCTCTTCACCATCTTCGATGGCTAGCACACATTCTGAAAACAATCGGCCCATAACCTTTGAATCCATGCTGTCTGCCCAATCCTTTTCTTCTCTGTCGCTATCTATTGTTGAATCCTCAACCATGGTTGCTGTGATCGGATACCACTCGGTCTCAAAGAAGATCTCAAACCCTGGGACTCTAGCTCCGATGGACTCCACATAAGTAGGTTCCGGAAAACCACAATACTGGAAATCTTCTACTTCTTTCATAAAACACCCATTCAAGGTTGGCTTGTAAGGCTTAAGTAGGTGAATAACAGTGTGTCCATGAGCTTTAGCGATCTCTTTCTCTTTTCTCAGCCGCGCTCGTTCCTTGTAATTTGTTTGTGTTGGCTTATATCCCAAGCCAAAGGTATGCAAGGCCGATTGGTGCTTAATTGGCTCTGAAATTCCTCGGTGCCTTGGTCCCATTCCCATGCCAGGAAAAAAACCCATGATCTTCATGATTTCAACAACACGTAAGTTCCCATATGGTGAAAAGTCTAATGGGATAAGTTCTCTACCTGCGGGTGCTGAGTTGATGACCTGCACGTACTCAAACCCTGACAACGGCATATCTGAAGGATCGTGCTTGATCTCACAAATGGGTATTCTTGACATTTGACTAGCAGCGAGTTCATAGTCTCCTTGTAGGGTCACAATAGATCCTTTCTAGGGGAACTTAACTTTTTGGTGCAAAGACGATGGGATGGCCCCATTTGGATGGATCCATGGTCGGCCTAGCAAGAGATTGAAACAGGCAGGAACATCGAGAACTTGGAATTCAACCTCAAACTCTACCGGTCCTATGATTAATGGTAAGGTCACCATACCAATTACCTCCCTTCTTGTGTTGTCATATGCTCTCACTGATTGAAACAGGCAGGAACATGGATTTCCCCATCCGGTTGCACGAACAGGAACGGTTATTATAGGCGGTGCAGTGTAGAGAACATAGAAGTCAAACTTCTCAGATGGTTCCCCCAATAAACCCACTTCAGGGTCTCCGGCATCATACCTTTCCTTCAACTATTGCTGAAATGACTTTCGAGGCTTACTCGGCTTCTTCGTCACTTCCTTCTCAACAACCTTTTCTTTCCCCATAGGCTTCTTCTCGGGATTTGCCCACTCTAGCATATTGATCTCTTGTATGTTTTCTTCATGTAGGGTGGGCAACAATGTAGGCACTTCGCATGGACTTGGTTGCGGAACTATCAGAACTCCCTCATCAATCAAGTCTTGGACCAATTTCTTTAGCGAGGTGCAATCCTCGGTATCATGGCCAGATTTTCTATGGTATAGGCAAAATGATGGGTCAGGGATAAGTGAAACCTGAGGTGGAAGGGGAGTGATAAGGCCTCTTTTCTTGCAATGGTGAAATACTTTGGTGAGACTCATAGGCAAAGTGGTGTAAGAGCGAATGGGTCGAGGTAGATGAGGTGAATTGTCTTCTATTGCATTGACATTAAAAGTAGGGGATGGATTGTGGGATGGCAAAGGATTTTGAGTGACATTGGGACAGTTAGGAGGAGTAGGTGGGCCTATGATCTTCTTGTCAATGAGGTCTTATATTTCATGTCTGAGACGGATACAATGATCTGTTCTATGGCCTTTAGATTGATGGAAATGGCAGTACTCATTTTCGTTGTACCACTTAGGCAATGGATTTGGTGGAGGTATGGGGTCTAGGGGTTTGAGGATGCCCCTTGCTTTCAATGTTTCATAAACCTTGTCTAGTGGTGCATACAAGTCAGAGAATTAACGAGGAGTAAAATTGTTGCCAATGTTCCATGGCTGTTGTGGAGCGATTGTATTCACTTCAGCGGGTGCCTTTCCATTGCTCCCTATCCGACGAAACCTTGAAGGATCTTCAACCTTGATAGTGCCATCGGTTATGGCATCTTCCACTTGTATCCCAGAACTAATAAGAGCTTTGAAAGTGGGGAAGTGATGAGTGAACAAGTGTTTGTGATATATAGGCAATAGGTTCTTGACTACCATCCGTATCTGTTCTTCTTCGTTAGGCCTATCAAACATCTCAGAAGCTTTCTTCCTCCACCTAGTGATGTAGGAAGAGAAAGATTCATTTGCCGCCTGTTTGGTAGTCTCCAAGTCTTTCCTTGTCACATCAACTTCTGTGTTGTACTTGTAGTGATCGGTGAATTCCCTACACACGTCTTCCCATGTTCTAGTCTTTGACTCATCCAAACTCAGAAACCAATGCAGCGAAGAAGTGCTAAGTGATTCATGGAATAATTGAGCCATCAACTCCTCGGAAGCACCACGAGGTTGCATTGCTCGGACATACATTTTTAAGTGAGTCTTAGGGCAACCCATTCCATCAAACTTCTGTAACTCCGGCATCTTGAATGAAGTTGGCAATCTTGCTTGAGGGAAGAAAGAAAGAGTGTGGATATCCACGAAATCATCAGCACGGCGAATGCCCTTCAAAGTTTTCTCCAAAGCCAACATCCTTGCAGCTATCATCTTTTGGTCATCGCTCATAGGAGGATTTTCAGTGGTGGGGATGAAAGTGGATGATTGGGTGTAAATGGGGATATTTTGTAGTGGAGGTTGAGTATGTGGAGGTGGTGGATTTTGAGGTGAAGATTGAGTATGTGGAAGTGGTGGATTTTGGGTTTGGCCTCCAGCTTAGGCAGATGGGTTGGATTGATTATGGACAATGGGGACTTGAGTGTCGGGTATGGCCTGATCTGTAGGAACATTGTAGATGAGGATAGGGGTTCGGTTGTTGATCTCTTGTGCCATTCTTATTGCGGTTTCAGACTTCACTGATACCTCTTCCAACTTCCCAAGTATATCATTCAATAACCTCTCAATTCTTCGTGGGTCCGCACGAGTCCCAGAAACAGATGTCCCCTCAGGTGTAGCCGGATTATTCAATGCAAAAGTCTCATCCATGGCGAGGTCTTGTTCGGTACTTCCTCTAATCAAACGGACTGAAGAGTCGCGAGTCCAAGCCAGCACTCTATTATAACCAAATGACCCATACTTAGTTACAAAGTGACACAAAGCGCCTTTAGTCTCCACAATTGATTTAAACGGGCGGGTAATGGTCCAATAACATTCCTTTAGTTGGGCCTCTCATCCTTATGAGCCCAATGGGCTTTAGGTAAGAAGGTTATGACTAAAGGGATGTAGGTCAATTGATTTTAAAGTCATGTTACCCCTTAAAATTAACCACCCACATAGCATTCATTCATATCTCCAACCGTATTCAAGAGCAAGAAACCGGATCACTGTATCGAGGGCTTTGTATTATCTTCTCAAAGAACCATGACATGAATTGCATTGCCCTTCACTCCATTCACATTCATTCCCACAACACACATTCATGCCACACATACATTCATTCCATACACACATACATTCAAACACACATCCACTCTGTACCTGCATTCATTCCACAAGCATGGTGACTTTAAACTAGGCGAGTCCATGTGTCCTAGACAGTCCACTATATGCACTAAAAAGGGTAGGATAGTGTCCCCTACTTGCTTGAATCAACTATATACCTATCACGTGTGGCATGAGGGATGCTGCGTGAGTCAAGTGGTACGTGTTGATCCATTTAATATACCCAAGGGTATAACCCAAGGATACGTGGCAAGAGGAGTTGATAGCTTTGCAAACATGACACCTGAGAACGAGGGGAACCGGGGTAAAGGCTAGGCCAATCAGAAAAGGCAAGGATACATCGACCTATCATTCAAATGCAATTGCGCACACAATGCAATAAAGTAAACACACATTCAAGCGTATGCAAGTTATTGATTTTAATTTAAGCAATTAAATTAGCCCATACAAATTCCTTGAGTCTAGTCCACTAATCCCCAGTGGAGTCGCCAGACTGTGAACCACGGGTTTCGATCCAGGGGGAAGGAGAACCCTTCTTTTAAAAAAGAATTGTAGAGATTTAAATTAATAAAAATCTGGTTTTTAAAAGGTTCACAAAAACATAACAAATAAGGAGTCACCACCTCATTTTTAGGAAAAGAGGAAAACCATAAAAATAGTTTTTAAAGAAAACCTTTGAAAACAAACCACATGACTCCGATCAAGGAAAAGCAGGTCTATCAAAACAAGAGAGGATTCGGAGACTAAGTTACGATGTGGGAAGGTTCTAGGAAATATCCTATAGGCACCCACATCGCCCCAAAATGGGTCTCTGAATTTATATAGGCTATTTTAATCACTTCCTAATTAGTCACTGTCACACCCCATTTTTGCCACTGTCACACCCCATTTTTGCCACCTTAGCTAGGGTTTGTCATTTCATGTGTCTTTTTGCTTCCTTTTTGAGTCTAGTCTTTTGCATTGAGTTTCTAGAGTCTTGAGGATGATGTGTATGAATTTTGGTTCGATTTGGAGTTGATCTTAAGGGTTAATAAGAACTTTTGTGACTTGAGGGGCATAATCGTCTTTTTAGTCACAAACTTTCCATTTGACCTTGAAATGATCTCCAAGTTGCCAATTGGAGTTCATATGGTTGCATTTGAGGTATTTGTGGGTTCAATTCGATGAATTGATGGTTCGGGATTAGAATGGCTCAACATGGCTCAGGTTGGTTAAGAGACCTATTTTGGGTTAGCTCGAATCGGCTCATGATTTTCACCCTATGACTACTCATTTGACTTTGATTAGTCTTAATTTCATCCCCAAATGTGTTTAGAGAGGTTGAATTTCGAATTAAAAAGCATTCAGTGTGACCCTATGTGCATACCTAAGCTAAGTGATGGTGAGGTATAGCGGTTAACCACCTTTGTAGGACCCAACCATGCAACCATGGCTAGGGTTTCTTGCCCTCAAGTGACTCAAATTACATTCCCCTTTGAAACACGGTCGTTTTGGCTTTTGTTTTGTCAAAATTGGAGTTGATTTGAGCCCTGAAACACATTTGGAAGCTGAAAGGGTAAAAAATGGGCTGAAGCTGACATGGCCTCGGGTGACCACCCAGGCCTGGGCGGCTAGCCGCCTGGGCCCAGGCGGCTAGCCGCCCAGCCCCAGGTGGTCACCCGAGCCACTTTCCTTGTTTGAGTGTTGACGCGGCTCCCTCCCTATTTCCTCGGATTTGCTCGCCTCCAGCCGCCATTTAACCTTATTTTCAGCCCTATTTGACCTACTTGAGCCCCAAAGGAACCTCTAAGAGCCCTTGGATCAATACCTAGGGTTTTAATCCCAACCATTGAGGGTTTTCCCTCAAACCCTATAAATACCCCCTTATACTTCAGCAATAGAGGGGGGCAATCTTTTAAAGTGAGAGGCATGTTTGAGACTTGGAGGCTATGACAGCCATCCTTAGGGTAGTTTAACCTAAATTCTGAGTGAGAGAGTGAGAGAAGGAGCTTGGAGGAGGGCTGAAGCTTTGCTTGAAGGCTTGAAGGAGAGTGTTTCCAGCAGAACACAAGAGGAGGAGAGAAGTTCTACAGCAGCAACCATAGGTATACCTCTCCCTATTTCTCTTTTCTTAGAAATTAGGGTTTTTTGCATAAAATAGCATTGTTTCATGTTTAAAGCTTATGTTTTTATCATGTGTTGATGCTTCTAATGCTTAAAATACATGATTAGAATAAGGTTTATGGCTGGATTTGCATGATATGATGTTATTTCATGTGATTTTATGAGTGTTTGTGTTTTTAGGGTTTCTAGAGTCTTTTCTAGGGTTTTGCATTGAATAGCCATTATTTCATGTTCAAGCTTATGTTTTTATCATGTTTTCCTACTTTTATTAGCTAGTATGCATGTTTAGGATGATATTCATGGGCTGTTTAGTATGCTAGGGTGTTATTCCATGTGATTTACTGCATGTTTGGGACTCTAGGGTTTCCTTAGTACTGAAATTGGTTTTCTGCATGAAATAACTCTTTTGCATATTAAAGCTTATGTTTTTATCATATTTTGATATTTCTATTAGCTAGTATGCATGTTTAGGATGATATCCATGGGCTGTTTAGTATGCTAGAGTGTTATTCCATGTGATTTTATGCACCATTGTAATTCTAGGGTTTTTATCATCCTTGTGTTGGTTTAGTTGCATATAGCATGATAGCTTAGGGATTTTCTCTGTTTTTTCTTCATAGTTGCTATATGTGGGTTGCATATTAGATAACTATGGTATTTTTAGCATTCATGTAGTGGATTTTAGGGTTTTTATGCATGTCATGGTTCTAGGATTAAATTAGGGTTTGTAATTATTCACTGTTTATGTTGTTTACATATTTAGTGAATGAATATAGACCTTATTTCTATTCTGTCCAGATTTGTTTACTGCCTTAAATATGATATTTAGAGCATTCATATGGTTGATTTTTAGGGTTATTTGCATGTCCTTGCATATAGGACTGAATTAAGGTTTAGTTAGCTTATGATTCATGTTGTTTGCATGACTTATGGTTGATTTTAAGCGTTATTTCAATTCTGTCCAGATTTGTCCATTGTTCTTATTGCCATATTTTGAGCATGTGTTAGCCTATGTTTAAACATGATAATTGCTTGATTAGGAACTAGTTTGGTTGGTTGGTATTTTTGGTGTGTTTTGCATGCAAATTGCAGGTGCTCGACAAGTACAACAGGTGCAACTACCCCACCAATGTGGGGTGGTTATTTTGGCTATTGCAAGATGAAATCTTGCAAATAAGGTAATTACCCTATGCAATAGGGTGGTTATTTTGATAGGTTGCTTTTGCTTAAAGGTAAGTAGGGAATGAGGGTGCCCCAATTCACCTTTCTTTCCTCTCATTGAAACTTTCCCTTTCTCCCTCCTAGGGTTATTCCTTAATAGAGGGGTATGATAGACCCTATAGTGTCCTTTCATAAAAATGCCTTTTAAATCAAAGTTTCTATATTTATGAGATTCCATATTTTCTAAAGACCTTTTGAGAATCATTCATTTTTGGAAATTTACCATATTTCTTATGAAAGGAAACTTAGGGTTTACCATAGGCCTCTATTAGGTTATAACCCTATTCCCTTTCGAACTACGTGGACTTTGATCCATGTATTTCCATACATGGTACGTAGGCGCTCTTCGTGAGGTTCAAGTCCGCCCTAGGATACTAAGTATCCTAGGTTTTCCTTCCCCTCTTTCTTTTTTCTATTTTTCTTTGATTTAATTGCTTATATGGATGAATGAATGGGTGATATGCATGCTGTCTTGTGATGATAATTGTTAATTGATGCGTGATTAAGACTTTGATTTAGCCCAATTAAATTAAGAGACCGTTTAGGGCGATATGGGTGCCTATAGGCTTTGCCTAGAACCTTCCCATATCGTAACTTAGCCTCCGAATCCACCATCTTTGGTTTCCAAAAGACTTTTTGCCTTTCCATTTTTTAACATGGAGTTATTCTTTTCTTTTCCTAAAACAAAACTGTTTTTTAGGGTTTTCCTTGTTTCCTTTAAAAAATAAGGTGGCGACTCCTTTCCTTTTTCGTTTTCAAACCTAATATTTTCTTTTGAATCATGTGGGCCACTTTCCAGGGTCCACAGTCACCATGCATATGCAAAGAATCATCCATAAGTAATCCACATTCATCCATGAACATCCATAAAGCATATAAACATCCATAAAGCATGTAAACATCCATGTACAAGTATGAGAGATATAGAAAGCAAGTAAGAGATAGAGAGAATGAACAAACAAATCCATCCTATCCACTAGCAAATATGTGATGGATAAATGAGCAAGCAAACAAATCCATCCTATCCACTAACAAATATGTGATGGATAAATGCATAAGCATGGGTCCATCCTACTCCTCTAGCATATATGTGATGGACAAATGGGTAGAAAGAAGGAGAGAGAAAGAAAAAGAAAACCTAGGATACTTAGTATCCTAGGGTGGACTTGAAGATCAAATGAGCGCCTACGTACCTTACATACAAAGAAGTAAGGATCAAAGTCCACGTAGTTCGATTGAGAAGGGGTTACTCCCTTTACAATGAACTATAAACCCTAAGTTTCCATTAAAAGAAAAGAAGAGTTTCCAAAAAAAGAATTTGAGAAAAGATAGAATTTGAAAAGAGATAAAACTCTTATCCAAAAAAGAAGTTTGAGAGAAGTAGAATTCTAAAAGAGATAGAACTCTAATTCAAAAAGGAGTTGAGAAAAGTAGAATTCTAAAAGAGATAGAACTCTAATTAAAACAGAATTTTAAGAGAGTTGGAAACATAGGACTTCTAATTCAAAGTAAAGACAATAACCCTGGGAGGGAGAAGAGAACAATTTACACAATACTCACCATGAACCACTTACCATATGCAAATTATCCCGAAACATCGAGAAAACATCAATTAATCACCCCATGTATTCTATAGGGCAATTATTAAGCTCAAACCATTCATATTCATGCTCAAATCATCATTAGAAGACCTAATTCAAATCTGGACAGAATACTAAATATGCATATAATGACCCTAAACTCATGGAAATAACAAAAATCAAAAGAAAAACTCGAACCTATATGCTCCTATATGCTCAAATCATCCCAAAACATCGAGAAATCACCAATTAATTACCCTATGCATTCTATAAGGCAATTATTAAGCTCAAATCAACCATACTCATGCTCAAATCATCATTAGAAGACCTAAATCAAATCTGGACAGAATGCTAAACATGCATATAATGACCTAATGCTCATGCAAATAACAAATATCAAAAGAAAAACTCAATCCTAATATGCTCCTATATGCTCTAAACATCCTAACATGCACAAAACTATCAAAAACATGTTAAATAGGCATTACCATGTGTGAACCCCGGAAATTGGGCCCACAAGGGATTGAAAGAAAATGGGTTTGAAAAAGAAAAAGGAAAGGAGTCGCCACCTTATTTTTTAAAGGAAACAAGGAAAACCCTAAAAATCAGGTTGTTTTAGGAAAACAATTTGAATGACTCCATAAAAAAAGGAAAGGCAAAAACCAATCTTTTGAAAACCAAAGAAATCGGGGATTCGGAGGCTAAGTTATGACATAGGAAGGTTCTAGGCAAAGCCTATAGGCACCCATGTCACCCTTTCGGTCTCTCAGTTCATTTGAGCTAAATTAAAATCTTTCCCATACAAAAATCAGCAAGTATATCATCACAAGAATTGCATGCATATCATATATTTCATTCATCCATCCATGCATAATAAGCACATAAAAACAGAAAAAGAAAAAAGAAGAAAAGAAAACGAAAATAAACCTAGGATGCTTGGATCCTAGAACGGACTTGAGCCTCACGAAGAGCGCCTACGTACCATGCAACGAAATACATGGATCAAAGTCCACGTAGTTCGATTAGAACTAAGGTTAAATCCTAATACAAACCTATGGTAAAAACCCTAGGTTTCCTTATTTGATCAAAAGAGAATTGATAGAAAGTTTGATTTTAGGGAAGAAATCCACAAAATGGAAACCTTAATAAAAACCAGAATTTTGTTGGTTAAGGAAACCTCTAATTAAACCATAGGATCATATCAAAAATTAACCCTAGATAGGGAGAAGAGAATGAGTTAAGAAGAAAGGTGAATTGGGGCACCTTCACACCCACTTACCTGAGCGCAATTAGTTCCAAGCATTTAGCCATTTCAGACATAAGCAGCCCTATTTGCCATAGGACAAATACCACACCTATTTGCACCCTTACAAGTGCTCAAAACCATGCAAAAACACTAACATGCAAATCTGGACAGAATAGTATTATGACCTAAAATCATCCACTAAGCATGCCAATAGCAAAAACAGCGAACAATAATAAGTCCTAACATATTCCTAGAACCATATCATGCATAAAAACCCTAGAACATACTAATATGCATGCAAAACTATCATGTTTACTCTATATGCAAGACATATACAGCAAACACGAAGAAAAACCAAAATAAAAAAGTCTACTTTATCATGCTATATGAAAACAAACACGAAACAATGACTCTAAAACCCTAAACTCACAAATATGCTTAAAAACCCACAAGACATACTTTAATCATGCTAAAACCAAACTAAACAGAAATTAAATCATGCATATTAACTAACTAAAGCAATATAACATGATGAAAATCCTAACTCTAACATGCAATGACACTAATCCTAGCACAAGGACAAACAGGAGCACAAGAATCATAACTATGCATTAAAAACCTAAAGGACAGCCCTAAAGCATGCTAAACAGTAGATAAAAAATAGATATTCCATGTATATTAACTAGCTAGAGTGTTAATACATGATAAAAAAGTTACCTTTAACATGCAATAAGCCTAACCCATATGAAAACTTAGTTTAAGCTTGAATAGAGAAGGAGAATACCTTAGGAAGGGCCTTCCTTTGTGTTTGTAATTGTTCGTGGCTCCTCAGGTCTTTAGAGTGAATCAAACCAACACGAATCCTCCTCTTTGTCAAAGTGGTATCACAGCAAAGAGATCAAAACTCACTCAACTTTGAAAAGAAATAGAAAACAAAAAGAGAACAAGAGAAAAGAAAAGTGATTTTTGTCACTTTGCAGCAGCAGCAACTTCAATCGCGTTTTTGGGTATGAAAACGTTGGATTTGGACAAAGCTTGTGAAATACAAAGTTATAGAGAATTGAATTATCTTTCTAACAAGACCAATTTCATCAAATTCTGACTTCGGATGAAAAAGTTATGATTAAAATACGACTGCTGGTTTTCAGAAAATCTGCTGCTGAATTATGACGAATTTCACTCCCTCCAAACCCTCTTCTCCTCTCCCTTGTTTAAAGACATTAAGAGAGTATTTATAGCTGAAATCTGGAGTTTCCCTTTCCTTCCTGGACTAGGTTTCCTTGGAGAATAATCAAAAGGTATTTTATAATGATAAAAGACTTCTAATCTGAATAGGAAAAGGAAATTGTCTTTTATAAAAATTGGGAGACTGACCGCTAACACGCATGCACATGTATCGTATGTGCGTACACACACTCATCACATACGTACACGTGTTAGTGTCATGATAAAAATGGCTAATTTAATAAAATAATTTTCTTTTCATTTTAACCAAAAATCTCATGCTGTGATTCGCACTAATTCTTCAAGGATAATCCGTAAATAACTACACTAAACTCATCATCAGGCCATATCAAAATTGAACTTCATGAAACACTTTTGAGGGTAAAATGATGACTAATGAAAGTCAATTTGAAAAGATTTGGTTGGTAATTGTGAGTCAATTAGAGCTAACCCAAGGAAGGGTCAATTAACCAACTTGAACTACATCGAGCCATTTTAATCCCGAGCCATTGACTTACCAAATTGAACCTAGAAATACCTCTTATGCATCCATATGAACTCCAATTGACAATTTGGAGATCATTCCAAGGTCAAATGAAAAGTTTGGGACTTAAAAGACGATTATGCCCCTCAAGTCACAAAAGCTCTTATTATCCCTCAAGATCAACTCCAATTTGAACCAAAATTCATATCCATTGTCCTTGTGACTCTAGAAAACTAATGCAAGTGACTAGACTCAAAAACAAAGCAAAAACATGCATGAAATGATGAGCCCTAGTAAGGTGGTGCAAAAATGGGGTGTGACACCATGATGAAAATATCATATGACAATCCTAATCATGAAAAGAAAGTCTAACATGATGCCTTAGGTAAGTATTTTATGTAAGAATGTGAAATAACCATCTTAACGGCGAGCTTTCTTAAGTAAAACTATCCGGAGATAATTTTACGTAGAAATCACTCCATATGAATGGTTTCTTCACATATCCTACGTAAAATATATACCTAAGAATGCAAAGAAACTCATAGCGCACTTAAACACACTCCAGAAAGCATCCATGCACAACCTCACCCTCTAAGGACGATAATTATCCTCGAAAAGGATAATCATCCATACACCTATGAAGACGAGGCTTACATAGCAAGTGCCCTATACAAAAGATGCTTAAAATCATACATATAATTGAACCATGAAGAGAAAATGGCCTAAACACATCAATTGATTTTCTGTGCAAAACGCACCTCCATCCTTAAGAAAGAAACTATCCTACCAGCAAACAATTCGCATCCTAATCCACTAACATGCATTCTCATAATTTTTGAATCATATACACTCTAAAATATAGAGTATATATGATTCCTAAATCAATTCTAAGCCATAGTGGTGCAGAGAATGGAGTAGAAGAAGAAGGAATCGTAAAAGGATGCAAAGAAGACTTACAACAAAGCAAGGGTCTTCGCTGCGTTCTTCCTTCTCTTTCGCTTGGTTCCCTTCTAGTTCTCCTTTGAAATTGCAGTAGAAAGCCTCCTGTTCAAACTCGTGGTCCCTCTCTCTCTTATGAATATGAAGTGTTAAAAAGCCAAAAGTCCAGCCAAAAGTCCCCTATGCTGATGAATGAGCCTCTATTTATAACCAACCAACCATATGAACCAATGGTTAGGATTAATTCACCATAAAATCAATCTAAGGCTGTAATTAAATCTCATGAATGTTAAACAACTCAAAACCCCCTCCCAATAGGCTTAGAAGTCCTTTAGAAGGCTGAAATTTGGAGTGGTAGAGTCCCATTTTGTCAAAAACTCAAAAAGAGAAAAATCAGGACGAAGGGCTCGGGTGACTGGTTGGGGTGAACCGGTCCAACCGGTTGAGCCCAACCGGTCACCCGAGAAGAATCCAAAATTTTTGGAATTCTAGCTCGGTTTGGACTTCGAACTTCAAACGGATACAAATTCTTCATTTTAACTCCGATTTGAGTGATTCAAAAGCCCAAATTTCAAGGATTCAATGTAGAATAATCCTAAAATATTCTTAACCTAGAATCCCTAACCACGGTCGGGTGGTTGGGTTTTCATGAGGCGATTACCTGAAAAAAGGTCAATTAAACATAGGGTAATGTGGTGAACCAATCCCAAACCTATCAATAAATTAAATTGGCACTTCAATTAGACTCATTTCATCATTCTAAGGTCAATGGAACACTCCGGAGCAAATTTGGAAGTCAATTAGAAAATATACGAAGTAAAAGGTGAAATTTCCCTTTAAGTCGCAAAAGTTCTAATTAGCTATCCAAACCTATCTGGAATTGAACCAAATTTGACACACATATCTAAAATGATCCTAGAAACTAAATGCAAGTGATGGAACTCAACAAAGAGACAAAAATATGCATGCAATGATGACCTATTCTCCTACGGCTTAAAAGGGCAAAATTGTCCTTTAAGGCTTAGGGACTCCTAAATGCTTCTAAACCTATCCAAATGCTATCATGATCTCATGGGGATGAAAATGGGGTGTCTACAGATGGGAAAAACAATGCCGAGGTCAATGCCATAACCCAACCCACTCAACCCATCTCCCTAAATGACACCAACCCACCTCGCCAATTCACCGAGCTGCATATGCCACTTGAGAAAGTACTTGAGAAGCTAAAAAGCCGAGGCCTGTTAAAACCTCTCGACCCAAGACTACCACCAAACTCGTTGCCCAAGAACTACAATGAGAATGAATACTGCAAATTCCACCAAGCCAAAGGCCACTCAACCAACCGTTGCTATCGCCTTAGGCATGAGATCTAAGACTTACTTGACAAACAAATCATCTCACTGCCAACTCCACCAAATCGGCTAAATGTCACCCAAAATCCACTTCCCTCTCATAATTCGTCCAACTCCATAAATGCTATTGAAGCCGACCTATCTCGACCTTGCCTACCCATAAGACAATACACCCCATTACCCATGTCCTTGACCCAAGCCTTTTACCAATGCTGTAACAAAGGCCTTATCATTCCCCACCTCCCAAAGCCAAGACCCCAAACACCCCATCAATATTGCCAATACCATGGTATACCCGGCCATGATACCGAGGACTATGTTATGCTGAAAAAGGTCATTCAAGACCTCATTGACCAAAAGATCCTACTATTGCCAAAAAAGTCTATCCAACAGCAGTTGAGAGAAAGGTATGAAGCAGGAGACCCTCGAGTGGGGTTGTTGGGAGAACCTTTGCGGAAATTTGATTACTATATGCTTTATCCTGCTCCATTGCCAAGTGAGCCCATAATTCCTACCGGTTGGGATGACATACCAGGGGAGGTACAGATGGAGGACATTGACATGATTGAATGGGATGACCTAATGGGTGACACAAATGAGATTGATGACATATGGGCTAGTGATGAAGAAGTAGATCACATGACAAGAGGGGGTCGCCACTTCAAGCCTCCGCACTTGGAGTCTGATAATCCACTGGGTGAGTTAGATAAATGCCTTGATGTGCAAGAAGAAGAGGATGAAGTACTCAACAATTGAAGAAGACCAATGCCAATATCACCATTTGGGGCTTGCTTATGGCCTCTCACAAACACAGACAGACAGTGTTGAAGTTGTTAAACCAAATACAAGTTCCGGTTGATTTGTCTCCTAAGGGATTGGTGAGTCTAGTAAACCCTGCTTCGAAGAATTCCACTATAGTGTTCACAGAGGTTGACTTACCTAAAAGTGGGCCAAGCCATTCCCAAGCTTTGCACATAACTGTTGACACCATGGAGAAGAGGGTTCCCACGGTCTTAATTGATAATGGTTTCGCACTAAATGCGTGTCCCTTGAGAACTACAACTATTTTGGGCTTGGGGCCCACTGATTTCACTCCATCTGGGCAGACAGTGAGGGCGTATGATAACACTCGTAGAGAAGTAATTAGGGTGGTCACTTTACCTCTAATCATGGGACCCACGGAGTTCAGAGTGGAGTTTCATGTCTTGGATGTGCCGTCATGTTTTAATCTGTTATTGGGAAGGCCTTGGATTCATCCTGCTGGGGCTGTACCATCATCATTGCATCAAAAGGTAAAGTTCCCTCATGAGGGAGCCATTGTTACGCTTTAAGGGGACTATGATTTGAAAATGGCAGGTGTACCCGTATGTGAAATAAAACCAGAGTCAGTTGAGATACCCTTGTCGGGGTTTGAATATGTGCAGTGCATAGAAAAGGAGTTGGAAAAGGAAGAATTGATACCCTTGACTATTGTCCCCATGGTAATTTACATGTTGGTGAGATAATGCGGAAAATGAATTTCTTTCCGGGTATGGGCTTAGGGC
Source organism: Liquidambar formosana (assembly GCA_039720395.1). Classification (NCBI taxonomy): domain Eukaryota; kingdom Viridiplantae; phylum Streptophyta; class Magnoliopsida; order Saxifragales; family Altingiaceae; genus Liquidambar; species Liquidambar formosana. Next base: position 7,781,306 of record CM077828.1, on the reverse strand, counting down.
GTCGCCAACAAGGAATTCCCTATTCTATTCAAAGCCGGGTTGTTTCCTATACTTTTGGGTTAGGATATGAGCCCACCAAGAATGACTATGCAGAAATGACTAGGAGGAATAAGGAGAAGGGAAAGGCCAGAGCCGAAGGAAGGGTGCCAGACCTTAAGATTTCACCATACAGGCCGACTTTGAATGGCTATTTTATCAAGGAAGGGGATGACTTCCTGTACTGTGGGTTCCCAGAGCCTATGATCAATCCAACAACCAAGATCAGAATCCCAGGGTTCGAGATTTTCTTCACCGAATAGTATCCAATTACCGTTGAAATGGTGGATGATGAAGCCATCAATGACAGTTATTGGGAAAAGAAAGAAGAAGATTGGGTAAAGCATATGGATTCTGAAACAATGGTCACTCTGTTCCAAGACATGGTCCTCACTATGGGGTTTGAATGTGTACAAGAATTCAAAAAAGAAGAGCCACCATGCTATTGTACTTTTTACCCAAGTTCTGATCCAGTTTTGGCAGATAGAGACTTTTGTGACAAATACTTTACAGAGGGGCCGAATCCTCAAAGCTTGACAAGTTGGTACAACTCTATAGGAAAGAAGAAAGAAGACTGGGTAGAGCATGTAGATACCGAAGCTATGGTCACCATGTTCCAAGATATGGTTCTTACTTTGGGAGAGTCAGCAGTAGAAGATTGCCAAGATTCATCAATTCACCATGCAACCATGCCACTTCACAATTGGTACCTAGAAGATGGTGCCATTGCAGAGATCCTAGAAGAAGAAGATCATGACCTGCCTAATAGTAGCTTGTAGGTTCCTTAGTTAGAGTCTTTCTTGCTTTCAATAAAGTGTGTCCGCCTATCCCACTTTGTGGAGTTAGGAGTTGTTTCATAGTTGTGGCACCAAGTTTTGTTTCCTTTTTTATCATCAAGTTTGTGTCTTTTTGCTAGTTCTTTTAATGAAGTGTGTTTCTTTTATACATTGTTTGCTTACAGTGTTTCTTTCCTTTCTTCTATGGATATTTATGGCATGGATATAGATCCTAGGAATGACGTCCCCCCGGAGCTCGTCGAGCGAAGGAAAAGGGGTGTCATCGAACCTAACATGGATGAATTGGAATCAATCAATTTAGGGACAAATGAATTGCCAAAGATAATTAAAATTGGGATAACCCTCTCGCCACTTGAAAAAGAAAAACTGATAACCCTCTTAAAGGCCAACATAACAGCCTTTGCATGGTCTTATGAAGACATGCCCGGCATAGATCCTGACATTGTGCAGCATTTCATCCCCATTAATCCCCTTAAAAAGCCGGTAAAGCAAAAATTGAGAAGGTTAAAACCTGAATGGGCGTTGAAGGTAAAGGAGGAAGTAACCAAGCAACTCGACGCAGGGTTCCTACAGGTTGTGGAGTATCCCGAGTGGTTATCTAATATAGTTCTGGTGCCTAAAAAGGATGGAAAAGTAAGGATGTGTGTGGATTTTTGAGATCTTAATGTAGCAAGCCCTAAGGATGATTTTCTTTTGCCCCACATTGATGTGTTGGTAGACAGTACTGTGGGACATGCGCTTCTCTCTTTTATGGATGGGTTTTCCGGATACAATCAGATAAAGATGGCATCGCAGGATATGGAGAAAATAGCTTTTATCACACAGTGAGGAACATATTATTATAAAGTGATGCCGTTTGGTTTGAGAAATGCCGGGGCTACCTATCAGAGAGCTGCGACAACTTTGCTACATGATATGATTCATAAGGAGGTAGAAGTGTATGTGGACGACATGATCGCGAAGTCCGTGGATCGAGAAGGACATTTCATGGCACTAGAAAGATTCCTAGAGCGAGCAAAGAAGTACAACTTGCGGTTGAATCCACAGAAATGCGCCTTTGGTGTCACTGCGGGCAAGTTATTAGGGTTCATGATTACTCAGAGGGGAATCGAGGTTGATCTAGGGAAAATCAAGGCCATTGTGGAGATGAAGCCGCTTAGTACAGAAAAGCAGATTCGAGGGTTTCAGGGGAGAATTTAGTACATAAGTAGGTTTATTGCTAACTTAACTATGTGTGTGAGCCGATTTTCAAGTTGCTCAAGAAGGGTGTACCAAAGGTATGGAACGGAGAATGTCAAGAAGCTTTTGAGACTATTAAAAGGTATTTGAGTAATCCACCAATTCTAGTTCCTCCGCGACAAGGTGAGCCATTATTGTTATACTTGACGGTCACTGAAACCGCGACGGGAGCTATGCTAGCTCAGTACCTTGAGGGGTCGAAGAAGGAGAATGCCATTTATTACTTAAGTAAGAAGATGACAGACTATGAGGTGAAGTACAATGCCGTAGAGAAGGCTTGTGTGGCTTTGGTGTGGGCAACTCAGAAACTCCGTCACTATATGATGTCTTATGAGGTTTTCTTGATAAATCGTATGGATCCACTGAAGTATTTGATAGAAAGGCCGGTTTTATCCTACAGAACTGCTCGTTGGTCGATCCTTCTTAATGAATTCGACATAAAGTATGTAACGCAGAAGTCAGTGAAAGGAAGTGTCATTGCAGATTACTTAGCTAGCTACCCTGTGGCGTCATCAGAACAATTCAATGATCAATTCCCCAATGAGGATGTCCTGGAAATCGGAAAGAAGATTTGGAAAGTATACTTCGATGGAGCTGCAAACAAGAGAGGGTATGGGATAGGAGTCCTACTGGTCTCACCTGAAGAAGTATTCACACCATTGGCGGTTAAGTTAGGGTTTGAAGCAACCAACAACATTGCCGAGTATGAAGCTTGCATCCTTGCGTTGGAAGCTGCACTAGAATTAGGGATCAAAGAGTTAGAGGTTTTCGGAGATTCAGCACTGATTATCTGCCAGATAAAAGGAGAGTGGAAGACTCGTGATGAAAAGCTACTGCCGTATCATGCTTACTTAGAAGCCTTGACTAAGGAATTTGTGGAAATGGAGTTTAATTATTCGTCGAGAAATAAGAATCAGTTCGCTGATGCTTTGGCAACTTTAGCTTCTATGGTGGAAATCCCGGATGGTAAGAATGTAAAACCGTTGGTGATAGAATGTAGAGAAAAACCTATGTATTGCTGCTCTATTCGAGAAGAAGAAGTAAAAGATGGCCATCCTTGGTACCATGACATCATGAAGTTCATCGAGGAAAGGGAGTATCTAGAAGGAGCATCCCGCATTGATAGGAGAACACTAAGGAGGCTAGCAAGTCACTATGTCTTGTGTGGAGGAAAGCTATACCGGAGGTCATACGACGGGGTCCATCTGTTGTGTGTCACCGAGGAAGAAGCCGAACGTCTTGTTAGTGAAATCCATGAAGGAGTTGGAGCACCGCACATGAATGGTTGTGTGAACCCCGGAAATTGGGCCCACAAGGGATTGAAAGAAAATGGATTTGAAAAAGAAAAAAGGAAAGGAGTCGCCACCTTATTTTTTAAAGGAAACAAGGAAAACCCTAAAAATCAGGTTGTTTTAGGAAAACAATTTGAATGACTCCATAAAAAAAAGGAAAGGCAAAAACCAATCTTTTGAAAACCAAAGAAATCGGGGATTCGGAGGCTAAGTTATGACATAGGAAGGTTCTAGGCAAAGCCTATAGGCACCTATGTCACCCTTTCGGTCTCTCAGTTCATTTGGGCTAAATTAAAGTCTTTTCCATACAAAAATCAGCAAGTATATCATCACAAGAATTGCATGCATATCATATATTTCATTCATCCATCCATGCATAATAAGCAAACAAAACAGAAAATAAAAAGAAGAAAAGAAAACAAAAAGAAACCTAGGATGCTTGGATCCTAGAACGGACTTGAGCCTCACGAAGAGCGCCTACGTACCATGCAACGAAATACATGGATCAAAGTCCACGTAGTTCGATTAGAATTAGGGTTAAGACCTAATATAAACCTATGGTTAAAACCCTAGGTTTCCTTATTTGATCAAAAGAGTTGAATTTGATAGAAAGTTTGATTTTAGGAAAGAAATCCACAAAATGGAAACTTTAATAAAAACCAGAATTTTATTTATGAAGGAAACCTCTAATTAAACCATAGGATCATATTAAAAATTAACCCTAAATAGGGAGAAGAGAAAGAATAAGGAAGAAAGGTGAATTGGGGCACCTTCACACCCACTTACCTGAGCGCAATTGCTCCAAACATTAGCCATTTCAGACATGAGCAGCCCTATTTGCCATAGGACAAATACCACACCTATTTGCACCCTTACAAGTGCTCAAAACCATGCGAAAACACTAACATGCAAATCTGGACAGAATAGTATTATGACCTAAAATCATCCACTAAGCATGCCAATAGCAAAAACAGCGAACAATAATAAGTCCTAACATATTCCTAGAACCATATCATGCATAAAAACCCTAAAACATACTAACATGCATGCAAAACTATCATGTTTACTCCATATGAAAAACATATACAGCAAACACGAAGAAAAACCAAATAAAAAAGTCTACTTTATCATGCTATATGAAAACAAACACAAAACAATAACTCTAAAACCCTAAACTCACAAATATGCTTAAAAACTCACAAGACATACTTTAATCATGCTAAAACCAAACTAAACAGAAATTATATCATGCATATTAACTAACTAAAGCAATATAACATGATGAAAATCCTAACTCTAACATGCAATGACACTAATCCTAGCACAAGGACAAACAGGAGCACAAGAATCATAACTATGCATTAAAAACCTAAAGGACAGCCCTAAAGCATGCTAAACAGTAGATAAAAAATAGATATTCCATGTATATTAACTAGCTAGAGTGTTAATACATGATAAAAAAGTTACCTTTAACATGCAATAAGCCTAACCCATATGAAAACCTAGTTTAAGCTTGAATAGAGAAGGAGAATACCTTATTCTCTCTCAAACACTCAAGTATTAATGCATAAAGTGGCTCCCCTTGTGTTTGTAATTGTTCGTGGCTCCTCAGGTCTTTAGAGTGAATCAAACCAACACGAATCCTCCTCTTTGTCAAAGTGGTATCACAGCAAAGAGATCAAAACTCACTCAACTTTGAAAAGAAATAGAAAACAAAAAGAGAACAAGAGAAAAGAAAAGTGATTTTCGTCGCTTTGCAGCAGCAGCAACTTCAATCGCATTTTTGGGTATGAAAACGTTGGATTTGGACAAAGCTTGTGAAATACAAAGTTGTAGAGAATTGCATTATCTTTCTAACAAGACCAATTTCATCAAATTCGGACTTCGGATGAAAAAGTTATGATTAAAATACGACTGCTGGTTTTCAGAAAATCTGCTGCTGAATTATGACGAATTTCACTCCCTCCAAACCCTCTTCTCCTCTCCCTTGTTTAAAGACATTAAGAGAGTATTTATAGCTGAAATCTGGAGTTTCCCTTTCCTTCCTGGACTAGGTTTCCTTGGAGAATAATCAAAAGGTATTTTATAATGATAAAAGACTTCCAATCTGAATAGGAAAAGGAAATTGTCTTTTATAAAAATTGGGAGACTGACCGCTAACACGCATGCACATGTATCGTATGTGCGTACACACACTCATCACATACGTACACGTGTTAGTGTCATGATAAAAATGGCTAATTTAATAAAATAATTTTCTTTTCATTTTAACCAAAAATCTCATGCTGTGATTCGCACTAATTCTTCAAGGATAATCCGTAAATAACCACACTAAACTCATCATCAGGCCATATCAAAATTGAACTTCATGAAACACTTTTGAGGGTAAAATGATGACTAATGAAAGTCAATTTGAAAAGATTTGGTTGGTAATTGTGAGTCAATTAGAGCTAACCCAAGGAAGGGTCAATTAACCAACTTGAACTACATCGAGCCATTTTAATCCCGAGCCATTGACTTACCAAATTGAACCTAGAAATACCTCTTATGCATCCATATGAACTCCAATTGACAATTTGGAGATCATTCCAAGGTCAAATGAAAAGTTTGGGACTTAAAAGACGATTATGCCCCTCAAGTCACAAAAGCTCTTATTATCCCTCAAGATCAACTCCAATTTGAACCAAAATTCATATCCATTGTCCTTGTGACTCTAGAAAACTAATGCAAGTGACTAGACTCAAAAACAAAACAAAAACATGCATGAAATGATGAGCCCTAGTAAGGTGGTGCAAAAATGGGGTGTGACAGGTTGTATGCTAGCTAAGAAAATCATGAGGTTGGGTTACTATTAGTCTACAATGGAGAGAGATTGCTATGCATATGTCAAGAAGTGTCACAAGTGTCAGGTCTTTGCTAATGGACAACACTTGCCTTCCATGCCTTTGACAAGCATGTCGTCGCTGTGGCCATTTGCAGTGTGGGGAATAGATATAATTGGGCAGATTAAGCCAAAAGCCTCCAATGGGCATGAATACATCTTGGTAGCTATTGATTACTTCACTAAGTGGGTAGAGGCAGCATCTTTCAAGACCCTGAATGCCAAGAAGGTAGCATAGTTCATACGGCTCAACATTGTTTAAAGGTATGGGGTACCCCATGAGATTATTTTGGATAATGGTAAGCACTTTCAGAAAGAAATCAAGGAGCTTTTGCAGAAATACAACATAGTGCACCATCTATCCTCCCCTTATCTCCCACAGACTAATGGAGCAGTGGAGGCCGCCAACAAGAATGTTAAGAAGATACTACAGAAAACAGTTGACACTTACACTGATTGGCATGAGAAGTTACCCTTAGCCTTGTGGGGCTATAGAACATCTGTAAGATCGTCAACAGGGGCTACCCCTTATTCTTTGGTGTATGGGATGGAGGCTGTTTTGCCTATTGAGTTAGAGGTACCGTCATTACGGGTTGCCATGGAGAGTCAGATAGCAGAAGCAAATTGGGTTAAGAACCGTTATGATGAGTTGGCATTGCTAGATGAAAGGCGATTGAGGGCCTTGTATCATGTGCAGGGATATCAGCGAAGGGTTGCAAGAGCATTCAACAAACATGTCAAAGACCGAGGTTTGAAGAAAGGGGATTTGGTGTTAAAAGAAGTCAGAGCTCCAATTTTTGATCCACGAGGAAAGTTCAAGCCAAGTTGGGGTGGCCCGTATGTCATTAAAGAGATATTGCCAGCAAGGGCTGTTCGCCTCATGGATTTGGATGGAATTGAGTTCGCTCGTTCTACCAACATGGATCAATTGAAAAAGTATCATGTGTAAGGCCTGCTAGGTTGAAAACCCATAAGGCCAGCCTAGGCAAAAGTTAAGGCACTTGAACTACGAGGACCTAATTCCCCATTCCTAAAAACAAGAAAAAAAAAAGAAAAAAAGAAAAAGAAAAAAGAAAGGAAAAAGAAAAAGAAAAAGAAAAGAAAAAAAAAAAGAAAAAAAGAAAAAAAAAGAGAAAAAGGATGGGGATACGTAGGCAACCCATAAAGTTACCTTGGGTGCGGTCCAAACAACACCACAACAACAAATCTCAAAATTAAATTATTATTAGCAATTCATTTAGAACTAATTGATTGACAAAGCAATTTATTGATGTTAAATAAAGAACTATTGACATGCCATGGGTATCCTATTTCTAAAGTCTTCAAGTCTTTTTGTTTTTCTTCAGAGTCTCTTGGTTTGCTTTCTTCTCTTTTCTTTCAAGTCTTCATTTCTTTCGTAAGTCATGGGCATGTGCTGCTCCCACTGCTTCCAAAATGTCTTCCTTGCAAAATCCAAGTCTTGTGTCCTTGATAAGGTCATAAATTCTTTCCTTGCGTATGGTTTCTCTGACACCCAAGCTAGTCTTCAACCATGTCTTGTATTCAGGGCTCATAACATAAGGCCCATCAGTGTTTTCGATTCGAGTCAGTTTCAGCTGGTCAGTCCATCTAGTCTTGCCCCACTTAACCATTGTGGGGCCCACAGGTTCAACAGAATGATTAAATACCATAGAAGTAGGTATGGTTTGCATGGCACCCATTTGACGAAGGATTCTTGAAGTCCAATAGAAGGAAGTTGATCTCAACCCTAAGAGCTTAACCATAGCACACCCAGAAGTTCGGAGAAGAATTTGTTCCTTGTATCCCCATATAAAGACAAACCACTTAATGTTTTGCCATGTGAGTGTTTGGAAGTAGCCTAACCATTCCCTCAAAGAAAATTGACCAGGGAGTTCAACTCGACGGCAACAATAATGTTGGGGTTTGTATGGATTAATGGTGGTAGGAGATAAGAAGTTAAGTCTTTCGAGAAGCCACATATGTAGTAGAATGGGGCTCCCTCCTAATGGGGCTTGTGGATTATCATGAACTTTGTCTAAACTATTGAGGGATATAGAGAGTCCCCGTGGAGATAAGGAAGTGACCAATCAAGCAAAAAGCAAGAGCGCGTTGAGTAGTAAAGTTGAAATTCAGGGTACCTTTGCTATCATAACCCAAAAAGGAAGTTGTTATTTCCATGAGATTCACCATGTGATCCTTCACAAATATGGAGGCCTCTTGTTGAGAAATCCCAAGGAAGTTGGAGAAAGAAGTCAAGTAACTTGAGCGTGGAGTAGGGAAGATGAAAGGTCCTGCAGGTAAAACTCCATACAAAGCGCAGAATTCTGTTGGAAATCGATCAAGAGGGAAAAATAGAAGTGCGGAATATAAAAATTTTTCCTACGATTCCACAGCCCATGAATCTAACTATGCATAACACAAAATCAAACCCTAACTACAAAGAGGGTTAAAACACTTACAGAATTTTTGTCTTCTCCTTTTTGCTCCAAGCTTTGATTCCGGACAGCGGTGAATGAGCAGCCCAAGTGTGCTGCCTCCAACGGTATCCACACCTAGCTAGAGCTTCAAGTCCTTTCCTCCTTTTCCTTGTTGTTGCTAGTGTAGGAGAAGAGAGGAGAGAGAGAGAGGGAGGCTGGAAATTCTGGCCAGCCCTTGGAGAGTTCAACTTATGATGTCACACATCATAGTGTGACTTATATAGTCCACACTAAGGGGGCCGGCCCTAGAGGGAAACCCTATTAGGGTTTTATGCAATTTCTCTAAATTGCACAATAACCCCTATAAATTATATCAAATATAAATAGGCCTTAAAGAACTATTCTTTATGCACTCATACCCTCTCTCTCATAGACTTTAAAGCTCATCTTGCATGATCAGTGTGTGACCCATTAGGTTCACATCATCAAGTAGTAGGAATAGCACGAGGTGTGCACAATGGAACTCTTTCCATTTAGGGTCTAATTGGAACTCCTTCCAATTCCCTAATTGATTATAACTCACTTATATCAATTAGGGCTTCTACTAACCATGAGTAACATCTAGCATATGGCTCATGGTGTGGTCCTTAATGAGGTGAATAGTCATTTACAAAGAACCCTTCTGTTATAGTTTATAGGTTACAATTGCATCCTTCCTTCAACACAATGTTTCCAATTGAACTAATAGGACATGGAAGTCTGTCAAGTCCCTAGTTCAATTACTTTATACTCATTTATAGATATCAACTCATTGATGAACTCATGAAACTCTTTTCATATTCATCCTACCATGGCCATGGATTTAATGAGTTATATTATGAATGCTATATGAGACATTCTCTCTCTTTTTCCTAAGAGTGATGGATCCCTTGTTGATCACTCACATGCCTTCATACACATAGCAGTAGGGCCAATGAACACCTTTGCAGACCCCTGAATAGGATCTGCACTTAGTGTTATCAAACTTCTAAAGCTACATGCATAAGGCAACTATGGTGTCTCAGGTCTAAGGATTACTTGTACCACTATAACAATGAGAAACTGATTGACAGGCAGGATAAAACTCCATTCAGTTTATCTCATATCTTTGGTCACATTCAGTGTACCTATTCTCGCAATAGGCACCCACTTGTTGGTTGTAGTGTCTCCACACAAATAGCTTGAGACTAGCTATCCTCCTATAGAGTCAACCTAACAAGTGCTAGTCCTATGGTTCATTACTGTCCATCATAGTGAACCTTCAACTAGGAATGCTTTAGGAGTTTAGTACAGAGATATATCTATAGTCTCAAAAGTACAACTCTTTGTAATTCCATATTCTCAACTCTAACTCCATGGACATATTATGTAAATATAAATGATGCATATAAACATAATAGAATAAGCCCTTATATTAAATCAATAATAAATGTGACATACATAAATGAAATCAAATGATTGTTCCTAATCCCTAAACAATCATCTCTATGATTGGCTCTAGGGCATAATCCTAACAATCTCCCGCTTGCACTAAAGCCAATCGACCATGTATCGCATACCTATCTTCTCAAGATGTTGGTCTTAGACATAACCAATTATGTTTTAAAGCTTTAGTCAGTAGGTCTACAAAAACTTATGTAGATAATATCTTCTGTAATGTATCTATTACCTCTTCCAATGATTCCTCTAATCACTTGGAATTGCCGCTCTATGTGTTTGGACTTTTGATGAGACCGTGATTCCTATACTTGAGATATAGACCCATTGTTGTCACAAAACAAGGTGTGGGCAACTCAATGGAAGGAACAACTCCAAGTTCTAAATGAACTTATAGATCCAAACAGTCTCCTAGACAATGCGATAATTAATTCACCCTTAATAATGGAATCCACTGTATCTTTCATACAGTTCTTCAATTAAGTATTTCACCAACTAAAGTGAATATAAAATATACCCCATATGGATTATATCCAAATCCATATACCCATCTACTATGAGTTTACAATTTCCATATACAATCCAATATTCCAAATTTGAATTGACTGATAACTATTTGTAACAATTACAACATACTAGATATCAGGTTCAATACATAGTGTAGAATAAGGCTTCTTAACACTTTAAGAACCTTACTTGTGTTATCCTAGGGCACATACCCTTGAATAATGAATTCTTATCTGAAGTAAATCAGACCTCCCATAGAATTCTCCATGTTGAACTCCTTCAACATTTCAACTATGTTTAATGACTTGGAGATACTTAGCAATCTATATGATCTATCTCTATAGATCTTGTTGGATGCTTCTACTAAATCTTTCATGAAGAAGTTTTTCTCAAAAACTAAAACTTCACATTAGATAATAGTTATATATCATTCATAATGATTAGGATGCCATCTTATTGATAGGATAAAGAAAAACGATCGCACTCCCACTAACCTTTCATACACTCATGGTCCATCTATACAATGAGAGAAATCAAACAATTTGATTACTTTAACTTTATAGATGTTCTAATTATGAGAACCTTGTAGTCTATTAATAGACTTCTATAACTTACACACTTTTATGGTTTTTCACCATTTGATATAACATCTTTATATCCTTTTTGACATATCTCATATTCAAAATGTGTGTTTATAGATAATAAGATCCAAATGGATTTCAGCATAACTATTATCAAACAAGTTTCTTTATAGACAACTTTTTGCCTATGTTGAAAACATTCTTAAATAGCCAAGCCTTTTAGGTCTCTACCTATCCATATTGGATTTAATGACTCTTAGTCATTTCTCGAGTTGATGTGAAACATCGTCTAGTCATAATCAATAGGATTATCTTGGTGATCTTTATCACCAAAGAACAATTCTTTCACATTCTAATAGAGATACAATATCTTTCTTATGTTAAGAAATATGCAATTTGATCTATGAAAAGATTGTAGTGTAGTTAAGGGTTTTGTCTCAACAGAGACAAGGGTTGGATCTTTGTTCGTTTGTGGCTTTATAGACAATTCTATAAATTCTATCTACTTTTGTATCTTTCTTGAATGAACTCTTTCTCAAGAAAATCCAACAAACATCCTAATGGACAACTTTTGTTCATTCGGGTAATAGAAATACTATCCCAACCACTTTTGGGATATACCACAATTCAACACTTACTTGACCGTATTTCCAGATTGTCTACATTATGTTTCCAGACATACGTAGCACAAGCCCAAGCCTTAACTTCTTTAAGTTGGGTTTCTTCCCATATCATATCTGATATAATTGGGACAAAACTGGAGTGAACCCTAAATTATCAATATGTAGCAATTTTAAGGTATATCCTAGATGGATACATTAGTAAAACTCATCATGGATCAAACCATATCTTAATAGGGTTCAATTCGTTCTCTTAGATTCACCATTAAGCTATGGTATTCTAAGATGAGTCTACTGTAATTGAATGCATGCTCTACATGACTATATACATCATAATGTATTAGTCAAATTATAAATGTAACTCTTTCACTTCACCAAGTAAAAGATGGGTTTGGTCATCTCATAACCAAGTCATAATCGTTACATTTAAATGAGAGTCTCTACATCTCTTGTATTCTCGGAATACGTTGCATTCGCTCTAATTAGTCATTTAAATTCAGAAATCAAATTTCTAGAATGTCTTAAATGACCTAGTTAAGAAATAAGTTCCCAAAATTAATTTAGCAACTCTTGCTCTATTAAAATTTTTGAAGGTAACTTATTATCTACTTAACTTTCTGCTTCGATTTAGATTACACTAGAATCCAAAAACCAAGAAGCAGAACTAACCAACAATTTAGTTTAGAGCATGAACCAAAACTTCAAAAGTTTGGTTCTTCTAGGAAGACTGATACTTTATCAAGTTCCCTTTACAATACCTTATGTTCACTACAAAATAATTATATTTCTTTGTCTTTGACTTTTCAAGACTTGCTTTCCTCTATGCTTCCATTTTAAATCACATCTAGCTTCTCAAGCTATTCTATGTGATTAATCATTTTTCAAAAGAATGATTATTAATAAACAACTTTTATTACATCCTAGTCCAGAAGAAGTCCTTTACAAGTACTATACTTTATAGTATTATTTTACTCACAATACAACCTTTGTATGTGATGTAGGACATCAAAGGTACTTGCATTGACTAATTTTGCTTCTGAAGCTCATTAGTCATCAATACTATAATATAGCATGGCAACAAGATGCCAATTGCGCATAGTGTCTTTTTCTTCTTAGGATGTTTTATGGAGGGCCTTTAATAAAAGGCCTAATAGCATATAAACAATCTTTTGAAATTGAGAACAATTCTCAATTTCCTAAGTCAATCAAAGAAATCGGGTTTAGTCAAACTATCAATATCCTATATATTAGGAAATAGGGGTTTGGAGGTGAGTAATTAGGTAATCTACATAAACAGAGAATTAGATTTCATTTTTATCCATAATGATTGGGTCTTTAATCATATGGTACCTCCCACTATTTTATCAAATTCCATACACCCTCTAATGGAATTCGGGAATCTCATTCCTAATGGGGATTGGGGTCCCACTGTGACCTAGAAGCCTCACATGTTAGTTTCTTGGCTTCTAACCCACAATAAGAAGACAACTCTTTGTCTATTGCTTCATAAGCAAGTTCCAATCGTTTTGCCTCTAGGGAACATACACCTCACATGTTAGTTTCTTGGAATACTTCCCTAGTTAAGTTAAACCCATCATTCACACAGGTATGTTTCGCTAAATATATACCTCACATGTTAGTTTCTTGGTATATACTAGTTTAGGCACCCCATGATATCTCATATGTGATAGTTTCAAGTAATGTCTTTAATATGGGTAGCTCCTACATGTCTGCAGCCAGGTACCCACATTAAGGGACGTTAGATGATCCTATAATGATGGAAGGCAATGAAGAATTCATTCCCCAATGACTTCTCCATTTTCAACTTAATATTAAATAAGAGGGGTTTTAAAAGGTCTCATCAAATTAACATGCATCCTATGTATCAAAATTTAAATATATAAATTATGCTATTTATAATCGTACATCTCATGCTATTATAAATCATACATCGCATGCTATTATATATCAACATATATAAAGTACCATATTTTGATATTAGTCCCTAAGTGAATAGGTAACATATACCAAACTATAGTATTGGAGCTAATACAATTATGTCATAAATTAAAGCTCCCACTATGATGATTATGGACTTTGAGAGGATTCAATCCAAGCCAATAGATTGAATCCAAGGTCTAAGGTGGGTGTAGGTGATCGTAAAATAAACCATTCGTAACATGCATGCTTTCTTGAAAAACTTCTCTAAGCTTTCAAGTCCTTCAATCTGCTCCCTTGGCTTGATGGTCTCCACCATTGGCTTGTTGGGCTCCATCATACTCCTTTGGGTCCACCATGCTCCTTAGTGCACTCTCGATTACATAACATTTACATAATATATAGAAAGGGATACATAAGGGGAATGTGGGGGTACATAAGAGAATGATAGAGAGAGAGGGAAGGTGGCATGCAAGCCCCAAATAATAAATTACATCACCATAATAAAATTACAACTCTTGAAAAATTATTACAACCCATTCATAAGACGGCCAATCACAATTGGTTTAAGGGGTATAGTCCATAATCATCATCCAAACACATACATACAATCTCATTGCATAATGTAAAGAAAAACTGTAAGCATTAAGACATATGGGCATTATGGTAATTCTCTTGAATGATTTACATTAATCTCATTAATGCATCCTAATCTTATTAGGTTTAAACAAAAATATCCAGAATTAAATAAAGTCTTAAAATTTAAGACATTTAGTTTCAATTAATCAAATTAATAGAAACATATAAAGTTTCCTAAAATAACTCTAATATCCAATATTAGGGTTTCCTTATTTAAACAAAACAATTTCATTTAATTAAGAATTTCCAGATTTTAATTTAATCCCCAATTGTATTTTAAACCATTTAAAACATTATAAAATTAATCAATATTAATTAAATAATTAACATGGGAATTAAATAAAATCAATTAAATGATGAATTAGTGCATTAGGGTTTCCTAAAACCCTAAACCCTAAATGCATAACCCTAAACCCTAAATGCAAGCCCTAATCATTAAATGCCTTATGATTGGTCATTTAATGACCAATCATTAAAACCCTAGGTTCATACGGTATTTAATAAAAGGGATTAGGGTTTAATTAATGCCAAATAGGGTATTTATTACCCTTAATTAATTACACTAATTAGGGTTATCAAAAACCCTAACCCTAGACATCATTAATGGTATTAATTATGCCCTAACAATTAATAACCATGATTGGTCATTTAATGACCAATCATTAACTCTTAATTAAGGTAATTAATATTCCAATTAGGGTTTTAATTAATGCCATAATGAAATTAGGGTTTCATCATTAACTCAAAATTAGGGTTTCATCCTTAACTCTATGCAGCCGTCACTACCAGGGGGCTGCCTGAGCTTGGCTAGGCTGCCATGGCCAACAACGACTGTGGGAGGCCATGGCCAGTCATGGGAGAACATCCTAGGGGTGTGGGACAAGCCTCTGGACATGTGAGAAGTGTTGGAAGTGGCTGCCATCATCAAGAACAATCAGGGTTTCCAAAACCCATTGCTGGAGCCATTGTTGCAGACCTTGAAGGTCACAATAGCTTCTAAATCCTTATCAATTCGACTCCTCCATTGAAACTAGCTTTTGTATCATGTCCCTACATGAAATACTAAGCTAATAGAAGAGGTTTGGATGATCAAATCATCACCAATTGTTCTAAACAATTAAAACAACAGTAGGCTGCCCAGAATTTGACAGCATACTGTCCATGGTCAGAAATTGATTTAAAACCCAGCAACATGATTAACTCAGGCTACCAAACGAATTTTCCCAGTATCCTACATGTTTTAGGAAACTAATGCAATTGGCTTCTTGCAATTTGGAGTTCCCTAACTCAAGTTCTAATCAAAACTCCATTGATGACTTTTCTGCAGAGAAAATCTGCTATGCTGTTCATGAAAAATTTTCAAACTTTTTGAATCTTTTTCCATCAAAACCTTTTTGAAACTTAAAGAAAATCATATACACATGATATATAATGATCCTACAATGATCTTCCATCATAAATACAGCAGCTTTAATTAGAATTAATTGCAAGAACCTTAGGGTTCTAAAACCCAGATTCAGCCTCCATGGTGTTCTTCTCCTTCTTCCTTCTGTTCTAGCATCTTAATCCAATTATGATGCATTTAAATGCTTGGGAACCTTTCCCTACCATGTCTAGAACATAACCCAAGTGGTGGCAACCATTGCCATGCCTTTGATCTCCATCAATAACTCAAAGTTGTGGCTATTGCATCATTCCCGAGCACAACTGTCTTTCCAGACAGCTTGTAGTAAAAAATTCATAACTTTCACTACAGAACTTGGATTGATGCACCGTTTGTTGGGTTGGAAAGCTTATTCAAAGAGCTTTCTAACCATATATGGATCGAAAATTTTGGAGAAGAAATCTGAATTCGGCAGGCAAAACAAGATGACGGTTTTTCATGGCAACCATGAAAACTGTTCATAACAGTTTTATAAAACCCTAGTTTCCTTATTCTTCTTCTCCAAACTCAAACCCTATGCAACCTATTGCATCCATGGATACACTTAACCATCAATTAGAAGAGGAGTAGAAGAGAATTGACCTAGGGTTCCAAACCCTAGGTTCAGCCATGGAGGAAAACCAATTATGCAGAAAAAATTTTCCAGATTTTTGAATCATTCAACTACACCATAATTACTAGCCCATATGTATTTTGTATTATGCATAATCATGGCTCTGATACCACTGTTGGAAATTGATCAAGAAGGAAAAATAGAAGTGCGGAATATAAAAATTTTTCCTACGATTCCACAGCCCATGAATCTAACTATGCATACCACAATGAGAAACTAATTGACAAGCAGGATAAAACTCCATTAAGTTTATCTCATATCTTTGGTCACATTCAGTGTACCTATTCTCGAAATAGGCACCCACTTGTTGGTTGTAGTGTCTCCACACAAATAGCTTGAGACTAGCTATCCTCCTATAGAGTCAACCTATCAAGTGCTAGTCCTATGGTTTATTACTGTCCATCATAGTGAACCTTCAACTAGGAATGCTTTAGGAGTTTAGTACAGAGATATATCTATAGTCTCAAAATTACAACTCTTTGTAATTCCATATTCTCAACTCTAACTCCATGGACATATTATGTAAATATAAATGATGCATATAAACATAATAGAATAAGCCCTTATATTAAATCAATAATAAATGTGACATACATAAATGAAATCAAATGATTGTTCCTAATCCCTAAACAATCATCTCTATGATTGGCTCTAGGGCATAATCCTAACAAATTCTTCCATTGTTGGGTATAGCTCTTTGTAGTTGAAACGGAATACATGAAGTTGGGGATCCTAAAAGTATGTAGCAGCAGTAAGAAGAGTGGTTTCAAGCTTCACATGCATCAAAGAGAATAATGGATCCAAGCAGTAGCGCTTGAACTCCTTCCTTGCCTCCGCACTCATAACTTTCAGAAAATCACTTAAGAACTTGTCTAGGGCTTCCATAACTTGCTCTCAATGAATGTAAGTAGGGTTTGAGACCCCTTGGATGTGCTTTTATAGGAAAAAATTCGGAAATCCGTGTTTTGGAAGGAGAGATTCCGTCAAAATAGGAAGTTTCCTAAAAACAGGCAAAACTCCGCTTCGGGCTCGAGTGACCACCCAGGCCTAGGCGGCTACCCGCCCAGCCCCAGGTGGTCACCCGAGGCCACCGTCTTGTTTTGCCTATTTTTTCCCTATTGTGCCTTTGTTTGGCCCTTTTGTGATATTTTGACTCTTTTGTGCTTGATTTAAACCCATTTTTAACACAATACAAGATTATATCATTGCAATAAAGTTCAACATAGATTCATCAAGTATCCATAATAAAGAGTTCAAGGTTGGGAATTGAAATTCCTAATTAGTACATGACAAGAAGATAATAAGTTCCAATATTCCTAACAAGAGGTGAGTGAAACTCAATGATTCCCTGTGGGACTTCTCTTTCGACTTGGCCCAGCTCCATCATGACTTGAACGAGGTGCTCTAGGAAGGGGCATATCCTATGGTGGATGAGATGATGATGCCTGTTGCAAAGAAGATAATGGGTTAATAGGGTAATGGTGCCAATCCTAGTTGAAAGTTAATAAGATGATCACTTACTTGGGGATTCAAGCGTGCTTCTAGAACTGAGTTCTCTAAACTCATTCGCACAAGATCCCTCCTCAATCCTTCATTGAGTTCAATGCATTCCTGGGCGTACTCCCATGGAACCTAGGAGAGTATGAACATGGTTAATAATAATGAAAGAACCCAATTCCAAGAAGGTAAGGGTTTAGAACTCACATTCTCATAATATGGATCGATCTTGGGATATTCATCGAAAGGTGGATGGGTAATGTCAGTCTTCACAAATTTCATCCCACTGCACAAGTTCACATACCAATTTAGTTGTGGGAGGGGTGGAGGTTGATTTCCTTCAAGGTCTTCATCCTTGTAATTGTAAGTCATCCCAGTGGCTGATCCAACTGTGGAGCTATGTCCCCTTGCCGGTCGGCCCTGAAATTCAATTGCTTATCAAGAGGAGTCTTTCTTATGATCTTAAAAAGAATTTAAGAGTTTGGGGAGCTCACTCCTTGAGGTGGGAGACCAGTGACCCTAGGATTCATCAGATATTGTCGACAAAAGGCAGTGTATTCTATACGAGGGGAGGTGAATCCCTCAGCATCCCAACCCCTCAAGGCCTCTTCCAGTTCATCCCCCACTAGGTGGTTAGCATGCCTCATGTTCTCTGGTGGCATGGAAGGAGTCATAGCTGCATTCATGTTTCCGTGGACTTGTCTCAAGACTCGCTCCCTAAGATACCAGCATCTACCTGTGGGGCCTTAAAAAAGGATTCTTTTGCTTGTCAACTCCAAACAAGAGGAGTACTTCTCGGGTAGCCTATGCTCCCATAGCCTCCATGAATCCCATTCCACCTGTTGAGTTTAAAATGAGAAATGAGAAAGGAAAAGATAAAAAGAGAAAGAGAAAGGAAGATTTTACCATATCGGCAGTCAAGCTGGCAAGATATGCCCTTGCATGGGCATAATCATGTCGGTTGGAGGCTTTTGTAGCCAAACAAGATGGGGCATAATTCTGAAGGATGGGCCATGACATGGCATCACTAGCAAGAGTTGGGCGACACATGTTCAGGTACTCGTAGTACCATATCTGTGGAAAATCAAAGAAATAGAGGAAATCATGTATGAGTCAAGTTTCGGGAAATAATAGAGAATTGATTGTTCTTTGTTACCTCCCAAATGAAAGGAAGTCCCCCAAAGTTCTTTGCAATTCCTCGGGACATATCAGTTATGGAGAGATACATGGTTGCTAGAGCAGCTCCACCCCAATTGTATCTCCCAATCTTGTTCACGTCTTCCATGCTAGCTAGCAACTCTAGTCGAGCCATGTCATTGGTGCCCACAAAGAAGGTACATGAAATCATGTAGAGCAAGAAAGCTCTCACAATGTATTGGGGATCCGTCCCATCACTCTCTTCCTCAATGGCAAAGGTGTTGTAGAGCCAAGTACGGCGTACACCTTTTGGGCTTAACTCTGCTGTTAGGATTATGCCCTAGAGCCAATCATAGAGATGATTGTTTAGGGATTAGGAACAATCAATTGATTTCATTTATATGTGTCACATTTATTATTGATTTAATAAAAGGGCTTATTCTATTATGTTTACATGCATCATTTATATTTACATAATATGTCCATGGAGTTAGAGTTGAGAATATGAAATTACAAAGTGTTGTAATTTTGAGACTGTAAATATATCTCTGTACTAAACTCCTAAAACATTCCTAGTTGAAGGTTCACTATGATGGACAGTAATGAACCATAGGACTAGCACTTGTTAGGTTGACTCTATAGGAGGATAGCTAGTCTCAAGCTATTTGTGTGGAGACACTACAACCAACAAGTGGGTGCCTATTAAAGAATAGGTACACTGAATGTGACTAAAGATATGAGATAAACTGAATGGAGTTTTAACCTGCCTGTCAATCAGTTTCTCATTGTTATAGTGGTACAAGTAATCCTTAGACCTGAGACACCATGGTTGTCTTATGCATGTAGCTTTAGAAGTTTGATAACACTAAGTGCAGATCCTATTCAGGGGTCTGTAAGGGTGTTCATTGGCCCTTCTACTATGTGTGTGAAGGCATGTGAGTTATCAACAAGGAATCCATCACTCTCAGGAAAAAGGGAGTGAATGTCTCATATAGCATTCATTGAATATAACTCATTAAACCCATGGGCCCATGGTAGAATGAATATGGAAAGGAGTTTCCATAAGTTCATCATTGAGTTGATATTAATGAATGAGTATAAAGTAATTGAACTAGGGACTTGACAGATTTCCATGTCCTATTAGTTCAATTGGAGACATTGTGTTAATGGAAGGATGGAATTGTAACCTATAAACTATAACAGAAGGGCTCTTTGTAAATGACTATTCACCTCATTAAGGACCACACCATGAGCCATATGCTAGGTGTTACTCATGGTTAGTAGAAGCCCTAATTGATATAAATGAGTTATAATCAATTAGGGAATTGAAAGGAGTTCCAATTAGACCCTTAATGGAAAGTGTTCCATTGTGCACAAGTTGTGCTGTTCCTACTACTTGATGATGTGAACCCAATGGGTCACACACTGATCATGCTAAGAGAGCTTGATTGTCTATGAGAGAAAGGGTATAAGTGATTAAAGAAAAGTTCTTTACGGGGCTAATTTGTATTTGATGCAAACTAGTGGGCCAATTGTGTAATTAAGAGTAATTACACAAATTCCACTAGGGTTAGGAATTCCCCTATGGCCGGCCCTATTAATGGGCTATATAATGCCCATTATGTGGGGATCACATGAGGACAATTTATTCTCCGAAGGGCTGGTTGGAAAAATTACAGCTCTCCCTCTTCTCCACCTCTAGCAACCATAAGGAAGAAGAAGGAAAGGACAACTTGCTCTAACTAGGTGTGGATACTGTTGGAGGTAGTACATTTGGACTGCTTAATCAGAAGACAAAGCTTGGAGCATAAAGGAGAAGACTTGATTCAACTGTAAGTATCCTAACTCTCTTGGTAGTTAGGTTTTTGGTTTTGTATTAAGCATAATTAAGATTCATGGGTTTGGAAATCGTAGGAAAAATTTTAATTCCGCCTTTGTAGTTTTTCCTCCCTAGTTAGATTCCCAACAGTGGTATCAGAGCCATGGTTATGCCTAATACAAACTGCATATGGGCTGTAATTCATGGTAAATTGATTGGTTAATAAATCTGGAATTTATGTTCATGCATTATAATGGTTTCCCTCTCATGGCCGAACCTAGGGTTAATGAACCCTAGGTTAATTCTCCTTCTACTCCTCTTCTAAAATAGTTTTAGGGCTGTTGGTTGTTCAAAAGTTGAATGGGGATTGAGTTTGGAGAAGATGATGAACAGTTTTTATGATAGTCATGAAAAATTGTCATCATGTTTTGTATGCTGAAATCAGAGTTCTTCTCCAAAATATTCGAGCCATATATGGTTAGAAAGCTCTTCGAATCAGCTTTACAACCCAACAAACGGTTCGTCGATCCGAGTTTTGTAGTGAAAGTTATGAATTTTTTACTACAGGCTGTCAGGGAAGACAGTTTTGCTCGGGAATGATGTAACAGCCACAATTGTGAGTTTTTGATGGAGATCAAAAGCATGGCAATGGTTGCCACCACTTGGGTTATGTTCTAGACATGGTAGGAAAGGGTTCCCAAGCATTCGGTGTTAGGATTATGCCCTAGAGCCAATCATAGAGATGATTGTTTAGGGATTAGGAACAATCATTTGATTTCATTTATGTATGTCACATTTATTATTGATTTAATAAAAGGGCTTATTCTATTATGTTTATATGCATCATTTATATTTACATAATATGTCCATGGAGTTAGAGTTGAGAATATGGAATTACAAAGAGTTGTAATTTTGAGACTATAGATATATCTCTGTACTAAACTCCTAAAGCATTCCTAGTTGAAGTTTCACTATGATGGACAGTAATGAACCATAGGACTAGCACTTGTTAGGTTGACTCTATAGGAGGATAGCTAGTCTCAAGCTATTTGTGTGGAGACACTACAACCAACAAGTGGGTGCCTATTACGAGAATAGGTACACTGAATGTGACCAAAGATATGAGATAAACTGAATGGAGTTTTATCCTGCCTGTCAATCAGTTTCTCATTGTTATAGTGGTACAAGTAATCCTTAGACCTGAGACACCATAGTTGTCTTATGCATGTAGCTTTAGAAGTTTGATAACACTAAGTGCAAATCCTATTCAGGGGTTTGCAAAGGTGTTCATTGGCCCTACTGCTATGTGTATGAAGGCATGTGAGTGATCAACAAGGGATCCATCACTCTCAGGAAAAAGAGAGAGAATGTCTCATATAGCATTCATAATATAACTCATTAAATCCATGGCCATGGTAGGATGAATATGAAAAGAGTTTCATGAGTTCATCAATAAGTTGATATCTATGAATGAGTATAAAGTAATTGAACTAGGGACTTGACAGACTTCTATATCCTATTAGTTCAATTGGAGACATTGTGTTGAAGGAAGGATGCAATTGTAACCTATAAACTATAACAGAAGGGTTCTTTGTAAATGACTATTCACCTCATTAAGGACCACACCATGAGCCATATGCTAGGTGTTACTCATGGTTAGTAGAAGCCCTAATTGATATAAGTGAGTTATAATCAATTAGGGAATTGGGAGGAGTTCCAATTAGACCCTAAATGGAAAGAGTTCCATTGTGCACACCTCGTGCTATTCCTACTACTTGATGATGTGAACCCAATGGGTCACACACTGATCATGCAAGATGAGCTTTAAAGTCTATGAGAGAAAGGGTATGAGTGCATAAAGAATAGTTCTTTGAGGCCTATTTATATTTGATATAATTTATAGGGGTTATTGTGCAATTTAGAGAAATTGCATAAAACCCTAATAGGGTTTCCCCCTAGGGCCGGCCCTCTTAGTGTGGACTATATAAGTCACACTATGATGTGTGACATCATCATAAGTTGAACTCCCCAAGGGCTGGCCAGAATTTCCAGCCTCCCTCTCTCTCTCTCGTCTCTTTTCCTTCACTAGCAACAACAAAGAAAAGGAGGAAAGGACTTGAAGCTCTAGCTAGGTGTGGATACCGTTGGAGGCAGCACACTTGGGCTGCTCATTCACCGCTGTTCGGAATCAAAGCTTGGAGCAAAAAGGAGAAGACAAAAATTCTGTAAGTGTTCTAACCTTCTTTGTAGTTAGGGTTTGATTTTGTGTTATGCATAGTTAGATTCATGGGATTGGGAATCGTAGGAAAATTTTTTATATTCCGCACTTCAATTTTTCCCTCTTGTTCGATTCCCAACATTCGGATGCATCATAATTGGATTATGAGTCTAGAACAGAAGGAAGAAGGAGAAGACCACCATGTTTGAATTTGGGTTTTAGAACCCTAGGGTTTTTGCTACTGTTATGATCAGATACTTCTGTAAAATTGATGAATAATCATTATAGGATGATGATATATGATGTATAGATCATATTCTTTAATAATCAAAGGAGTCTTGATGCATAAAGAATCAAAAAGTTTGATTTCTTGGAAGAACACAACAGTCTGTTTTTCTGCAGAAAGTCATCAATGGAGTTTTGTTCATATCTTGAGCTAGGGAACTCCAAATTGCATGAAACCAATTTATTAGTTTCCTAAGACATGTAGGATGCTAGGAAAAATAATTTGGTAGCCTGAATTAATCATCTTGCTGGGTTTTAAATCAATTTGTGATCATGGCCAGTATGCTGTCAAATTCTGGATAGCCTACTGTTCTTGAATTGTTTAGAACAATTGGGGATGATTTGATCATCTAAACCACTTCAATTAGCTTAGTAATTCATGTAGGGACATGATACAAAAGCTGGTTTTGTTGGTGGAGTCGAATTGATTAAGTTTTAGAAACTTTTGTGACCTTGGAGGTCCTCCAATGGTGGTGCCAGCACTGGGTTCAGGAAACCCTAATGTTCTTTGAAGAAAACAGCCCCCTTGGCCACTCCACACGTGTCCATGGGCTTGGCCCACACCCTGGCTTGAGTCCCCCTTTGCTGGCCATGGCCTCCCATGGCCTGGCCAAGCCATGGCAGCCTTGCCTAGTCATGGCAGCCCACTAAGGTGGTGGCAGCCTTAGGTTTATGATGAAACCCTAATTCCCATTAATGATGAAACCCTAATTCATTAATTGCATTAATTAAAAACCCTAATTGACTATTAATTACCTTAATTAAAATGTTTAATGATTGGTCATTAATTGACCAATCATGGTTATTAATCATTAGGGTATAATTAAGTGCATTTATGATGTCTAGGGTTTAGGGTTTAGGAAACCCTAATTTATATTGATTAAACCGTAATTCTATTAATGCATTAATTAATAACTAAACCTAGTAATTAATGTGTCTAACCTAGGGTTAAATGATTGGTCATTAATGACCAATCATGATCATTAATGGTTTAGTAATTAATCATTGGCATTTAATAGGTTTAAGGTTTAGGGTTTTAGAAACCCTAATTAGTACATATTAATTAGGAGTAATTAATATCCTAGGTGGCATTAATTAAACCCTAATCCTAATCATTAATACCGTATAAACCTAGGGTTTAAATGATTGGTCATTAATTGACCAATCATAAGGCATTTAATGCATTAGGGTTACACTTGGGGTTTAGAGTTAATGCATTTAAGGTTTAGGGTTTTAGGAAACCCTAATGCACTAATTAATTAATAAAATGATTTTATTTAATTCTGAAATTGATTATTTAATTAATGGTGATTAATTTTATAATGTTTTAAATGGTTTAAAACACAATTTAGGATTAAATTAAAAATCTGGAATTTTTTAATTAAATGAAATTGTTTTGTTTAATTAAAAAGATCCTAATATTTGATATTAGAGTTTAATTAGGGGACTTTAAATGTTTCAATTGATTTGATTAATTGAAATTAAATGTCTTAAATGTTAAGACTTAATTAATTCAGGAACTTATGCATCTCCTAATAAGATTAGGACACATTAATGAGATTAATGAAAACCAATCAATAGAGTTACCATGAATGCCCATATGTTTATTGCTTACAGTTATTTCTTTTATTATGCAATATGATTGTATGGTTATGGATGGATGATGATTATGGACTATACCCCTTAAACCAATTGTGATTGGCCGTCTTATGAATGGGTTGTATTATTTTCAAGAGTTGTAATTTAATTATGGTGATGTATTATTTATTTGGGGCTTTCATGCCACCTTCTTCTCTCTCTCTATCATTCTCTTATGTACCCCACATTCCTCTTATGTATCCCTTTCTTTAAATTATATAAATGTTATGTAATCGAGAGCTCACTAAGGAGCATGGTGGACCTAAAGGAGCATGGTGGAGCCCAACAAGCCTATGGTGGAGACCATAAAGCTAATGGAGGAGATTGAAGGGCTTGAAAGCTTGGAGAAGACTTTCAAGAGAGCATGCTATGTTTCGAATGAAAGTTTTACGATCACCTACACCCACCTTAGACCTTAGATTCAATTCATTGGCTTGGATTGAATCTTCTTAAAGTCCATAATCATCATAGTGGGAGATTTTAATGAGATTAATAGAGATAGCTCCAAATCCAAAGATCGTTATATGTCACCTTATAGGGACTAAAATCGATAAGTGGATTACATATATATAATGTTGTTATATATTTCTTATTTAAATGCATGAGATGTATGTTAGATTAGTTTATTTGATGAGACCCTTAAAACCCCTCTCTTTTAATATTAAGTTGGAAATGAAGAATACATTAGGGAATGGATTCTTCATTGCCTTCCATCATTATAAGATCATCTAACGTCCCTTAATGTGGGTACCTGGCTGCAGACATGTAGGAGCTACCCATATTAAAGACATTACTTGAAACTATCACATATGTAGATATCATGGGGTGCCTAAACTGGTATATACCAAGAAACTATAATGTGAGGTATATATTTGGCGAAACATACCTGTGTGAATGATGGGCTTAACTTAACTAAGGAAGTATTCCAAGAAACTATAATGTGAGGAGTATGTCCCCTAGAGGCAAAATGATTGGAACTTGCTTATAAAGCAATAGACAAGGAGTTGTCTTCTTATTGTGGGTTAGAAGTCAAGAAACTATAATGTGAGGCTTCTAGGTCACAGTGGGACCCCAATCCCCATTAGGAATAAGATTCCCGAATTCCATTAGAGGGTGTATGGAATTTGATAAAATAGTGGGAGGTACCATATGATTAAAGACCCGATCATTATGGATTAAAAATGAAATCTAATTCTCTATTTTTATATGTAGTTCATAGAAATGGCTCACCTCAACCCACTATCCAAAATATTGGACACCAACCGTTTGATTGGACCAAATTGTCTTGATTGGCTTAGGAATCTAAAAATTGTTTTGGATTCCAAGAATCTTACCTATGCACTTCATAATCCACTTCCCGTTGCTCCTGCTGAGGCTACAACTCAGCAAGAGAAAGACGCTTACCAGAAGCGCATGGACGTTGATCTCATGGCAAGGTGCTATATGATGGTATTTATGAGTCTCGAGCTTAAGAAGCAACACGAGTCCCTGGGAAGTGCTTACGAGATTTTTATCAACATACAAGAGTTGTATGGGAAAGAATTCTTGCTTGAATTTAATGAAGCTGCTACTTCCAAGTCTAAGCTCAAGCCCAAGGGCAAGGGTATAGGCAAGGGTAAGAGTACCCGGAGGAAGAAGAAAGGTAACAACAAAGCCAAAGGAACCTGTTTTCACTGCAGCAAGGATGGGCACTGGAAACATAACTGCCGGGAGTATCTCGATACTCTAAAGAACCAACCTCTAGAAGGTATGGATCATGCTCTAAACTAAATATTAGTTTTGCTTCCACTTGGGTACTTAATTCTGATGTGAATTTTGAATTCCATGCAGAATCTAGTGGGAAGCAGAAGGCAGAGTAAAGGCGGATCAACCCTACAAGTGGGGAATGGAGCAAACGTTGCTGCATTAGCTGTGGGGCTTGTTGCTTGACTCTACCTAATGGAGTAGTTTAGAAATAATAGTTGGCTATCTTTACGTTCCAGAAGTTATTAGAAACATTAATTTTATTTCAATTTTATCTAAACGAGGTTTTAGTTTGATTTAATAAATGTTTTTTATTAAATGAAGAGTTCATTACTTCTGGAGTTTATGTGGATGGCCTTTATTTTCTAAACTTTATTGCAAATATGAATTGCAATGGAGCATGATAGTTCTAAATTGAATGCTAATAAACCTAAGAGAACAAGATATACATAATGATGTATGTAGAAGTCTCTCTTACTTTACAACCTTTACCAATGATTCATTCTAGGTTTGGGTGTGTATACTTAATGAAGTACAAGTCTGAAATATTTGAAAGGTTCAAAGAATTCAGATTTGAAGTAAAGAAACAAACCGGTAAAAGTATTAAAGCTCTTCAATTGGATCAAGGAGGCAAATATTTAACCGGTCAATTTTCAGATCAACTTGTTCAAACGGGCATTCAATCACAATGGACACCTCTTGGAACACCATAACTTAATGGTGTGTCAGAAAGGACGAAGAGGACCTTATTGGATATGATCCGATCCATGAAAAGTTACAACAACCTAATATTATCCTTGTTAGGATATGCCCTAGAAATTGCCACGTACCTGTGAAACAGAGTTCAAACCAAGGCTGTCCCTTAAGACCCATATGAGATATGAAAAGGGAAGCACCAAACCTTAACGAATGTTAAGGTATGGGGTTGCACTACATATGTAGAGACGTATAATGCAACCAAATTGGAAATCAAGATAACTTAAATGTAGGTTTGTGGATTACCCTAAAGAAAGTTTAGGATATCATATCTATTATCCTGATGAACAAAAAGTGTTTTGTTTGTAAGTTTGCAATCTTTCTTGAAAAAGAGTTTATTCAAGAAGGAGATAACAACAGGAAAATAGAACTCAAAGAGTTGTCTAATGAGACACAAACCAACATTGATGCAACCCCTGTCCCTGTTGAGACAGAACCCATCATTGTACTATGATTGTACAAAGGGTTAGTAGGAGTGCGATCACATTTATGGTCCTATAAGTGAATAACGTTCTACTTACTAGGGAATAATGTAGAGACGTTATCAAAAGTGAAAAATTGGTTTTTCACAAGAGTTTCTCCATAAAAGATTTGGAAGAAGCATCCTATATTCTGGGAATAGAAGTCTATAGAGATAGATCTTAAAGGATGCTAAGTCTCTCCCAATCGATGTACGTAGACAAGATTTTGAATGGGTTCAAAATGCATGATTTCAAGAGAAGTTTAATTCTTGTCAGACATGAAATTAAGTTGTCTAAAAGCACATGCCATGCTGTGTACATTACCAGATATCAGTTTTGCTGTAAATGTTACGAGCAGATATCGGGTAGACCCAGATAAGGTATACTGGGAAGAAGTCAAAGCTATCCTTAAGTACTTGAGAAGAACTAAGGACCCATGCTTTGTCTATGGAGAAAGAAACTTAGAAATGGTTGGTATAACGGATTCAGATTTTAATCTGACGATGATGATAGGAGATCAACATCGAGATATGTTCTCACCTTAAATGGTGGAGCTGTAAATTTGAGCGCATTGCTGTTTGGATGAGTAAGTTCATTACAGAACTAGGAGTGGTTCCTAACATTGAGAAGCCTTTACTATTGTTTTTGTGACAACAGTAAGGCTAGTGCTCAAGACAAGGATCCACGGTCTCATCAAAAGTCCAAACTTTAAGCGGCGATTCCAAGTGATTAGAGAGATCATTGGAAGAGATGACATATACATATAGAAGTTTAATACAACAGAGAATAAAGAAGACCCCTTCACTAAGGCTATGACCCAAGTGTGTTGGATCACCACCGACAGGATATGGGTATGAGATACATGGTGGATTGGCTATAGTGCAAGTGGGAGATTGTTAGGATTATGCCCTAGAGCCAATCATAGAGATGATTGTTTAGGGATTAGGAACAATCAATTGATTCATTTATATATGTCACATTTATTATTGATTTAATAGAAGGGCTTATTCTATTATGTTTATATGCATCATTTATATTTACATAATATGTCCATGGAGTTAGAGTTGAGAATATGAAATTACAAAGTGTTGTAATTTTGAGACTGTAAATATATCTCTGTACTAAACTCCTAAAACATTCCTAGTTGAAGGTTCACTGTGATGGACAGTAATGAACCATAGGACTAGCACTTGTTAGGTTGACTCTATAGGAGGATAACTAGTCTCAAGCTATTTGTGTGGAGACACTACAACCAACAAGTGGGTGCCTATTATAAGAATAGGTACACTGAATGTGACCAAAGATATGAGATAAACTGAATGGAGTTTTAACCTGCCTGTCAATCAGTTTCTCATTGTTATAGTGGTACAAGTAATCCTTAGACCTGAGACACTATGGTTGTCTTATGCATGTAGTTTTAGAAGTTTGATAACACTAAGTGCAGATCCTATTCAGGGGTCTGTAAGGGTGTTCATTGGCCCTTCTGCTATGTGTGTGAAGGCATGTGAGTGATCAACAAAGAATCCATCACTCTCAGGAAAAAGGGAGTGAATGTCTCATATAGCATTCATTGAATATAACTCATTAAACCCATGGGCCCATGGTAGAATGAATATGGAAAGGAATTTCCATAAGTTCATCATTGAGTTGATATTAATGAATGAGTATAAAGTAATTGAACTAGGGACTTGATAGATTTCCATGTCCTATTAGTTCAATTGGAGACATTGTGTTGATGGAAGGATGGAATTGTAACCTATAAACTATAACAGAAGGGTTCTTTGTAAATGACTATTCACCTCATTAAGGACCACACCATGAGCCATATGCTAGGTGTTACTCATGGTTAGTAGAAGCCCTAATTGATATAAATGAGTTATAATCAATTAGGGAATTGAAAGGAGTTCCAATTAGACCCTTAATGGAAAGTGTTCCATTGTGCACAAGTTGTGCTGTTCCTACTACTTGATGATGTGAACCCAATGGGTCACACACTGATCATGCTAAGAGAGCTTGATTGTCTATGAGAGAAAGGGTATAAGTGATTAAAGAAAAGTTCTTTACGGGGCTAATTTGTATTTGATGCAAACTAGTGGGCCAATTGTGTAATTAAGAGTAATTACACAAATTCCACTAGGGTTAGGAATTCCCCTATGGCCGGCCCTATTAATGGGCTATATAATGCCCATTATGTGGGGATCACATGAGGACAATTTATTTTCCGAAGGGCTGGCTGGAAAAATTACAGCTTGCCCTCTCTCTCTCTCCCTCTTCTCCACCTCTAGCAACCATAAGGAAGAAGAAGGAAAGGACAACTTGCTCTAGCTAGGTGTGGATACTGTTGGAGGCAGTACATTTGGACTACTCAATCAGAAGACAAAGCTTGGAGCATATAGGAGAAGACTTGATTCAACTGTAAGTATCCTAACTCTTTTGGTAGTTAGGTTTTTGGTTTTGTATTAAGCATAATTAAGATTCATGGGTTTGGGAATCATAGGAAAAATTTTAATTCCGCCTTTGTAGTTTTTCCTCCCTAGTTAGATTCCCAACATCCGCTTCCACCCTGAGTAGAGCTACTATGTAGTTTTGATCCATGTTGGCATGCTTGTAGTATTCCAAGCGCTTGCTTTTTAAGCTCAACCCAGTTATCATAGTGAAGTCCTTAGGGGTCATGGTCATCTCCCCGAAGCTAAAATGGAAAGTGTTGGTGGTGTCCCACCATAACTCTGTCAAGGCAAACAATGCTTGCCTATCCAATTGCTCGTTCCATAGAGCATCTAGGAAGGGCCCAAAACCCGCCTTCTTTATTATCTTGCGAGCACGTGGTTGGGCATGTTCCATATATTTCCACCATGAGATGAGCCCCTTCATTAATGTCCTTGTACGGAGACTTTGGAAATCAGGCTATTTCAAAGGATTGTGTATTGAGTTAGCATTGAAAACATAGAGATATTGGGCATACATTGGTAATTGATTTCAAATGGTTTTCCAAAAGTTTTAAATATGAGTTTTGATTCATGAAATGAATTAGAAATGAATGCCCATGACTTTGGGTATTTAAATTCATTGATTTTGTAAGGATTGAACATGGTTTTGTCTTTTGGGCATTTTATTGAACACTTGGTGTATAACTTGTTTTCAAGCATTGAAATGGAAGTTTTTGAATACCAAATCCTTGCCAAGATCAATAGACTTTGTACTACAATGCAAACTTATTGATTTTGTAAGTATTGAAGATGTTTTTGTCTCTTTGGCATTTTATCAAACACTTGGTGGGCATCTTTTCTCAAGCATTGGGAAATAAGCTTTTTACACATTCAATCCTTGCCAAATCAATGAACTTGGCTTAACAATGATAGAAACAATCAAAAGAAGATCATGGGAATGCATTTTATCAAGATAAACATGTTAAGTTGGGAAGAACTAACTTCTTGTTGGGAATGGAGGTATGAAAGATGCTTCTTGGGTTCAAGCAACACCTTGTCTTGGGATGCATCATAGATTGGTGTCTTGTATGTATTCTTTATCACATAGTATGTGTCAAACCCCATTTTTGTCACTTTAGCTAGGACATATCATTTCATGTAGGATTTTGAGTCCTTTTTGAGTCTAGTCTTTTGCATTGAGTTTCTATGGCGTTGAATATCATGTGTATGAATTTTGAAGTGATTTGGAGTTCATTTCGATAGTCAATAAGAACTTTTTGTGACTTTAAGGGCATAATCGTCTTTTAAGTCATATACTTGTTGGGAATCGAACAAGAGGGAAAAATAGAAGTGCGGAATATAAAAAATTTTTCCTACGATTCCCAATCCCATGAATCTAACTATGCATAACACAAAATCAAACCCTAACTACAAAGAGGGTTAGAACACTTACAGAATTTTTGTCTTCTCCTTTTTGCTCCAAGCTTTGATTCCGGACAGCGGTGAATGAGCAGCCCAAGTGTGCTGTCTCCAATGGTATCCACACCTAGCTAGAGCTTCAAGTCCTTTCCTCATTTTCCTTGTTGTTGCTAGTGTAGGAGAAAAGAGGAGAGAGAGAGAGGGAGGCTGGAAATTATGGCCAGCCCCTTGGTGTCTTCTAAAAAGTGATGATGTCACACATCATAGTGTGACTTAAATAGTCCACACTAAAGGGGCCGGCCCTAGGGGGGAAACCCTTTTAGGGTTTTATGCAATTTCCCTAAATTGCACAATAACCCCTATTGTTTATATCAAATACAAACATGGCCTCAAAGAACTATTCTTTATGCACTCATACCCTTTTTCTCATAGACTTAAAAGCTCATCTTGCATGATCAGTGTGTGACCCATTGGGTTCACATCATTAAGTAGTAGGAATAGCACGAGGTGTGCACAATGGAACTCTTTCCATTTAGGGTCTAATTGGAACTCCTTCCAATTCCCTAATTGATTATAACTCACTTATATCAATTAGGGCTTCTACTAACCATGAGTAACACCTAGCATATGGCTCATGGTGTGGTCCTTAATGAGGTGAATAGTCATTTACAAAGAACCCTTCTGTTATAGTTTATAGGTTACAATTGCATCCTTCCTTCAACACAATGTCTCCAATTAAACTAATAGGACATGGAAGTCTGTCAAGTCCCTAGTTCAATTACTTTATACTCATTCATAGATATCAACTCATTGATGAACTCATGAAACTCTTTTCATATTCATCCTACCATGGCCATGGATTTAATGAGTTATATTATGAATGCTATATGAGACATTCTCTCTCTTTTTCCTGAGAGTGATGGATCCCTTGTTGATCACTCACATGCCTTCATACACATAGCAGTAGGGCCAATGAACACCTTTGCAAACCCCTGAATAGGATTTGCACTTAGTGTTATCAAACTTCTAAAGCTACATGCATAAGACAACTATGGTGTCTCAGGTCTAAGGATTACTTGTACCACTATAACAATGAGAAACTGATTGACAGGCAAGATAAAACTCCATTCAGTTTATCTCATATCTTTGGTCACATTTAGTGTACCTATTCTCGCAATAGGCACCCACTTGTTGGTTGTAGTGTCTCCACACAAATAGCTTGAGACTAGCTATCCTCCTATAGAGTCAACCTAACAAGTGCTAGTCCTATGGTTCATTACTGTCCATCATAGTGAACCTTCAACTAGGAATGCTTTAAGGAGTTTAGTACAGAGATATATCTATAGTCTCAAAATTACAACTCTTTGTAATTCCATATTCTCAACTCTAACTCCATGGACATATTATGTAAATATAAATGATGCATATAAACATAATAGAATAAGCCCTTTTATTAAATCAATAATAAATGTGACATACATAAATGAAATCAAATGATTGTTCCTAATCCCTAAACAATCATCTCTATGATTGGCTCTAGGGCATAATCCTAACAATACTTTCCATTTGACTTTGGGATGAATCCCGAGTCATTTCCTCGAGTTCATATGAGTACATAGAGTCTATATATAGGTTCAATTTCATGAATTAATGGTTTAAGATCAATTCGGCTCATAACGGTTCGAGTTGGCTAAAAGACCCTTTCTTGGTTTGCTCAAATTGACTCATAAGACCCAACCAATTTTCTCTCATTTGACTTCAATTGGGCTTTATTTACATCCTAGGTATGTTTAGAAAGATCGAATTTCGATTGGGAAAGCATTCGGTTTGACCTTGTGTACAAACCCAGCTTAGCGACGGTGAAGCACTATGGTTAACCACCTTTGTAAAACCTAACCATGCACCCATGGTTAAGGATTTTTGTCCTAAAATGATTAAAAATGTGTTCCCCTTTGAAACATGGTTGTTTTGGCTTTTATTTCGTCAAAATCGGACTTACTTTGAAGATTTTAGGACTTCTACAGCAAGTGGGAGTCAAAACCGAAGCAAAAATAGGAGACCCTCGAGTAACCGTCCGGGGCTGGACGGTCAGCCGTCCAAGCCCAGACGGCCAACCGTCCAGGCCTAGTTGGTCACCCGAGAGAGTCCGTTTTCAACTCAACTTCTGACTCTTTCTTCCCTCTTTTGATGGTTTCTTCTGCCAAAACAACTTGTTTGCTCTTAGGAGTGTGTAAGTTTAAGTTGTTTGAGCAGCAAGAGAGTCTCTAATAGCCCTAGGATCATTTTTTAATGAATTAATCTTAGCCATTGGTTTAGGGGGTCAGTTCTCTATATAAAGGACATGATATTCAGCACATAGGAGAGGTTAATTGCACTTTACAGTTAGAGAGAGAGGGAGTTACGAGTTTGGAGAGCTAGAAGGACATCAAGAGGAGGCTCTTCAACCCTAAGCAAGCAAGGAAACAAGAAGTTTAAAGACAAGGAAGAGTCTACAAGAGGTAAGCATGTCTATTTAATGCTGAACATGAATTCTCTACTTCTCCTTCTCCTTCCTCTTCTATGATAGTTCTAGTGCATGAAATAACTCCACATGTTAGGTTAGTTCAATGTTTTTAGGATAATATATGAATGATTTTGAGATGATTTATGGCTTTATATGCTTGATAATCCCTGGTTTACTAAGGATTTGAGAGTATTATCTTTTCTATCCTCTTGAATCATGTATAGTTTACATGTTTGAGTTGCTGTGATAATTGTCATGAATTGATGCTCCTGTTAGTTAATATATGTGATATGAATGATATTCATGATGATTTGAGCATGTGTTAGAGTCGTTTCATAGGTCTTAATGCATGGTTGTGAAATTAGGGTTTCGATAACCCTGAATTCGTACAAGTTTCATACAGCATACTTAGCTTAGCTTTTTGAGTTGTTTCTCATCATAGTCATTCTATATATGCTGCATATAGTTGAATCATGCTAGGTTTGCATTCATATAGTAGATTTTATAGGGTTTTTGGAGACATTATCCTTTTCTAAGGATAATTATCTTTTTCGTTGAGTGAGGTTTTGCATGAGAGCTTTCTGTGATGTGTTTAAGCATGAAATCACTTCTATTGTGTTCTAATATATATATTTTACGTAGGATATGATAACAACACCTCCCCATAACGACTTTTTTACGTGAAATTATCTTAGGATAGTTTTGCTTAAGAAAGCTCGCCGTAGGAAGGCCTATTTTCATATTTTACATAAAATATCATCTTTTTGGTTAGAATAGACTTTGCTATCATGTTTATTGATATTATTGGAGTCTCTTATGACTGTTAGCATGTTTCTCATAGGTTTTTATGCATGTTAGTTAGGTCATTGCATGTAGGATAGAGTTAGGGTCCTTAGTTATTCATTATTCTTGTTGTTTGCATGATAAATGGATAATTTTAGGCCTTGTTATGGTTCTGTCCAAATTAGTATATTGCTCTCTTTGCATGATTTGGTGCACTTGTAAGGGTGCAAACAGGTACAATGCTTGTCCTATTGCAAATAGGGCTGCTATGGCTTGAAATGGCTAATGCTTGGAGCTTTTGCGCTCAGGTAAGTAGGGTATGAAGTACCCTAATTCACTTTTCTTCTTTCTTTTCTCTTCTCCCTCCTAGGGTTACTTCTTAATACGAATATATGGTAATTATCAAAGGTTTCCTGTATTAATAAAATTCTGGTTTTCAATCAAAGTTTTCCTTTTGTAGAGGTTTTCAATTGTGGACTATTCAATACATTTTCAAGTAAGGAAACCTAGGGTTTTTACCATAGGTTTGTATTAGGTTGTAACCCTATTCTTTTCGAACTACGTGGACTTTGATCCATGTATTTCGCCGCATGGTACGTAGGCGCTCTTCGTGAGGCTCAAGTCCGTCCTAGGATCTAAGTATCCTAGGC
Organism: Liquidambar formosana; assembly: GCA_039720395.1. Classification (NCBI taxonomy): domain Eukaryota; kingdom Viridiplantae; phylum Streptophyta; class Magnoliopsida; order Saxifragales; family Altingiaceae; genus Liquidambar; species Liquidambar formosana. The sequence continues at coordinate 7,745,491 of CM077828.1, read as the reverse complement.
TTTTCTTTTCTTTTCTTCTTTTTTCTGTTTTATTTTATTTGGTTGATTGTGCATGGATGATTGGATGGAATATATGATATGCATGCTGCCTTGTGATGATATATGCTGATATTTGAGTGAAAAAGATCTTAAGTTAGCCCAATCAAATTAAGAGACCAACTCGGGCGATGTGGGTGCCTATGGGCTTTGCCCAAAACCTTTCCACGCCGTAACTTAGCCCCCGAATCCAATTTTCTGGTTTCAAAGACTTTGCTTTTCCTTTAATGGAGTCATGTGGTTTTGAAAATAAAAAATTTTTGTGGTTTTCCTCTTTTCCCTAAAAAATGAGGTGGCGACTCCCTTTTTGTTTGTTGTCTTTCACCACACATATCATTTTCTTTCGCCAAATCCTTGTGAGCCATTTTCCGGGGTTCATAGTTTGGCGACTCCACTGGGGATGTCGAGGGCTAGACTCATTCAATTTGAATGGGCTAAATTAATTTCTTATTGTTTAATAAAATCAATCACTTGCATCCGCTTGATTGTGTGCTTTCATTTATTGCATTGTGTGCGCAATTGTTGCATGATCACTCGATTGTCCCTCGATGTATCCTTGCCAATTGATAGCTTAGTTCAACCTTGGTTTTCCTGATTCCATGTGTTGGGCGAAGCTATCAAACCTCTCTTGCCAAGTACCCTTGGGCTTGCCCTTGGGTATATCAAATGGATCAATCACGTACTACTAGACCCACGCGACATTCCTGATGTCACATGTGGTTAGGTATAAAGATTGGTACAAGCAAAGTTGAGGACCCTAGCCTACCCTCTTAAAAGAAAGAATTGCATGTAATGGACCTTCTAGGACACCGTTGGATCACCTATATGCACACACATTGTTGTGATGATATGCTACCGTGTTTGTGATGTGTTGCCATGCTTTGTTGATTGAGTGGGTAATTAAAGGAGACTTTACATCTTACATCCTTAATACGTACCCTTCCCCATGAACCCCGCAAGGGTAATTGGTTAAGAGAACTAATTAAGGGTGTACGTTGTAAAAATTTTGAGATAATTATGGAAGCTTAGGATGGACCCTTAGGCTGAAAAATTGAGTGTTTCCCTTATGTTAGAGGGAGAGACGTGCTGGCTTGGATCCGTAATCAACGAGGGTGCCTAGTCAGTGCTGATTCTGTCACTGAGTCGGATATGGCTGAGGAAAGAACTAGCAACTGGGGTTTCAACCTTGAGGCCACTTTTAAAGCTATCATGGAAAAGCTTGATCACACTACCCAGGTATCCGAGACCGCACTCAAGTTAGCTCAAGACATTCAACAGAAGAATTCTGAACCTGAATCTAGGGCTCGTGCCGCTGACAACAATCAAGGATCCAATGATTCCGAATCTGCTGAGGAACCATTAGGAGAAGGGGGAGAACCACCCAAGACCAAGGAAGGGGAAACCAAAGCCACATCAAGAGAGAGCTCAACCGTCCTGGCAAACAAGGTCGAGGCCTTAGAACGAACTCTGAAGGGAATCCACAGATCTGATGATATGGTGGACATCCGCACTTTGTCCTTGTTCCCAAAAGCTCGCATTCCACTGCAGTTCAAGATGCTGGAATTAGAAAAATTTGATGGGATAGGCTGTCCTAAGACGCACCTCAAGATGTATGTGCGAGCTATGCACCCTCGAGGGGCGAACGATGAGTTATTGGCTCAAATGTTTCACGAGTCATTAGCGATTTCTGCCTTGAAATGGTTTTTGTCATTAGAGAAGAATAGAACCAAGACTTGGGAGGATGTGTGCAATGCATTCACGGACCATTACAAGTATAACACTGAAGTGGATGTCATGCGAAGGGACTTGGAAACCACTAAGCAAGGGGTTAATGAGACTTTCTCCACCTTTATCACTAAGTGGAGACAAAAAGCTTCCAAAATGACAAATAGACCGAATGAGGAAGACTAGATTCAGTTGGTGGTGAAGAACTTGTTGCCCGTATATCACAGGCACCTCTTTGCTCACTACTTTCCGAACTTCAAGGCTCTTATTGGGGCTGGCACACAGGTTGAAGATGCAATCGCCGATGGAACAATCAAAACGGAGGAGGTCCAAAGGAGTTGAAGGACAAACTTTGGAGGAAAACCCAATGCCGAGGTCAATACCATTACCCAACCCACTCGTCCTTTCTCCCTAAATGACTCCACCTCACCTCGCCAATTCACCGAGCTATACATGCCACTCGAAAGGGTTTTTGAAAAGTTGAGAAGCCGTGATCTCTTGAAACCCCTCGACCCAAGGCCTCCACCAAACCCACTGCCCAAGAACTACAATGAAAATGAGTATTGCAAGTTCCACCAAGCCAAAAGCCATCCAACCAACCATTGCTATTGCTTCCGCCATGAAATCCAAGATTTGCTTGACAAGCAGATCATTTCACCACCCATCGCACCAAATCGCCCAAATGTCACTTGAAATCCCCTCCCCACTCACAATATGCCTCCTCCTAACAATATAAATGCCATTGAGCTTGACTCGTCCCAATCCCATCAACCCATAAGGTAATACACACCACTTCCCATGACCTTGACTCAAGTTTTCCACCAATGTTGTGATAAAGGGCTCATATTGCCACACCGTCCAAAGCCGAGACCTTCGACTCCTCACCAATTCTGCTTGTACCATTAGGTGCCCGGGCATGATACGGAGAACTGTGTTATATTGAAAAAGGTAGTTCAAGACCTTATTGATAAAAAGGTTTTGGTATTGCCAAGGAAATCCGTTCAACAACAATTGAGAGAAAGGTTCAAGGCAGGAGATCCTAAAGTGGGTATGCTGGGAGAGTTGTTCGGAAAGTTTGATTACTACGTACTCTACCCCGACCCCATCCCCGATGAGCCTATAATCCCCACGGGTTGGGATGAGTTACCAGAGGAAGCCCAAATGGAGGAGATCGATACAATCACATGGGATGATCTCATGGGTGATGTAGAGGAGATTGATGATATGTGGATGAGCGATGATGAGGTAGAGCACATAACTAGAGGGGGTCGCCATTTCAAGCCCCCGCACTTAGAATCTGACAACCCATTGGGAGACTTGGAAGGTAATCGCCACCTCGACTTGCAAGAAGAGAGGATGGAGTGCTTAGGCAATTGAGAAAGACTAATGCAAACATCACTATATGGGGTTTACTCATGGCCTCTTACAAGCACAGGCAGACAATCTTGAAGTTGCTGAACCAGATACAGGTCCCCGTTGATACGTCTCCGGAAAATTTGGTGAACTTGGTGAACCCAACCTCGAAGAACTCAACCATTGTGTTCTTAGAGGCAGACCTACCTAAAAGTGGACCTAGCTATTCGCAAGCCATGTACATCACTGTTAACACCATGGGGAAGAGAGTTCCGACAGTCCTGATTGACAACGGTTCCGCTCTTAATGTGTGCCCTCTTAGAACTGCCACCGTCTTGGGTTTGGATCCTACTGACCTCATGCCATCCGGGCAAACAGTGAGAGCCTATGATAACACCCGCCGAGAGGTAATTGGAGTGGTCACTTTGCCGCTGATTATAGGGCCTACAAAATTCAGAGTGGAGTTCCAAGTGTTGGATGTCCCATCATGCTTCAATCTCTTGTTGGGGAGACCTTGGATTCATCCTGCAAGGGCTGTCCCTTCTTCATTACACCAAAAAGTCAAGTTCCCTTATAAAGGGGCCATCGTCACACTCCAAGGTGATTATGACCTGAAGTCATCGGGGGTACCCATTTGCGAGATCAAGCTCGAGCCCGTTGGAGTACCATTGTCTGGGTTCGAGTATATTCAGTGCATAGAGAAAGAACCAGAACAGAGAAAGTTGATACCTCTTGACTTTTATCCTCATGGCAACTTACATATGGGGAACATAATGAAGAAAATGAGTTTCTTCCCAGGCATGGGACTAGGACGCCGTCAGCAGGGTATACTGGTATCCGTTCAGAGCCGCATTGTCACCTATACCTTCGGATTGGGGTATGACCCTTCCAAGAAAGACCATATGGAGATGTTGCAGAGAAGCAGAGAAAGGGTTAAAGCAAAAGTAGAGGAGAGGGTGCTAGATATTCAAATTGCGCCATACCGACCTACCTTGAATGTTTACTTTGTTAAGGAGGGGGAGGATTTTCTATTTTGTGGATTCCTCGAACCATCCATTGACAAAGTAACCAAAGTGAGAGTTCCAGGCTTCGAGATATTCTTCACTGAGTGGTATCCCATTACTGCTACAATGGTTGATGATGAAGCAATCAAGGATGACTATTGGGAAGAGAAGAGCGAGGACTGGGCAGAACAGATGGATTCGGAAGCCATGGTTACAATGTTTCAAGATACGGTTCTTGCTGTGGAGGAATTGGATCTCGAGTGTTCTTCAATTCACCATGCAGCCGTGTCGCTCCTTAATTGGTATCTTGAAGAGGGTACCATTGCAGAAATTCTTGAGGGCGAGGATCTCGACTTACCTGATAGTATCTTGTAGGTTCTTTAGTAGCTTGTCTTAGCTTTCCTTTCAAATAAAGTGTGTCCGCCTAGCCCACCTTGTGGAGTTAGGAGTTGTTCCTTAGTTGTGGCACATGTGTTTTCTTTTCTATGTTTTGTTAGTTCAGTCAATAAAGTGTGTTTCTTTTCATTATTTGCAGTGTTTCCTTTCTCTCTTCTATGGATATCTATGGCATGGATATAGATCCTAGGAATGACGTCCCCCCGGAGCTCGTCGAGCAAAGGAAAAAGGGCGTTACCGAACCTAACATGGATGAATTGGAATCAATCAATCTAGGGACAGATGAATTGCCAAGGATAATTAAAATTAGGATAACTCTCTCGCCTGCTGAAAAAGAAAAATTGATAATACTTCTAAAAGCCAACGTAGAGGCCTTCGCATGGTCTTATGAGGATATACTTGGTATTGATCCAGATATTGTGCAACATTACATCCCCACTAATCCCACTAAAAAGCCTATAAAGCAAAAATTAAGAAGATTAAAACCAGAATGGGCTTTGAAAGTAAAAGAAGAAGTAACTAAACAATTAGATGCCGAGTTTCTCCAAGTTGTGGAGTACCCTGAATGGCTATCTAACATAGTGCCTGTGCCTAAAAAAGATGGGAAAGTGCGAATGTGTGTTGACTTCCGCGACCTTAATGCTGCGAGCTCGAAGGATGATTTCCCTCTACCGCATATTGATGTGTTGGTGGATAGTACAACAGGCCATGCTCTTCTTTCCTTCATGGATGGGTTCTTCGGTTACAACCAGATAAAGATGGCGCCTCGAGAGATGGAAAAGACGGCTTTTATCATGCAGTGGGGCACGTATTACTACAAGGTAATGCCTTTTAGCTTGAGAAATGCTGGGGCTACCTACTAAAGAGCTGCTATGACCCTATTGCATGATTTGATCCATAAAGAAGTAGAGGTGTATGTGGACGACATGATAGTCAAATCTGTAGACCGGGAAGCACATTTCGCGGCATTGGAGAAGTTCCTAGAACGGGCAAAGAAGTACAACCTTCGATTGAATCCTCAGAAGTGTGCCTTTGGAGTCACTGCAGGGAAGCTGTTGGGTTTCATGATCACTCAGAGGGGAATTGAGGTTGATCCAGTGAAGATAAAAGCTATCACAGAGATGGAGCCACCAAGAACGGAAAAGCAGATCCGGGGTTTTCTAGGGAGAGTTCAATACATAAGCCGTTTTATCACCAATCTGACCATGGTGTGAGAGCCGATTTTCAAGCTACTTAAGAAAGTGTGCCCAAAGAATGGAACGAGGATTGCCAAGAAGCCTTTGAGACCATTAAAAGGTATTTGAGCAATCCCCCAATCTTGGTTCCCCCACGGCAAGGTGAACCGTTACTGTTATACTTAACGGTTACTGAAACCGCGACGGGAGCCATGTTAGCTCAATACCTTGAAGGGTCAAAAAAGGAAACTGCCATCTACTACTTGAGCAAGAAAATGACAGATTATGAAGTAAAGTATAATGCATTGGAAAAGGCTTGCGTAGCATTGGTGTGGGCCACCCAGAAACTCCGTCATTACATGATGTCTTTCGAAGTCCTGTTGATAAATCGATTGGATCCTTTGAAGTATTTGCTAGAAAAACCAGTCCTATCGTACAGGACCGCTCGCTGGTCGCTTCTCCTCAATGAATTCGACATAAAGTACCTGGCGCAGAAGTTTATTAAAGGAAGCGTTGTTGCAGACCACTTGGCAAGTTGCCTTGTGTCATCATCAACCCAATTCAATGATGAGTTCCCCGATGAAGACATCCTAGAAATCAAGAAGAAGGTTTGGAGAGTCTACTTCGACGGAGCTGCAAACAGAAGGGGATATGGAATAGGAGTGCTATTAGTTTCGCCCGAAGAAGCCTTCACGCCGTCAACAGTTAAGTTGGGGTTCGAAGCTACCAACAATATTACGGAGTATAAGGCCTGCATCTTGGCATTGGAAGCTGTGTTAGAATTGGGGATAAAAGAACTCGAGGTGTTCGGGGATTCAGCATTGATCATCTGTCAGATAAAAGAGGAGTGGAAAACTCGCAATGAGAAGCTGTTGCCGTATCATGCCTATTTGGAAGCATTAACCAAAGAGTTTGCAGAGATTGAGTTCAATTACTTGTCAAGAAACAAGAATCAGTTCGCTGATGCCTTAGCAACTCTAGCTTCAATTGTGGAAATACCAGAAGGAAGAAGTGTGAGACCGCTTGTGATCGAATGCAGAGAGAAACCTGTTTATTGCTGTTCCATTTGAGAAGGGGAGGTAATAGATAACCGCCCTTGGTTTTATGACATAAGAAAGCTCATCGAGGAAAGGGTGTATCCAGAGGAAGCATCTTGTGTGGACAGGCGAACCCTGAGGAGATTGGCAAGCCATTATGTAGTATGCAGAGGAAAACTGTATCGGAGGTCTTATGACGGGATTCACTTGCTGTGTGTCACGGAGGAAGAGGCTAGAAAACTCATCGAAGAAATCCATGAAGGAGTGGGGGCTCCGCATATGAATGGATACATGCTGGCTAAGAAGATCACGAGGCTAGGGTATTACTGGTCTACAATGGAAAGGGATTGCTATGCCCACGTTAAGAAATGCCATAAGTGTCAGCTCTTCGCCAACGGACAACACTTGCCCTTCATGCCCTTAACAAGCATGTCAATTCCATGGCCATTTGCAGTATGGGGAATAGATATCATCAGACAGATTAAGCCGAAGGCATCCAACGGTCATGAATACATCTTGGTAGCCATCGAGTACTTCACCAAGTAGGTGGAAGAAGCATCCTTTAAGGTTTTGAATGCAAAAAAGGTGGCGTAGTTCATACAGCTTAACATTATCTACCGATATGGGGTACCGCATGAGGTCATTTCAGATAACGGTCAGCATTTTCAGAAGGAAACTAAAGAACTCTTGCAGAAATATAAGATCGTTCACCACTTGTCATCCCCGTATTGCCCATAGACTAACGGTGTAGTAGAAGCCGCCAACAAGAACATCAAGAAGATACTATAAAAGACGGCTGACGCGTACACTGATTGGCATGAGAAGTTACCATTGGCATTATGGGGGTACAGAACGTCAGTCAGATTGTCAACAGGCGTCGTATGCTCTAGTGTATGGAATGGAGGCCATTCTACCAGTGGAATTAGAAGTTCCTTTGTTAAGGGTTGCTGTGGAAAGTCAGCTGGCAGAGGTGGACTAGATCAAAGGTCGTTATGACGAGTTGGCATTGCTAGATGAAAGGCGATTGAGGGCTCTCTACCATGTGCAAGGGTACCAGAGAAGAGTCGCGAGGGCATTCAACAAACATGTCAAAGACAAAGGCTTGAAGAAAGGGGATTTAGTATTGAAAGAGATCCGAGCTCCAATTTTTGATCCACGAGGAAAGTTCAAACCAAGTTGGGGCGGACCGTACGTCATCAAGGAAATATTGCCAGCAGGTGCTGTTCGACTTATGGATTTGGATGGGGTCGAGTTCACTCGTCCTACCAATTTGGATCAATTAAAGAAGTATTATGTATAAGGCTTGCTAGGTTGAAAACCTGTAAGGGCGGCCTAGGCAAAAGTTAAGGTATTTGAACTACGAGGACCTGATTCCCCAAAAAGAAAAAAAAGAAAAAAAAAGAAAAGAAAAAAAGAATGGAAAAAGAAAAAGAAAAAGAAAAAGAAAGAAAAGAAAAAGAAAAAAAAAGAAAATGGGGATACGTAGGCAACCCATAAAGTTACTTTGGGTGCGGTCCAAACAACACAATTACAAGAAAAATCTCAAAAGTAGATTATTGTTGGCAATTCATTCGAAACTAATTGTTTGATATAATAATTTATTGGTGTTAAGTAAAGGAGCTATTGACATGCCATAGATAGTCTATTCCTTGAGTCTTTAAGTCCTCTTGAGTTTCTTCAGAGTCGTCTTGTCTGCTTTCTTTCTTTTTCTCTCGAGTCTTCTTTTCTTTCGTAAGTCGTGGTCGTGGGATGCCTCTACTGCCTCAAGAATGTCTTCTCTGCAAAGTCCAAGTCACGTGTCCTTGATAAGGTCATAAACTCTTTCTCAGTGAGAAGTCTCCCTTTTGTCCAAATCATCCTTCAACCATTGCTTATATTCTTTACTCATTTCGAAAGGTCCTTCAGTGTTGGCAATTCGAGTCAATTTCAGGTCTGTAGGCCAGCGAGTCCTCGCCCACTTGATTATGGTAAGACCGATAGGTTCCACAGAGCAACAAGGTCTTATTAAGGATGGTATGGTTTGCATAGCGCCCATATGGCAAAGAATCCTCGAAGTCCAATAGAAGGAAGTCGATCCCAGCCCTATGAGTTTGACAAAAGCACACCCTGAGGTTCGAAAAAGTACCTGCTCTTTACACCCCTATATGCAGACATACCACTTAATGTTCCGCCACGACAGTGTTTGGAAATAACCCAACCAATCTCTTAAAGAGAATGGCCTAGGGAATTCAACTCGGCGCAGACAGAAGTGCTGGGGCTTGTATGGATTGATAGTGGTGGGAGATAGAAAATTCAAGCGCTCAAGCAGCCACATTTGCAATAAAAAGGGGCTACTTTCTAAAGGCGCTTTAGGGTTGCCATGAACTTTATCTAAACCATTCAAGGTTTCAGCTAATACCAAAGGAATAATGCTATGTCACTTGAGAAGAGGGGCAATCAACTCATATATTTGAATAAGGGCTTGCCGGTAGAGATGAGAAAGCGACCAATTAAACAAAAAGTGAGTGCACGCTGAATTTAAGGGGTGAAAGTCAGAGTACCTTCGCTATCATGAGCCAAGAATGAGGTTGCTAACTTCATTAAGTCTACCATATGGTCCTTTACAAAGATCGTTGCGTTCCTTTGAGGAATGCCAAGAAAATCCGAGAAGGAAGCGAGGTAATCCGAACGAGGTGTAGGAAGGATAAATGGCCCTGCGGGCGAAACTCCAAATAAAGCACTGAATTCTTCCATGGTTGGGCATAATTCTTCATAATTGAATCGAAAGACATGGATTTGAGGATCCTAGAAATATGTAGCAGCAGTGAGAAGGGTCGTCTCGAGCTTCATGTGCCTTATAGAGAGCAATGGTTCCAAGCCGAAGCGCTTAAACTCAGTTTTGTCTTTGGCAGGCATAACTGCCAAAAACCTTCTTAAGAACCCATCCAAGGCTTCCATAATTATTTTCAATAAAAATAGGTGAGTTAGAAGGCTCCCCACATGTGTTTTTATAGGGGAAGGATCACAAATTCGAGTCCTAAAAGGAGTAGAATCGTCAAAATAGCAAAATTCTTGAAAAATCGTGAAAAAACGCGTCAACCTCAGGTAACCGTCTGGGGTTGGACGGTCAGCCGTCTAGGCCCAGACGGCTAACCCTCTGGGGCCAGACGGTCACCCGAGGCCTCCGCCTTGTTTTACCTTGTTTCGCCTGGTTTTGCCTATTTTCGCGTTCGGATGGCCTTTTTAGGCCATTTTCACTCCTATGAGCTTACATTGACTCAAATTTTCATAAGAAAGGCACCACAACATCATCATGATAGATGTATACAAGCACAACAAGTATCCATAATAAGGGTTACGAAAGTTGGTTTTAGTTGGCAAGTACAAAACATAAGCATGAAATGCAAAAAGATAGCCATTGTCTCATTGTTTCTATAAGCTCAACAAGAAAGTAAATGAACTCAGCGGCTCCTAGAGCTTCTTTTGCGGCTCGGCCCAGCTCCATCACGACCCCCACGAGGTGCTCTAGGAGGGCGCATTACTGGTGGCGGCTGCATAAACAAAATCTATTGCAAAGAAGTTAAGTATGAGAATAGGGTTGGTTGAAAACCACATATGGGAACTTTAAAATGGGTTGAAAACTTACCATGACATCCAGACGAGCTTTCGCCATGGATTTGGCTAAGCTCATCTTCACAAGGTCATGCCTCAAGCCCTCACTAAGGTCAATGAACTCTTGGGCATAGGCCGCAGGTACCTAGGATAATCAATAAGATTAAATTGAAGGTAATGCTAAAAGAAAGAAAGAAATACCCATAAAGAGAACTCACCTGTTCTCGATTTGGGTCGATCCTAGGGGATTCATTGAATGCAGGAAGGGTGATGGCGGTCTTGATGAAGTCCGACCCGCAACACAGATCAATGTACTAGTTAGGTTGAGGCAAGGGTAGTGACCTATCCTCCTTCATCTCATCTTCTTCAGAGCTAGGAACCATTCCTGAGCCTACTGTCGAGCTATGCCCTCGTGCTCGTCGACCTTGCAAGTGTTCACCTATCAAATAGAGTCTCTATCAAAAGAAAAGGCTAAGAAAGCATCAAAGACTTACCCCCTAAGGAGGGAGGCCTGTCACCCTGGGCCTTATCAGATATTGGTGGCAGAAAGTGTCACACGCAATGTCAGGAGAAGTGAACTCCTCCGCATCCCAGCTTCTTAGAGCATCCCACAACTCCTCCCCCTCCATCAAGTTAGCATGCCTCATGTTAAGTAGTGGTGGCATTGGAGCCATGGCTGCATTCACATCACCCATGACTTGTCGTAAGACTCGCTCCCCCAGGTACTAGTACCTACCCATGGGGCCTTCCAGAAACACCCTCTTGCCAGTCAGCATCAAGCTAGGAATGCATCGCTTGGGTAGCATTGGTACCCATATCTTCCATGGATTCCATTCAATCTGTTCAAAAATACAAAATGAGAAATAGAAAGTAAAAAGAAAAGAAAAGAATAGGGAAAGAATTTCACCATATTAGTAGTGAGGCTTGCTAGGTGAGCTCTAGCATAGGCGTAATCATGACGATTCACCGCTCGGATGGACACATAACTGGGGGAGTAATTCTTGAGGGTAGGCCATTCAATGGTTTCCTCAGTAACGGATGGGTGACATAGGTTGAGGTACTCATAGCACCAAACTTGTCAAGAGTTGAGAAAAGAGTCAAGAAAGAAAGGATAATATAAGAAAGAGCGAAAAGAAATAAAAGGGAAGTAGCATTACCTCCCAAACAAAGGGCATCCCGCTGAAGTCCTTGGTAACACCGCGTGACATGTCACACATGGTGCGGTACATGGTGGCTAGAGCAGTCCCTCCCCGGTTGAATTTCTTAATCTTGCCAACATCCTCCATGCTTGCAAGAAGACCCAAAGGGGCTAGGTCGTCCATACCGGCAAAGAATGTGCATGAGATCATGTAAAGAAGGAATGCTCTTGTAATGTAATCGGGGCTCGCACCCTTGCTCTCCCTTTGCTTTGCAAATTTGTTGAAAAGCCAAGTGCGGCGCACTGCTTTCTTGATTACCTCAACTTCCATTCCAAGGTAAGTTAAGAGATAATCCTCATCTGTGGAAGCCTCTTCATAGAACTCCAAGCTCTTGCCCTTAATGCTCAAGCCCGTGATCATGGTAAAGTCCTTGGGAGTCAATGTCATCTCCCCAAAGCCAAAATGGAATGTATTGGTGGTGTCCCACCATAGTTCAGACAAGGCTAGCAATGCTTGCCTATCACATTGATCATTCCACAGAGAATCTAGGAATGGACCAAAACTGGCCTTTTCGACATGGCCCTTGGCAATGGGTTGGAAATTTTCCATGTTCCACCACCATTCAATAAGTCCTTTGATAGAGGACCTAGTGCGCATGTCCTGAAAGTTGGGCTATAGCCGTTGAAAATACCTTGAGAGTTAGTTGAAAGAACATGGAAATAATAAGCATACACTAGCAATTGGTTCCAAATTGTTTTCTAAGAGATGTCAAGAAATTGTTTTTATTCATGAAATAAATTGCTAATGAATGTTTATGGGTTTGCTTATTCACATGCCTTAATTTGGCAAGGATTGAACACTTTTTTATCACTTGGGCATTTTATCGAACACTTGGGGGGTGACACTTCCCAAGCCTTGAAACAAAAGAATTTTGTATGATTAATCCTTGCTAAATCATAGCATATTACTCACTCAAGTGTTTACTTGTTGATATACATTGATTTGGTAAAGATTGAACATCTTTATTTCACTTGGGCATTTTATCAAACACTTGGTGGGTGCCATTTTCAAGCTTTCAAATGAAAAGGATTTGTGTGTTCAATCCTTGCCAAATCAAGGGATATCACTCAACAACCCGAGGGGTATTCAAAAGAAGTAAATGGGAATGCAATTTCACCAAAAGAATCGAAAGATTCAAAAGAAAAGTATTAAGTTGGGTAAACTTACCTCTTGTTGGGAATGGAGGAATGAGAGATGCTTGTCAGGTTCAAGCAACACCCTATCTTGTGGAACATCATAGAGTGGTGCCTTGTACTTGATTTTGACCCCATAGAATGGATACTTGGTGCTTGAGTCCTTGCTTGATGACATCCTTGATGATGGAGTTGGGTTTGTGAAAAATGGGTTTGATTTGGTTTGATTTCACAAGATGATGTGAATTGTTTGTTTTGATTGTTAAATGGGCTTGATTTGTTGTTGTTTGATGTACATTTGATGTTTGATTGAATGTCTTTGAAGTAGAAATGAGAGAATGAGAGATGGAAAAGATGGGATGAGAGTTTAGAGAGAGAAACTCTCTAATTTTCGGGCTAGGAGAATGTGGGAATGAGAATGCAAGGAATGGGTTTTATAAACCCAGATTTTTCAATGGTGGGCTCAGGTAACTGTCCCACCCTGGATGGTCAGCCGTCTTGCCTTGGACGGTTGACCATCTAAGGGCAGATGGTCACCCTAGCCTGCCTTGCTCGTTTGCCCCGTCTCGCGCACTTGTGACCTCTAAACTTCTCCAAATTGACTTTATGTTCAATCCTTGAGCTATGGGATGAATATATCCCCCAAGTTTATCAAGTTTCAATGAAATTTTTGAATCTTGGGTGATTGTATTTACCCACATAACGAAGAATTGTTATGGCTATGATAAATAGTTTTCTCATGAAATGAGTTTGATTGGCTTTCAAGTCTTGGAATTCAATTCTCTATGTGATGGTAGTGATATCATATCATGTGATGAAGATAATTTCACATGAAATGACTTGCTAATCGTGTGATAAAGATAACTTCACATGAAATGACGATTCATGAGTTATGCTAGTTACGAAGTAACTTGCTATCTTTATGAAATTGGCATGAAATGCACTTTGTTTCTTGATCAATTGACTTTCAAATCAATGTTATATCATGTGATAAAGATAATTTCACATGAAATAACATGAAATAAGCTTGATTTTGAGTTGAATGACTCTCAATTCAATGTCATTTCATGTGATAAAGACAACTTCACATGAAATGATAAGAAATGAACTTGATTTTGAGTTGAATGACTCTTAATCCAATGTCATTTCATGTGATAAAGACAACTTCACATGAAATGACGATTCATGAGTTATGCTAGTTACGAAGTAACTTGCTATCTTTATGAAATTGGCATGAAATGCACTTTGTTTCTCGATCAATTGACTTTCAAATCAATGTTATATCATGTGATAAAGATAATTTCACATGAAATAACATGAAATAAGCTTGATTTTGAGTTGAATGACTCTCAATTCAATGTCATTTCATGTGATAAAGACAACTTCACATGAAATGATAAGAAATGAACTTGATTTTGAGTTGAATGACTCTTAATTCAATGTCATTTCATGTGATAAAGACAACTTCACATGAAATGATAAGAAATGAACTTGATTTTGAGTTGAATGACTCTCAATTCAATGTCATTTCATGTGATAAAGACAACTTCACATGAAATGATAAGAAATGAACTTGATTTTGAGTTAAATGACTTTCAATTCAATGTCATTTCATGTGATAAAGATAATTTCACATGAAATGATAAGAGATAGCGTGATTTTGAATCAACTGACTTGCCATGGGATCTCATATCATGTGATAAAGATAATTTCACATGAAATGATGATTCAAGAGTTATGAAATAACTCACTATCTTTGCTATTTCCATTGAAAGTGGCATGAAATTATGTGATAATGATAATTTCACATGAAATGATGATTCAAGAGTTATGAAATAACTCACTATCTTTGCTATTTTCACTGAAAGTGGCACGAAATCATGTGATAATAATAATTTCACATGAAATGATGATTCAAGAGTTATGAAATAACTCACTATCTTTGTTATCTCCACTGAAAGTGGCATGAAATCATGTGATAACGATAATTTTACATGAAATGATGATTCATGAGTTATTAAATAACTCGCTATCTTTGCTATTTCTACTGAAAGTGGCATGAAATCGTGTGATAACGATAATTTCACATGAAATGATGAGTCATGAGTTATGAAATAACTCACTACCTTTATTATGCCCAGTGAGATTGGCATGCAATGCACTTGGTTTTGAATTGATAGACATTCAATTCAATGATAAATTCACATAAAATGATGATCTATGAGTTATGAAATAACTTGTTTTGAGAATTCCAATGCAATTGGCAGGATACCTCGTGATGCACTAGTGCAACTAGTTTCGCATCATGAGAAGACCATGTGGATATCACTAATGCAATTAGTGCATGGTAAAGGCATTTGCATGAGCGCACCAACGAATGTTGGCATGCAATCGGTTATTTGCTTCGATAAAATCGTTGCGTGCTTGGATATGACGAAGTCTATTCTTATGGTTCTATTTGAGTTTGTTGGTATTAATGAGATTAATCCATCGAACAAAAATGGGTTGTTCTTTGATCATTGGCTTACAAGTGAAACTTGTTCACCAATGAGGGGCTTCTGTCACACCCCATTTTTGTCACCTTAGCTAGGACATATCATTTTATGTAGGATTTTGAGTCCTTTTTGAGTCTAGTCTTTTGCATTGAGTTTCTATGGCGTTGAATATCATGTGTATGAATTTTGAAGTGATTTGGAGTTCATTTCGATAGTCAATAAGAACTTTTGCGACTTTAAGGGCATAATCGTCTTTTAAGCCGTATACATTCCATTTGACTTTGGGATGAATCTCGAGTCATTCCCTCGAGTTCATATGAGTACATAGAGTCTATATATAGGTTCAATTTCATGAATTAATGGTTAAGATCAATTCGGCTCATAACGGTTCGAGTTGGCTAAAGACCCTTTCTTGGTTCGCTCAAATTGACTCATAAGACCCAACCAATTTTCTCTCATTTGAATTCAATTGGGCTTTATTTACATCCTAGGTATGTTTAGAAAGATCAAATTTCGATTGGGAAAGCATTCGGTTTGACCTTGTGTACAAATCCAGCTTAGCGACGGTGAAGCACTATGGTTAACCACCTTTGTAAAACCTAACCATGCACCCATGGTTAAGGATTTTTGTCCTAAAATGCTTAAAATGTGTTCCCCTTCGAAACATGGTTGTTTTGGCTTTTATTTCGTCAAAATCGGACTTAATTTGAAGATTTTAGGACTTCTACAGCAAGTGGGAGTCAAAACCGGAGCAAAAATAGGAGACCCTCGGGTGGTCCGGGGCTGGACGGTCAGCCGTCCAAGCCTAGACAGCCAACCGTCCAGGCCTAGTTGGTCACCCGAGAGAGTCCGTTTTCAACTCAACTTCTGACTCTTTCTTCCCTCTTTTAACGGTTTCCTCCGCCAAAACAACTTGTTTGCTCGTAGGAGTGTGTAAGTTTGAGTTGTTTGAGCACCAAGAGAGTCTCTAATAGCCCTAGGATCATTGTTTAATGAATTAATCTTAGCCATTGGTTTAGGGGGTCAGTTCTCTATATAAAGGACATGATATTCAGCACATAGGAGAGGTTAATTGCACTTTACAGTTAGAGAGAGAGGGAGTTACCATTTTGGAGAGCTAGAAGGACATTAAGAGGAGGCTCTTCAACCCTAAGCAAGCAAGGAAACAAGAAGTTTAAAGACAAGGAAGAGTCTACAAGAGGTAAGCATGTCTATTTAATGCTGAACATGAATTCTCTACTTCTCCTTCTCCTTCCTCTTCTATGATAGTTCTAGTGCATGAAATAACTCCACATGTTAGGTTAGTTCAATGTTTTTAGGATAATATATGAATGATTTTGAGATGATTTATGGCTTTATATGCTTGATAATCCTTGGTTTACTAAGGATTTGAGAGTATTATCTTTTCTATCCTCTTGAATCATGCATAGTTCACATGTTTGAGTTGCTGTGATAATTGTCATGAATTGATGCTCCTGTTAGTTAATATATGTGGTATGAATGATATTCATGATGATTTGAGCATGTGTTAGAGTCGTTTCATAGGTCTTAATGGATGGTTGTGAAATTAGGGTTTCGATAACCTTGAATTTGCACAAGTTTCATACAGCATACTTAGCTTAGCTTTTTGAGTTGTTTCTCATCATAGTCATTCTATATATGCTGCATATAGTTAAATCATGCTAGGTTTGCATTCATATAGTAGATTTTATAGGGTTTTTGGAGACATTATCCTTTTCTAAGGATAATTATCCTTTTCGTTGAGTGAGGTTTTGCATGAGAGCTTTCTGTGATGTGTTTAAGCATGAAATCACTTCTATTGTGTTATAATATATATATTTTACGTAGGATATGATAACAGCACCTCCCCATAATGACTTTTTTACGTGATATTATCTTAGGATAGTTTTGCTTAAGAAAGCTCGCCGTAGGAAGGCCTATTTTCATATTTTACATAAAATATCATCTTTTTGGTTAGAATAGACTTTGCTATCATGTTTATTGATATTATTGGAGTCTCTCATGACTGTTAGCATGTTTCTCATAGGTTTTTATGCATGTTAGTTAGGTCATTGCATGTAGGATTGAGTTAGGGTCCTTAGTTATTCATTATTCTTGTTGTTTGCATGATAAATGGATAATTTTAGGCCTTGTTATGGTTCTGTCTAGATTAGTATATTGCTCTCTTTGCATGATTTGGTGCACTTGTAAGGGTGCAAACAAGTACAATGCTTGTCCTATTGCAAATAGGTCTGCTATGGCTTGAAATGGCTAATGCTTGGAGCTTTTGCGCTCAGGTAAGTAGGGTATGAAGTGCCCTAATTCACTTTTCTTCTTTCTTTTCTCTTCTCACTCCTAGGGTTACTTCTTAATACGAACATATGGTGATTATCAAAGATTTCCTGTATTAATAAAATTCTGGTTTTCAATCAAAGTTTTCCTCTTGTGGAGGTTTTCAATTGTGGACTATTCAATACATTTTCAAATAAGGAAACCTAGGGTTTTTACCATAGGTTTGTATTAGGTTGTAACCCTATTCTTTTCGAACTACGTGGACTTTGATCCATGTATTTCACTGCATGGTATGTAGGCACTCTTCGTGAGGCTCAAGTCCGTCCTAGGATCTAAGTATCCTAGGCTTTTCTTTTCTTTTCTTCTTTTTTCTGTTTTGTTTTATTTGGTTGATTGTGCATGGATGATTGGATGGAATAAATGATATGCATGTTGCCTTGTGGTGATATATGCCGATATTTGAGTGAAAAAGATCTTAAGTTAGCCCAATCAAATTAAGAGACCAACTCGGGCGATGTGGGTGCCTATGGGCTTTGCCCAGAACCTTCCCACGTCGTAACTTAGCCCCCGAATCCAATTTTCTGGTTTCAAAGACTTTGCTTTTCCTTTAATGGAGTCATGTGGCTTTGAAAATAAAACATTTTTGTGGTTTTCCTCTTTTCCCTAAAAAATGAGGTGGCGACTCCCTTTTTGTTTGTTGTCTTTCACCACACATATCATTTTCTTTCGCCAAATCCTCGTGGGCTGTTTTCCGGGGTTCACAGTATGGATACTTGATGTTGGAATCATTGCTAGAAGCCATTGATGATGGTTGAGCTTGTATGTGAGAAAAATGGGTTGATGAGAAAGATGATGAATTTGATCTTGCAAGTTGACGATTGATGCTTGTTGTTGTTGTTGAATGACTTGTTCTTGATGCTATTTCATGCACACAACTTGAATTGAAAGTGAAACTTTGAATGAGAATGTGTATGTGAGAATTTGGAGAAGGATGGAGTGAGTTTCTAGAGAGAGAAGCTCTCAAATTCGAGCTTGGTGGCTTGAATGCACAAATGGGGGGTCAAGGGTTTAAAAACCTAGAATTTTGAGTACCCTAGCCTCGGGTAACCACCCAGCATGGGGCAGCAAGCCACCTGGGCTTGGGCAGCAAGCCACCAGTAGCCAGGTGGTTAGCCGCCTCACCCACTCCGTTTTGCCCGTTTGGCTTTTGCTCGCCTATTCGTGCCTTTGAAACTTCTTTAAGATGAAATCTCAAGCTTATTTTGAGTTGAAAAATGAGTGAATACCTTGACATTGTTTAGCATGAAATGTTTTGAAATGCATTGCATTGGTGGCCCTTGTGTGGGCATGGCATGTTAGTAGGGTTGACCAACCCTATCTATGCATATGATTTTTGATCATTAGGGATGAATTCCCTCCTATGTCACTAAAATTGGTTGTCATTTGGGATAAAGATACTTTCCCTATGTGCATGTGAATGATTGCTTTCATGAGGAGATTGCGTCTCCTATATAAGTTGGTATTTGAGTTAAGGCATGAATAGCCTCCATGTGAGATGACTTGGTGAACTTGTTGAGTGTTGGTAAGTAGAAGCTTACCTTTGTTTTGATGACTTAGTGAGAGAAAGATGCAATCTTTCTCATGATTACATGCTTACCTTGATAGCTTGAAAGATGCAATCTTTCCCATGATTTGTGTTTACCTTGATGGTTTGAATATGAGAAGGGCGCGATCTTTCTCATACTATGTGTTCACCTTGAGAGTTTGATATGAGAAAGATGCAATCTTTCTCATGTCATATGTTTACTTTGATAGTTCGAAAGATGCAATCTTTCCCGTGGTATGTGTTTACCTTGATGGTTTGAATATGAGAAGGACGCGATCTTTCTCGTGTTACATGATAACCTTGATGATTTGAATATGAGAAGGATGTATCTTTCTCGCGTTTTGTTATAGCCTTGATAGCATAGTGTTACCTCGTATTATTCACCAGTGCAACTGGTGTAGTATGAGAAGACCTTTTATCGAACACAGATTTGGTGTAAGCTATGGATACCTTATATCATTCACCAGTGTAACTGGTGTAGTATGAGAAGACCTTTCATCGAATGCAGATTCGGTGTAAGCTATGGATACCTCGTATTATTCACCGGTGCAACTGGTGTAGTATGGGAAGACCTTTCATCAAACGCAGATTCGGTGTAAGCTATGGATACCTCGTATTATTCACCAGTGCAACTAGTGTAGTATGAGAAGACTTTTCATCGAACGCAGATTCGGTGTAAGCTATAGATACCTCGTATTGTTCACCAGTGGC
The DNA here is from genome assembly GCA_039720395.1 of Liquidambar formosana. Classification (NCBI taxonomy): domain Eukaryota; kingdom Viridiplantae; phylum Streptophyta; class Magnoliopsida; order Saxifragales; family Altingiaceae; genus Liquidambar; species Liquidambar formosana. The sequence continues at coordinate 7,725,738 of CM077828.1, read as the reverse complement.
ACTGGTGTAGTGTGAGAAGACCTTTCATCGAACGTAGTTTCGGTGTAAGTTATAGATACCTCGTTTTATTCACCAGTGCTACTGGTGTAGTATGAGAAGACCTTTCATCGAACGTAGTTCGATGTAAGCTGTGGATACCTCATCTTGTCCCCCAGTGAAGCTGGTATACAGTATGAGAGGAGTTTTGTAGAACTTATGAGGAGTACCTTTGTGTTTGTGTATGATGAATTCTAAGAATTCAATGATATGATCGTTGTCTTTTCCCTAGTGGGTGTTGATGAAATCAATCCCCCAGGCAAAAATGGGTTGTTCTTTTTGTCATTGGTTCGCAAGTGAAACTTGTTCACCAATGAGGGGCTTCTGTCACACCCCATTTTTGCCACTTTAGCTAGGGTTTGTCATTTCATGTGTCTTTTTGTTTCCTTTTTGAGTCTAGTCTTTTGCATTGAGTTTTTAGAGTCTTGAGGATGATGTGTATGAATTTTGGTTCGATTTGGAGTTGATCTTGAGGGCTACTAAGAACTTTTGTGACTTGAGGGGCATAATCATCTTTTAGGTCACAAACTTTCCATTTGACCTTGAAATGATCTCCAAGTTTCCAATTGGAGTTCATATGGATGCTTTTGAGGTATTTGTGGGTTCAATTTGATGAATTGATGGTTTGGGATTAGAATGGCTCAATAAGGCTCAGGTTGGTTAAGAGACCTATGTCGGGTTAGCTTGAATCGGCTCATGATTTTCACTCTATGACTACTCATTTGACCTTGATTAGTCTTAATTTCATCCCCAAATGTGTTTAGGGAGGTTGAATTTCGAATTGGAAAGCATTCGGTGCGACCCTATGTGCATACCTAAGCTAAGCAATGGTGAGGCATAGCGGTTAACCGCCTTTGTAGGACCTAACCATGCAGCCATGGCTAGGGTTTCTTGCCCTCAAGTGACTCAAATTACATTCCCCTTCGAAACACGGTCGTTTTGGCTTTCGTTTAATCAAAATCGGAGTTGATTTGAGCCCTGAAACACATTTGGAAGTCGAAAGGGTCAAAATAGGGCATAAGCTGACGAGGCCTCGGGTGACCACCCAGGCCTGGGCGGCTAGCCGCCTGGGCCCAGGAGGCTAGCCGCCCAGCCCCAGGTGGTCACCCAAGCCTCTTTCCATTTTTTGATTGCTGAAGCGGGATTCTTCCTATTTTCTCGAAATATTCCGCTTCCAGCCACCATTTAACCCTATTTTCAGCCCTATTTGACCTACTTGAGCCCCAAGGGAACCTCTAAGAGCCCTTGGATCAATACCTAGGATTTTAATCCCAACCATTAAGGGTTTTCCCTCAAACCCTATAAATACCCCCTTATACTTCAGCAATAGGGGAGGCACTTTAGAGGATTTTTTGAGACTTGGAGGCCATGACAGCCATCCTTAGGGTAGTTTAACCTAAATTTTGAGTGAGAGAGTAAGAGAGAGAGCTTGAAGGAGGGATGAAGCTTGGCTTAAAGGCTTGAAGGAAGGAGTTTCTAGCAGTGCATAAGAGAAGGAGGACTCTCTACAGCAGCAAAAGGGCACTTCACCATAGGTATACCCTCTCTTCTCTTCTTCTCTCTTTTAGAATTAGGGTTTTGCATAGAATAGCATTATTTCATGTTCAAGCTTATGTTTTTATCATGTGCTGATGCTTCTAATGCTTAAAATACATGATTAGAATAAATTTTATTGCTGGATTTGCATGATATGATGTTATTACATGAGTGTTTGTGTTTTTAGGGTTTCTAGAGTCTTTTTTTTAGGGTTTTGCATTGAATAGCTATAATTTCATGTTAAAGTATTTGTTTTTATCATGTCTTGCTACTTCTATTAGCTAGTATGCATGTTTAGGATAATGTTTATGGGCTGTTTAGTATGCTAGAGTGTTATTCCATGTGACTTACTGCATATTTGGGATTCTAGGGTTTCTCTGTGCTGAAATTGGTTTTCTGCATGAAATAACTCTTTTACATATTAAAGCTTGTATTTTTATCATGTTTTGCTGCTTCCATTAGCTAGTATGCATGTTTAGGATAATGTTTATGGGCTGTTTAGTATGCTAGAGTGTTATTCCATGTGATTTATTGCATATTTGGGATTCTAGGGTTTCTCTTGTGCTGAAATTGAGGTTATGCTTAGAATAGCATTATTTCATGTGAAAGCCTATGTTTTTATCATGTAAGGATCATTCTATTGGTTAATATGCATGGATTGAATGCTGTTCATATTCTGTTTTGCATGGTTTAGAGTGATTTCATGGGATTTTATGCACTAGTGTGATTCTAGGGTTTCATTTATCCTTGTTTTAGGAAAGTTGCATATAGCATGATAGCTTAGGGTTTCTCTTTAGTTTTTTTCTTCATAGTTGCAATATATGTGCTGCATATTAGATAACTATGATGTTTTTGCATCCATGATAGTTGATTCTAGGGTTTTTTGCATGTCATTGGATATAGGACTGAGTTAGGGTTTACTTAGCTTATGATTTATGTTGTGTGCATGATTTATGGCTGATTTTAAGCCTTATTTCAAATCTATCCAGATTTGCCCACTGTTCTTATTGCCATATTTCGAGCATGTGTTAGCCTATGTTTAAGCATGATAATTGCTTGATTAGGAACTAGTTTGTTTGGTTGGTATTTTTGGTATGTTTTGCATGGAAATTGTAGGTGCTTGACAGGTACAACAGGTGCAATTACCCCACCAATGTGGGGTGGTTATTTTGGCTATTGTGAGATGAAATCTTGCAAATAAAGTAATTACCCTATGCAATAGGGTGGTTATTTTGACAGGTTGCTTTTGCTTAAAGGTAAGTAGGGTATGAGGGTGCCCCAATTCACCCTTCTTTCCTTTCCTTGAAACTTTCCCTTTCTCCCCCTTAGGATTTTTTCCTAATAGAGGGATATGGTAGATTCTATAGTTTCCTTTCATAAAAATGCCTTTTAAATCAAAGTTTCTATCTTTATGAAATTCCATATTTACTAAAGAGCTTTTGAGAATCATTCATTTTTGGAAACTCACCATGTTTTCTGTGAAAGGAAACTTAGGGTTTACCATAGGCCTCTATTAGGTTATAACCCTATTCCCTTTCGAACTATGTGGACTTTGATCCATGTATTTCCATACATGGTACGTAGGCGCTCTTCGTGAGGTTTAAGTCCGCCCTAGGATACTAAGTATCCTAGGTTTTCTTTCCCCTCTTTCTTTTTTCTGTTTTTCTTTGATTTACTTGATTATGTGGATGAATGAATGGATGATATGCATGCTGTTTTGAGATGATAACTGTTAATTGATGTGTGTTTAAGACTTTGATTTAGCCTAATTAAATTAAGAGACCGTTTAGGGCGATATGGGTGCCTATAGGCTTTGCCTAGAACCTTCCCATATCGTAACTTAACCTCCGAATCCACCATCTTTGATTTCCAAAAGACCTTTCGCCTTACCATTTTTAAACATGGAGTCATTCTTTTGTTTTCTTAAAACAAAACTGTTTTTTAGGGTTTTCCTTGTTTCCTTTAAAAAATAAGGTGGCGACTCCTTTTTCTTTTTCAAACCATTTTCTTTTAAATCCTTGTGGGCAACTTTCTGGGGTCCACAAGGTCATTATATGCATGTTTAGTATTTTGTCCAGATTTTTTTGTTAGGACCCAAATTAATTAAGCCGTGATCAATAGTAATAAAACAAGTGTTATTTTAAATCAATCATTTAATAAGAGAAGATGACAGTCGTCAAAATCTCAATCCTTTTAAAATTTTTCGGGCATGACCCATTTGTAGATAGGACATACCATCATAAACCTGTTATGAAAATCCATTCTATAAAAATTGCCATGTCATCCTTAAGTGTGGTATCATCCCATGCATTGCATTCCCACATATACTCGCATCCATAAATAATTAAAATTACAACCCTGATTAAATTTACATTTACATTGGCCGCCCAAATGAATATTAATGAAATACATTCATTCATCCCATAAAATACATTAATAAACCACATTAATAAATCCCAAGTAAGCATGCCTCCGCATAAGCTTTATAAATCATATCCTGTAATACTGAAAAACATTTAAGAAGATAGGTGTGAGTTTTCCAACTCAGTAGATACAATTTAACATAGTAAACTAAAGCAATGATATAAATAAAATCCCCAATTATATCATTTAAAACAAAATATCTAACCAAGTATATCACAAATCCAAAATAAGTTATAATCCATAACTTAAAACAAATAATGCATAATACCGAATGCATGTGACTCATATCCAATTTACATTAATTCCATCAATTACCAACCACTCCCGCAGGAGTCTTCGCACGGAAAGGGAGGATTTAACCTAACCTCCAAGAGGACAACACTGCACCCTCACCACCGTGCAAGGATGGAAAGTAGCCTCTTCTTCGGGAACACAAGGGTTCCTACCTGGAACCGAAAAGTACCCGGATTCGGGAGCACAGCTGTCATCCTTACTTGGGACCGCAAGCAACCCAGGACCAAAGGAAAGGAAAACACCGCTAAGTCCCTTGACTGCTAGTAGTCCAATTCCAGTGACCACTTTTTATGCAATACTTTTACCCAGTATTCATTAAGTCCATTTAATGCATGATTATGCCCAACATGCAGCGCAATAAACCATAAAAATGATTTTTGACCAAAATCATTTCCAAAATATACTGATAAGCACAAAATATTCATTGAAACTACTCCCTAATTTATATTTTTTAGTTATTTTATTATATTTAATTTGGTGTGTTTAAAGTGTTCTTGATTTATTGTAGGGCTGTTGAGTTTATACCAGAAAAGATGACAATCAAGACTATTTAAGCTGATAAATGCAACTTGAAATGGGTTTCTCACTTGCCTAAAATTTCATGGAGCTGTAACAAGAGTTAGGTCAACAATTTTGAAGATTTGAGCAGCTGAAATTCAAAGTTAGGCAAAGAAATTCATGATCCCAAAATCAGCAGCAAATCTGGACAGATTGACCAAGTTTTGGGCTGTTGAGTTTATACCAGAAAAGATGACAATAAAGACTACTTAAGCTAATAAATGCAACTTGAAATGGGTTTCTCACTTGCCTAAAATTTCATGGAGCTGCAACAAGAGTTGGGTCAACAATTTTGAAGATTTGAGCAGCTGAAATTCAAAGTTAGGCAAAGATATTCATGATCCCAAAATCAGCAGCAAATCTGGACAGATTGACCAAGTTTTGGTAATCTGGCCATAACTTGTGATTCCCATATCCGATTTGGGTGAAATTTGTGGCTCTAGAAAGAGGACTTAAAGAACTACAATTGTTTAGTTTATGGCATTTCCTGATTTAAACGTCTTCCAAGTCAAAAATGAGCTGAAAGTGGACTTATTTGCAAAAATCTGAATCTGGCAACATTTGTCAAAGTAAGAACATGGGCAGCCAAGAATTCAAAGAAAGTGGGCATTGCTTTTGACTTGTGGGATCAGCTGGATCCTTTCCCCATCTCCTATAAATACCAAGGGAATTCACATAACAAAAGGGGAGAGAGGAGGAGGTACAAAGACGGCAAAGGGGAGAAACTAGTTCTTGGTTTCTACATGGCCAACTAATCTTTGTCTTAGGGTGAAGAAAAGCCCTAATCAAGTATTTTGTATTTTATTGTATTGTGTTGTTGATTTGATTATTTGTGTATGAGGATTGCATAACTAGGAGGATTGTATTATTGATACAATTGGTTTTAGTGTTTTTATCTCAAATTGTGTTTAATTTATGTGATTTTAAATACAATGGTTATGCAATGGTTTTCACTGTATATATATTTGGAGATTAAGATGATTCATGCTTAGACAAGATGAGTCATGCTCACAAATTAGTTTAGAGTAGAGTAGGTGAGACGGTTCATGTTATATCTTTGATGAGTTATGCCTAATTTACAAATATATGAACCTTTCTTGATGATGTCATTGGGCTTGTAGCTACAATGAGTCTTGCTCATACCAAATAATAACTTCTTGAAACACATTACAATAAGAGCATTTTTATACAAGATTAGTGGTGGATTCGAGACCCTAAGTATTTCTTTTCTTGAAGAAAATATAAATTTATTTAGATAGAGTTCAAAACTACAAAAATCATCTTTGTGAATTATTTTAGTATTCAGTTTTCAAAATTAAAATAATCCCAGTACAGTCCCCGTGGTACGACACCCGTACTACCACTATATACAAATTTTTGCATCTTACGGGTAATTGATTTTGACACGATCAAAATTTTTGGCACCGTTGCTGGGGACTGTCAGTGCGATTGCGTTAATTAGAGAATTGATATTCTACTATAATTCTTAGTTTAGAATTTTTTTGTTTTTACTAATTTTGTTTTTTTTTTTCCATGTGCAGGTAATTGGTAGACTACATAGACGAGCAGACATTAGGCTAAAAAATAAAAATAAAATAAAACGAAGAAAAAAAATTTTAATGCTGTTCAAGGACGGTTGTACCGCCTGCCTAATTTGACAATTAACGTAACTTGACTAACTATTCAAGGACGATTGTACCGCCTATTTTATTTTATTTATTTCATTTTAGTATTATTATTATTATTGTTATTATTATCATTATTATGGCTAGTTTTACCGACTACTGATATATATATATATATATATATACATCTTTTCTCTCTTTTCTTTTCTTTTCTTTTCAAGAACGGTTGTATCGCCTGTGTTATTTTATTTTACTTATTTATTTCATTTTATCTTTCAAATATATCACCTTGTTGTAATTATTCTTGTTTTCTTGCAGCTGCACACACACACACACACACACACACACAAATGACTTTTCTATAAAATATCATGGCTATTGCTCCCCAAAACCCTTATCTCTGCAACAATGAATGGGTTTTTCACTTTCATGCTCCCCTGGTACCTAGTTGTCATTCCACTCATCTTCTGGGTATTGGAATATTGTGTACATGAAGAGATTCCAATTATGCCAGTGGTCCCATTTCTGGTCTTTCTTGAAATTTTTCCATGTTATTTATTGCTGGTGTATGTTTTGTATTTTCGATAATTATTTTTTTTATTTTATTTTGATTTGTCTGTTTAGAAATTGTGCTATATATTCCAGTGTGTTATCTATTTATGAATAGTATTTTGTGTGTTCATTCATTTTGTGTGCTATTTTATTTGTTTGTTCTTTGAGTTTAGCAAATAAAACCATCTTCATTCTAGTAGCAGCAACAACAACAACACCAAAAAAAAAAAAAGAAAAAAAAAAAAAAACAGAGAGAAAAGAGAAATGCTACTCCATAGTAGCATTCTGAGAAGGAGAAGGATTGGGAGAAGTAACACTAGGTTCTCTCTGAACCCTATCCAAGAGTCTTTCAAGTTGCCTCCGAATTTGATCATCGAGCCCTGTTAGCTCCACAACTCTGGGTTCAAGACCCCTAGCATAGGAGTCCACCAATCTTTTCAGTTCTCTGTTCTTTGCTCTCAAGATCCTCATCCTCCGATGGGACCCAGTAAGCAGTTGCTGAAGGTTTAGTACTTGACCTCTTAACCCCTGCACTTCTATAGTCCTGGCGTGCAAACGCCGAGCCATGTTGGAAGCGATTGTAGCAGCTTGGACACTTAGAGCCATAGAATCTCTCATAACGTCCATATTAAACCTTTCACTTGGAATCCTCTCGTCATGAGGAGTAACGAGATTTGCAGCCACTGCTGTGGCATTTGCAAAGTTATACATAAGGGAATCATTGACTGTGATAGGTTGGTTTTGGGAGTTTAGGAATGTTGGTTGCTAAACTTCTGGTTGTGGCACCACATTCAGGTTAGGGCGATTTTAGGAAGCAGAAGATGAAGCCATGGGATTAGTGAGAGGGAGGCTTAGAGAAAATGAGGCTTTTGAGGATTGAAGGATTGAAGGAGAGCTTTTGAATTCCTGCAGTCGATCTCTGGTTTTTAAAACCCACTCAACAAGAGTTAAAAAGCAGGGTTCAATGATCGATGCACTGTGGGAGAATTTGGCACACTATTAGACATTAAGGATTAAATAATCCTCTAAATCCTCTCGAGACTTGACTTGCAATAATCTACCATTACTATTGCTTTATTGATAAAATGGTCACATCTCGATATTGCAGCCTTCCAATTATAGTCAGCAGTCAAAGTTTTAGGCGGTCGGGTGAGAGTAGGTTTTCGGGTTTGGGTTCAAAGGTTTGGGTATACCAAGTCTTGGATGTCCGTATGAGCCCATCAGCCATTATTGGACCACTGGCCCATTATTAGCCCACCAACAGGAATAGGAGGCCCAAGTGTAATTTATAAAAAAAAATAATAATAAATAAATTAAAAAAAATCTAAATGGATGCCTCTAGATCATGATTTTGCATTCAAATAATGTTCATTGAATGACTCTAAATTTTGGATTAGTATCATTCATGAATTTAAACTTTTGAACACACGTCATTAGATTGGCAATTCTAGTTTAGTCCTTTATATTTATGTTTGCATAGAGAATTTATCACTTGTATATCTAATTGCACAGTCACATTTGTTCATTTTGTGGGGCTTAAACTTGTTAATCTTTGATGAGTTGAATAAACCGTAAAAAAGTGACCTTGGCAACAGCTCTTAACTTTGTGTTTATCTTAAAAAGAAAAAAAAATGAAAAAAAAAAAAAAAAAAAAAGAGAAAAAGAATGTGTGCTGGTATCATACTACTCACCCAGTAATCGGGCCTCTTGCCTTACTAAGCAATGAGTATTCACGTCAAACAGTGAGTAGTCTAGTAGAATTATGGGTGTAACTAGTTTGGGTTCGTAGCCTTTTTAACTTGAGTAAGTAAGCCCATAGGGGTGTCTCTACACCTAGTGCCCTAAAGCCAATTGGTCTAGGAGTCATTGGCCCAACGCTCATTACATGGGTTAATTAGAAAGTTTAATGGACCTGAACATTGTACCTAACCAAAAAAAAAAGTGTTGTTATTATTATTATTATTATTTGTGTGCGTATTTAGCTGAAGCCATGGTTTATCTTGCTACAGTGAATTTAACATATTAAGGAATGCTGATATGTTGGGGGCCACACATTTTTATAAGAATTCACTTTACACCAGATGAACTTGTGACAAATTTCTATTTGAGTACAAGTGGATTGGACTTTACTAGATTGGTAAAAATGTAGTGTTCAGCTGTTTAATTTCAATGAATGAGAATTTTTCATTTGAGTTAGCAAGATATTATCTAAATGTAGAATCATGAATAGCATCCGTGACAATAAAAGATGTTTGTGGGTGTCATCACTGTAAGCCCTCACGAGACTATAACTCGTCCACTAGGGGAAACGTAGGGGTTTAAAGGCTTATTGCATACGCTAAATGCAATCGCATTACCTGCGAAAATGGACTAGTTAGTTTTTTTATTTTATTTTGTTTTTCTTATTTTATTTTGCTTTGCTCGAGGACTAGCAAAGTGTAAGTTGGGGGGTATTTGATAAGCACAAAATATTCATTGAAACTATTCCCTAATTTATATTTTCTAGTTATTTTATTATATTTAATTTGGTGTTTTTAAAGTGTTCTTGATTTATTGCAGGGCTGTTGAGTTTATACCAGAAAAAATGACAATCAAGACTACTTAAGCTAATAAATGCAACTTGAAATGGGTTTCTCACTTGCCTAAAATTTCATGGAGCTGCAACAAGAGTTGGGTCAACAATTTTGAAGATTTGAGCAGTTGAAATTCAAATTTAGGCAAAGAAATTCATGATCCCAAAATCAGCAGCAAATCTGGACAGATTGACCAAGTTTTGGGCTGTTGAGTTTATACCAGAAAAGATGACAATCAAAACTACTTAAGCTAATAAATGCAACTTGAAATGGGTTTCTCACTTGCCTAAAATTTCATGGAGCTGCAACAAGAGTTGGGTCAACAATTTTGAAGATTTGAGCAGCTGAAATTCAAAGTTAGGCAAAGAAATTCATGATCCCAAAATCAGCAGCAAATCTGGACAGATTGACCAAGTTTTTGTAATCTGGCCATAACTTGTGATTCCCATATCCGATTTGGGTGAAATTTGTGGCTCTGGAAAGAGGACTTAAAGAACTACAATTGTTTAGTTTATAGCATTTCCTGATTTAAACGTCTTCCAAGTCAAAAATGAGCTGAAAGTGGACTTATTTGCAAAAATCTGAATCTGGCAGCATTTGTCAAAGTAAGAACATGGGCAGCCAAGAATTCAAAGAAAGTGGGCATTACTTTTGACTTGCGGGATCAGCTGGATCCTTTCCCCATCTCCTATAAATACCAAGGGAATTCACATAACAAAAGGGGAGAGAGGAGGAGGTACAAAGACGGCAAAGGGGAGAAACTAGTTCTTGGTTTCTACATGGCCAACTAATCTTTGTCTTAGGGTGGAGATGAAGCCCTAATCAAGTATTTTGTATTTTATTGTATTGTGTTGTTGATTTGATTATTTATGTATGAGGATTGCATAACTAGGAGGATTGTATTATTGATACAATTGGTTTTAGTGTTTTTATCTCAAATTGTGTTTAATTTTTGTGATTTTAAATACAATGGTTATGCAATGGTTTTCACTCTATATATATTTGGAGATTAAGATGATTCATGCTTAGACAAGATGAGTCGTGCTCACAAATTAGTTTAGAGTAGAGTAGGTGAGACGGTTCATGCTATATCTTTGATGAGTTATGCCTAATTTACAAATATATGAACCTTTCTTGATGATGTCATTGGGCTTGTAGCTACAATGAGTCTTGCTCATACCAAATAATAACTTCTTGAAACACATTACAATAAGAGCATTTTTATAGAAGATTAGTGGTGGATTCGAGACCCTAAGTATTTCTTTTCTTGAAGAAAATATAAATTTATTTAGCTTGCGTTACATAGAGTTCAAAACTACAAAAATCATCTTTGTGAATTATTTTAGTATTCAGTTTTCAAAATTAAAATAATCCTAGTACAGTCCCCGTGGTACGACACCCATACTACCACTATATACAAATTTTTGCATCCTACGAGTAATTGATTTTGACACAATCATATACCACATAAACCATAGTGAAAAATAATCACAAAAATTATACCAAATTATGATAACAACATAAATACCCATTTATGATTACAACCTTAAATTCATAAACTAAAAGTATCAATTACGCATATAAAAATACCCATAAAATCCATACATTTATAGTTCCCATAAAGCATAGGATAACCCATAATTCTCAATAAACATAAGTCCCAATGTATATCATCAATTACCCAAAGTTCTATCTCAAGATTTATTCCATAAATCATCAATACCCATATTTTAAATTCCAAGAGTAACAAATACTATGATAATATATACCATATTATCATGTCAATAGTTTAAATCTATGTAAATTGAACCTACTTCTACCAAATGTGTGGAAAATACAACCTTGTATGTTGTGGGTGTGAAATCCCAGCCTTAGAATGCATATGCAAGCTCCCAATCTAAGCCCTAGCTCCCAACTGACTTGGTTGATGAAGAGAATGGAGATTCTAACTCCAAGATACAACCAAACCTCACAAATACCATGGATAAACACAAAATATGAGGATATGATAACTAGATCCCAAAAGAAATGCAAACCCTAGTTTTATACATGAGAAATTACCTCTCAAATGCAAAAGAATTCGGTGAGGATGAACATCCATGCCAAATCCCATGAAATCCAAGCTCAATTCACCAAGAGCAAGCTCCAAGAACACATACATGAGCCCAAACAAGAAACCCCAACTACAAAGTCCATGAATAATACTCCCAAGAAGTAAATCAAGTGTATAACTAGGAGGAGAGAAGAGAAATCATGCTCACAATGCATGAAAACCCATGAAAATGGAAGCAGAAGATCTTTCTCTCTCCACCGCCCCTTTCTCTCTCTCTCTCTCTCTATCCTATCCCCTCTCTTTCGATCAGCTGAGAAAATGGGTGAGGAATCCTCTAGAAGTTAGGTTTTATAGGAAACAAAAAGGAAGGGTAGAATGGTCTTTTCACCCCATAAAAATCTTGTCTTTTAGCAGAAATCCCATGTGTTATAGTCAACTATAACTCCCCAATAAATAGTACTGCGACATTCTGTTTGTTATAGTCGACTATAAGTCGTTATAGTCGACTATAACACCCAACATGCAAAAAAAGAGATATTCTGTTAGTTATAGTAAACTATAAGGGGTTATAGTCAACTATAACACTCAGCAAGCACCACAAAGTGGTATATAGCCCACCAAAACATACCTTAACACAATCAACAAAGAACCCTTGATCACAACATTCAATCATAGCATCCTAACATTATATACATGTATCACCCATACAAGTGGTCATCGGACAAATCATGAGATTAACTATGTTAACCATAGATTAAACCTTTAATACCTTAATTAAAATTACAGGTGTTACATTTGAATTAGGTCTTCTAATGATGATTTGAGTATGAATATGGTTAGTTTGAGCTTAATAATTTCCCTATAGAATACATAGGGTGATTAATTGGTGTTTTCTCGATGTTTCGGGATAATTTGCATGTGGTAAGTGGTTCATGGTAAGTTTGTTTTGATTTGTTCTCTTCTCCCTCCTTTGGGTTATTCTTTTTACTGTGGATTGTAATTCTTAAGTTTCCATGTTTTTTTAAAACTCCTTTTTGAATAAGAGTTTTATCTCTTTTAGAACTCTACTTTCATTAAAATTCTGTTTTATCCAGAGTTCTATCTCTTTTATAATTCTACTTTTCCTAAAACTCCTTTTTGAATTAGAGTTCTATCTCTTTTCGAATTCTATCTTTTCTCAAATTCTTTTTTTGGAAATTCTTCTTCTTTTTAAACTCTTTTTTTCTTTTAATGGAAACTTAGGGTTTATAGTTCATTGTAAAGGGAGTAACCCCTTCTCAATCGAACTACGTGGACTTTGATCCTTACATCTTTGTATGTAAGGTACGTAGGCGCTCATTTGATGTTCAAGTCCGCCCTAGGATACTAAGTATCCTAGGTTGTCTTTTTTTTTCCTTTCTTCTTCTTTCTTTTATCCATTTGTCCATCACATATTTGCTACAGGAGTAGGATGGATCCATGCTTATTCATTTATCCATCATATATTTGCTAGAAGAGTAGGATGGATCTGTTTCTTATGCTCTATCTCTCTATTGCTTTCCATATCTCTCCTATTAGTCCATGGATGTTTACATGCTTTATGGATGTTTATATGCTTTATGGATGTTCATGGATGAATGTGGATGATTTATGGATGATTCTTTACATATGTATGGTGACTAATTAGGAAGTGATTGAAATAGCCCATATAAATTCAGAGACCCATTTTGGGGCGATGTGGGTGACTACAAGAAAACATACAAAGCACCTCATTATGAAGATCAACCAGATAGCTTGCTCTTGGAACCCAACAATCATTTCTCCTACATCCATTCCATGAATGAGGTAAGATAATTCCCAACTCCTTCAAGTTCATCCTTATTCTTTCATTTCATTGTTTCTTTTCAAATATTTGCTATTCTTATGAATGGAATGCATTGAGTTCTTGCTATTTTGACATCTTTTGGGAGTTTTCCATATACAAAGACCTCATTTTCCAACATAGGCATAACTATGCCCACTAAGTGTTTGATAAAATTCCCAAGAGAATAAAATCTTTCTTTTTGCTTTCAAATAGTCAAGATAATCAAAAGTGAACTCAAGAGCATTCTCTAGAATTCTAATCCATGAATTTTGAAGTTCTTTTCTTTACAAAAAACCTTGTAGGCATAACTATGCCCACCAAGTGTTTGATAAAATTCCCAAGAGAATAAAATCATTCTTTTTGCTTTCAAATGCCAAAAGTTCTTGAACAAATTATCAAAGATATCCTCCAAGAGGTTTACCCATGAGTTTTAAAACACGTTCCTTTACAAAACTCATGTAGGCATAACTATGCCTACCAAGTGTTTGATAAAATTCTCAAGAGAATAAAATAATTCTTTTTCTTTTCAAATGCCAAAAGTTCTTGAACAAACTATCAAAGATATCCTCCAAGAGGTTTACCCATGAGTTTTAAAAACACTTTTCTTTACAAAAATCATATGGGCATAGCTATGCCCATCAAGTGTTTGATAAAATTCTCAAGAGAATAAAATCATTCTTTTTCTTTTCAAATGCCAAAAGTTCTTGAACAAACTATCAAAGATATCCTCCAAGAGGTTTACCCATGAGTTTAAAAACACTTTTCTTTACAAAAATCATGTGGGGATAGCTATGCCCATCAAGTGTTTGATAAAATTCTCAAGAGAATAAAGTCATTCTTTTTCTTTTCAAATGCTCAAAGTTCTTAAGCAAAACATCAAAGGTATTCTCTAGGAAGTTTACCCATGAGTTTAAAAACACTTTTCTTTACAAAAATCATGTGGGCATAGCTATACCCATCAAGTGTTTGATAAAATTCTTAAGAGAACAAAATCATTCCTTTTCTTTTCAAATGCCTTTAAAAAAAAATCAAAGGGAAACTCAAAGGCTTTCTTTTAGGATGTCAACCCGTGATTCTTGGAGCACTTTTCTTTATAAATACTTTGTAGCCATAACCATGCCTACTAAATAAAACCATTTTTTGCTTTCAAATACTTTGGAAAATCAAAGGAAAACTTAAGGGCATTCCTTGGAATGTTAACCTATGATTTTTGAAATACTTTCCTTTGTAAAAACTTTGTAGCCATGACAATGCCTACTAAGTATTTGATAAAATTCTCCTTTTTCTTTCAAGTGCTTTAACCAACCAAGGAAAACTCATGGGTATTCTCTTGGATGTTAACCTTTGATTTTTGAAATACTTTCCTTTTTGCAAAGAACTTTCTTTTGACATGTGTAAACCTTTTGAAAAACTTGAAAAACCATGAATTTAAGCATTCTTGAGTTATTCATTAAGCATAGCAAATACTCAAAATAAAACTTTCCATGATTTCCTTTATTCTTTGTAGCCAAACTTTGAGGACAGGACAAGACATGCCCTTGGGGGAGTTATTGAGTAGTGGCACAAAATGGCCACACGGCAACCTGAAACCTAGAAGATTATAGTTAATGTGGGTTTTGGGGACTTTCTGAATGCTTTGTGGGTGGAGCAGAGAGACAGACAAGCTTTATTGGTCCTCACTGAGTTGTGGTGGGACACCACTAACACTTTTCATTTCAGTTTTGGGGAAATGACTCTTACCCCAATGGACTTCACCATCATCACAGGACTTCGCCTAGGTGGGCGAAGGTTATCTTACTATGAGAATGCCCATAGGGATCCCCATTATCTCTTGCAACAACTCGGGACCATAGTAACCGTTTAAAGGGGTGGAGTGCGCAGAACTTGGCTAAAGAATCATTTTGGTGATCAAAGAGAAGAGGATGATGCATATCCATCTTGTCTTGCCCGAGCTTTTATGCTATACATGTTGTCTAGCATTTTCTTTGCTAGCTCTGGCAATGTCACTCCTTTAGGGCATCTTGCTTGCATGGAGGAGGTTTGGGAGATGGGTGACTACAACTGGGGTAACACTGCCTTTGCTGTATTGTATAGTTCCATGAGTGACAGATTGCGTGGAGTGAGCACAAACCACTGCGGGATATCCTTCATCTGGGAGGTAAATCAACTTACAAGTTTCCTTTCAAAAATATTTGCAATGAGTACACATCATCATTTTCTTTTGAAATTCATTTTCCTTTTGAAAACAGATTTGGTACTACGAGTACTTGGGGTTTGAACGTCTCGCTCTCATTGATAATGATCCTTCCTGGCCCATTATGTCCAATTATCACATCGACAATAGGTGTGATTCGGTGGACAATGAACATGACTATGCCTATGCTAGGGCATTCCTGGCTTGCATTACTGCTGACAAGGTAATCTCTAAGACTTCTATCCTTTGAATTCTATCATTTTTTAATTCTTTCACTTAACACCAATTCATGGATTAGGTGGACTGGGACCCATGGGCACAGTGGAAATATGCCCTTGAGGAGTAATAACACAGGTGTGTAGACATGACAGAGAAGCGGATCCTCCTAGAAGGTCCTATGGGTCGCTACTGGTACCTTGGGGAGAGAGTTTGGCGCTAAGTAAAAGGCAACATTAGTGCAGCTATAGTCTCTATGGCACCACCTGAGAGCATGAGACATGCCAACTCCTTGCAGAAGCGCGAACTGATCAAAGCTATAAGAGGCAAGGATGCGAGTGACTTCATAGTTCCAAATGGGAACTACGAGAGTTTCTGTAGGAGGTATCTGATGCCTCCAAGGGTCGTAGGAGTTCCACCCGTAGGGGTAAGTACATACTCAACCCTATACATGCTTTACAAGTGTTTCCTAGATGACTATGTGCAACTCTTTTCAGGGATAGCGAGCTCGTGGTCACCATTCCACGGTGGGTTCAACCTCGGGTGTGTTAGGGGTGCATATGGATAGTGATGATGAGGGCATGGATAGGGACACACTGTCCCCTTTACCATGGCCTAAGTGGTCCATTAATTTGTGCCAAGGAGGCGACATTGTGCTTACAACCATAGCACCTCCCGTGATAGACGAGGTTCCTTAGATAGATCCTAGATATGAGACGATAAGTTTCAAGGTTGACTTGATTTTCTTAATCCCCAACTATTCATTAGACATTTCTTACCCAATTTCTCTTTACAGACACTCGCCGGGTATACACAAGAATGGATCAATCTCAATACCAGCTTAAGAAGGGACATGATGAGGATGAGCCTAAGCCTATCAAGGCAAGAGGTGTATAGAGCGGGCGAACATGCACACCCAGTAAGAATAGCTAAAATCAAAAACTTTTGAAAATCTTTGGTTTTCTTTCAAACCGTAGTACTCAAATCATTTATTTTCTTGGAAACTTACAGATTGATTCCTTCCCTCATTATAACCCAGCCGCGGTTCCACCACCTCCTCCACCAACAGAAGAAGCAGGGCCAAGCAAGAGAAGGAACCACCAAGGAAGCGTTGAAGAAATTTATTTTAATTTTAGGAAACTCAATTTAAGCATCTAGAAACTCTTAATTTATGAAATCCTTGTATTAAGCCTACGTGGGCATTTATGTTATCTTTCAAGTTCTTTCTTTCAAAACCAAGTTCATGCATTCCCCACCTTTGAATTATGATATCTATCTCTTGTTGTTTGAATTTCATGACTCTTGAAACAAATTTGAGTCAATTTGGGCTCAAAATGGTTAAAATTGGCCTTTCAGAGCATATAGGGGTTAATGGTGGTCAAAACCGGGAAATGAGATGAACCGGCTCGGGTGACTGGTTGGGCCCAACCGGTTGGACCGGTTGGTGAACCAGTTGGACCGGTTGGCCTCAACTGGTCCCCGAGCGGTTTTGCTGTTTACGCGTTTTTGCGACTTTTTGATGCTTTTTCGACTTCTACACCTTCTAGGACTCAAATTTGAGCTTAAAGGCCTATAAAAACACCCCCCACATGTTCATAAACCATTATTATTCATTCAACATCAAATCATGGAGACTTTTGATGGCTTCTTGATACTTTGCTTTAGCAACATGAGTAAGGAAGACAAAAGGGTTTTCAAGAGTTATGGCTTGGACGCACTCTATTCCTTCGCTAAAGTCAAGGTAAATTGGACTATGCTCTATGCTTCTACATACTTTTGGGATCCCGAGCTTCATGTTTTCCATTTCCATCGCAATGAAATTTTCCCCACTCATGAGGAATTTTGTGCGCTGTTCGGAGTGCAACCGTTAGGACCTTTCATCATTCCATACCTTCGGCAAGGTCATGTATCTTCTTTTGCTTCTCTTCTGGAAATCTCTACCCATGATGCTATGGCCTTTATAAAAGATAACATGGTAGATTTAAACAAGCTAGCAACGTCTTTTCTGCCCCTTGGGAGGTCATGTGGGTTGCCTTTGTCTCGACCGCGTCAGCATGCCTTAGCTTTCTGTTTGATTGGGAGGTTTCTTATTACCAATGGTACGTTGTTTGTCCCAATTGAAATTTGTGAACTTGTTATCCCTCTTTCCAAGTCCTGAAACATAGTTTCAATGGTTCTAGCGGAAACTCTCAATGGGCTAGACAAGGTACAGGATCAGTTTGAGGTGAACTTTGAAGGCAGCCCCCTCTTTCTTCATATGTGGCTGCTAGAGAGGTTAAACCTCTTGCCACCTCCTCATGTTGCAAATTATGGGCTTCAGCACTTTCGTCTACGTTTACCTGAATTCCTTCCAGATGCTTCTCCTGACGAATGGCTTAACATGCTGTACCATACTTCCTGGCGATCTATCCATTGGCACGTGCCTCATTGGAAGTGCAACAAAAAGGTGCTCCTGCGAACTATGGGCTGTACACTTATCAAGTTGATGGGCTTGAAAGCGACTTCTTTTTACTGGCCATTTCGAATCCTTCGACAATTTGGTGCAGTTCAAACAATTCCAAACCAAGTGGGTACCACTCAGACAAATTCAAGGCAAGTTCACCCCGTTTAACTCGTTTCTCAGTCTCTGGTTAAATAGATGGAGGATAGATGGAATGGTTAGAACTCTGCTACCCTGGTTCCAAACACTAATGGACCTTATGAGCTTAGCAAGGAATACAAGAAGTGGTTATCTGAAGACATTGGTTACAAAGAAATAACAATGAGGGCTCAAGTAGTTGAGTTGATTGGGATTCCTTCACTGGGGAGTAAAAGGAGGCCAAGGGAGGACGACACCAAAGCGAACAAGACTACTAAAACAAAGAAGACTTCTCAGAGAGCAAGGAATTAGCAACCCTTTTGAATTTTAAGCATGTTAAGCACAATAATAGTCCTTCGAGACTTGCAATTATTACAAATAAAACTATTATCAATTTCTCTAGTTTTGAATGAATTGCCATCAAATTAATTTTGATTTATGAATTGCTTTATACATTGCCATGCCCCTTGTTTATTTTCTTCTTTCTTAATTGGACCGTAACCAAGGTAACTTTATAGGCTGTGTAATACCCGTAATTTTTAAATAGGGTATTAAGGGGTTAATCTATGGTTAACGTAGCTAATCCCTTGATTTTTTCCGAAGGATTACATGCATGGGTAGTGCATGTGTATGATATTATGATGTTGGATGTATTTTGATGCTTGTGTTGGTGCATTGAGTATCTTTCGGGTGCGTTTAGCCTTATTTGTAACTTAAGGGTTTAAGCTGCTGAAATTTGGCTAAGTGTGGGGAAAAAGTGAATTTTCGTAAATCTTCGTTTTAAAGGATAATTTTTTGCGGTAATGGGAGTTTATAATATTATAAGACATTGGTGATTTTATGGGATTTTATTAGCATGTTTGGATTAGTTTCCTCACATGTTTGTTTTAGGAAAATCTGTCGGGCGACGGATTTTGTACTAAAACTTGGAAATGAGATTTTGATATATTGGGTATTTGATTTTTCTGATATTTTATTTGGATTCAAATGGGGGGTTATTTGCTTATTTTCATTAAATAACTTAAAGTAAAAAGGATAATATAAAAATGGAGAAGATTTACTTAAATGTTTTGGATGAAAATAAGGCTGATGTCTGTGCTGATGAAGAGTTGCTGACTGACTGTTTATTTTTGGGCTGTCTGTGCATTTCAGACGGCTGAAACATGTTTCAGCCGTCTGAAAGTCAATTTTCAGCCGGCTGAAAGTTCATGTCAGCCGCCTGAAAATTCCAGAGAAGGGTTATTTTGTGTTAGGCATTTCAGCCGGCTGAAAATATTTTTCAGCCGTCTGAAAGTGTCGGCGGAAAGTTTTAATATATGGTTAAAATGACTCTTTTGCCCCCTTTTTCTATATAAACCCTTTCACCTATGATATTCTAGACCCTTCTCCATCTTTCCAGCAAAATAGAGAGAGAGAGGGGATAGGAGAGAAAGAGAGAGGGGACGGTGGAGAGAGAAAGGGCTTCTCCCTCCATTTTTATGGGTTTTCATGCATAAGGAGCTTGGATTTCGACATTTCTAGCTTGGATTCACTCATGGTTTACCTCTATTTCGGATTTGAGAGGTAATTTCTCATGTATAAAGTTAGGGTTTTCATTCCTTTTGGGATTGGGTTATCATATCCTTACATTTTGTGTTTATTCATGGTATTTGTGAGGTTTGGTCCCATTTTGGAGTTGGAATCTCCATTATCTTCATCAACCAAGTCATTTGGGAGCTAGGGCTTGGACTGGGAGTTTGCATTTGCATCATAGGGCTTGGATTTCATACCCACAACATCAAAGGTTACATTTTTCTACGCATTTGGTTGAGGTAGGTGCAATTTACATAGGTTTAAACTATGGACATGATAATATGGTATAGATTATCACATTATTTGGTATTCTTGGGCTTAGAATATGTATATATATGATTTATGGAATAAATCTCGAATGGAACATTGGGTATTTGATAACGTAAATTGGAAATTACGTTTATTAATGAGTTGGGTTGTTTTGTACATTCTATGGAATATAATTGTATAGATTTTATGGGTATTTATGTTGTTAACATAAATTGGTATAATTATGTGATTATTCCCATGATGGTTTATGTGGTATATTTTTGGAAGTGATTTTGGTTAAAATCATTTTATGGTTTATCGCACTGCATGTTGGGCATAATCATGCATCAAATGGACTTAATGAATACTGGGTAAAAGTATTGCATAAAAAGGGGTCATTGGAATTGGACTACTTGCAGTCAATGGGACTTTGCGGTGTTTTCCATTCCTTTGGTCCTGGGGTACTTTCCGGTTCCAGGTAGGAACCCTTGTGTTCCCGAATCAGAGGCTACTTTCCGGTTCCAGGTAGGAACCCTTGTGTTGTCCTCTTGGAGGTTGGGTTTAAATCCTCCGTTTCCGCGCGAAGACTCCTGCGGGAGTGGTTGGTAATAAATGGATTTAATGTAAATTGGACATGAGTCACATGCATTGGGCATTATGCATTATTTATTTTAAGTTATGGGTTATAACTTATTTTGGGATTTGTAATATACTTGGTTGGTATATTTTGCTTTAAATGATATAATGGGTTTTATTTATATCATTGCTTTAGTTTACTATGTTAAATTGTATCTACTGAGTCGTCGGACTCACACCTATTTATTTCCATGTTTTTCAGAGATTATTTTCAGGTGGATTTATGCTTTACACGGGGATGCTCTTAATGGGAAATTACCTATGTTAATTATTGATGTAATTTAATGGGGAGAATATGTATTAATTCATTTTATTGGGCCAATGTAAATGTAAATTTAATCCGGGTTGTAATTTTAATTACTTATGGTTGTGTGTATGTGGAATGCGACGCATGGGATGATACCACTACCATGGATGACAGGAAATTTTTATGTATGGGTTTTATAACAGGTTTTCACGATGGTATGTCCTATCTACGGATGGGTCATGCCGAAAATTCTTTTAAAATGTTGAGGATTTTAACACGTGTCATCCATGCCTTAACAAAGGATTTATTAAAGAAAAAGCTTGTTTTATTATCATTGATCACGGCTTAATTAATTTGGGTCGTGACAATTCTTTTGGTATCAGAGCTTGCTAGTAGATCCACATGGGGTAATATGTGGGGGAATAGCATATACGTAGGTATATACATATTGGGGTTATAACCTATACGGTGTAAAACATAGAAACATGTTAGGTACACATGTTGATAACTTTGATTTTGGGTATAATCAAAGATTTATAATTTTGTTGATGGAATACCAACACACCTTGAGAACGTAGAAACATGTTAGGCACACATGTTCTGGGCTGTAGTTGATTCATGACAGAGGCATTTGGGCATATGCATAATTCCATGAGGAATTGTTTTCATACGCAGTTAGGATGGGAAATCCTAATGAGGATGTGGGCATATACATTTGTAGGCACACATATGCATCTTGGGTTGGTTATTACCCATGGTTTGATGGGTTGAGTGCATGGCTTGTGCATTAGTTGTGGCCTAGGAGATGGGCTCATGTGAGAGAGTTAGAATGTCCAATGGTTGGGACATCAATTATTTTCTTTATGATTTTGGAGACCGAGTCTATAGCTGGGGGCCTAGCATGCGTCTTTCCCTTGGTGTATCTTTGATTTTGCTACATTGAGATTGTCAGGTTTGACAATCTTTGTGTTGATTTATTGATTGTGCTTTGTGCAGTATTTGTTCTATTGGGTGGAAATTAGTGGTCAATGTTCCTAGGGATCATTTGTATTCTACAGTGCATTTTTTATTTTAATAATTTGAGATTATCGGGTTTGATAATCTTTGTATTGATATGTAGGATTGCTATGTGCAATATTTGTTTGAATTGGGTGGATTCTGGTGGTCCATATTCCATGGATCCACGTTCTTTTGATTCGTAGGCAGTTAGCCTTATGCTTTGTTGGATGTTATATATGTATATATATTGGTTATATATATAAATTGGATGATTTGAAATGTTTTGGGCTGTAGACATGACGCTGGGTGCGTGATGTCGTGATGTGTGTGTGAAGTATAGGTGTAGTAATTTTTATGGTGGTACTTGTATAAGTATGAATCGTTTTTAATATTGAGAAGCTTGAATCTCAGGGTTTATATTATGAATGAATGGTTCTGTGATGATTGTATTTTGGGTTGTGGAATATACCTATGTATATCTCTATGGTGAGATATATGTATGTATATATATGTATTGGTTTACACCTATGGGATTGTGATAGGTGTGATTTTGTTGGAATTGTGATATGTGATGTGTATGTGTTATGACTTGACGGTTTGCAAGTAAATGTGTTTGTTGGATGTGTTATTATGATAGATTGCATTCACATAGTTGAGGAATGTGGGTGTAGGTTCTTGTGAAAGCCTTAATTCTTGTTGAGTGAGTTCTTAGACAGAACTCATGAATTTGTTTGATTTGCTATTCATAAGGTGGGCTATGTGTTTATTTGTTTAGTATATGTCTGGGTTTGGCTTTAAGCAATGTGTATTCATTGCTAGTTGTTACTTTGGTTAAATCCCGCGGTAATGGGATGGTTGTGGTAAGGTCACATGTGTGATAGTTTGTGACTATTTATGTAATATTGGATGTTTTGAATGTATTGAGGACTTGGAACTTGTTTGTCCTTTGTTTGATGTGATGATAGTTGAATATTGGTGGGTAACACCAATTTGTTGTGATTTTGTGTTGAACCTGGAAGACTGTATAGTCTTTTGTGTTTGTAATGCTTGTTAAGATTGCTGAGTGACACCAATTGTATTATGATTGTGCAATAGGAATTGGTTGCTTGTGAGCTAACTATGATAGTTAGTTTCATTATGTTTGTGTTGGTAGGTATTCCACCTTCATTGCTTTATTTCATAATGAGTCGTCATCGAGTTTGAGGTGTTTGAGACTTGTGAGCTAACCATGGTGGTTAACTCCAACATGTTTGTATTTGACGGGTATCTCATTATTCTTTTATTTCCACTCATGATGGGATGTCATTAAGTTTGGCTTAGCGAAATTCGGGGACGAATTTCCTATAAGTTGGGGAGAATTGTAATACCCGTAATTTTTAAATAGGGTATTAAGGGGTTAATCTATGGTTAACGTAGCTAATCCCTTGATTTTTTTCGAAGGATTACATGCATGGGTAGTGCATGTGTATGATATTATGATGTTGGATGTATTTTGATGCTTGTGTTGGTGCATTGAGTATCTTTCGGGTGCGTTTAGCCTTATTTGTAACTTAAGGGTTTAAGCTGCTGAAATTTGGCTAAGTGTGGGGAAAAAGTGAATTTTCGTAAATCTTCGTTTTAAAGGATAATTTTTTGCGGTAATGGGAGTTTATAATATTATAAGACATTGGTGATTTTATGGGATTTTATTAGCATGTTTGGATTAGTTTCCTCACATGTTTGTTTTAGGAAAATCTGTCGGGCGACGGATTTTGTACTAAAACTTGGAAATGAGATTTTGATATATTGGGTATTTGATTTTTCTGATATTTTATTTGGATTCAAATGGGGGGTTATTTGCTTATTTTCATTAAATAACTTAAAGTAAAAAGGATAATATAAAAATGGAGAAGATTTACTTAAATGTTTTGGATGAAAATAAGGCTGATGTCTGTGCTGATGAAGAGTTGCTGACTGACTGTTTATTTTTGGGCTGTCTGTGCATTTCAGACGGCTGAAACATGTTTCAGCCGTCTGAAAGTCAATTTTCAGCCGGCTGAAAGTTCATGTCAGCCGCCTGAAAATTCCAGAGAAGGGTTATTTTGTGTTAGGCATTTCAGCCGGCTGAAAATATTTTTCAGCCGTCTGAAAGTGTCGGCGGAAAGTTTTAATATATGGTTAAAATGACTCTTTTGCCCCCTTTTTCTATATAAACCCTTTCACCTATGATATTCTAGACCCTTCTCCATCTTTCCAGCAAAATAGAGAGAGAGAGGGGATAGGAGAGAAAGAGAGAGGGGACGGTGGAGAGAGAAAGGGCTTCTCCCTCCATTTTTATGGGTTTTCATGCATAAGGAGCTTGGATTTCGACATTTCTAGCTTGGATTCACTCATGGTTTACCTCTATTTCGGATTTGAGAGGTAATTTCTCATGTATAAAGTTAGGGTTTTCATTCCTTTTGGGATTGGGTTATCATATCCTTACATTTTGTGTTTATTCATGGTATTTGTGAGGTTTGGTCCCATTTTGGAGTTGGAATCTCCATTATCTTCATCAACCAAGTCATTTGGGAGCTAGGGCTTGGACTGGGAGTTTGCATTTGCATCATAGGGCTTGGATTTCATACCCACAACATCAAAGGTTACATTTTTCTACGCATTTGGTTGAGGTAGGTGCAATTTACATAGGTTTAAACTATGGACATGATAATATGGTATAGATTATCACATTATTTGGTATTCTTGGGCTTAGAATATGTATATATATATGATTTATGGAATAAATCTCGAATGGAACATTGGGTATTTGATAACGTAAATTGGAAATTACGTTTATTAATGAGTTGGGTTGTTTTGTACATTCTATGGAATATAATTGTATAGATTTTATGGGTATTTATGTTGTTAACATAAATTGGTATAATTATGTGATTATTCCCATGATGGTTTATGTGGTATATTTTTGGAAGTGATTTTGGTTAAAATCATTTTATGGTTTATCGCACTGCATGTTGGGCATAATCATGCATCAAATGGACTTAATGAATACTGGGTAAAAGTATTGCATAAAAAGGGGTCATTGGAATTGGACTACTTGCAGTCAATGGGACTTTGCGGTGTTTTCCATTCCTTTGGTCCTGGGGTACTTTCCGGTTCCAGGTAGGAACCCTTGTGTTCCCGAATCAGAGGCTACTTTCCGGTTCCAGGTAGGAACCCTTGTGTTGTCCTCTTGGAGGTTGGGTTTAAATCTTCCGTTTCCGCGCGAAGACTCCTGCGGGAGTGGTTGGTAATAAATGGATTTAATGTAAATTGGACATGAGTCACATGCATTGGGCATTATGCATTATTTATTTTAAGTTATGGGTTATAACTTATTTTGGGATTTGTAATATACTTGGTTGGTATATTTTGCTTTAAATGATATAATGGGTTTTATTTATATCATTGCTTTAGTTTACTATGTTAAATTGTATCTACTGAGTCGTCGGACTCACACCTATTTATTTCCATGTTTTTCAGAGATTATTTTCAGGTGGATTTATGCTTTACACGGGGATGCTCTTAATGGGAAATTACCTATGTTAATTATTGATGTAATTTAATGGGGAGAATATGTATTAATTCATTTTATTGGGCCAATGTAAATGTAAATTTAATCCGGGTTGTAATTTTAATTACTTATGGTTGTGTGTATGTGGAATGCGACGCATGGGATGATACCACTACCATGGATGACAAGAAATTTTTATGTATGGGTTTTATAACAGGTTTTCACGATGGTATGTCCTATCTACGGATGGGTCATGCCGAAAATTCTTTTAAAATGTTGAGGATTTTAACACGTGTCATCCATGCCTTAACAAAGGATTTATTAAAGAAAAAGCTTGTTTTATTATCATTGATCACGGCTTAATTAATTTGGGTCGTGACAGGCTGCCTACGTATCTCCATCATGTTTGTAAATATTTCTTTTTTTTCTTTTCTTTTTTTTTTTTTTCTTTTTTGAATGATAGAGAATCAGGCCCTCGTAGTTTATGCTTTTCTTTTGCCTAAGCCGCCCTTACGGGTTTTCAACCTAACAAGCCTTACACATGGTATCTCTTGAGTTGATCTAAATTGGTTGGTTGAGAGAACTCTATTCCATCCAAATCCATCAATCGAACTGCTCCTCCTGGCAATATTTCCTTTATGATGTAAGGACCACCCCAATTAGGCTTGAACTTGCACCTTGGATCAAAGATAGGCACATGAATTTCTTTCAACACTATGTCTCCATCTTTTAAGCCACGATCCTTGACGCACTTGTTGAAAGCTCTAGCTATTCTGTGTTGATAACCTTAAACATGGTATAGGGCATTTAAGCGCCTTTCTTCAAGCAGAACTAGCTCATCATATCTGTTTCATACCCAATCTACTTCTGATAACTGATCTTCCACTATAACCTTGAGAGAAGGAATTTCTAACTCGATTGGGAGAATTGTTTCCATGTCATAAACCAATAAGTATGGTGTAGCTCCTGTGGAAGATCTGATTGAAGTGCGATAACCCCATAGGACGAGTGGCAACGTTTCTGACCAATCATTATACTTCTTATTCGACTTCTGTAGCATGTTCTTTACATTCTTGTTAGCTGCTTCAATTGCCCCATTTGTCTGCGGCCTATAAGGAGAAGACTTGTGAACTTGAATGTTGTACTTCTGCAAGATTTCTTCTACCTCACCTCAGAAGTGTTGTCCGTTATCTGATATGATCTCATGTGGAACCCTATATTGGCAAATAATGTGGGTCTTAATGAAATGGGCCACTTGCTTTGACCCTAGGGTTTTGTAAGACTTCGCCTCTACCCACTTAGTGAAGTAATCTATTGCCACCAAGATAAACTCATGACCTTCCTTTGACTTAGGATGGATCTTTCCAATGATATCTATTCCCTAAGTTGAAAAGGGCCAAGGGATGACATAGTATTCAAAGGCATTGATGGAAGGTGCTGAACATTGGCAAAGATTTAACAATTATGGCATTTCTTGACATGCATATGACAATCTCTTTCCATAGTGGTCCAATAGTAACCGAGACGAGAGATCTTCTTAGCTAGCATATAACCATTCATGTGAGGTGCCCCTGTTCCTTCATGTACCTCTTCAATTATTCTTTGAGCTTCTTCCTCCGTCACACAAAGCAAGTGGATGCCGTCATAGGATCGTCTGTATAACTTTCCTCCGCACATGATGTAGTGGGTAGCTAATCTTCTCAGCGTATGCCTGTCAACCTTCGAAGCTCCTTCAGGATATTCCCTTTTCTCCACGAACCTCTAGATGTCATAGAACCACGGACGCCTATCTGTTACTTAACTATTCTGAATACTACAGTAGTACACTGGCTCTTTTCTTCTTTTAATAACGAGTGGATGAACATTTCTGCCTTTTCGAATTTCCACCATGGATGCAAGTGTAGTGAGAGTATCAGCAAAGCGATTCTTTACCCTTGACAAGTAGTGAAACTCTATTTTGTCGAATTCTTTGGTAAGTGCTTCTAGATAAGCATGATAGGGTAACAACTTCTCATGTCGAGTCTTCCATTCCCCTTTGATTTGGCAGATAATCAAGGCTGAGTCTTCGTACACTTCTAATTCTTCAACTCCCAACTCTAAGGCTGCTTCCAACCCTAGAATGCAAGCTTCATATTCGGTGATGTTGTTTGTGGCCTCGAACCCTAACTTCATTGCCAGAGGGGTATGGGCGTCATCAGGAGAAATCAACAAGACTCCAATGCTGAAGCCCCTTTTATTTGCAGCGCCGTCGAAGTAGACTTTCTATGGCTTCTTTTCTACCTCCAATATGTCTTCATCCGGGAACCCTTGTTCAATGCTATCTCCTTCTGAAACTGGATTCTCTACTAAGTGTTCTGAAATGACCCTCCCTTTCATCGAGCTTTGTACCACATACTTGATATCGAATTCAAATAACAAGATTAACCACCACGTAGTACGATAGGTCAACATTGGCTTTTCAAGTAGATACTTGAGTGGATCCCTGTAATTAACGAGGAACACCAGGAAAGATAGCATGTAATGGCGGAGTTTTTGGGAGGCCCACACCAATGCCGCGTAAGTCTTTTCTACAGCGTTGTAGTTTACCTCATAGTCTGTCATTTTCTTACTCAGATAGTAGATAGCATTCTCTTTCCTCGACTCCTCCAAGTATTGTGCGAGTATTGCCCCCATAGCAGTTTCTGTGACAGTTAAGTACAGTAACAGTAGCTCTCCTTCTCTAAGTGGAACCAATATCGGTGGATTGCTTAAGTAGCGTTTAATGGCTTCAAAAGCTTTCTGCCATTCTTAGTTCCATTCTTTCGATTCTCCTTTCTTTAATAGCTTAGAAACAGGCTCACAAATGGTAGTGAGTTGGGCTATGAACCGGCTTATGTACTGTAATCTTCCTAGGAAACCTCGGATTTCCTTATTATTCTTAGGCAGCGGCATCTCCAGAATGGCCTTGATCTTGCTTGGATCCACTTCAATTCCTCTCTGTGTTATCATGAAACCTAGCAGCTTTCCCGCAGTGATTCCGAAAGCACATTTCTGAGGGTTGAGGCGAAGCTTGTACTTTATGATATGATTGAAGAACTTTGTGAGCACAGCTAAATGTCCTTCCCTATCTTTTGACTTGACAATCATGTCGTCGACGTAAACCTCAACCTCTTTGTGTATCATGTCATGCAACAAGGTGGTAGCAGCTCTCTGATAAGTTGCCCCTGCATTCTTTAACCTAAATGGCATTACTTTATAACAATAGGTCCCCCACTGAGTGATGAAGGAGGTTTTCTCCATATCTTTTGGTGCCATCTTGATTTGATTGTAACCCGAGAAACCATCCATGAAAGAAAGAAGAGCGTGCCCTGCGATACTATCGACCAACACGTCAATGTGTGGTAGTGGAAAGTCATCCTTAGGGCATGCCTTATTCAAATCACGAAAGTCTACACACATATACACTCTTCCATCTTTCTTTGGAACTGGTACTATATTTGCAAGCCATTCAGGGTACTCCACAACCTTAAGGAACTTAGCTTCTATCTGCTTGATCACCTCCTCTTTTATCTTCAACGCCCAATCAGGCTTCATTCTCCTCAACTTCTGCTTAACAGGTTTCATGTCAGGATTGGTCGGAATATGACGCTGCACTATATCTGTGTCTACTCCGGGCATATCTTCATAAGACCAAGCGAACGCTTCAAGGTTTTCTCTCAACAACTCAACCAATTGTTCTTTTTTGGAAGGGGAAAGTTTTGTACCAATTTTAATTATTTTTGGCAATTCATTCGTCCCTAGATTAATTGATTCTAGTTCTTCTGTAATTGGTTGTGCTACCCCTTTATTCCTTTGCTCAACGAGCTTGGGAGGGATATCAGCGTCTCTAGGGTCTATTTCCATGCCACACACATTAAAAGACAAAAAGGTGCGAAGACAATGGATATAATCTTTGCAAGAAAATAAAGAAAGTACCAATCACTAATTGAAGACTCTAAAATAACAAAACTTATGACAAATCTAAAGGACTCAACAAATGAAATACTTTAAACGAAGACAGATTGTTTGCTGACTCAAGACTCAAAAGAAAACCTACATATCCTCTACTGGCTTAGACTCTTCTTTCCTTGGAATAAGAACGGGGGATCCTTCGGTGTACCAATTCTAAAGTGGCTCGCTGACTGTCTGGAATGCTGGAACTGGAACCTCTTCACAATCTTCGATGGCTAGCACATATTCTAAAAACAATCGGCCCATAACCCCTGAATCCATGCTGTCTGCCCAATCCTCCTCTTCTCTATTGCTATCTATTGCAGAATCCTCGACCATGGTTGCTGTGATTGGATACCACTCGGTCTCAAAGAAAATCTCAAACCCTGGGACTCTAGTTCTGATGGACTCCACATAAGTAGGCTCTGGAAAACCAAAATATGGGAAATCTTCTCCTTCTTTTATAAAGCACCCATTCAAGGTTGGCTTGTAAGGCTTGAGCAGGTGGATAATAGTGTGCCTACGAGCTTTAGCGATTTCTTTCTCTTTTCTCAACCGCGCTCGTTCCTTGTAATCTGCTTGTGTTGGCTTATATCCCAAACCAAAGGTATGCAAGGCTGACTGGTGCTTAATTGGCTCTGAAATTCCTCGATGCCTTGGTCCCATTCCCATGCTAGGAAAGAAACCCATGATCTTCATGATTTCAGTGACACGCAAGTTCTCATGTGGTGAAAAGTCTAGCGGGATAAATTCTCTACCTGTGGGTGCTGAGTTGATAACCTGCACATATTCAAATCCTGACAGCAGCATGTCTAAAGGATGGATCCATGGTCTCCTTGTAGGGTCCTTGTAGGGTCATAGTCTCACAAATGGGGATTCTTAACATTTGACTGGCAGCAAGTTCATAGTTTCCTTGTAGGGTCACAATAGATCCTTTGTAGGGGAACTTAACTTTTTGGTGCAAAGACGATGGGATGGCCCCATTTGGATGGATCTATGGTCGGCCTAGCAAGAGATTGAAACAGGCAGGAACATCAAGAACTTGGAATTCAACTTCGAACTCTGCCGGTCCTATGATTAACGGTAAGGTCACCATACCAATTACTTCCCTTCTTGTGTTGTCATATGCTTTCACTGATTGCCTAGATGGCACAAAATCTGTAGGTCTCAACCCAAGAGATGTAGCAGTACAAAGTGGACACACATTCAAAGCGGAGCCATTGTCAATAAGAACGGTGGGAACCTGTTTCCCTAGGGTATCAACAGTTATGTTCAAAGCTTGCACATGATCTCTTCTCCCTTTTGGCAAATCAGCTTCCGTAAAGATTATGGTAGCTGCTTTCTCGACAGGGGTTATAAGACTCACCAATCCTTCCGGTGAAGTATCGATGGGTACTTGGACATGGTTCAGGAGCTTAAGCATAGTCTGACGGTGCTTAAGAGAAGCCATAAGCAATCCCCATATGGTAATGTTGGCTTGAGTCTTTTTCAATTGCTTTAGGACTTCGTCCTCTTCTTCGTAGATTTCAGGTCTTTACCCCTTCTCTTGTGCTTCCACCGGATTTTCATTCTCAAGGTAGGATGGTTTGAAATGACGACCGCCCCTAGTCAAGTGGTCAACTTCTTCAGAGTCTGCCCATAGATCATTTATTTCATCGCTACAAGATTCACCCATGATGTCTCCCCATTCAAGCATATCTACCTCTTGCATTAGAGACTTTTCTGTCGGCCGTTCCTCTTTCACCAATTTTCCCCATCCGGTTGGGTGGATTGGGGATTTCTCCATTGGTTGCTCATCTTCCCATGGATTTCCCCATCCGGTTGCACGAATAGGAATTGTTATTGGAGGCGGTGCGGTGTAGAGAACATAGAAGTCAAACTTCCCAGATGGTTCCCCCAATAAACCCACTTCAGGATCTCCGGCATCATACCTTTCCTTCAACTATTGCTGAAATGAATTTCAAGGCTTATTCAATTTCTTTGGCATTTCCTTCTCAACACCCTTTTCGTTCCCCATAGGCTTCTCCTCAGGATTTGCCCATTCTAACATATCGATCTCTTGCATGTTCTCTTCATGTAGGGTAGGTAACAATGTAGGCACTTCGCATGGACTTGGCTACAGAACTATCAGAACTCGCTCATTAATCAAGTCTTGGACCACTTTCTTTAGCAAGGTGCAATCCTCGGTATCATAGCCAGATTTTCTATGGTATAGGCAAAAGGATGGGTTAGGAATAAGTGAAGGCTTGGGTGGAAGGGGAGTGATAAGGTCTCTTTTCTTGCAATGGTGAAATACTTTGGTGAGACTCATAGGCAAAGTGGTGTAATGACGGATGGGTCGAGGTGAATGAAGTGAATTGTCTTCTATTGCATTGACATTAGAAGTGGGGGATGGGTTATGGGATGGCAAAGGATTTTGAGTGACATTGAGACAGTTAGGAGGAGTAGGTGGGCCTATAATCTTTTTGTCAATGAGGTCTTGTATTTCATATCTGAGACAGACACAACGGTCTGTTCTATGGCCTTTGGATTGATAGAATTGGCAGTACTCATTTTTGTTGTACTACTTAGGCAATGGATTTGGAGGAGGTGTGGGGTCTAGAGGTTTGAGGATGCCCCTTGCTTTCAATTTTTCATAAACTTTGTCCAGTGGTGCATACAAATCAGAGAATTGACGAGGAGTAGAATTGTTGCCAATGTTCCATGGCTGTTGTGAAGCGATTACATTCACTTCAGCAGATGCCTTTCCATTGTTCCCTATCCGACGAAACCTTGGGGATCTTTGACCTTGATGGTGCTATCAGTGATTGCATCTTCAACTTGTGTCCCAGAGCTAATCAGAGCTTTGAAAGTGGGGAAGTGATGAGCGAACAAGTGCTTGTGATATATAGGCAATAGGTTTTTGACCACCATTCGTATCTGTTCTTCTTCATTAGGCCTATCGAACATTTTAGAAGCTTTCTTCCTCCACCTAGTAATGTAGGGAGAGAAAGATTCATTTATCGCCTGTATAGTAGTCTCCAAGTCTCTTTTTGTCACATCAACCTCTGTATTGTACTTGTAGTGATCGGTGAATTCCCTGCACATGTCTTCCCATGTTCAAGTCTTTGACTTATCCAAACTTAGAAACCAATGCAGCGAAGAAGTGCTAAGTGATTCATGGAATAATTGGGCCATCAACTCCTCAGAAGCACCACGAGGTTGCATTGCTCGGACATACATTTTCAAGCGAGTCTTAGGGCAACCCGTTCCATAAAACTTCTGTAACTCTGGCATCTTGAACGAAGTCGGCAATCTTGCTTGGGGGAAGAGAGAAAGAGTGTGGATATCCATAAAATTATCAGCACGGAGAATACCCTTCAAAGTTTTCTCCAAGGCCAACATCCTTGCAGCCATCACCTTTTGGTCATCACTCATAGGAGGATTTTCAGTGGTGGGGACAAAAGTGGATGATTGGGTGTAAATGGGGATATTTTGTAATGGAGGTTGAGTATGTGGAGGTGGTGGATTTTAAGGCGATGATTGAGTATGTGGAGGTGGTGGATTTTGAGGCGATGATTGAGCATGTGGAGGTGGTGGATTTTGGGCTTGGCCCCCAACTTGGGCAGTTGGATTGGATTAATTTTGGACAATGGGGACTTAAGTGTCGGGTATGGCCTGATCTGTAGGAGTATTGTGGATGAGGACAGGGGTTCGATTGTTGATCTCTTGTGCCATTCTTATTACGGTTTCAGACTTCACTAATACCTCTTCCAACTTCCCAAGTATATCATTCAATAGCCTCTCAATCCTCCGTGGATCCGCAGGAGTCCCAGAAACAGATGTCCTCTCAAGTGTGGTCGGGGTATTCAATGCAAGAGTATCATCCATGGCGAGGTCTTGTTCGGTACTTTCTCTGACCAAATGGCCTAAAGAGTCACAAACCCAAGCCAGCACTCTATTACAACCAAATGACCCTTACTTAGTTATAAAGTGACACGAAGCGCCTTTAGTCTCCACAATTGATTTAAACAGGCGGGTAATGGTCCAATAACATTCCTTTAGTTGGGTCTCTCATCCTTATGAGCCCAATGGGCTTTAGGTAAGAAGGTCATACTAAAGGGATGTAGGTCGATTGACTTTAAAGTCATGTTACCCCTTAAAATTAACCACCCACATAGCATTCATTTATATCTCCAACCGCATTCAAGAGCAAGGAACCGGATCGCTATATCGAGGGCTTTGTATCATCTTCTCAAAGAACCATGACGTGAATTGCATTGCCATTCATTCCATTCACATTCATTCCCACAACACACATTCATGCCATACATACATTCATTCCATACACACATACATTTAAACACACATCCACTCTGTACCTGCATTCATTCCACAAGCATGGTGACTTTAAACTAGGTGAGTCCATGTGTCCTAGACAGTCCACTATATGCACTAAAAAGGGTAGGATAATGTCCTCCACTTGCTTGAATCAACTATATACCTATCACGTGTAGCATGAGGGATGCCGTGTGAGTCAAGTGGTACGTGTTGATCCATTTAATATACCCAAGGGTAAAACCCAAGGATACGTGGCAAGAGGAGTTGATAGCTTCGCAAACATGACACCCGAGAATGAGGGGAACCGGGGTCAAGGCTAGGCCAATTAGAAAAGGCAAGGATACATTAACCTATCATTCAAATACAATTGCGCACATAATGCAATAAAGTAAGCACACATTCAAGCATATGCAAGTGATTTATTTTAATTTAAGTAATTAAATTGGCCCATATAAATTCCTTGAGTCTAGTCCACTAATCCCCAGTGGAGTCGCCAGACTGTGAACCATGGGTTTTGATCCGGTGGGGGAAGGAGAACCCTTCTTTTAAAAAGACTTGTAGAGATTTAAATTAATAAAAATCTGGTTTTTAAAAGGTTCACAAAAACAAACAAACAAGGAGTCGCCACCTCATTTTTTAAGGAAAAAAGGAAAACCTTTGAAAATATTTTTGAAAGGAGACTTTTAAAAACCAAACACATGACTCCGATCAAGGAAAAGCAGGTCTATCAAAACAAGAGAGGATTCGGAAACTAAGTTACGATGTGTGAAGGTTCTAGGAAACATCCTATAGGCACCCACATCGCCCCAAAATGGGTCTCTGAATTTATATGGGTTATTTCAATCACTTCCTAATTAGTCACCATGCATATGTGAAGAATCATCCATAAATAATCCACATTCATCCATGAACATCCATAAAGCAATAAACATCCATAAAGCATATAAACATCCATGAATAAGTATGAGAGATATGGAAAGCAGGCAAGAGAAGGAGAGAATGAGCAAACAAATCCATCCTATTCACTAGCAAATATGTGATGGATAAATGAATAAGCATGGGTCCATCCTACTCCACTAACATATATGTGATGGACAAATGGATAAAAAGAAAGAAAAGAAAGAAAAAGAAAACCTAGGATACTTAGTATCCTAGGGCAGACTTGAGTATCAAATGAGCGCCTACGTACCTTACATACAAAGATGTAAGGATCAAAGTCCACGAAGTTCGATTGAGAAAGGGTCACTCCCTTTACAATAAACTATAAACCCTAAGTTTCCATTAAAAGAAAAGAAGAGTTTTAAAAAGAAGAAAGATTTCCAAAAAAGGAATTTGAGAAAAGATAGAATTTGAAAAGAGATAGAACTCTTATCCAAAAGGAAGTTTGAGAAAAAATAGAATTCTAAAAGAGATAGAACTCTAATTAAAAAAGGAGTTTGAGAAAAAGTAGAATTCTAAAGAGATAGAACTCTAATTAAAACAAAATTTTAAGAGAGTTGGAAACTTAGGACTTCTAATCCAAAGTAAAGACAATAACCCAAGGGGGGAGAAGAGAACAAATCAAAACAAACTTACCATGAACCACTTACCATATGCAAATTATCCCGAAACATCAAGAAAACATCAATTAATCACCCTATGTATTCTATACGGTAATTATTAAGCTCAAATCAACCATATTCATGCCCAAATAATCATTAGGAAACCTAAATCAAATCTGGACAGAATACTAAATATGCATATAATGACCTAATACTCATGCATATAACAAAAATCAAAAGAAAAACACAAACCTAATATGCTCCTATATGCTCTAAACACCCAAACATGCACAAAACCATAAAAAACATGCTAAATATATAGGCATTACCATGATGAAAATATCATATGAAAATCCTAAACATGAAAAGAAAATCTACCATGATGCCTTAAGTAAGTACTTTATGTAAGAATGTGAAATAATCATCCTTACGGCGAGCTTTCTTAAGTAAAACTATCCGGAGATAATTTTACATAGAAATCACTCCGTATGAATGATTTCTTCACATATCTTATGTAAAATATATACTTAAGAATGCAAAGAAACTCACAGCACACTTAAACACACTCTAGAAAGCACCCATGCACAACCTCACCCTCTAAGGACGATAATTATCCTCGAAAAGGATAATCATCCATACACCTATGAAGATGAGGCTTACACAACAAGTGTCCTATACAAAAGATGCTTAAAATCATGCATATAATTGAACCATGAAGAGAAAATGGCCTAAACACATCAATTGATTTTTCATGCAAAATGTACCTCTATCCTTAAGAGAGAAACTATCCTACCAGCAAATAATTCGCAATCCTAATCCACTAACATACATTCTCATCATATTTGAATCATATATACTCTAAAATATAGAGTATATATGATTCCTAATTCAATCCTAAGCCATAACTATGCAAAGAATGGAGTAGAAGAAGAAAGAATCGTAAAAGGATGCAAAGGAGACTTACAACAAAGCAAAGGTCTTCGCTGCGTTCTTCCTCCTCTTTGGCTTGGTTCCCTTCTAGTTCTCTTTGAAATTGCAGTAGAAAGCCTCCTCCAAGTGATGTGGGTGTGTGCAAATTCGTGGTCCCTCTCTCTCTAATGAATATGAAGTGTCAAAAGTCCAGCCAAGAGTCAAAAGTCCTCTATGCTGATGAATGAGCTTCTATTTATAACCAACCAACCATATGGACCAATGGTTGAGATTAATTCACCATAAAACCAATCTAGGGCTGTAATTAAATCCCATGAATGTTAAATAACTCAAAACCAACTCCCAATAGGCTTAGAAGTCCTTTAGAAGGTTGAAAATCGGAGTGGTAGAGTCCCATTTCGTCAAAAATTCAAAAAGAGATAAATCAAGACAAAGGGCTCGGGTGACCGGTTGGGTGAATCGGTCACCCAAGAAGAATCCAAAAAAATTGGAATTCTAGCTTGGTTCGAACTCCGAACTTTAAACGGACACAAATTCTTCATTTTAACTCCAATTTGAGTTATTTAAAAGCCAAAATTTCAATGATTCAATGTAGAATAAGCCTAGAATATTCTTGAACCAAGAATCCCTGACCACGGTCAGGTGGCTGGGTTTTCATGAGGCGATTACCTGAAAAAAAGGTCAATTAACCATAGGGTAATGTGGTGAACCAATCCAAAACCTATCAATAAATTAAATTGGCACTTCAATTAGGCTCATTTCATCATTCTAAGGTCAATGGAACACTTCGGAACAAATTTGGAAGTCAATTGGAAAATATACGAAGTAAAAGACGAAATTGCCCTTCAAGTCGAAAAAGTTCTAATTAGCTATCCAAACCTATCTGGAATTGAACCAAATTTGACACACATATCCAAAA
This sequence comes from Liquidambar formosana, assembly GCA_039720395.1. Classification (NCBI taxonomy): domain Eukaryota; kingdom Viridiplantae; phylum Streptophyta; class Magnoliopsida; order Saxifragales; family Altingiaceae; genus Liquidambar; species Liquidambar formosana. The sequence goes on along the minus strand of CM077828.1, from coordinate 7,688,345 downwards.
TGACCCTTGAAACTAAATGCAAGTGATGGGACTCAATAAAGAGTCAAAAATATGCATGCAATGATGACCTATTCTCCTAAGGCTTAAAAGGGCAAAAGTGTCCTTTAAGGCTTAGGGACTCCTAAATGCTTCTAAACCTAACCAAATGCTATCATGAACTCATGGGGATGAAAATGGGGTGTCTACAAGATCGATGGCCTAGCAAACTGACACTAACCCAAGTTATGAATACTGATGGTCCATATATGATGAGCCCCAAGTACAAGGAATGGTTGAAGGATAATTTGGGTGAGAGACTATTCAAAGAGAAAGGATTTTCGGACTTATCAAAGATAGTACACTTGGACCTTGCAAAGAAGATGTTATGGAAGCAGTGACGACAGCCTATGAACATGACTTGAAGAAGAAAAGAAGACTCAAGAGAGAGAAGAAGAAAACTAAAAAGCGGGTTGCAAAGAAACCCAAGAAAGATTGAAGACTCATAGAATAGGATATCTATGGCATATTTATAGTTCCTTTACTTAATATCGATAAATTGCTATGTTAATCAATTTTAGTTTTGAATGAATTGCCACTAATAAATTAAATTTGGGATTTTATTGTTTGATTTAGACCGCACCCAAAGTAACTTTATGGGTTGCCTACGTATCTCTATGACATTTTTTTTTTTCCATGAAGAATCAGGTCTTACGTAGTTCTTATGCCTTAACTTTTGCCTAGGCTGCCTTTATGGGTTTTCAACCTAGCAGGCCTCATACATAGTACTTTTTCAATTGATCTAAATTAGTTGGACGAGCAAACTCAATTCCATCTAAATCCATGAGGCGAACAGCCCTTGCTGGTAATATTTCTTTGATAATATATGGCCCACCCCAACTTGGCTTAAATTTTCCCCGCGGATCGAACACTGGAGCTTTGATTTCTTTCAACACTACATCTCCTTTCTTCAAACCTTGATCTTTCACATGCTTGTTGAATGCCCTGGCAACTCTCCGCTGATACCCCTACACATGATACAGTGCTCTTAACCTCCTTTCATCTAGTAAAGCTAACTTATCATAATGGCTCTTGATCCAATCTACTTCTGTTATTTGACTCTCCATTGCAACCCTTAGCGAAGGAACTTCTAGTTTAACTGGCAACACAGCCTCCATTCCATAGACTAGAGAGTAAAGGGTAGCCACTGTTGACGACCTTACTAATGTTCGGTAACCCCATAGAACCAATGGTAACTTCTCATGCAAGTCGGTGCACATGTCTACAGTCTTCTGTAGTATCTTTTTAGTATTCTTGTTAGCTGCTTCCACTGCTCCATTAGTTTGAGGACGGTATGGTGACAAAAAATGATGAACTATGCTTATGGGTTTCTTTCTGAAAATGCTGGCCATTGTCTGAGATAACTTCATGCGGTACCCCATATCGATAGAAAATGTTGTGCTGTATGAACTGCGCTACCTTCTTGGCATTCAAGGTTTTGAAGGATGCTGCCTCCACCCATTTAGTGAAATAATCGATAGCAACCAAGATGTATTCATGCCCATTTGACGCCTTTGGCTTGATCTGTCTGATGATATCTATCCCTTATATTACGAACGGCCATGGTGATAACATACTTGTTAAAGGCATAGAAGGCAGATGTTGTCCACTGGCGAACAGTTGGCACTTATGGCACTTCTTAACATGTGCGTGGCAATCTTTTTCCATGGTAGACCAATAATAGCCTAGCCTTATGATTTTCTTAGCCAACATATAGCCATTCATGTGCGGAGCACCTGTCCCTTCATGGATTTCTTTGATTAGATGCTTGGCTTCTTCTTCGGTGACACATAACAGGTGGATCCCGTCGTATGATCGCCAATACAGCTTTCCTCCACAAAGTACATAGTGACTCACCAACCGTTTTAAGATCTTTCTATCAACATGAGATGCTCCTTCTGGGTATTCCCTTCCCACAATGAACTTCTTTATGTCATGGAACCATGGATTGCCATCATTTACTTCCCCTTCTCGGATTGCACAGCAGTACACAGGCTTGTTTTGGCATTCTATCACCAGCGGCTTCACGTTCCCTCCTTCGGGTATCTCCAACATGGATACTAGAGTTGCCAAAGCGTCGGCGAATTGGTTCTTATTTCTTGACAGGTAATTGAACTCTATTTCTGAGAACTCCTTGGTTAGAGCTTCCAGATAGGCATGGTATAGCAACAGCTTCTCATCCTGAGTTTTTCATTCCCCTTTTATTTGACAAATGATTAGCGCCAAATCCTCGAACACTTCCAATTCTTTGATCCCCAACTCAAGTGCAGCTTCCAATGCTAGGATGCAAGCCTCGTACTCAGCAATGTTATTGGTAACTTCGAACCCCAACTTAACCGCCAACGGTATGAATGCTTCTTCAAGTGAAACCAACAAGACTCCTATCCCACAACCCTTTTTAATGGCTGTCCCATCGAAGTATACTTTCTAAGTCCTCTTCCCAATCTCTAGCACATCTTCGTTTGGAAACCGATCATTGAACGGAGCGGATGATGGCACAGGGCAACTGGCCAGGTAATTTGCGATGACGCTTCCCTTAATACACGTTTTATTTACATACTTGATGTTAAATTCATTGAGGAGAATTAACCATCGAGCAGTTCTGTATGACAATGCTGGCCTTTCTATCAAGTATTTCAATGGATCCATGTGACTTATCACAAATACTTCGAAGGACATCATGTAGTGTCGGAGTTTCTGCGTCGCCTATTCTAGTGCCACACAAGCCTTTTCAATTGCATTGTACTTCACTTCATAGTCCGTCATTTTCTTACTTAAGTAATAAATGGCAGTCTCCTTTGTCGACCCTTTAAGATATTGAGCTAATATAACTCCCGTCGCGGTTTCAGTGACTGTTAAGTATAACAAAAGCGGTGCACCTTGCCGTGGGGGACTAAGTGTGAACCACGGGTTTCGATCTGGGAAGAGGAAAGAAGAACCCTTCTTTTAAAAAGACTTGTAGAGATTTAAATTAATAAAAATCTGGTTTTTAAAAGGTTCACAAAAACAAACAAACAAGGAGTCGCCACCTCATTTTTTAAGGAAAAAAGGAAAACCTTTGAAAATAGTTTTAGAAGGAAACCTTTGAAAACAAACCACATGACTCTGATCAAGGAAAAGCAGGTCTAATCAAAACAAGAGAGGATTCGGAGACTAAGTTACGATGTGGGAAGGTTCTAGGAAACAACCTATAGGCACCCACATCGCCCCAAAATGGGTCTCTGAATTTATATGGGCTATTTCAATCACTTCCTAATTAGTCACCATGTATACGCAAAGAATCATCCATAAATAATCCACATTCATCCATGAACATCCATAAAGTATATAAACATCCATAAAGCATGTAAACATCCATGAACAAGTATGAGAGATATGGAAAGCAGGCAAGAAAAAGAGAGAATGAGCAAACAAATCCATCCTATCCACCAGCAAATATGTGATGGATAAATAAATAAGCAAACAAATCCATCCTACTCCTCTAGAAAATAAGTGATGGATAAATGATGAAGCATGGGTCCATCCTACTCCTCTAGCATATATGTGATGGACAAATGGGTAGAAAGAAAGAAAAAAGAAAGAAAAAGAAAACCTAGGATACTTAGTATCCTAGGGCGGACTTGAACATCAAATGAGCACCTACGTACCTTATATACAAAGATGTAAGGATCAAAGTCCATGTAGTTCGATTAAGAAGGGGTTACTCCCTTTACAATGAACTACAAACCCTAAGTTTCCATAAAAAGAAAAGAAGAGTTTTAAAAGAAGAAGGATTTCCAAAAAAGGAATTTGAGAAAAGATGGAATTTAAAAGGAGATAGAACTCTTATCCAAAAAGAAGTTTGAGAAAAGTAGAATTCTAAAAGAGATAGAACTCTAATTAAAACAGAATTTTAAGAGAGTTGGAAACTTAGGACTTCTAATCCAAAGTAAAGACAATAACCTAAGGGGGGAGAAGAGACCAATTCACAAAGACTCACCATGAATCACTTACCATATGCAAATAATCCCAAAACATTGAGAAAACACCAATTAATCACCCTATGTATTCTATAGGGCAATTATTAAGCTCAAACCAACCATATTCATGCTCAAATAATCATTAGGAGACCTAATTCAAATCTGGACAGAATACTAAATATGCATATAATGACCTAAAACTCATGCAAATAACAAAAATCAAAAGAGAAACAAAATCCTAATATGCTCCTATATGCTCGAAACACCCTAATATACACAAAACCATAAAAAACATGTTAAATAGGCACTATCATGATGAAAATATCATATGACAATCCTAAACATGAAAAGAAAATCTAACATGATGCCTTAGGCAAGTATTTTATGTGAGAATGTGAAATAATCATCCTTACGGCGAGCTTTCTTAAGTAAAACTACCCGGAGATAATTTTATGTAGAAATCACTCCATATGAATGATTTCTTCACATATCCTACATAAAATATATACCTAAGAATGCAAAGAAACTCACAGCGCACTTAAACACACTCCAGAAAACACCCATGCACAACCTCACCCTCTAAGGACGATAATTATCCTCGAAAAGAATAATCATCCATACACCTGTATAGATGAGGCTTACACAGCAAGTGTCCTATACAAAAGATGCTTAAAATCATGCATATAATTGAACCATGAAGAGAAAACGGCCTAAACACATCAATTGATTTTTCATGCAAAACGTACTTCTATTCTTAAAAGAGAAACTATCCTACCAGCAAACAATTCACAATCCTATTCCACTAGCATGCATTCTCATCATATTTGAATCATATACACTCTACAATATAGAGTATATATGATTCCTAATTCAATACTAAACCATAACTATGCAGAGAATGGAGTAGAAGAAGAAGGAATCGTAAAAAGATACAAAGGAGACTTACAACAAAGCAAGGGTCTTCGCTGCGTTCTTCCTTTTCTTTGGCTTGGTTCCCTTCTAGTTCTCCTTTGAAATTGCAGTAGAAAGCCTCCTCCAACTCGTGGTCCCTCTTTCTTTTATGAATATAAAGTGTCAAAAGTCCAGCCAAGAGTCAAAAGTCCCTTATGCTGATGAATGAGCCTCTATTTATAACCAACCAACCATATGAACCAATGGTTGAGATTAATTTACCATAAAACCAATCTAGGGCTTTAATTAAATCCCATGAATGTTAAAAAACTCAAAACCACCTCCCAATAGGCTTAGAAGTCCTTTAGAAGGTAGAAATTTGGAGTAATAGAGTCCTATTCTGTCAAAAATTCAAAGAGAGACAATTCAGGACGAGGCTCTCGGGTGACCGGTTGGGTGAACCGGTTGGACCGGTTGGGTGAATCGGTCACCCAAGAATGAACTCAGGTTTCCTCGGTTTTGAGGATTCCTGACTCGGTTTGGACTCCTAACTTCAAACGGACTTAAATTCTTCATTTTAACTCCAATTTGAGTGATTCAAAAGCCAAAATTTCAAGGATTCAATGTAGAATAAGCCTAGAATATTCTTGAACCAAAAATCCCTGACCACGGTCAGGTGGCTGGGTTTTCATGAGACGATTACCCGAAAAAAGGTTAATTAACCATAGGGTAATGTGGTGAACCAATCCAAAACCTATCAATAAATTAAATTGGCACTTCAGTTAGGCTCATTTCATCATTCTAAGGTCAATGGAACACTCCGGAACAAATTTGGAAATCAATTGGAAAATATACGAAGTAAAAGACGAAATTGCCCTTCAAGTCGCAAAAGTTCTAATTAGCTATCCAAACCTATCTGGAATTGAACCAAATTTGACATACATATCCAAAATGACCCTAGAAACTAAATGCAAGTGATGGGACTCAAGAAAGAGACAAAAATATGCATGCAATGATGATCTATTCTCCTAAGGCTTAAAAAGGCAAAAGTGTCCTTTAAGGCTTAGGGACTCCTAAATGCTTCTAAACCTAACCAAATGCTATCTTGAACTCATGGGGATGAAAATGGGGTGTCTACAGATGCCCCTCATTGGTGGAGTTTTCTTTGCAAATGACACCAATGTTAGAAAAGACAGCCCATTTTCACAAGAAAAGGGCAAGGAACCAAAGCTTGAACTTCAACAGTGACTACTGAGGATGTCCATGACTGCTATAATGTACACTTGTACAAAATAGGGGAGGTTGTGTGTGACTATGAAAGTCATTTAAACACACGGTACTCTCATATGCCTATTCTTTCTAATAGGGGAACATATGCTTCTATAATGTACGGTCATTCTTTATAATGAGGACACGCACAAGATAGGGGGCGTGTGTGACCACAAGGATCATTTAAACACACTATACTCTCATATGCCTATTCTTTCTAATAGGAACACATATGCTTCCATAATGTACGCTCATTCTTTCTAATGAGGACACGCACAAGATAGGAGGGGTCGTGTGTGACTACAAGAGTCGTTTAAACACACCGTGCTCTCTAAACAAAATCATGAAACTTTAATTTTAACAACTTTGTTAAAATCAAGTGAGGGCAATCCATTCATTGTGCTATAATTTTCTCAAGAAATAAATAGCAATCCAAAGAAATTCATGTATGTAACTCAAAGAGTCATTTAAACATATTATCACAAACACTTATATCCAAGCAATAACAAGCTTTATTTTAACAATCTTTGTTAAAATTAAGCAAAGCAAATATTCCAATTGTGCTAAAATTCCCTCAAGAAATTAATAGCAATGCAAAACATCCATGTATGTGACTCAAAGAGTCATTTAAACATACTTCCAAAACCAATTCCAATCAAGCATTCATAAGCTTTATTTTAATAATTTTTGTTAAAATTAAGCAAGGCACACACTCCAATTATGCTATAATCTCCTCAAGAAATTAATAACAATGTCAATTCATCACAAAGAATCAAGAAATAACAATTTCATGATCCTTACAAAGCATCCCAAGCATTCAATCAACTCATCATCCAATCAACAAAGCTTTATTTTAACCTGAGGATTAAAAATAAGCAAGAACACTCAATTAATCCCAATGTGCTATAATTTCCTCAAGAAATAAATAGCAATAGCAATTCAATCACAAGAAATCAAGGAATATAAAATTCCATGGTTCCAAACAAATATCATAAGCATCATCCTTCCATCATCCAAAGATAAAACCCTTTAACAAAGCAAATGTCAAAGTAAGCTTGCAAATATCACCATGAGTGCACTAATAATTCAATTAGTGATTAATCACTCATCATTTCATTCATTTCAAATCATTCACATCAGTTTCTAGGCCTTTCAAGAGAGATTTCATAAAAAAATCAAGCGAAAAGGGGCCCGGTTAAGCGAAAATGTGCGAAAATTGCACAAAATGAAAAACCGGGTTGGGGGACCGGTTGGACCGGTTGGGGCCAACTGGTCACCCGAGAGTGAATTTTCTGCTGCACTTTTTTGGTGTTTTGGCTATAAAGCCTTGCACCTTCCTTCACTTATTCATCCTTCCAACTTGGTTTTTGAGAGCTTCTCTATCTAGAAACCCAAAACCCAACATTCCCAACTCCAAAATACCAAAAATTTGGCATTAAACTTGAATTATTGTGGTGATTAAACACCAACAACATCACTTTCAAGGAATCAAAACAACCTTTGATTCATCAAATCAACCTTCCCAACTTAATTTTTCAAATCAAACCCATTTTCTCAAGAACACCCAACATGAGTTCTTCATCAAATAAATACTCCAATGCCAAGTATCCACATCACTTCCTCAAGAAAACATACAAAGCACCTCATTATGAAGATCAACCGGATAGCTTGCTCTTGGAACCCAACAACCATCTCTCCTACATTCATTCCATGAATGAGGTAAGATAATTCCCAAGTCCTTCAAGTTCATCCTTATTCTTTCATTTCATTGCTTCTTTTTAAATATTTGCTATTCTTATGAATGGAATGCATTGAGTTCTTGCTATTTTGACAACTTTTGGGAGTTTTCCATATACAAAGACCTCATTTTCCAACATAGGCATAACTATGCCCACCAAGTGTTTGATAAAATTCCCAAGAGAATAAAATCTTTCTTTTTGCTTTCAAATAGTCAAGATAATCAAAAGTGAACTTAAGAGCATTCTCTAGAATGCTAACCCATGAATTTTGAAGTTCTTTTCTTTACAAAAAACCTTGTAGGCATAACTATGCCCACTAAGTGTTTGATAAAATTCCCAAGAGAATAAAATCATTCTTTTTCTTTTCAAATGCTCCAAGTTCTTAAACAAAACATCAAAGGTATTCTCTAGGAAGTTTACCCATGAGTTTAAAAACGCTTTTCTTTACAAAAATCATGTGGGCATAGCTATGCCCATCAAGTGTTTGTTAAAATTCTCAAGAGAATAAAATAATTCTTTTTCTTTTCAAATGCTCAAAGTTCTTAAACAAAACATCAAAGGTATTCTCTAGGAGGTTTACCCATGAGTTTAAAAACACTTTTCTTTACAAAAATCATGTGGGCATAGCTATGCCCATCAAGTATTTGATAAAATTCTCAAGAGAATAAAATCATTCCTCTTCTTTTCAAATGCCTTAGAAAATCAAAGGGAAACTCAAAGGCTTTCCTTTAGGGTGTTAACCCATGATTGTTGGAGCGCTTTTCTTTATAAAAACTTTGTAGCCATAACCATGCCTACCAAATAAAACCATTTTTGCTTTCAAATACTTTGGAAAATCAAAGGAAAACTTAAAGGCATTCCTTCCTATGACTTTTTTTTTTTTTTTTTGGAAATACTTTCCTCTGTAAAAACTTTTGTAGTCATGACAATGCCTACCAAGTATTTGGTAAAATTCCCTTTCTTCTTTCAAGTGCTTTAACCAACCAAAGGAAAACTCATGGGATTCTCTTGAATGTTAACCTTTGATTTTTGAAATACTTTCCTTTCTGCAAAGAACTATGTGTAAACTTTTGAAAGACTTGAAAAACCATGAATTTAAGCATCCTTGAGTTATTCATTAAGCATAGCAAATACTCAAAATAACAATTTCCATGATTTCCTTTATTCTTTGTAGCCAAACTTTGAGGACAGAACAAGACATGCCCTTGGGGGAGTCATTGAGTGGTGGCGCAAAATGGCCACACGGCAACCCGAAACCCAGAAGATTATAGTTAATGCGGGTTTTGGAGACTTTCTGAATGCTTTATGGATGGAGCAGAGAGATAGACAAGCTTTGTTGGCCCTCACTGAGTTGTGGTGGGACACCACTAACACATTTCATTTCAGTTTTGTGGAAATGACTCTTACCCCAACGGACTTCACTGTTATTACCGGACTTCGCCTAGGTGGGCGGAGGTTATCTTACTATGAGAATGGCCACGGGGATCCCCATTATCTCTTGGAACAACTCGGGACCGTAGTACCCGTTCAAAGGGGTGGAGTGTGCAGAACTTGGCTAAAGAATCATTTTGGTGATCAAAGAGAAGAGGATGATGTAGATCCATCTTGTCTTGCCCGAGCTTTTATGCTATACATGTTGTCTAGCATATTCTTTGCTAGCTTCGGCGATGTCGCTCCTTTAGGGCACCTCGCTTGCATGGAGGATGTTTGGGAGATGGGAGGCTATAATTGGGGTAACGCCGCTCTTGCTGTATTGTATAGGTCCATGAGTGACAGATTGCGTGGAGTGAGCACAAACCACTGTGGGATGTCCTTTATCTGGGAAGTAAATCAACCTACAGGCTTCCTTTCTAACAATATTTGCAATGAGTACACATGATCATTTTCTTTTGAAATTTATTTTCTTTTTGAAAACAGATTTGGTACTACGAGTACTTGGGGGGTTTGAACGTCCCGCTCTAATCGACAATGATCCTTCCTGGCCCGTGATGTCCAATTATCACATCGACAACAGGTGTGATTCGGTGGATAATAAACATGACTATGCCCATGCTAGGGCATTCCTGGCTTGCATTACCGCTGACAAGGTAATCCCTAAAGCTTTTATCTTTTGAATTCCTTCTTTTTTCAATTCTTTCACTTACCACCAATTCATGAATTAGGTGGACTGGGGCCCATGGGCACAGTGGAAATATGCTCTTGAAGAGCAATGCCACAGGTGTGTTGATATGACAGAGAAACGGATCCTCCTAGAAGGTCCTATGGGTTGCTATTGGTACCTTGGGGAGAGAGTTTGGCGCCAAGTAAAAGGCAACATCAATGCAGCTGTAGTTCCTATGGCACCACCTGAGAGCATGAGACATGCCAACTCTTTGCTGGGGCGCGAACTGATCAAAGCTATAAGAGGCAAGGATGCGAGTGACTTCATAGTTCCGAATGGGAACTACGAGAGTTTCTGTAGGAGGTATCTGATGCCTCCTAGGGTCGTAGGAGTTCCACCCGTAGGGTAAGTACATACTCAACCCTATATATGCTTTACAAGTGTTTCCTAGTTGACTATGTGCAACTCTTTTCAGGGACGGCGAGCTCGTGGTCACCATTCCACAGTGGGTTCAACCTCGAGTGTGTCAGGAGTGCATATAGATAGTGATGATGAGGGCATGGATAGGGATGCACTGCCCCCTTTACCACGGCCTAAGTGGTCCATTGATATGTACCAAGGAGGTGACATTGTGCCCATGACCATAGCACCTCCTGTGATGGACGAGGTTCCTCAGATAGATCCTAGATATGAGACTGTAAGTTTCAAGGTTAACTTGATTCTCTTAATCCCCAACTATTCATTAGGCACTTCTCACCCAATTTCTCTTCACAGACACCCGTCGAGTATACACAAGAATGGATCAATCTCAATGCCAGCTTGAGGAAGGACATGATGAGGATGAGCCTAAGCCTATCAAGGCAAGAGGCGTATAGAGTGGGCGAACACGTACACCCAGTAAGAATAGCTCAAATCAAAAACTTTTGAAAATCTTTGGTTCCTCCTTTAAAAAGTGGTACTTACATAATTTATTTTCTTGGAAACTTGCAGATTGATTTCTTCCCTCAGTACAACCTAACCGCGGCTCCACCACCTCCTCCACCAACAGAAGAAGCAGGGCCAAGCAAGAGAAAGAAACCACCAAGGAAGTGTTGAAGACACTTATATTAAGTTTAAGAAACTTAATTTAAGCATCTAGAAACTCTTAACTTATGAAATCCTTGTATTAAGCCTATATGGGCATTTGTGTTATCTTTCAAGTTCTTTCTTTCAAAACCAAGTTCATGCATTCCCCACCTTTGAATTATGATATCTATCTCTTGTTGGTTGAATTTCATGACTCTTGACACAAATTTGAGTCAATTTGAGCTCAAAAGGTCAAAATTGGCCTTCCGGAGCATACGGGGGTTGTCACACCCCATTTTTGCACCACCTTACTAGGGCTCATCATTTCATGCATGTTTTTGTTTTGTTTTTGAGTCTAGTCACTTGCATTAGTTTTCTAGAGTCACAAGGACAATGGATATGAATTTTGGTTCAAATTGGAGTTGATCTTGAGGGATAATAAGAGCTTTTGTGACTTGAGGGGCATAATCGTCTTTTAAGTCCCAAACTTTTCATTTGACCTTGGAATGATCTCCAAATTGTCAATTGGAGTTCATATGGATGCATATGAGGTATTAAGTCCCGTGGCCCTGATGATGAGTTTAGTGTGGTTATTTACGGATTATCCTTGAAGAATTAGTGCGAATCACAGCATGAGATTTTTGGTTAAAATGAAAAGAAAATTATTTTATTAAATTAGCCATTTTTATCATGACACTAACACATGTACGTATGTGATGAGTGTGTGTACGCACATACGATACATGTGCATGCGTGTTAGCGGTCAGTCTCCCAATTTTTATAAAAGACAATTTCCTTTTCCTATTCAGATTAGAAGTCTTTTATCATTATAAAATACCTTTTGACTATTCTCCAAGGAAACCTAGTCCAGGAAGGAAAGGGAAACTCCAGATTTCAGCTATAAATACTCTCTTAATGTCTTTAAACAAGGGAGAGGAGAAGAGGGTTTGGAGGGAGTGAAATTCGTCATAATTCAGCAGCAGATTTTCTGAAAACTAGCAGTCGTATTTTAATCATAACTTTTTCATCTGAAGTCAGAATTTGATGAAATTGGTCTTGTTAGAAAGATAATTCAATTCTCTACAACTTTGTATTTCACAAGCTTTGTCCAAATCCAACGTTTTCATACCCAAAAACGCGATTGAAGTTGCTGCTGCTGCAAAGTGACGAAAATCACTTTTCTTTTCTCTTGTTCTCTTTTTGTTTTCTATTTCTTTTCAAAGTTGAGTGAGTTTTGATCTCTTTGCTGTAATACCACTTTGACAAAGAGGAGGATTCGTGTTGGTTTGATTCACTCTAAAGACCTGAGGAGCCACGAACAATTACAAACACAAGGAAGGCCCTTCCTAAGGTATTCTCCTTCTCTATTCAAGCTTAAACTAGGTTTTCATATGGGTTAGGCTTATTGCATGTTAAAGGTAACTTTTTTATCATGTATTAACACTCTAGCTAGTTAATATACATGGAATATCTATTTTTTATCTACTGTTTAGCATGCTTTAGGGCTGTCCTTTAGGTTTTTAATGCATAGTTATGATTCTTGTGCTCCTGTTTGTCCTTGTGCTAGGATTAGTGTCATTGCATGTTAGAGTTAGGATTTTCATCATGTTATATTGCTTTAGTTAGTTAATATGCATGATTTAATTTCTGTTTAGTTTGGTTTTAGCATGATTAAAGTATGTTTTGTATGTTTTTAAGCATATTTGTGAGTTTAGGGTTTTAGAGTCATTGTTTTGTGTTTGTTTTCATATAGCATGATAAAGTAGACTTTTTTATTTGGTTTTTCTTCGTGTTTGCTGTATATGTCTTGCATATGGAGTAAACATGATAGTTTTGCATGCATGTTAGTATGTTTTAGGGTTTTTATGCATGATATGGTTCTAGGAATATGTTAGGACTTATTATTGTTCGCTGTTTTTGCTATTGGCATGCTTAGTGGATGATTTTAGGTCATAATACTATTCTGTCCAGATTTGCATGTTAGTGTTTTCGCATGGTTTTGAGCACTTGTAAGGGTGCAAATAGGTGTGGTATTTGTCCTATGGCAAATAGGGCTGCTTATGTCTGAAATGGCTAAATGCTTGGAGCTAATTGCGCTCAGGTAAGTGGGTGTGAAGGTGCCCCAATTCACCTTTCTTCTTAACTCATTCTCTTCTCCCTATCTAGGGTTAATTTTTAATATGATCCTATGGTTTAATTAGAGGTTTCCTTCATAAACAAAATTCTGGTTTTTATTAAGGTTTCTATTTTGTGGATTTCTTTCCTAAAATCAAACTTTCTATCAATTCTCTTTTGATCAAATAAGGAAACCTAGGGTTTTTTACCATAGGTTTGTATTAGGATTTAACCTTAGTTCTAATCGAACTACGTGGACTTTGATCCATGTATTTCGTTGCATGGTACGTAGGCGCTCTTCGTGAGGCTCAAGTCCGTTCTAGGATCCAAGCATCCTAGGTTTATTTTTGTTTTCTTTTCTTCTTTTTCTTTTTCTGTTTTTATGTGCTTATTATGCATGGATGGATGAATGAAATATATGATATGCATGCAATTCTTGTGATGATATACTTGCTGATTTTTGTATGGAAAGATCTTGATTTAGCCCAAATGAACTGAGAGACCGAAAGGGTGACATGGGTGCCTATAGGCTTTGCCTAGAACCTTCCCATGTCATAACTTAGCCTCCGAATCCCCGATTTCTTTGGTTTTCAAAAGATTGGTTTTTGCCTTTCCTTTTTTATGGAGTCATTCAAATTGTTTTCCTAAAACAAACCATTTTTAGGGTTTTCCTTGTTTCCTTTAAAAAATAAGGTGGCGACTCCTTTCCTTTTTCTTTTTCAAACCCATTTTCTTTCAATCCCTTGTGGGCTCAATTTCCGGGGTTCACAGGGGTCATAAGTGGTCAAAATAGGGAAACAAGGAAAATGGCCTCGGGTGACCGGTTGGGTCTAACCGGTTGGACTGGTTGGCCCCAATCGGTCTCCCGAGCAGTTTCGTTGTTTACGCGTTTTTTTGACTTTTTGACGCTTTTTCGACTTCTAAGCCTTCTAGGACTCAAATTTGAGCCTAAAGTCCTATAAAAACACCCCCCATATGTTCATAAACCATTATTATTCATTCAACATCGAATCATGGAGACTTTTGATAGCTTTTTGACACTTTGCTTCAACAACATGAGTAAGGAAGACAAAAGGGTTTTCAAGAGTTATGGCTTGGACACGCTCTATTCCCTCGCCAAAGTCAAGGTAAATTGGACTGTGCTCTATGCTTCTTCATACTTTTGGGATCCTGAACTTCATGTTTTCCATTTCTATCGCAATGAAATTTGCCGCACTCATGAGGAATTTTGCGCGCTATTCAGAGTGCAATCGTCATGACCTTTCATCCTTCCATACCTTCGACAAGGTTAAGTTTCTTCTTTTGCTTCTCTTCTGGAAATCTCCACCCACGATGCTATAGCCTTCATAAAAGATAACATGGTAGATTTAAACAAGCTAGCAACGTCTTTTCTGCCCCTTGGGAGGTCATGTGGGCTACCTTTGTCTCGACCGCATTAGCATGCCTTGGCTTTCTGCTTGATTGGGAGGTTCCTCATCACCAATGGTACGTTGTTTGTCCCAATTGAAATTTGTGAACTTGTTTTCCCTCTTCCCAAGTCTCGAAACATAATTCCAATGGTTCTAGCGAAAACTCTCAATGGGCTAGACAAGGTACAAGATCGGTTTGAAACCAATTTTGAGGGCAGCCCCCTCCTTCTCCATATGTGGTTGCTAGAGAGGTTAAACCTCTTGCCACCTCCTAGTGTTGCAAATTATGGGCCTCAGCACTTCCATCTACATGTTCCTGAATTCCCCCCAAATGCTTCTCCTGACGAATGGCTTAACATGCTGTACCATACTTTATGGCGATCTATCTGTTGGCACGTGCCTCACTGGAAGTGCGACGAAAAGGTGCTTCTACGAACTGTGGGTTGTACACTTGTTAAGTTGATGGGCTTGAAAGCGACCTCTTTTTACTGGCCATCTCGAATCCTTCGGCAATTTGGTGCCGTTCAATCAATTCTAAACAATCAAGCAAGTACCACCTAGACAAATTCAAGGCAAGTTCATCCCGTTCAACCTGTTTCTCAATCTCTGGTTAAATGGATGGAGGATAGATGGAACGGTTAGAACTCTGCTACCCTAGTTCAAAACACTAATGGACCTTATGAGCTTAGCAAGGAATACAAGAAGTGGTTATCTGAAGACATTGGTCACAAAGAAACAACAATGAGAGGTCAAGTAGCTGAGTTGATTGGGATTCCTTTACTGGGGGTAAAAAGAGGCCAAGGGAGGACGACACCAAAGTGAACCAGACTATTGGAACAAAGAAGACTTCTCAGAGAGCAAGGAATTAGCAACCCTTTTGAATTTTAAGCATGTTAAGCACAATAATAGTCCTTCGAGACTTGCAATTATTACAAATAAAGCTATTATCAATTTCTCTAGTTTTGAATGAATTGCCATCAAACAATTAACTTTGATTTATGAATTGCTTTATACATTGTCATGCCCCTTGTTTACTTTCTTTTTTTTTTCTCAATTGGACCGCACCCAAGGTAACTTTATGGGCTGCCTACATATCTCCATCATATTTGTAAATATTTTCTTTTCTTTTCTTTTCTTCTTTTTTTTTTTTTCCTTTTCTTTTTCTTTTTTGAATGATGGAGAATCAAGCCCTCATAGTTCATGCTTTTCTTTTGCCTAGGCCGCCTTATGGGTTTTCAACCTATCAAGCTTTACACATGGTATCTCTTGAGTTGATCTAAATTGGTTGGTTGAGAGAACTCTATTCCATCCAAATCCATCAATCGAACTGCTCCTCCCAGTAATATCTCCTTTATGATGTAGGGGCCACCCCAGTTAGGCTTGAATTTGCCCCTTGGATCAAAGATAGGTGCACGGATTTCTTTCAGCACTATGTCTTCATCTTTTAGGCCACGATCCTTGACGCGTTTGTTGAAAGCTCTAGCTATTCTACGCTGATAACCTTGAACATGGTATAGAGCGTTTAAACGCCTTCCATCAAGCAGAACTAGCTCATCATATCTGTTTCGTACCTAGTCTACTTTGGAAAACTGATCTTCCACCATTACTTTGAGAGAAGGAATTTCTAACTCGATTGGGAGAACTGCTTCCTGTGGACCCCGGAAAGTAGGCCCCACACGAATGGGTTGTTTAAAAGGTAATGGGCCTCAGGTTTGAAAAAGAAAACGAAGTCACCAGTCTGTGGACCCCGGAAAGTGGGCCCACACAATAGGGGTTGTTTAAAAGGGAATGGGCCTTAGGTTTGAAAAAGAAAACGGAGTCGCCATCTTATTTTTTAAAGGAAACAAGGAAAACCCTAAAAACAGTTTTGTTTTAGGAAAACAAAAGAATGACTCCATGTTTAAAAATGGTAAGGCAAAAGATCTTTTGGAAACCAAAGAAATCGGGGATTCAGAGGCTAAGTTACAATATGGGAAGGTTCTAGGCAAAGCCTATAGGCACCCATATCGCCCTAAACGGTCTCTTAATTTAATTGGGCTAAATCAAAGTCTTAATCACACACAAATCAACAATTATCATCACAAGACAGCATGCATATCATCCATTCATTCATCCATATAATCAAGTAAATAAAAGAAAAAAACAGAAAAAAAGAAAGATGGGGGAGAAAACCTAGGATACTTAGTATCCTAGGGCGGACTTGAACCTCACGAAGAGCGCCTACGTACCATGTATGGAAATACATGGATCAAAGTCCATGTAGTTCGAAAGGGAATAGGATTATAACCTAATAGAGGCCTATGGTAAACCCTAAGTTTCCTTTCAAGAAAAACATGGTAAGTTTCCAAAAATAAATGATTCTCAAAAGATCTTTAGTAAATATGGAATTTGATAAAGATGGAAACTTTGATTTAAAAGGTATTTTTTAGTGAGAGGAAACTATAAGGCTTGCCATGTTCCCCTATTAGGAAACAACCCTAGGGGGGAGAAAGGGAAAGTTTCAAGGAAAGGAAAGAAGGGTGAATTGGGGCACCCTCATACCTCATTTACCTTTACGCAAAAGCAACCTGTCAAAATAACCACCCTATTGCATAGGGTAATTATCTTATTTGCAAGATTTTATCTCGCAATAGCCAAAATAACCACCCCACATTAGTGGGGTAGTTGCACCTGTTGTACCTGTCAAAGCACCTGCAATTTGCATGCAAAATATACCAAAAGTACCAACCAACCAAACTAGGTCCCAATCAAGCAATTATCATGCTTAAACATAGGCTAACACATGCTCAAAATATGGCAATAAGAACAATGGACAAATCTGGACAGAATTGAAATAAGGCCTAAAATCAACCACAAGTCATGCAAACAACATGAATCATAAGCTAACTAAACCTTAATTCAGCCCTATATGCAATGACATGCAAATAACCCTAAAAATCAACCAATGAATGCTCCAAATATCATATTTAAGGCAATAAACAAATCTGGACAGAATAGAAATAAGGTCCATCTTCATTTGCTAAATATGCAAACAACATAAACAATGAATAATTGCAAACCCTAGTTTAATCCTAGAACCATGACATGCATAAAAACCCTAAAATCCACTATATGAATGCTAAAGATACCATAGTTATCTAATATGCAACCCACATATAGAAACTATGAAGAAAAAAACAGAGAAAATCCCTAAGCTATCATGCTATATGCAACTAAACCAACACAAGGATGATAAAAACCCTAAAATCACAATGGTGCATAAAATCACATGGAATAACACTCTAACATACTAAACAGCCCATGGATATCATTCTAAACATGCATACTAGCTAATAGAAATATCAAAATACGATAAAAACACAAGCTTTAATATGCAAAAGAATTATTTCATGCAGAAAACCAATTTCAGCACTAAGGTAACCCTAAAGTCCCAAACATGCAGTAAATCACATGGAATAACTCCCTAGCATACTAAACAGCTCATGAATATCATCCTGAACATGCATACTAGCTAATAGAAATAGGAAAACATGATAAAAACATAAGCTTGAACATGAAATAATGACTATTCAATGCAAAACCCTAGAAAAGACTCTAGAAACCCTAAAAACACAAACACTCATAAAATCACATGAAATAACATCACATCATGCAAATCCAGCCATAAACCTTATTCTAATAATGTATTTTAAGCATTAGAAGCGGCAACACATGATAAAAACATAAGCTTTAAACATGCAACAATGCTATTTTATGCAAAAAACCCTAATTTCTAAGAAAAGAGAAAGATGGAGAGGTATACCTATGGTTGCTACTGTGGAACTTCTCTCCTCCTCTTGTGTACTGCTGGAAACACTCTCCTTCAAGCCTTCAAGCCAAAACTCCAGCCCTCCTTCAAGCTCTCTCTCTCATTCTCTCACTTAAAGCTTAGGTTAAACTACCCTAAGGATGGCTGTCATAGCCTCCAATGTGCCTCTCACTTCAGAAAATTCCCTCCCCTATTGTTGAAGTATAAGGGGGTATTTATAGGGTTTGAGGGAAAACCCTCAATGGTTGGGATTAAAACCCTAGGTATTGATCTAAGGGCTCTTAGAGGTTCCCTTGGGGCTCAAGTAGGTCAAATAAGGCTGAAATTAGGGTTAAATGGCGGCTGAAGGCGAGCAAATCCGAGAAAATAGGGAGGGAGCCGCGTCAAGACTCAAAAAAGGAAAGTGGCTCAGGTGACCACCTAGGGCTGGGCGGCTAGCAGCCTGGGCCCAGGCGGCTAGTCGCCTAGGCCTGGGTGGTCACCCGAGGCTATGTCATCTTCAGCCCAATTTTTGACCCTTTCGACTTCCAAATGTGTTTCAGGGCTCAAATCAACTCCGATTTTGACGAAACGAAAGCCAAAACGACCGTATTTCGAAGGGGAATGTAATTTGAGTCACTTGAGGGCAAGAAACCCTAGCCATGGCTGCATGGTTGGGTCCTACAAAGGTGGTTAACCGTTATACCTCACCATCGCTTAGCTTAGGTGTGCACATAGGGTCGCACCGAATGCTTTCCAATTCGAAATTCAACCTCCCTAAACACATTTTGGGATGAAATTAAGACTAATCAAGGTCAAATGAGTAGTCATAGAGTGAAAATCATGAGCCAATTCGAGCTAACCCGAAATAGGTCTCTTAACCAACGTGAGCCTTGTTGAGCCATTCTAATCCCGAACCATCAATTCATCGAATTGAACCCATAAATTCCTCAAATGCATCCATATGAACTCCAATTGACAACTTGGAGATCATTTCAAGGTCAAATGGAAAGTTTGTGACCAAAAAGACGATTATGCCCCTCAAGTCACAAAAGTTCCTATTAACCCTCAAGATCAACTCCAAATCGAACCAGAATTCATACACACCATCCTTAGGACCCTAGAAACTCAATGCAAAAGACTAGACTCAAAAAGGAAACACAATGACACACGAAATGACAAACCCTAGCTAAGGTGGCAAAAATGGGGTGTGACAGAAGCCCCTCATTGGTGAGCAAGTTTCACTTGCGAACCAATGACCAAAAGAACAACCCATTTTTTGCTCGGGGAATTGATTTCATCAAGACCAACTGGGGAAAAGCCAGCGATCATATCATTGAATTCTTAGAATTCATCATACACAAACACAAAGGCACTCCTCATAAGTTCTACAGAACTCTTCTCATACTGTATACCAGTTGCACTAGGAGACAAGATGAGGTATCCACAGCTTTCATTGAACTACGTTCAATGAAAGTTCTTCCCATACTACACCAGTCACGCTGGTGAATAATACGAGGTATCCATAGCTTACACCGAATCTGCATTCGATGAAAGGTCTTCCCATACTCACTACAACAATATGGGGAATTAGTGACAATTTTTTTTGTGACGACCTCAATTTCGTCACGAAAATGGCACCTTTTGTGACCACATTACCAATCGTCGCAAAAAAGTCATAAAAAAGGTAAATGGCGACAAAACTAGAATGTCGTCGCTAAAACTTGTCACAAATACATTGGCGCCAAGTGGCGGGAAATACTTTTTGCGACAAAACTTTGATTTTGTCACCCAAAAGAATACTTTTTGAATGACATAGATGTGTATATGCGACCGTTGATAGATGAGTTAAAAGAATTGTGGGAAGATGGTGTGGAAACATATGATGCCTCCACTAAACAAAATTTCCAGTTACATGCGGCGATATTATGGACTATAAATGACTTTCCTGCGTATGGAAACTTGTCTGGGTGGAGCACAAAAGGGAAATTGGCATGTCCTACATGCAACAAGGACACATGTTTTCTGTCATTGAAGCATGGAAAGAAGATTTGTTACATGGACCATCGTCGTTACTTGCCACTTGAGCATAGTTGGCGTAAAAGAACGACAATGTTTAATGGTAAACAGGAGCATCGGTTGCAACCTAGGGAGTTATCTGGAGACGATGTGTTAGAGCAATTGAGTCTCGTCGAAGAAGTGTCATTTGGAAAGCCACCAAAAAGGAAGAAGAGGAAGCATTCTGAACTAGAGTTGAATTGGAGGAAGAAAAGTATATTTTTTCAGTTGCCATATTGGAAAACACTGAAATTGCGACACAATCTAGATGTTATGCACATTGAAAAGAACATATGTGATAATGTGTTAGGAACTTTAATGAGCATCGATGGTAAAACGAAGGATACCGTAAAGGCCTGTATGGATTTAGAGGCAATGGGTATAAAGAAGGAATTACACCTAAGGCAACATGGTACGAAATATGAGGTGCCACCAGCATGCTACACATTATCTGCAAATGAGAGAAAAGGTTTATGTGAATGGCTAAAATCAGTGAAGTTTCCAGATGGCTATGCATCAAACATTACTCGATGCGTTAATGCTACAGATGGAAAGATATCAGGAATGAAGAGCCATGATTGTC
The DNA here is from genome assembly GCA_039720395.1 of Liquidambar formosana. NCBI lineage: Eukaryota > Viridiplantae > Streptophyta > Magnoliopsida > Saxifragales > Altingiaceae > Liquidambar > Liquidambar formosana. The sequence goes on along the minus strand of CM077828.1, from coordinate 7,667,333 downwards.
ACGTCTTTTTACAACAGCTACTCCGAATTGCAGTACGTGGATACTTGCGAAAGGATGTGTCTACGGCATTAGTTGAGTTGAGTTTCTTCTTCAAGGAATTGTGCTGTAGAACATTAAAAGTTGATGTATTAGAACGACTAGAAAGAAAAATAGCATTAATACTCTGCAAGCTCGAAATGATATTCCCACTGGCATTCTTCGATGTTATGGTCCACTTGGCTGTTCACCTACCCCATGAGACAAAGCTTGGTGGACCAGTACAATATAGATGGATGTATCCAATAGAGAGGTGATGTACCTTTTACTATTTAATTATGATGTAATTATGATGTTCATTGTGTCCATATTATCATTAAGTATATTTCGTCTTGATGGTATGTGAACAGGTTCTTGCGTACTCTTAAGTGTTATGTACGAAATAAAGCACGTCCAGAAGGTTCAATTGCAGAAGCATACATTAACAATGAATGCCTTACATTTTGTTCTATGTATCTTAGTGGGGTAGAAACAAAATTCAACCGTAAAGAACGAAATTATGATGGAGGTCAAGAGCGACAACCTGGAAGGTTATCTGTTTTCTCACAGAATGTTCGTCCATTAGGATCTACAGTCTATACTACGTTGACTCTCACAGATTTAGCAAAGGCTCATTGGTATATACTGAACAATTGCAATGAAATCGTTCTCTATCTAAAGTAAGTAAACCTTCTATTTTTGTAAATTGGATGGGCATTAATATTGGCAATTACATTTATTCATACGTACTCTCTCTCTCTATATATATATATATAGTGAACATATGGAAGATATCAAAAGACAAAGTATGATTAATGTAGACAAGAGGCATCAGGACGAATTCCCAAAATGGTTTGAAAAACGTGTAAGTCTTTTACAAAGGATTAGTTTCATATTATATAATTACAATTATTTAGTGTTATTATTAATTTCTTTTATTGTGTTACAATAGATGAAAATGTTGCACAGTCAAAACTCTCCTGAAGCAACTAATCAATTGTATTCCTTGGCGTGTGGTCCTGATTCACGAGTAAGACGGTATTCTGCATGCATTGTCAATGGGTTTAGATTCCACGCCGAAGCGCGTGAGACACATCGTGGAACTCAAAATAGTGGTTTGGTTGTTAAAGGGGAACATCAATCAGAAGAAGTTGACTTTTACGGTGTCTTAATTGATATTATTGCATTAAGCTACTGTGGGGGCAATCAAGTTTTTATTTTTAAGTGTGATTGGTGGGATATTGGTAATAAAAAAGCAGGAATACGAAAGGATGACCACTTCGCGAGTGTTAATAAATCGCGTAAATGGTATAAGAATGACCCTTTTGTGCTAGCATCTCAAGCTGAGCAAGTTTTCTATATTAATGAAACAAAATTAAGCAATACTTGGCAAGTCGTGCAAAAGGCACAACCTAGGAACTCATATGATGTTCCTGAGGTGGAAGAGGAAGACATAGAGGTTGATAAAGTCAAAGGGTCGATGGGAATTGATTATGCATATCAGTTAAATGAATCAAACGAGAATGATAGGATTGTTGAATATGATGATCGAGAGTTGGACCCGTTGCATAGGGACGATGTGATACCAGAATATGTTGATGCCACAGTCATAGAAAAAAGCAAAGAAGTACAGGATAGTGGTGATAATGCTTTCATTTGTGATGATGAAACTGATGAAGATGATACATTTCTTGATTATTGTACTGATGAGGAAGGATCTATGGGTTGTGTTAATGATAGTGACATAGATGAATAGATTTAGTATTTCTTCTTCCTTATGTAAGCTAATTATGCTTTTTAAATGAATTTTCATAATTATGTTATTATATATACATGTCTAGTGTTTGTATGTATTGCTTTTGTATTTTGTAGGACTTTGAGACATGGCACCTGGAGGTCGATCACGACAGCGCTCCAGTGTACTTCCTACACCACCACCTCTAGTACAGTCTGACACCACCATGGCCCAAACAACATTGCCAACTGTTTCAAGGCCTGCTGAGCTTTCAATTCCTGATACCGTTGGTATCAACAATGGTAAAATCCTAATGTTTTTAATTTGCATGTTCAATGTTTAAGAAATATGTTATTTTTACTATCACTTTTTTTTTTTTTTTTGTAGCCCCGTCCATAATAAAAAAGGGACGTGGTAAGGCAGTGGGGAATGTGCCTGAGAAGGCTACCCGTGGTGGCCGGAGAGTCCCAGTTACTATCCCTGATGGAAAGTTCAAACCCGTTGGAGACTGGGCTGCCGCGTTTACGTCAGAAGTTGGTGTTATTTGTCGCCAATAGGCTCCTCTTACTGCAAAAAATTGGGGAGAGATCAAAGATGAGGATAAGAAGGTCTTGTATCAACGCATTTTGGTAAGTGAGAACAAATTTACAATTCAACACCCATGGAAACTTTTTCTATTTCATTAGCTTAGAATTTATTAGACAATAAAAGGATGCAATGAGTTGGGCTGATTTGATCTCGTTCTTTAAATCTATTCCCCATCATTTTAGGGAAATTGTTATGAATGTTTAAGCACTCTAAGGCAAGTGGATTAATCATTGAATTTTGAATTTTGTGGAGTTAGTTATACGTGGATTAATCATTGATTATACGTGGTGGTATTCATAATTTGGGGCATGTCATTAGTTGCTTAGCCTTTTGCATTACTCCTCTAGGGTTGGATTTTGGATCTTCTTTTATTGTAACTTTTGGATTTTTTTTGCAATAAAATTACTCAATTATAAAAAACTTTTAAAAAATTATTTATTAAATGTGTACTCTATCAATTTTTAGGACAAATTTGAGATCGACCTTAGTCGTCCAAATGTGAAGCACACTGTTGACACGATGTTGAAGAACCGTCACAAGAATTGGCGGCACAAACTATACAAATTTTATAAAGAATTTCCGCCTCAAGAAGCTAGCCAACACCTCCCAGAGGATGTGAAGCAAAATGATTGGGATCATTTGTGTGAGCGTTTTAGCAATGATAAGTTTCAGGTGCAACTTTATTTTGTTAAATTATATATATATATACTCTTTAGTTGTTGCATTAATATTGTGTTAATTATAATCTAGGAGAGGAGCAAGACAAATTTAAAAAATAGAAAAAATCTTAAGGTTAATCACAGTGGTGGTTCGAAGTCATTTATTCGACATCGTTATGATAGGGTATGTATTTCTAATTCTTATTAATATGTAAAATCTTTTTATAATATGTAATTTTTATTTTGTACATTTATATTTTCATTGACATGATGTAGCGAGACCCCGTCACAAAAGAAGAGCCAAATAGAATTGAGTTATACTATCATACACATTACAAATCAAAGACTAAATCTTGGACAACTCCAGAGGCTCAGCAGACCTATGTAAGACTCCTATTAAATTATTGTTTTATTATTTTACTTGTTGACTATTAAATAATATTTAGTTGCACTAAATATCTATTAAATAATATTTAGTCTCACTAAATATAAATCATTGTACTAAGACATTGGTTTGTGATATCAGGAGAAGATGAAATCGTTGCAATCTCAACCTGGGCCAGATGGTGTTCCATTGACTACAGATGAGATATGCGATCAGGTCTTACGGATAAAAATCCCATCCTCCACACGAGGACAAGGCCTTCAATTACAGTTGAAGGAGGCTACGCAAAGGGCTGAAGAAGCTGAGAAACGATCTGAGCAGCTTGCTGAGAGAGTGGAAGCACAAGAAAATGAGATAGCAACTCAAAAGATGGATATAGAATCACAAAAGACACAACTAGTTACTCAAAGGATAGAGATAGATGACATGAGGTCTAGACAAGCCATTACGGAGGCATTGGTGCAATCCCTCTTACAACGCTCCCAATCTTCCAATAACACTATTCTAAATTAGTAAGTTATACGTTATTTTTACATTCAATATATATTGGGTAGTTGAAGACCAAACTTCTATAAAACAAAATATTGGATTAGGAAAAATGGGTAAAGGATGTGTTTTGCCTCATCTATATAAGTATTCATTTTTAAAGAAAAAAATGAATACGGAAGTCATGTTGTCATTAAATGAAAATAATATTCACAACTTTTTAATATTTGGGTGAGAATTAAAGGTTATATTTGTGAAGGTGCTCTTTTGGTAGAAAGTGATTTTTATATATTTTCTATAACTATATTAATATTCTATTCTGTTTTATTTTGCAGATTGGATATGGCTATTGACTTCTACTGCGTGTTGGCTTGGCATTCAAGTTTTTTTTGCTAAAACAATGAATTTTAGGTTGTAATTTTTATTGTTATTTTTTCTTGCACTCTTTTTTAAGGACATATTTGTTGGCAGTTTATGTAGTTACAACTTTGGTGATAATTGGAACTTTTGTTCTCTTTTATAGTTTCTGCTAGTCATTTTCATTATGCTTATATTTTTTTATTAAAAATGGAATATTGTGATTTGTTAGTTTGTAATACAAGTTATTGCAATCAAATTATAAAGGGAATTTTCGAGGAAAAAAAAACCTACAAAAATTATAATTTGTGGTGACGAAATTATTGTCGGCAATACTTATGCTTTTTTGTGACGAATAAAACAATTGGATACAATTAATCTTTTATGATGATTTATTGTGGTCACAAAAGGGTCTAATTTTATCACAAAATATCATTTTAATTAATATTTGTTGGATTATTTGTGACGATTATTGTTAGTTAGTGACGACTTTTGCTATTTATTTCGTCACAAAAGTAACATACTTTTTGTGATGAACAAAAAATATTATTGCTAAAAGTCTTTTGTGATGATTTATCATCGTCACAAATGGATCTAAATTGCTCACAAATTTAAATTTAATTAATTTTTGTGGGATTTTTTTGTGACGATTAGCATTCATTTGTGACGATTGTTGGTATAAATAATGACAAAATATATTGTCACTAAAGGTATGTTTTTGGGTGACAAAATATTTATTGTCACGAATAACTTGTACGTTTTGTGACAAATTTGAAATTCGTCTCCAAAAACCTCATATGACGGATTTTTATGGGATTTTTTTTGTGACGATTAGCATTCATTTGTGACGATTTTTGGTATAAATAATGACGAAATATATTGTCACTAAAGGTGTGTTTTTGGTGACCAAATATTTGTTGTCACGAATAAGTTGTACTTTTTGTGACAAATTTGAAATTCATCGCCAAAAACCTTCTATGACGGCCTTTTTGTGACGATGGTGTGACGATTTTTTTTTGTCACTGATATTTTTTCGCGACAAATGTAGTAGTGTTTGTGACGATTTGTTTCGTCATAAAAGAGCCCATTTCTTGTAGTGACTACACCAATGGCTCTAGTGAATAATACGAGGTATCCATAGCTTACATCGAATCTGCGTTCGATGAAAGGTCTTCCCATACTACACCAATGGCTCTGGTGAATAATATGAGGTAACACCATGCCATCAAGGCTATCTCAAAACATGAGAAAGATACATCCTTCTCATATTCAAATCATCAAGGTTATCATGTAACACGAGAAAGATCGCGTCCCTCTCATGTTCAAACCATCAAGGTTATCATTCAAATGTCAAGGTGATCACATAACACGAGAAAGATCATGTTCTTCTCTTGCTTAAATCATTAAGGTAAACACATACCACGGGAAAGATTGCATCTTTCGAACTATCAAGGTAAACATATGACATGAGAAAGATTGCATCCTTCTCATATCAAAATTCTCAAGGTGAACACATAGTGTGAGAAAGATCACGTCCTTCTCATATTCAAACCATCAAGGTAAACACAAATCATGGGAAAGATTGCATCTTTCAAGCTATCAAGCTAACCATGTAACATGAGAAAGATTGCACCTTTCTCTTACTAAGTCATCAAGACAAAGGTAAGCTTCTACTTACCAACACTCACATGGAGGCTATTCATACCTCAACTCAAACATCAACTTATATAGGAGGCATATTCATCCCATGAAAGCAATCATTCACATGCCCATAGGGAAAGTATCTTTATCCCAAATGACAACGAATCGTAGTGACATAGGAGGGAATTCATCCCTAATGATCAAAAAGCATATGCATAGAAAGGGTTATTCAACCCTATTGACAAACCATGCCCACACAAGGGCCATCAATGCAATCCATTTCAAAACACTTCATGCTAAACAATGTCAAGGTATCCACTCATTTTTCAACTCAAAACATGCTTGAGATTGCATCTCAAAGAGGGTTCAAAAGCGCGAAAAGGCGAGCAAAGGCCAAACGAGCGAAGCGGAGCGAGCAAGGGGGCTGACCACCTGGCTGCAAGTGGGTTGCCGCCCAAGCCCAGGCGGCTTGCCGCCCCAGGCTGGGCGGTTACCCGAGGCTGGTGTCTCCAGTTTTGAGGGTTTTTAAACCCTTGACCCCCATTTCATGCTCACACTTCTCCAAACCCAAAAATAGAGAGTTTCTCTCTCTAGAAACCCATTCCATCTTCTCCAAACTCTCATATACACATTCTCAATCAAAGTTTCACTCTCAATTCAAGTGTTGTGCATGAAATAGCATCAAGAACAAGTCATTCAACAACAACAACAAGCATCAATCATCAATTTGCAAGATCAAATTCATCATCTTTCTCATCAAACCCATTTTTCTTACATACAAGCTCAACCATCATCAATGGCTTCTAGCAATGATTCCAACATCAAGTATCCATACTACGTGATCAAGAATACATACAAGGCACCAATCTATGATGCATCCCAAGACAAGGTGTTGCTTGAACCCAAGAAGCATCTCTCATACCTCCATTCCCAACATGAGGTTAGTTCTTCCCAACTTAACATGTTTATCATGAAATCTTGATTTCTATTAGATAAAATGCATTCCCATGATCTTCTTTTGATTGTTTCTATCATTGTTAAGCCAAGTTCATTGATTTAGCAAGGATTGAATGTGCAAAAAGCTTGTTTCCTAATGCTTGAGAAAAGATGCCCACCAAGTGTTTGATAAAATGCCAAAGAGACAAAAACATGTTCAATTCTTGGAAAATCAATAAGTTTGCATTGTAGTATAAAGTCAAATGGTCTTGGCAAGGATTTGGTATACAAAATCTTTCATTTCAATGCTTGAAAACAAGTTACACACCAAGTGTTCGATAAAATGCCCGAAAGACAAAACCATGTTCAATCCTTACAAAATCAATGAATTTGAATACACAAAGTCATGGGCATTCATTCCTAATTCATTTCATGAATCAAAACTCATATTTCAAAACTTTTGGAAAACCATTTGAAATCAATTACCAATGTATGCCCAATATCTCTATGTTTTCAATGCTAACTCAATACACAATCCTTTGACATAGCCCGATTTCCAAAGTCTCCGTACAAGGACATCAATGAAGGGGCTCATCTCATGGTGGAGACATATGGAACATGCCCAACCATGTGCTCGCAAGATAATAAAGAAAGCGGGTTTTGGGCCCTTCCTAGATGCTCTATGGAACGAGCAATGGGATAGGCAAGCATTATTTGCCTTGACAGAGCTATGGTGGGATACCACCAACACTTTCCATTTTAGCTTCGGGGAGATGGCCATGACCCCTAAGGATTTCACCATGATAACTGGGTTGAGCTTAAAAGGCAAGCGCTTAGAATACTATGAACATGCCAACATGGATCAGAACTACATAGTAGCTCTACTCGAGGTTGAAGCGGAGTTAAGCCCAAAAGGTGTGCGCCGTACTTGGCTCTACAACACCTTTGCCATTGTGGAAGAGAGTGAGGAGACGGAACCCCAATACATTGTGAGAGCTTTCTTGCTCTACATGATTTCATGTACCTTCTTTGCGGGCACTAATGACATGGCTCGACTAGAGTTGCTAGCTAGCATGGAGGATGTGAACAAAATTGGGAGATACAATTGGGGTGGGGTTGCTTTTGCAACCATGTATCGCTCCATGACTGACATGTCCCAAAGAGTTGCAAAGAACTTTGGGGGGCTTCCTTTCGTTTGGGAGGTAACAAAGAACGTTCAATTCTCTATTATTTCCCGAAACTTAACACATACATGATTTCTTCTATTTCTTTGATTTTCCACAGATATGGTACTACGAGTACTTGAACATGTGTCGCCCAACTCTTGCTAGTGATGCCATGTCATGGCCCATCCTTCATAATTACGCTCCATCTTGCTTGGCTACAAAAGCCTCCAACCGACATGATTATGCCCATGCAAGGGCATATCTTGCCAGCTTGACTGCTGATATAGTAAAATCTTTCTTTCTCTTTTTATCTTTTTATCTTTTTTCTCATTTCTCATTTTAAACTCAATAGGTGGAATGGGATCCATGGAGGCTGTGGGAGTATAAGCTACCCGAGAAGTACTCCTCTTGTTTGGAATTGACAAGCAAAAGGGTCCTTTTTGAAGGCCCCACAGGTAGATGCTGGTATCTTGGGGAGCGAGTCCTGAGACAAGTCCACGGAAATATGAATGCAGTTGTGACACCTTCCATGCCACCAAAGAACATGAGGCATACTAACCACCTGGTGGGGGATGAACTAGAAGAGGCTCTGAGGGGTTGGGATGCTGAGGGATTCACCTCCCCTCACATAAAATACACTGCCTTCTGTCGACAATATCTAATAAATCCTAGGGTCACTGGCCTCCCACCTCAAGGGGTGAGCTCCCCAAACTCTTAAATTCTTTTTAAGATCATAAGAAAGACCCCTCTTGACAAACATTTGGATTTCAGGGCCGACGGGCAAGGGGACATAGCTCCACAGTTGGATCAGCCACCAGGATGACTTACAATGACGAAGATGAGGACCTTGAAGGAAATCAACCTCCACCCCTCCCACAACTAAATTGGTATGTGAACTTGTGTAGTGGGACGAAATTTGTGAAGACTGACATTACCCATCCACCATTCGATGAGTATCCCAAGATTGATCCATATTTTGAGAATGTGAGTTCTAAACTCTTACCTTCTTGAAATTGGATTCTTTTATTATTATTAACCATGTTCATACTCTCCTAGGTTCCACGGGAGTGCGCCCAGGAATGCATTGAACTCAATGAAGGGTTGAGGAAGGATCTTGTGCGAATGAGTTTAGAGAACTTAATTCTAGAAGCACGCTTGAATCCCCAAGTAAGTGATTATCTTTATTAATTTTCAACTAGGATTGGCACCATTACCCTATTAACCCATTATCTTTCCTTGCAACAGGCATCATCATCCCATCCACCACAAGATATGCCCCCTCCTAGAGCACCTCGTTCAGGGCATGATGGAGCTGGGCTGAGTCGAAAGAGAAGGCCCATGGGAAATCATTGAGTTTCACTCACCTCTCGTTAGGAATGTTTGGAACTTATTATCTTCTTGTCATGTACTAATTAGGAATTTCAATTCCCAACCTTGAACTCCTATTATGGATACTTGATGAATCTTTGTTGAACTTTATTGCAATGATATGATCTTGTATTGTGTGAAAAACGGGCTTAAATCAAGCACAAAAGAGTCAAAACATCACAAAAGGGCCAAACAAAGGCATAGTAGGGCAAAACTGGACAAAACAAAACGGCGGCCTCAGGTGACCACCTAGGGCTGGGCGGCTAGCCACCTGGGCCCAGGCGGCTAGCCGCCCAGGCCTGGCTGGTCACCCGAGCCCGAAGCAGTGTTTCGCCTGTTTTTAGGAAACTTCCTATTTTGACGGAATTTCTCCTTCTAAAACACGGATTTCCAAATTTTTTCCTATAAAAGCACATCCAAGGGGTCTCAAACCCTACTTACATTCATTGAGAGCAAGTTATGGAAGCCCTAGACAAGTTCTTAAGTGATTTTCTGAAAGTTATGAGTGCGGGGGCAAGGAAGGAGTTCAAGCGCTACTGCTTGGATCCATTATTCTCTTTGATGCATGTGAAGCTTGAAACCACTCTTCTTACTGCTGCTTCATACTTTTGGGATCCCCAACTTCATGTATTCCGTTTCAACTACGAAGAGCTATGCCCAACAATGGAGGAATTTTGTGCTTTGTATGGAGTTTCACCTGTAGGACCTTTTCATCTTCCCTACTCCACGCTCAAGTGACTTGACTTCTTTCTCCAACTTCCTTGGGATTTCTCAACAAGAGGTCTCCATATTTGTGAAGGATCACATGGTGAATCTCATGGAAATAGCAATTTCCTTTTTGGCTCATGATAGCAAAGGTACCCTGAATTTCAACCTTAATACTCAACATGCTCTTGCTTTTTGCTTGGTTGGTCGCTTCCTTATCTCCACGGGGACTCTCTATGTCCCTATTCAAATATGTGAACTGATTCCTTTTCTTCTCGAACATAACAACCTGATTCCCATGGTGCTAGCTGAAACCCTCAATAGTTTAGACAAAGTTCATGATAATCCACAAGCCCCATTAGGAGGGAGCCCCATTCTACTGCAGATGTGGCTTTTTGAAAGGCTTAACTTCTTATCCCCTATCACCATTAATCCATACAAACCTCAACATTATTGTTGCCGTCGAGTTGAACTCCCTGGTCAACTTTCTTTGAGGGAATGGTTGGGCTACTTCCAAGTTCTCTCGTGGTGAAACATCAAGTGGCTTGTCCTCATATAGGGATGCAAGGAACAAATTCTTCTTCGAACTTCTGGGTATGCTATAGTCAAGCTCATAGGGTTGAGATCAACTTCATTCTATTGGACTTCAAGAATTCTTCGCCAGATGGGTGCCATGCAAACCATACCTACTTCTGTGGTATTCGATCATTCGGTTGAACCTGTGGGCCCCACAATGGTTAAATGGGCTAAGACTAGATGGACTGACCAACTGAAACTGACTCGAATTGAAAACACTGATGGGTCTTATGTCATGAGCCCTGAATACAAGACATGGTTGAAGATTAGCTTGGGTGAAAGAGAAACCCTATGCAGGGAAAGGATTTATGACCTTATCAAGGACACAAGGCTTGGATTTTGCAGGGAAGACATTCTGGAAGCAGTGGAAGCAGCACATGCCCATGACTTACGAAAGAAGCGAAGACTTCAAAGAAAGGAGAAGAAAGCAAACCAAGAGACTCTGAAGAAGAACAAAAGGACTTGAAGACTTTTAGAAATAGGTTATCTATGGCATGTCAATAGTTCTTTATCTAACACCAATAAATTGCTATGTCAATTAATTAGTTCTAAACGAATTGCCAAAAATAATTTAATTTCGAGATTTGTTGTTGTGGTGTTGTTTGGACCGCACCCAAGGTAACTTTATGGGTTGCCTACGTATCCCCATCCTTTTTTCTTTTTTTTTTCTTTTTCTATTTTTTCCTTTTCCTCTTTTTTTTTTTTTTTTTTTTAAGGAATGTGGAATCAGGTCCTCGTAGTTCAAATGCCTTAACTTTTGCCTAGGCCGCCCTGATGGGTTTTCAACCTAGCAGGCCTTACACATAATACTTCTTCAATTGATCCAGATTGGTAGGACGAACGAACTCAATTCCATCCAAATCCATAAGGCGAATAGCCCCTGCTGGCAATATCTCTTTAATGACATACGGGCCACCCCAACTTGGCTTGAACTTCCCTCGTGGATCAAAAATTGGAGCTCGGATTTCTTTCAACACCAAATCTCCTTTCTTCAAACCTCGGTCTTTGACATGCTTGTTGAATGCTCTTACAACCCTTCGCTGATATCCCTGCACATGATACAAGGCCCTCAATCGCCTTTCATCTAGCAATGCCAGCTCATCATAACGGTTCTTAACCCAATCTGCTTCTGCTATCTGACTCTCCATGGCAACCCGTAATGACGGTACCTCCAACTCAATAGGCAAAACAGCCTCCATCCCATACACCAAAGAATAAGGGGTAGCCCTTGTTGATGATCTTACGGATGTTCTATAGCCCCACAAGGCTAAGGGTAACTTCTCATGCCAATCGGTGTAAGTGTCAGCTGTTTTCTGTAGTATCTTCTTAACATTCTTGTTGGTGGCCTCCACTGCTCCATTAGTCTGCGGGTGATAAGGGGAGGATAGATGGTGCACTATATTGTATTTCTGCAAAAGCTCCTTAGTTTCTTTCTGAAATTGCTGACTATTGTCTGAAATAATCTCGTGGGGTACCCCATACCTGTAGATGATGTTGAGCTGTATGAACTGCGCTACCTTCTTGGCATTCAGGGTCTTGAAAGATGCTGCCTCTACCCACTTAGTGAAGTAATCAATAGCTACCAAGATGTATTTACTGCCCATTGGAGGCTTTCGGCTTAATCTGCCCAATTATATCTATTCCCCACACTGCAAAAGGCCATGGCGACGACATCAAAGGCATGGAAGGCAAGTATTGTCCATTAGCAAAAACCTGACACTTATGGCACTTCTTGACGTGTGCATGCCAATCTCTCTCCATTGTAGACCAATAGTAACCCAACCTCATGATTTTCTTAGCTAGCATATAACCATTCATGTGCGGTGCTCCAACTCCTTTATGGATTTCACTAACAAGACGTTCGGCTTCTTCCTCAGTGACACACAACAGATGGACCCCATCGTATAACCTCCGGTATAGCTTTCCTGCACACAAAACATAGTGACTTGCTAGCCTCCTTAGTGTTCTCCTATCAACGCGGGATGCTCCTTCCGGATACTCCCTTTCTTCGATGAACTTCATGATGTCATGGTACCAAGGATGGCCATCCTTCAACTCTCCTTCTCGAATAGAACAGCAATACACAGGTTTTTCTCTACATTCTATCACCAAGGGTTTTACATTCCCACCATCCGGGATTTCCACCATAGAAGCTAGAGTTGCCAAAGCATCAGCGAACTGATTCTTATTTCTTGACAAATAATTGAACTCTATTTCCACAAATTCCTTAGTCAAAGCTTCTAAGTAGGCATGATACGACAGCAGCTTTTCATCACGAGTCTTCCACTCTCCTTTTATCTGGCAGATAATCAGTGCTAAATCTCTGAAAACCTCTAACTCTTTGATCCCCAATTCTAGTGCAGCTTCCAGCGCAAGGATGCAAGCTTCATACTCAGCAATGTTGTTGGTTGCTTCAAACCCTAACTTAACCGCCAAGGGTGTGAATGCTTCTTCAGGTGAGACCAGTAGAACTCCTATCCCATACCCTCTCTTATTTGCAGCTCCATTAAAGTATACTTTCCAGACCTTCTTTCCAATCTCTAGGACATCCTCATCAGGGAATTGATCATGGAATTGTTCTGATGACGCCACAGGGCAGCTAGCCAAATAATCTGCAATGATACTTCCTTTCACTGACTTCTGTGTTACATACTTTATGTCAAATTCATTAAGGAGAATCGACCAACGAGCAGTTCTGTAGGATAAAACCGGCCTTTCTATCAAGTACTTCAGTGGATCCATACGACTTATCAAGAAAACCTCATATGACATCATGTAATGACGGAGTTTCTGAGTTGCCCACACCAAAGCCACACAAGCCTTCTCTATGGCATTATACTTCACCTCGTAGTCCGTCATCTTCTTGCTTAGGTAGTAAATGGCATTCTCCTTTTTTGACCCCTCAAGGTACTGAGCTAGTATAGCTTCCGTCGCGGTTTCAGTGACCGTCAAGTATAAAAATAACGGCTCACCTTGTCGCGGAGGAACTAGAATTGGTGGATTACTCAAATACCTTCTAATAGTCTCAAAGGCTTCTTGACATTCTTCATTCCATACCTTCGGCACACCCTTCTTAAGTAACTTGAAAATCGGCTCACACACCATAGTTAAATTAGCGATGAACCTGCTTATATACTGAATTTTCCCCAAAAACCCTCGAATCTGCTTTTCTGTACTAGGCGGCTCCATCTCCACAATGGCTTTAATTTTTCCTGGATCAACCTCGATTCCCCTCTAATTAATCATGAACCCTAATAACTTGCCTGCAGTGACGCCAAAGGCGCATTTTTGAGGATTCAATCGCAGGTTATACTTCTTTACCTGCTCTAGGAACCTTTCTAGTGCCATGAAGTGTCCTTCTCGGTTCACAGACTTCACGATCATGTCGTCCACATACACTTCCACCTCCTTATGGATCATATCATGCAGCAATGTTGTAGCAGCTCTCTGATAGGTAGCCCCGGCATTTCTCAAACCGAACGGCATCACTTTATAGCAATACGTTCCCCACTGTGTGATAAAGGCTGTTTTCTCCATATCTTGCGGCGCTATCTTTATCTGATTGTATCCAGAAAACCCATCCATAAAAGAGAGAAGTGCATGTCCTACAGTACTGTCTACCAACACATCAATGTGGGGCAAAGGAAAATCATCCTTAGGACTTGCTGCATTAAGATCTCGAAAATCCACACACATCCTTACTTTTCTATCTTTTTTAGGCACGAGCACTATATTGGATAACCATTCCGGATACTCCACAACCTGTAGGAACCTTGCGTCCAGTTGCTTGGTTACTTCTTCCTTTACCTTCAATGCCCATTCAGGTTTTAACCTTCTCAATTTTTGCTTTACCGGCTTTTTAAGGGGATTGGTGGGGATAAAATGCTGCACAATGTCTGGATCTATGCTGGGCATGTCTTCATAAGACCATGCAAAGGCTGTTATGTTGGCCTTTAAGAGGGCTATCAGCTTTTCTTTTTCAAGTGGTGAGAGGGTTATCCCAATTTTAATTATCTTTGGCAATTCATTTGTCCTAAATTGATTGATTCCAATTCATCCATGTTAGGTTCGGTGACACCCCTTTTCCTTCGCTCGACGAGCTCCGGGCGGACGTCATTCCTAGGATCTATATCCATGCCATAAATATCCATAGAAGAGAGAAAGGAAACACTGCAAGCAAACAATGCATAAAAGAAACACACTTCATTGAAGGATCTAACAAAAAGACACAAACTTGAAGACAAAAAAGGAAACAAAATTTGGTGCCACAACTACGGAACGACTCCTAACTCCACAAAGTGGGATAAGTGGACTAAGGAACCTACAAGCTACTATCAGGCAGGTCATGATCTTCCTCTTCAAGGATCTCTGCAATGGCTCCATCTTCTAGGTACCAATTGTGAAG
This sequence comes from Liquidambar formosana, assembly GCA_039720395.1. NCBI lineage: Eukaryota > Viridiplantae > Streptophyta > Magnoliopsida > Saxifragales > Altingiaceae > Liquidambar > Liquidambar formosana. Next base: position 7,652,311 of record CM077828.1, on the reverse strand, counting down.
TGGCATGGTTGCATGGTGAATTAACGAATCTTGGCAATCTTCTACTGCTGACTCCCCCAAAGTAAGAGCCATATCTTGGAACATGGTGACCATAGCATTGGTATCCACATGCTCTACCCAATCTTCTTTCTTCTTTCCCATAGAATTATACCAACTTGTCAAGCTCTGAGGATTCGGCCCCTCTATAAAGTATTTGTCACAAAAATCTCTATCTGCCAAAGCTGGATCAGAACTTGGGTAAAAAGTACAATAGCATGATGGCTCTTCCTTCCCCAACTCTTTTTCTATACATTGCACATACTCAAACCCAGACAAGGGTATCTCAGCTGACTCTGGTTTTATTTCACATACGGGTACACCTGCCATTTTCAAATCATAGTCCCCTTGAAGCGTAACAATGGCTCCCTCATGTGGGAACTTTACCTTTTGATGCAATAATGATAGTACAGCCCCAGCAGGATGAATCCAAGGCCTTCCCAATAACATATTAAAACAAGACAGCACATCCAAAACTTGAAACTCCACTCTGAACTCCGTGGGTCCCATAAGTAGAGGTAAAGTGACCACCCCAATTACTTCTCTACGAGTGTTATCATACGCCCTCACTGTCTGGCCAGATGGAGTGAAATCAGTGGGCCCCAAGCCCAAAACAGTTGCAGTTCTCAAGGGACATACATTCAGCGCGGAACCATTATCAATCAAGACCGTGGGAACCCTCTTCCCCATGGTGTCAACGGTTATATGCAAGGCTTGGGAGTGGCTTGGCCCACTTTTAGGTAAGTCAGCCTCTGTGAACACTATAGTGGAATTCTTCGGAGTAGGGTTTACTAGATTCACCAATCCCTCAGGAGATAAATCAACCAGAACCTGTATCTGATTTAACAACTTCAGCACTGTCTGTCTGTGTTTGTGAGAGGCCATAAGCAAGGCCCATATGGTGATATTGGCATTGGTCTTCTTCAATTGTCTGAGTACTTCATCCTCTTCTTCTTGCACATTAAGGCGCTTATCTAATTCACCCAACGGATTATCAGACTCCAAGTGTGGAGGCTTGAAATGGTGGCCCCCTCTTGTCATTGGTCTATTTCTTCATCACTAGCCCATATGTCATCAATCTCATTTGTGTCACCCATTAGGTCATCCCATTCAATCATATCAATATCCTCCATCTGCACTTCTTCGGGTATATCATCCCAACCCGTAGGAATTATGGGCTCACTAGGCAATGGATCAGGATAAAGCACATAGTAATCAATTTTCCCCGAATGTTCTCCCAATAGCCCCACTTGAGGGTCTCCTGCTTCATACCTTTCTCTCAACTGCTGTTGGATAGACTTCTTTGGCAATTGTAGGGTCTTTTGATCAATGAGGTCTTGGACAACCTTTCTCAACATAGCACAGTCCTCAGTGTCATGGCCGGGTATACCATGGTATTGGCAATATTGATGGGGTGTTTGGGGTCTTGGCTTTGGAAGGTGGGGTATGATAAGGCCTTTGTTACAGCATTGGTAAAAGGCTTGGGTTAAGGACACGGGTAATGGGGTGTATTGTCTTATGGGTAGGCAAGGTCGAGATAGGTCGGCTTCAATGGCATTTATGGAGTTGGATGAATTAAGAGAGGGAAGTGGATGTTGGGTAACATTTGGACGATTTGGTGGAGTTGGTGGTGAGATGATTTGTTTGTCAAGTAAGTCTTGGATCTCATGCCTAAGGCGATAGCAACGGTTGGTTGAGTGGCCTTTGGCTTGGTGGAATTTACAGTATTCATTCTCATTGTAGTTCTTGGGCAATGGGTTTGGTGGTGGTCTTGGGTCGAGAGGTTTCAACAGGCCTCGGCTCTTTAGCTTTTCAAGCACTTTCTCAAGTGGCATATGCAGCTCGGTGAATTGGCGAGGTAGGTTGGTGTCATTTAGGGAGATAGGTTGAGTGGGTTGGGTTATGGCATTGACCTCGGCATTGTTTTTCCCAGCAAAGTTTGGCCTGCGGCTCCTTTGGACTTCTTCCGTCTTGATTGACCCATCGGCAATAGCATCCTCAACTTGTGTACCTGCTCCGATAAGAGCCTTGAAATTAGGGAAGTAGTGAGCAAAGAGGTGCTTGTGATACACCGGCAATAGGTTCTTAACCACCAACTGAATTTGATCTTCCTCATTTGGTCTATCCGCCATTTTCGAAGCCTTTTGCCTCCACCTTGTAATGAAAGCGGAGAAAGTCTCATTAGCCCCTTGTTTCGTGGTCTCTAGGTCCCTTCTTGTGACATCCACCTCAGTGTTGTACTTGTAGTGCTCCGAAAACTCATTACATATGTCCTCCCAAGTCCAGGTTCTATTCTCATCCAAGGCTAGGAACCACTTTAAGGCGGAAGTGGCTAAGGTTTCATGGAACATTTGAGCCAAGAGTTTATCTGTCGCTCCTCGAGGGTGCATAGCTCGTACATACATCTTCAAATGGATCTTAGGGCAACCCGTTCCATCAAACTTTTCTAGTTCGGGCATCTTGAATTGTAGTGGTATACGAGCTTGAGGAAACAAAGATAGGGTACGTACATCCACCATGTCATCTGTCCTACGGATTCCCTTTATAGTTCTCTCCAATGCTTCTACCTTGCTAGCCAACACAGAGTCTGTATCAGAGGTCTTCCCCTTACTTCCCCCTTCTAGGTTAAAAATTTCAGGTGATTCATTTCCCTTGGGCTTAGTACTTTTTCCCTCATTGGTCTTAATGCCTTCTCCAGACTGAGTCCCATTTTCAGTGTTATCCCCTGGGGTACAGCCATTATTCTGTTCGGGTTCCGACATCTTATGTTGGATATCTTGGGCCATTTTCAATGCTCTCTCAGATACATCAATGGTGTAATCAAGCTTGGTCATGATAGCCTTCAAACAAGTCTCAACATCAAAACCCCTTTCACTAGTTGCTTCGTCGGCCATATCTAACTAGTTGGTAGAATTAATCTTCACTAAGCGCCCTTGCTGGTCGCGGATCCAAGCCAGTACGTCCTCTCACTCCTCTATGAAAGGGAACAATCAGTCTCTCATCCTAAGGGTATGTCCTAAGCTTCCATATTTGTCTCAATGACTTCACACCATATATACTCAATTAGTCCCTTTTAATCCAATCACCTTTGTAAGGGTCATGGGTGAAAGGTACGTATTAAGGATATAGGGTGCAAAGGTCCTCTATTAATTGTCCATTAAGCACATCACAAACACGGTCATGATATCATTACAAACAAATGTGGGTGCATAAGGGTGAAACCATAGTGCCCTACAAGTCTGTCTATATGGACTAATGATAAGGGTAGGCTGGGGTCCTTCACTTGCTTGAGCAATCTTTATACCTAACCACATGTGGCATTAGGAACGCCATGTGGGTCCAGCAGTACGTGATTAACTCATTTAATATACCCAAGGGCAAGCCCAAGGGTACTTGGCAAGAGAGGTTGAGAGCTTTCACCCCAACACATGGAATTAGGAAAACCAAGGTTGAGGTTAGGCCCGTCAGTGGCAAGGGACATCGATCTTAGCATGCAAGAGTTTGCACACACAATGCAATAAATGAAAGCACACAATCAAGCGGATGCAATGTGATTGATTTTAATTAAACAACAGAAATTAACTTAGCCCAATCAAATTGTATAGAGTCTAGCCCACAAATCCCCAGCGGAGTCGCCAGTCTGTGGACCCCGGAAAGCGGGCCCCACATGAATGGGTTTTTTAAAAGGGAATGGGCCTCAGGTTTGAAAAAGAAAACGGAGTCGCCAGTCTGTGGACCCCGGAAAGCGGGCCCATACAATAGGGGTTGTTTAAAAGGGAATGGGCCTTAGGTTTGAAAAAGAAAACGGAGTCGCCACCTTATTTTTTAAAGGAAACAAGGAAAACCCTAAAAACAGTTTTGTTTTAGGAAAACAAAAGAATGACTCCATGTTTAAAAATGGTAAGGCAAAAGATCTTTTGGAAACCAAAGAAATCGAGGATTCGGAGGCTAAGTTACGATATGGGAAGGTTCTAGGCAAAGCCTATAGGCACCCATATCGCCCTAAACGGTCTCTTAATTTAATTGGGCTAAATCAAAGTCTTAATCACACACAAATCAACAATTATCATCACAAGACAGCATGCATATCATCCATTCATTCATCCATATAATCAAGTAAATCAAAGAAAAAAACAGAAAAAAACAAAGAGGGGGGAGAAAACCTAGGATACTTAGTATCCTAGGGTGGACTTGAACCTCACGAAGAGGGATTTGGATTTGCTCAAGTTGGGGTCTTCAACTTGACGCTCAATTTAGCGTTAGATTTCGAACACGTGGGTAGATATAATTATCAACGGTTTGGATGAGAAAGCTTTAGCATTTGTAAGAGAAGTCTAGCCGTTGATAATTGCATCGCCCACATGTCCAAAATCTAACGCTAAATTGAGCGTCAAGTTAAAGACCCCAACTTGAGCAAATTCCAATCCCACGAAGAGCGCCTATGTACCATGTATGGAAATACATGGATCAAAGTCCACGTAGTTCGAAAGGGAATAGGATTATAACCTAATGGAGGCCTATGGTAAACCCTAAGTTTCCTTTCAAGAAAAACATGGTAAGTTTCCAAAAATAAATTATTCTCAAAAGATCTTTAGTAAATATGGAATGATAAAGATGGAAACTTTGATTTAAAAGGTATTTTTTAGTGAGAGGAAACTATAAGGCTTGCCATGTTCCCCTATTAGGAAACAAACCTAGGGAGGAGAAAGGGAAAGTTTCAAGGAAAGGAAAGAAGGGTGAATTGGGGCACCCTCATACCCTACTTACCTTTACGCAAAAGCAACCTGTCAAAATGACCACCCTATTGCATAGGATAATTATCTTATTTGCAAGATTTCATCTCGCAATAGCCAAAATAACCACCCCACATTGGTGGGGTAGTTGCACCTGTTGTACCTGTCAAAGCACCTGCAATTTGCATGCAAAATATACCAAAAGTACCAACCAACCAAACTAGGTCCCAATCAAGCAATTATCATGCTTAAACATAGGCTAACACATGCTCAAAATATGGCAATAAGAACAATGGACAAATCTGGACAGAATTGAAATAAGGCCTAAAATCAACCACAAGTCATGCAAACAACATGAATCATAAGCTAACTAAACCTTAATTCAGCCCTATATGCAATGACATGCAAATAACCCTAAAAATCAACCATATGAATGCTCCAAATATCATATTTAAGGCAATAAACAAATCTAGACAGAATAGAAATAAGGTCCATATTCATTCACTAAATATGCAAACAACATAAACAGTGAATAATTACAAACCCTAGTTTAATCCTAGAACCATGACATGCATAAAAACCCTAAAATCCACTACATGAATGCTAAAGATACCATAGTTATCTAATATGCAACCCACATATAGCAACTATGAAGAAAAAAATAGAGAAAATCCCTAAGCTATCATGCTATATGCAACTAAACCAACACAAGGATGATAAAAACCCTAGAATCACAATGGTGCATAGAATCACAATGGTGCATAAAATCACATGGAATAACACTCTAGCATACTAAACAGCCCATGGATATCATTCTAAACATGCATACTAGCTAATAGAAATATCAAAATATGATAAAAACACAAGCTTTAATATGCAAAACAATTATTTCATGCAGAAAACCAATTTCAGCACTAAGGTAACCCTAAAGTCCCAAACATGCAGTAAATCACATGGAATAACTCCCCAGCATACTAAACAGCTCATGAATATCATCCTGAACATGCATACTAGCTAATAGAAGTAGGAAAACATGATAAAAACATAAGCTTGAACATGAAATAATGACTATTCAATGCAAAACCCTAGAAAAGACTCTAGAAACTCTAAAAACACACACTCATAAAATCACATGAAATAACATCATATCATGCAAATCCAGCCATAAACCTTATTCTAATAATGTATTTTAAGCATTAGAAGCGTCAACACATGATAAAAACATAAGCTTTAAACATGCAACAAGGCTATTTTATGCAAAAAACCCTAATTTCTAAGAAAAGAGAAAGAGGGAGAGGTATACCTATGGTTGCTACTGTGGAACTTCTCTCCTCCTCTTGTGTACAGCTGGAAACACTCTCCTTCAAGCCTTCAAGCCAAAACTCCAACCCTCCTTCAATCTCTCTCTCTCATTCTCTCACTTAAAGCTTAGGTTAAACTACCCTAAGGATGGCTGTCATAGCCTCCAATGTGCCTCTTACTTCAGAAAATTCCCTCTCCTATTGCTGAAGTATAAGGGGGTATTTATAGGGTTTAAGGGAAAACCCTCAATGGTTGGGATTAAAACCCTAGGTATTGATCCAAGGGCTCTTAGAGGTTCCCTTGGGGCTCAAGTAGGTCAAATAGGGCTGAAATTAGGGTTAAATGGCGGCTGGAAGCGAGCAAATCCGAGAAAATAGGGAGGGAGCCGTGTCAAGACTCAAAAAAGGAAAGTGGCTCGAGTGACCACCTGGGGCTGGGCGGCTAGCAGCCTGGGCCCAAGCAGCTAGCCGCCCAGGCCTGGGTGGTCACCCGAGGCCATGTTATCTTCAACCCAATTTTTTACCCTTTCGACTTCCAAATGTGTTTCAGGGCTCAAATCAACTCTGATTTTGACGAAACGAAAGCCAAAACGACCGTGTTTCGAAGGGGAATGTAATTTGAGTCACTTGAGGGCAAGAAACCCTAGCCATGGCTGCATGGTTGGGTCCTACAAAGGTGGTTAACCGCTATACCTCACCATCGCTTAGCTTAGGTATGCACATAGGGTCGCACCAAATGCTTTCCAATTCGAAATTCAACCTCCCTAAACACATTTGGGGATGAAATTAAGACTAATCAAGGTCAAATGAGAAGTCATAGAGTGAAAATCATGAGCCAATTCAAGCTAACCCAAAATAGGTCTCTTAACCAACCTGAGCTTTGTTGAGCCATTCTAATCCCGAACCATCAATTCATCGAATTGAACCCATAAATTCCTCAAATGCATCCATATGAACTCCAATTGACAACTTGGAGATCATTTCAAGGTCAAATGGAAAGTTTGTGACCAAAAAGACGATTATGCCCCTCAAGTCACAAAAGTTCTTATTAACCCTCAAGATCAACTCCAAATCGAACCAGAATTCATACACACCATCCTTAGGACCCTAGAAACTCAATGCAAAAGACTAGACTCAAAAAGGAAACAAAATGACACACGAAATGACAAACCCTAGCTAAGGTGGCAAAAATGGGGTGTGACACTTCCATGCCATAAACCAATGAGTACGGTGTAGCACCTGTGGAAGATTTGATTAAAGTGTGGTAACCCCATAGGACAAGTGGCAACCTTTCTGACCAATCATTGTACTTCTTAGCCGACTTCTGTAGCATGTTCTTTACGTTCTTGTTAGCCGCTTCAACTACTCCATTTGTCTATGGCCTATAAGGAGAGGATTTGTGAACTCGAATGCTGTATCTCTGCAAGATTTCTTCTACCTCACCTCGGAAGAGTTCTCCGTTATCTGATATGTTCTCATGTGGAACCCCATATCGGCAAATGATGTGGGTCTTAATGAAATGGGCCACTTGCTTTGACCCCAAGGTTTTGTAGGACTTCGCTTCTACCCACTTAGTAAAGTAATCTATTGCTACTAAGATAAACTCATGACCTTCCTTTGACTTAGGATGGATCTTTCCAATGATATCTATTCCCCAAGTTGAAAAGGGCCAAGGCGATGACATAATATTCAAAGGCATTGATGGAAGGTGCTGAATATTGGCAAAGTTTTGACAGTTATGGCACTTCTTGACATGCATATGACAATTTCTTTCCATAGTGGTCCAATAGTAACTGAGACGAGCAATCTTCTTAGCTAGCATATAACCATTCATGTGAGGTGCCCCTGCTCCTTCATGTACCTCTTCAATTATTCTTTGAGCTTCTTCCTCCGTCACACAGAGCAAGTGGATGCCGTCATAGGATCTTCTATATAACTTTCCTCCGCACATGATGTAGTAGGTAGCCAATCTTCTCAGCGTATGCCTGTCAACCTTCGAAGCTCCTTCAGGATATTCCCTTTTCTCTACAAATCTCTGGATGTCATAGAACCACAGACGCCTATCTGTTACTTGACTATTCTGAATACTGCAATAGTACACTGGCTCTTTTCTTCTTTCAATCACGAATGAACAAACATTTCCGCCTTCTGGAATTTCCACCATGGACGCAAGTGTAGCGAGAGCGTCAGCAAAGCGGTTCTTTACCCTTGACAAGTAGTGGAACTCTATTTTGTCGAATTCTTTGGTAAGTGCTTCTAGATAAGCATGATAGGGTAACAACTTCTCATCTCGAGTCTTCCATTCTCCTCTAATTTGGCAGATAATCAAGGCCGAGTCTCTGTACTCTTCTAATTCTTCAACTCCCAACTCTAAGGCTACTTCCAACCCTAGAATGCAAGCTTCATATTCGGCGATGTTGTTCGTGGCCTTGAACCCTAACTTCATGGCCAGAGGGGTGTGGGCGTCATCAGGAGAAATCAACAAGACTCCAATGCCAAAGCCCCTTTTATTTGCAGTGCCGTCGAAGTAGACTTTCCACGGCTTCTTTGTGATCTCCAATATGTCCTCATCAGGGAACCCTTGTTCAATGCTATCTCCTTCTGAAACTGGATTCTCGGCCAAGTGTTCTGAAACGACTCTCCCTTTTATCGAGATCTGTACCACATACTTGATATCAAATTCAAATAACAACATCAACCACCACGCAGTACAATAGGTTAATATTGGCTATTCAAGTAGATATTTGAGTGGATCCATGCGACTAACTAGGAACACCTGGAAAGATAGCATGTAATGGCGGAGTTTTTGGGAAGCCCATACCAATGCCACTCAAGTCTTTTCCACAGCATTATAGTTCACCTCATAGTCTGTTATTTTCTTACTCAGATAGTAAATGGCATTCTCTTTTCTCGACTCTTCCAAGTATTGTGCAAGCATTGCCCTATAGCAGTTTTTGTGACGGTTAAGTACAGCAACAGCGGCTCTCCTTCTCTAGGTGGAACCAGTATCGGTGGATTGCTTAAGTAGCGTTTAATGGCTTCAAAAGCATTCTGGCATTCCTCGTTCCATTCTTTTGGTTCTCCTTTCTTTAGTAGCTTGAAAACAGGCTTACAAATGGTAGTGAGTTGAGCTATGAACCGGCTTGTGTACTGTAGTCTTCCTAGGAAACCTCGGATTTCCTTCTCATTTTTGGGCGGCGGCATCTCCAGAATGGCTTTGATCTTGCTTGGATCCACTTCAATTCCTCTCTGTGTTATCATGAGACCTAGCAACTTTCCTGCAGTGACTCTAAAAGCACATTTCTGAGGGTTGAGGCGAAGCTTGTATGTACTTTATGATTCAATCGAAGAACTTTCTAAGCACAACTACATGTCCTTCCCTATCTTTTGACTTGACAATCATGTCGTCGACATAAACCTCGACTTCTTTGTGTATCATGTCATGCAACAAGGTGGTAGCAACTCTCTGATAAGTCGCCCTTGCATTCTTTAACCCGAATGGCATTACTTTGTAACAATAGGTCCCCCACTGAGTGATGAAGGACGTTTTCTCCATATCTTCTGGTGCCATCTTGATCTGATTGTAACCCGAGAAATCATCCATGAAAGAAAGAAGAGCGTGCCCTGTGGTACTATCGACTAACACGTTAATGTGTGGTAGTGGAAAGTCATCTTTAGGGCATGCCTTATTTAAATCATGAAAGTCTACACACATACGCACTCTGCCATCCTTCTTTGGAACTGGTACTATATTTGCAAGCCATTCAGGGTACTCCACAACCTTAAAGAACTTAGCTTCTATCTGCTTGATCACCTCTTCCTTTATCTTCAACGCTCACTCAGGCTTCATTCTCCTCAACTTCTGCTTAACAGGCTTCATGTCAGGATTGGTCGGAATATGATGCTGTACTATGTCTGTGTCTACTCCGGGCATATCTTCATAAGACCAAGCAAACGCTTCAAGGTTTTCTCTCAACAACTCAACCAATTGTTCTTTTTCAGAACGGGAAAGTATTGTACCAATTTTAATTATTTTTGGCAATTCATTCGTCCCTAGATTAATTGATTCTAGTTCTTCTATAATTGGTTATGCTATCCCTTTATTCCTTTGCTCAATGAGCTCGGGAGGGATATCAGCGTCTCTAGGGTCTATTTCCATGCCATACATATTAAGAGACAAAAAGGCGCGAAGACAATGGATATAATCTCTACGAGAAAATAAAGAAAGTACCAATCACTAATTGAAGACTCTGAAACAACAAAACTTATGACAACTCTAAAGGACTCAACAAATGAAATATTTTAAACAAAGACAGATTGTTTGCTGACTCAAGACTCAAAAGAAAACCTATATATCCTCTATTGTCTTAGACTCTTCTTTCCTTGGAACAAGAACGGGGGATCCTTCAGTGTACCAATTCTGAAGTGGCTTGCTGACTGTCTGGAATGCTGGAACTGGAACCTCTTCACCATCTTCGATGGCTAGCACACATTCTGAAAACAATCAGCCCATAACCTCTGAATCCATGCTGTCTGCCCAATCCTCTTCTTCTCTGTCGCTATCTATTGCAGATCCCTCAACCATGGTTGCTGTGATCGGATACCACTTGGTCTCAAAGAAAATTTCAAACCCTGGGACTCTAGCTCCGATGGACTCCACATAAGTAGGCTCCGGAAAACCATAGTATAGGAAATTTTCTCCTTCTTTCATAAAGCACCCATTCAAGGTTGGCTTGTAAGGCTTAAGCAGGTGGATAACAGTGTGTCTATGTGCTTTAGCAATCTCTTTCTCTTTTCTCAGCTGCGCTCATTCCTTGTAATCTACTCGTGTCGGCTTATATCCCAAACCAAATGTATGCAAGGCCGATTGGTGCTTAATTGGCTCTGAAATTCCTTGGTGCCTTGGTCCCATCCTTGGTCCCATCCCCATGCTAGGAAAGAAACCCATGATCTTCATGATCTCGGCGACACACAAGTTCCCATGTAGTGAAAAGTCTAGTGGGATAAGTTCTCTACTTGCAGGTGCTGAGTTGATAACCTGCACATATTCAAACCCTGACAATGGCATATCTGAAGGATCGTGCTTGATCTCACAAATGGGGATTCTTAACATTTGACTGGCAGCGAGTTCATAGTCTCCTTGCAGGATCACAATAGATCCTTTGTAAGGGAATTTAACTTTTTGGTGCAAAGACGATGGGATGGCCCCATTTGGATGGATCCATGGTCGGCCCAGCAAGAGATTGAAACAAGCAGGAACATCAAGAACTTGGAATTCAACTTCAAACTCTGCCGGTCCTATGATTAACGATAAGGTCACCATACCAATTACTTCCCTTCTTGTGTTGTCATATGCTCTCACTAATTGCCTAGATGGCACAAAATCTGTAGGTCCCAACCCAAGAGATGTAGCAGTACGAAGTGGACACACATTCAAAGCGGAGCCATTATCAATAAGGACGATGGGAACCCATTTCCCTAGGGTATCAACAGTTATGTTCAAAGCTTGCACATGATCTCTTCTCCCTTTTGGCAAATCAGCTTTCGTAAAGATTATGGTAGCTGCTTTCTCGACAGAGGTTATAAGACTCACCAATCCTTCCGGTGAAGTATCGATGGGTACTTGGACATGGTTCAAGAGCTTAAGCATAGTCTGACGGTACTTGAGAGAAGCCATAAGCAATCCCCATATGGTAATGTTGGCTTGAGTCTTTTTCAGTTGCTTTACAACTTCATCCTCTTCATCGTAGATTTCAGGTCTTTGCCCCTTCTCTAGTGCTTCCATCGGATTTTCACCCATTCAAGCATATCTACCTATTGCATTAGAGATTTTTCTGTCGACCGTTCTTCTTTCACCAATTCTCCCCATCCGGTTGGGTGGACTGGGGATTTCTCCGTTGGTTGCTCATCTTCCCATGGATTTCCCCATCCGGCTGCACGAATAGGAATTGTCATTGGAGGTGGTGTAGTATAGAGAACATAGAAGTCAAACTTCCTAGATGGTTCCCCCAATAAACCCACTTCAGGATCTTCGGCATCATACCTTTCCTCCAACTGTTGCTGAAATGACTTTCGAGGCTTACTCGGCTTCTTCGGCACTTCCTTCTCAACAACCTTTTCTTTCCCCATAGGCTTCTCTTCAGGATATCCCCATTCTAACATATCGATCTCTTGCATGTTTTCTTCATGTAGGGTGGGTGACAATGTAAGCACTTCGCATGGACTTGGCTGTGGAACCATCAGAACTCCCTCATCAATCAAGTCTTGGACTATTTTCTTTAGCAAGGTGCAATCCTCGGTATCATGGCTAGAATTTATGTGGTATAGGCAAAAGGATGGGTCAGGGATAAGCGAGGGCTTAGGTGGAAAGGGAGTGATAAGGCCTCTTTTCTTGCAATGGTGAAATACATTGGTGAGACTCATAGGCAAAGTGGTGTAATGACGGATGGGTCGAGGTGAACGAGGTGAATCTTCTATTGCATTGACATTAGAAGTAGGGGATGGGTTATGGGATGGCAAAGGATTTTAAGTGACATTGGGACGGTTAGGAGGAGTAGGTGGGCCTATGATCTTTTTGTCAATGAGGTCTTGTATTTCATGTCTGAGGCGGACACAACGGTCTGTTCTATAGCCTTTGGATTAATGGAAATGGCAGTACTCATTTTTGTTGTACCACCTAGGCAATGGATTTGGAAGAAGTGTTGGGTCTAGAGGTTTGAGGATGCTCCTTGCTTTCAATCTTTCATAAACCTTGCCAATGGTGCATACAAATCAGAGAATTGACAAGGAGTAGAATTGTTGCTAATATTCCATGGCTGTTGTGGAGCGATTGCATTCACTTCAGGGGGTGCCTTTCCATTGTTCCCTATCCGATGAAACCTTGAAGGATCTTCAACCTTGATAGTGCCATCGGTTATGGCGTTTTCCACTTGTGTCCCAGAACTAATCAGAGCTTTGAAAGTGGGGAAGTGATGAGCGAACAGGTGCTTGTGATATATAGGCAATAGGTTCTTGACCACCATTCGTATCTCTTCTTCTTCATTAGGCCTATCGAACATCTTAGAAGCTTTCTTCCTCCACCTAGTGATGTAGAAAGAGAAAGATTCATTTACCGCCTGTTTGGTAGTCTCCAAGTCTCTCCTTGTCACGCCAACCTCCGTGTTGTACTTGTAGTGATCAGTGAATTCCCTGCACACGTCTTCCTATGTTCTAGTCTTTGACTCATCCAAGCTTAGAAACCAATACAGCGAAGAAGTGCTAAATGATTCATGGAATAATTGGGCCATCAACTCCTCGGAAGCACCATAAGGTTGCATTACTCGGACATACATTTTCAAGTGAGTCTTAGGGCAACTCGTTCCATCAAACTTCTGTAACTCTGGCATCTTGAATGAAGTCGGCAATTCGCTTGAGGGAAGAGAGAAAGAGTGTGTATATCCACAAAATCATCTGCACGACGAATACCCTTCAAAGTTTTCTCCAAAGCCAACATCCTTGCAGCCATCATTTTTTGGTCATCATTCATAGGGGGATTTTCAGTGGTGGGAACAAAAGTGGATGATTGGGTGTAAATGGGAATATTTGGTAGTGGAGTTTGAGTATGTGGAGGTGGTGGATTTTAGGCTTGGCCTCCGGTTTGGGCAGATGGGTTGGATTGATTTTGGACAATGGGGACTTGAGTGTCGGGTATGGCCTGATCTGTAGGAATGTTGTAGATGAGGATAGGGTTCGGTTGTTAATCTCTTGTGCCATTCTTATCGCGGTTTTAGACTTCACTGATACCTCTTCCAACTTCCCAAGGATGTCATTCAATAGCCTCTCAATCCTCCATGGATCCGCAGCAGTCCCAGAAATAGATGTCCCTTTAGGTGTAGCCGGATTATTCAATGCAAAAATCTCATCCATGGCGAGGTCTTGTTCGGTACTTCCTCTGATCAAATGGCCTGAAGAGTCACGAGTCCAAGCCAGCATTCTATTACATCCAAATGACCCATACTTAGTTACAAAGTGACACAAAGCGCCTTTAGTCTCCACAATTGATTTAAACGAGTGGGTAATGGTCCAATAACATTCCTTTAGTTGGGCCTCTCATCCATATGAGCCCAATGGGCTCTAGGCTAAGAAGGTTATACTAAAGGGATGTAGGTCGATTGATTTTAAAGTCATGTTACCCCTTAAAATTAACCACCCACATAGCATTCATTCATATCTCCAACCACATTCAAAAACAAGAAACCGAATCACTGTATCGAGGGCTTTGTATCATCTTCTCAAAGAACCATGACATGAATTGTATTGCCATTCATTCCCTTCACATTCATTCCCACAACACATATTCATGCCACACATACATTCATTCCATACACACATACATTCAAACACACATCCACTCTGTACCTGCATTCATTCCATAAGCATGGTGACTTTAAACTAGGCGAGTCCTTGTGTCCTAGATAGTCCACTATATGCATTAAAAAGGGTAGGATAGTGTCCCCTACTTGCTTGAATCAACTATATACCTGTCACGTGTGGCATGAGGGATGCCGCGTGAGTCAAGTGGTACATGTTGATCCATTTAATATACCCAAGGGTAGAACCCAAGGATACGTGGCAAGAGGAGTTGATAGCTTCGCAAACATGACACTCGAGAATGAAGGGAATTGGGGTCAAGGCTAAGCCAATCAGAAAAGGCAAGGATACATCGATCTATCATTCAAATGCAATTGCGTACACAATGCAATAAAGTAAACACACATTCAAGCGTATGCAAGTGATTGATTTTAATTTAAGTAATTAAATTAGCCCATATAAATTCCTTGAGTCTAGTCCACTATTCCCCAGTGGAGTCGCCAGACTGTGAACCACGAGTTTCGATCTGGGAAGAGGAAGGAAGAACCCTTCTTTTAAAAAGACTTATAGAGATTTAAATTAATAAAAATCTGGTTTTTAAAAGGTTCACAAAAACAAACAAACAAGGAGTCGCCACCTCATTTTTTAAGGAAAAAAGGAAAACCTTTGAAAATAGTTTTAAAAGGAAACCTTTGAAAACAAATCACATGATTCCGATCAAGGAAACGCAGGTCTAATCAAAACAAGAGAGGATTCGGAGACTAAGTTACGATGTAGGAAGGTTCTAGGAAACATCCTATAGGCACCCACATCGCCCCAAAATAGGTCTCTGAATTTATATGGGCTATTTCAATCACTTCCTAATTAGTCACCATGTATACGCAAAGAATCATCCATAAATAATCCACATTCATCCATGAACATCCATAAAGCATATAAACATCCATAAAGCATGTAAACATCCATGAACAAGTATGAGAGATATAGAAAGCATGCAAGAAAAAGAGAGAATGAGCAAACAAATCCATCCTATCCACTAGCAAATATGTGATGGATAAATGAATAAGCAAACAAATCCATCCTACTCCTCTAGCAAATAAGTGATGGATAAATGATGAAGCATGGGTCCATCCTACTCCTTTAGCATATATGTGATGGCCATTCCCTCAAAGAAAATTGACCAGGGAATTCAACTCGACGGCAACAATAATGTTGAGGTTTGTAAGGATTAATGGCGGTAGGGGATAAGAAGTTAAGCCTTTCAAGAAGCCACATCTATAGTAGAATGGGGCTCTCTCCTAATGGGGCTTGTGGGTTATCATGAACTTTGTTTAAGCTATTGACGGTTTCAGCTAGCACCATGGGAATCAGGTTGTTATGTTCAAGAAGAAAAGGAATCAGTTCACATATTTGAATAGGGACATAGAAAGTCCCCGTGGAAATAAAGAAGTGGCCAACTAAAAAGAAAGCAAGGGCGTGTTGAGTATTAAGGTTGAAATTCAAGGTACCTTTGCTATCATGAGCCAAAAAGGAAGTTGCTATTTCCATAAGATTCACCATGTGATCCTTTACAAATATGGAGGCCTCTTGTTGAGAAATCCCAAGGAAGTTGGAGAAGGAAATCAGGTAACTTGAGTGTGGAGTAGGGAGGATGAAAGGTCCTACAGGTGAAAATCCATACAAAGCACAAAATTCCTCCATTGTTGGGCATAGCTCTTCATAGTTGAAACGGAATACATGAAGTTGGGGATCCCAAAAGTATGAAGCAGCAGTAAGAAGAGTGGTTTCAAGCTTCACATGCATCAAAGAGAATAATAGATCCAAGTAGTAGCGCTTGAACTCCTTCCTTGCCTCCGCACTCATAACTTTCAGAAAATCACTTAAGAACTTGTCTAGGGCTTCCATAACTTCCTCTCAATGAATGTAAGTAGGGTTTGAGACCCCTTGGATGTGCTTTTATAGGAAAAAATTCGACAATCCGTGTTTTAGAAAGAGGGAATCCGTCAAAATAGGAAGTTTCCTAAAAAACAGGTGAAACTCCGCTTCAGGCTCGGGTGACCACCCAGGCGGCTAGCCGCCCAGCCACAGGTGGTCACCCGAGGCCGCCGCTTTGTTTCGCCCAGTTTTGCCCTATTTGGCCTTTGTTTGGCCCTTGTCCGCTTATTCATGCCTTTGAACCTTCTTGAAGATGAAATCTCAAGCTTGTTTTGAGTTGAAAAATGAGTGAATACCTTGACATTGTTTAACATGAAGTGTTTTGAAATGGATTGCATTGATGGCCCTTGTGTGGGCATGGCATGCTAGTAGGGGTGAACAACCCTTTCTATGCATATGGTTTTTGATCATTAGGGATGAGTTCCCTTCTATGTCACTATGATTTGTTGTCATTTGGGATAAAGATACTTTCCCTATGTGCATGTGAATGATGGTTTTCATGAGATGAATGTGTCTCCTATATGAGTTGATGTTTGAGTTGAGGCATGAATAGCCTCCATGTGAGATGACTTGGTCAACTTGTTGTGTGTTGGTAAGAAGAAGCTTACCTTTGTCTTGATGACTTAGTGAGAGAAAGATGCAATCTTTCTTATGTTATGTGCTTACCTTGGTAGCTTGAAAGATGCAATCTTTCCTATGATTTGTGTTTGCCTTGATGGTTTGAATATGAGAAGGACGCAATCTTTCTCATGTTATGTGTTCACCTTGAGAGTTTAACATAAAAAAGATGCAATCTTTCTTATGTTATGTGCTTACCTTGATAGCTTGAAAGATGCAATCTTTCCCATGATTTGTGTTTACCTTGATGGTTTGAACATGAGAAAGATGTGATCTTTCTCATACATTGTGTTCACCTTCAGAGTTTAACATAAGAAAGATGCAATCTTTCTCATGTGCTTACCTTGGTAGCTTGAAAGATGCAATCTTTCCTATGATATGTGTTTACCTTGATGATTTGAGCAAGAGAAGGACGTGATCTTTCTCGTGTTGTGTGATTACCTTGATATTTGAATGATAACCTTGATGGTTTGAACATGAGAAGGACGCGATCTTTCTCATGTTACATGATAACCTTGATGATTTAAATATGAGAAGGATGTATCTTTCTCATGTTTTGAGATAGCCTTGATGGCATAGTGTTACCTCATACTATTCACCAGCGTGACTGGTGTAGTATGGGAAGACCTTTCATCGAACGCAGATTCGGTGTAAGCTATGGATACCTCGTATTATCCACCAGAGCCATTGGTGTAGTATGGGAAGATCTTTCATCGAACGCAGATTTGGTGTAAGCTATGGATACCTCGTATTATTCACCAGAGCCATTGGTGTAGTATGGGAAGACCTTTCATCGAACGCAGATTCGGTGTAAGCTATAGATACCTCGTATTATTCACCAGCATGACTGGTGTAGTATGAGAAGACCTTTCATCGAACGTAGTTCAATGAAAGCTGTGGATACCTCATCTTGTCCCCCAGTGCAACTGGTATACAGTATGAGAAGAGTTCTGTAGAACTTATGAGGAGTACCTTTATGTTTGTGTGTGATGAATTCTAAGAATTCAATGATATGATCACTGTCTTTTCCCCAGTGCGTGTTGATGAAATCAATTCCCCGGGCAAAAATGGGTTGTTCTTTTGGTCATTGGTTCGCAAGTGAAACTTGCTCACCAATGAGGGGCTTTTGTCACACCCCATTTTTGCCACCTTAGCTCGGGTTTGTCATTTTATGTGTCATTTTGTTTCCTTTTTGAGTCTAGTCTTTTGCATTGAGTTTCTAGGGTCCTAAGGATGGTGTGTATGAATTTTGGTTCGATTTGGAGTTGATCTTGAGGGTTAATAAGAACTTTTGTGACTTGAGGGGCATAATCGTCTTTTTGGTCACAAACTTTCCATTTGACCTTGAAATGATCTCCAAGTTGCCAATTGGAGTTCATATGGATGCATTTGAGGTATTTATGGGTTCAATTCGATGAATTGATGGTTCGGGATTAGAATGGCTCAATAAGGCTCAAGTTGGTTAAGAGACCTATTTCGGGTTGGCTCGAATTGGCTCATGATTTTCACTCTATGACTACTCATTTGACCTTAATTAGTCTAAATTTCATCCCCAAATGTGTTTAGGAAGGTTGAATTTCGAATTGGAATGCATTTAGTGCGACCCTATGTGCATACCTAAGCTAAGCGATGGTGAGGCATAGCGGTTAACCACCTTTGTAGGACCCAACCATGCAGCCATGGCTAGGGTTTCTTGCCCTCAAGTGACTCAAATTACATTCCCCTTCAAAACACGGTCGTTTTGGCTTTCGTTTCGTCAAAATTGGAGTTGATTTGAGCCCTGAAACACATTTGGACCCGAAAGGGTCAAAAATTGGGCTGAAGATGACATGGCCTCGGGTGACCACCCAGGCCTGAGCGGCTAGCCGCCTGGGCCCAGGTGGCTAGCCGCCCAGCCCCAGGTGGTCACCCGAGCCACTTTCCTTTTTTGAGTCTTGACGCAGCTCCCTCTCTATTTCCTCGGATTTGCTCGCCTCCAACCGCCATTTAACCCTATTTTCAGCCCTATTTGACCTACTTGAGCCCCAAGGGAACCTCTAAGAGCCCTTAGATTAATACCTAGGGTTTTAATCCCAACCATTGAGGGTTTTCCCTCAAACCCTATAAATACCCCCTTATACTTCAGCAAGAGGGGAGGCAAATTTCTGAAGTGGGAGGCACATTGGAGGCTATGATAGCCATCCTTAGGGTAGTTTAACCTAAGCTTTAAGTGAGAGAGTGAGAGAGAGAGCTTGAAGGAGGGCTGGAGTTTGACTTGAAGGCTTGAAGGAAGGAATTCCCAACAGTACAAAAGAGAAGGAGGACTGTCTACAGCAACAACCATAGGTATACCCTCTCTTCTCCTCTTCTCTCTTTTAAAGTTAGGGTTTTTGCATAGAATAGCATTATTTCATGTTCAAGCTTATATCTTTATCATGTGTTGATGCTTCTAATGCATAGAATACATGACTAGGATAATGTTTATGACTGGTTTTGCATGATATAATGTTATTCCATGTGATTTTATGTGTGGTTGTGTTTTTAGGGTTTCTAGAGTTGGTTCTAGGGTTTTGCATTAAATAGTTATGATTTCATGTTAAAACATATGTTTTTATCATGTCTTGCTACTTCTATGAGTTAGTATGCATGATTAGGATGATGTTTAGGGGCTGTTTAGCATGCTAGAATGTTATTCCATGTGATTTACTGCATGTATGAGATTCTAGGATTTCTCTTGTGCTAAAATTGAGTTTATTGCTTAGAATAGCATTATTTCATGTGAAAGCCTATGTCTTTATCATGTGTAGATCATTCTATTGGTTAATATGCATGGATTGAATGCTGTTCATATTCTGTTTTGCATGGTTTAGAGTGATTTCAGGGTTTTTATGCATGTCATGGTTCTAGGGTTGAATTAGGGTTTATGATTATTCACTGCTTATGTTGTTTGCATATTTAGTGAATGAATATAGACCTTGTTTCTATTCTGTCTAGATTTGTTTATTGCCTTAAATATGATATTTGGAGCATTCATATGGTTGATTTTTAGGGTTATTTACATGTCATTGCATATAGGACTGAATTAGGGTTTAGTTAGCTTATGATTCATGTTGTTCGCATGACTTGTGGTTGATTTTAAACTCTATTTCAATTTTGTCCAGATCTGTTATTTGTCCTTAATATGATGTTTTGAGCATGTGTTAGCTTATGTTTAAGCATGATAATTGCTTGATTGGAACCTAGCTTGTTTGGTTGGTATTTTTGGTATATTTTGCATACAAATTGCAGGTGCTTGACAGGTACAACAGGTGCAACTCCCCCACCAATGTGGGGTGGTTATTTTGGCTATTGGAAGATGAAATCTTGCAAATAAGGTAATTACCTTATGCAATAGGGTGGTTATTTTGACAGGTTGCTTTTGCTTAAAGGTAAGTAGGGTATGAGGGTGCCCCAATTCACCCTTCTTTCCTTTCCTTGAAACTTTCCCTTTCTCCCTCCTAGGGTTATTCCTTAATAGAATGGTATGGTAGATTCTACAGTATCCTTTCATGAAATGCCTTTTAAATCAAAGTTTCTATCTTTATAAAATTCCATACTTTTTGAAGATCTTTTGAGAATCATTTATTTTTGGAAACTTACCATATTTCTTATGAAAAGAAACTTAAGGTTTACCATAGGCCTCCATTAGGTTATAACCCTATTCCCTTTCGAACTACGTGGACTTTGATCCATGTATTTCCATACATGGTACGTAGGCACTCTTCGTGAGGTTCAAGTCCGCCCTAGGATACTAAGTATCCTAGGTTTTCTTTCCCCTCTTTCTTTTTTATGTTTTTCTTTGATTTAATTGTTTATATAGATGAATGAATGGATGATATGCATGCTGTCTTGTGATGATAATTGTTAATTGATGTGTAATTAAGACTTTGATTTAGCCCAATTAAATTAAGAGACCGTTTAGGGCGATATGGGTGCCTATAGGCTTTGCCTAGAACCTTCCCATATCGTAACTTAGCCTCCGAATCCCCGATTTCTTTGGTTTCCAAAAGATCTTTTGCCTTACCATTTTTAAATATGGAGTCATTCTTTTGTTTTCCTAAAACAAAACTGTTTTTTAGGGTTTTCCTTGTTTCCTTTAAAAAATAAGGTGGCGACTCCCTTTTCCTTTTTCAAACCCTCCCGTGGGCCTTTTAACTTTTTAGGGTCCACACCAACGAACAATCCAACCATGGGTTCTTTAATTCCATATTCCTAGAACAATCTAGGACCATCTAATCGGAGATCAAAAGGTACAAACCTTTCGATCCCAAAAATCCCCCAAATTGAACCCTTAAAGAGACTTTAGGTGGTTCAATTCTTCTCAATCTCTCATCCAATGACCAATCCGACCATTGGATCTTCAATTCAATATTCCTAGAACAATCTAAAGCCATCTTATCAAAGATCAAAAGGTATAAGCCTTCTGATCCACAATATCCCCCTAATTAAACCCCTAAAGCAACTTCAGGTGATTCAATCCTTCGCAATCTTTCATCCAACGGCCAATCCGACCGTTGGATCTTCAATTCAATATTCCTATAACAATATAGGGCCATCTGATCAGAGATTAGAAGGTACAAGCCTTCTGATCCCCAATATCCCCCTAATTGAACCCCTAAAAGCAACTTTAGGTGGTTCAATCCTTCTCAACTTTCATCCAACGGCTAATCCGACCGTTGGATCTTTAATTCCATATTCCTAGAACAATCTAGGGCCATCTGATTGGTGATCAGAAGGTACAAGCATTCCGATCCCTAATATCCCCCTAATTGAACCCCTAAAGCAACTTTAGGTGGTTCAATCCTTCTCAATCTCTTATCCCATGGCCGATCCGACCGTTAGATCCTCAATTCAATTCCTCAAGATTAATCTTGAATCATTTGATCGAAAATTGGAAGGTACAAACCTTACGATAGTTGAAACCCTAACATTCACGATCTAAATCAAACTTCAGGTTGCTTAAATCCTTCTCAATCTCTCATCCGAGGGCCAATCTGACTGTTGGATCTCTAATTCGATATCTCAAGGTTAATTTAGGACCATTTGATCAAAGATCGGATGTTGTTTGCTTTGCAATCGAAGAAACCCTAAATTTGCTGTCCTACAAGCATCATATTCATGCACAGGCTATCTGATTGAGTCTCTAAGGGTCCTATGCCCTACATTTGGTCCCAAGACAAGTTTAGGAAACCAAAGATCTAAATTACACCTAAGATCAATGGTCGGAACCCATCTGATTGAACATCGGATGCGATCAGATAATCGAACGGTTACAGGATAGGGTGAGCCATCGCTCCTGACCCACCACAATGGCCCTACCTCACTAGATGAGGCCCACATATCAAGAATCACGCATTCCTAGGGCCAATTATGAAGAATCGTGGCTGATTTGACAAAAAGCATGCTCACGCCTACTTTGTAGGCATGAAATAGTTGCTTTTATTGATGCATGCTCCTAACACACCCTCCCTACAGCCACAATCGTGCTACAAAAGAGGAGTTGACCCACGCCTACAAGTCTGCTCACGCCTGCCTTATAGGCGTGGAATACCATCTTGGCAGATTGCCCTTTTAGCCATTCTAGACCCTTTTGCCCTCATTAAATTAAGTATTTCTCTCTTTAAACTTTTCCCAAATTCTATCCATACCCTCTACTTCCCAAAATGCCCCTCCAAATGACCATTTTACTCTTAAAATCCAAATTTCCCTATAAATACCTCCATTTTCAATTCATTAATAGGGACACTTAGACATAGAAACACTTGAAAGAGCTTACCAAACCTATGCCAAAATCCTCCCAAATTCACACCACTTCCATAAAAGTGCATTCTCACTTCCTCCCTTAAAAATCTCTACACAAACATCTCCCTACAACTCCATTAAATTTCCTCCACAACAATCCCACCAAAAACTACTCCAATGCATGCACCCATACATTGAACTTCACAAGTTGGCAAGGATTCATTCTATACTACAATTCAAGCACACTTGGAGAATCAAAGGAACACCTCAAGGAAGGAATTGCAAGCCTAGCCAAAGAATATCAAAGCCTGCATCCATCAAGGCTAAGGCGAAAATCACCTATACTAGGTAAGTTATCCTTTTGTTTTCATTTCCATCTTCTTTTATTTTCATTTTGACAATATTATTTGGTACAGCCCCAAGATGTGATTGTCACCTGTCTCCTTTTTTTTCCCAAGTATGCATTTGGACTTCCCAACACGTGTCATGAAGGGATTAAGGTCCCATGCAGTGGGATTGAGGCGAAAAGACCCAAAACCACCCCCTGCATGCAAACCCTTCCCAATAGGTTGCTAGCACCCATTTTCTCTTTTCTTTTGATTGCATGTGAGCTTGATTAAGTGATATGTGAAATAGAGGTTTAAATATGTCAAAAGTCAATGGAATACTTAAACAAAATCAAAGCTGGCAAGGTTAGGTTCATGCATGCATGCATATTGTTTCACTAACCGTTTGCTTATTTTCCTTGTTGGTAAAGCTAACAACTTTAACCTAATTAATCTCTTTGCAAAAGAATTCATGGACTTAATACAATATCCCCATGCTTGGAGGAAGGACAAGGACAAGGACTAATCCATTAAAAAATGGCTTTTTCTTTCATTTCCATTTTCTTTTTATTTAGAGGCCCTGGTCATTTGGCCATCCTCTGGGTTGTAGTCATTGCGACTCTTGCCCCAATACTTGAGCACTTTATTTCTTTTCATTTAGAGACCCTGACTGTTTGGCCATCTTCCTAGTTGTGGTCGGTGCGACTCTTGCCCCAATGCTTGTGTACTTTTATTTGGTGGTCACTTGACCCTTTTTCTTTCTCTTTGTACATATGCACTTGTGATTATTCAAAGTAATAAACATGCATTCATGAATTCCATACCTTGACAAGGCTGATTGTGTTTATATATCTCTTGATTATTTCGATGAGTTTATTCCAAAGTTTCATACAAGATGATTCTCACTTTTTAAATATCCATATAAATTACCCTGAGGCTAGGGTAGGTTATCACGCTATAGACGATTTATAGCACCAAGTGCTTAAAAATTCCTCCCTTGCATAATAGCCTACCACCATCAAATGAACTTAATCAATTGACCCACCAAAACTCAATGATAAATCCCACCAAGAATCCAGGGGACTCCCATGTATCCCTATCTCCATCATTTGGTTCCACTTTCAATATATTATTCCCAGTGTGCTAAAATCAAGGCAAAAGTTTGACTACTCTGCTTTTGTGCTTCAAAAGCCCACTAATTCATTTTCTAAAAACTTCTAAAAATTGGAAAGCGTGCCTTTATGTGTCATAAGTCATCCTACCAAATGAAATTGCAAAATAATTTCTATAAATCTAGACATGGTCCAAAGACACGCATTGCCACCAAGATAAAATCTAAGCTAAATTGGACTTGGGCTCAAGTGAGTGGCCTACGTACTTCTGATGAAAATCAAGGTCCACGTAGTTCGAACAAACATGTTAGGGGAAAGAGTTTCACTCCTCATAGGACTCTATTAGAATCCAATCCATAATCAAAAACTTAGGATCAAAACCCTAATAAAATCCTACGAATAATAAAACTCAAGAGAGCATGCATCATCACATAAACAATTATATCATGGCAATGGAGTTTAGAGATTATACCTGACAGAACTGAGGCAGAGTTCTGTTTGCAACCTCGGGGTTTTTGAGTTGAAAATTAGGCAGAGTTTCCACACTTTCCAAACTTTAAGATGGCCTCAAGGGAGGGAGTCGCAAGTCGAGCAGAGCTTCTGCGCCTTCAAGCTCTAGAATGGGTCACAAGCTAGAGGGTACTAATAGGAACGTTCCCCACTAACTATTGAGCCAAGCTCTTCTTTAGAATGAGTCTCAAGTAAAGGGATACTAATAGGAACGTTCACCCCACACTCAAGAACTCAAGCTCTTCATTTGCTTAAGAAAATTCCACTAAGACTTAATGAAAAATGAATGAAGGGAGGACCCATATTTATAGTGAAAGGTAGGTGGAATGAATGGCCAAGATTGGATCTAGCTAGGGATGATCCAAGGGCTCTAAAACACTCTTAAGAGCTGGTTCCTATCTCAAATACTTCAAAAATCCAGAAGAAATTTGAGTTTGGGCAAAAAAAAGACTCTGAAGAGGTCAAGATAAGGCAAAACACCGTCAAAGGCCAACGGGCACCCTTGGTGGCCGTTTGGCCACCTTGGGTAGCCGTTTGGCCCTTCTAGGTGGCCATACAGCCAACAGTAGTTGATTTGTGCCTTTTTTACTCCTTTTGTGCACTTTTATCTCTTCTATGCTATGTATTTGATCCATTTCAAGTCCAAATACATTGATTTTGGACTTAAAAACGACCATGGCTCAATTTTCTATCCAAAATTTGATAAAAATAGACCTAATTGAGCCACACTTGGTCAATTAATCAAGGGTTAAGCCCATATGGCTCATAGAGATCAATTGAAGCTTACCAGGATAACATTAAGGTTTGAACCCTAATGGAGTCCTAATTGCAATCAAGAGTCCTAGTTGTTAGAGTTATGCCCTAGAGCCAATCATAGAGATGATTGTTTAGGGATAAAGGAACAATCATTTGATTTCATTTATGTATGTCACATTTATTATTGATTTAATAAAAGGGCTTATTCTATTATGTTTGTATGCATCATTTATATTTACATAATATGTCCAAGGAGTTAGAGTTGAGAATATTGAATTACAAAGAGTTGTAATTATGAGACTGTAAATATATCTTTGTACTAAACTCCTAAATCATTCCTAGTTGAAGGTTCACTATGATGGACAATAACAAGCCATAGGACTAGCACTTGTTAGGTTGACTCTATAGGAGGATAGCTGGTCTGAAGCTATTTGTGTGGAGACACTACAACCAACAGGTGAGTGCCTATTAATAGAATAGGTACACTGAATGTGACCAAAGATTTGAGATAAACTGAATGGAGTTTTAACCTGCCTGTCAATCAGTTTCTCAATGTTATAATGGTACAAGTAATCCTTAGACCTGAGACACCATAGTTACCTTATGCATGTAGCTTTAGAAGTTTGATAACACTAAGTGCAGATCCTATTCATGGGTCTGTAAAGGTGTTCATTGGCTCTATTGCTATGTGTGTGAAGGCATATGAGTGATCAACAAGGAATCCATTACTCTCAGGAAAAAGAGAGAGAATGTCTCATATAGCATTCATAATATAACTCATTCAGTCCATGGCCATGGTAGTGTGAATATGGAAAGGAGTTTTCATAAGTTCATCATTGAGTTGATATTTATGAATGAGTATAAAGTAATTGAACTAGGGACTTGACAGACTTCCATGTCCTATTAGTTCAATTGAGACATTGTGCAAATGGAAGGATGTAATTGTAACCTATAAACTATAACAGAAGGGTTCTTTGATAGATACATATTCACTTCATTAAGGACGACACCATGAACCATATGCTAGGTGTTATTCATGGTTAATAGAAGCCCTAATTGATATAAGTGAGTTATAATCAATTAGGGAATTGGAAGGAGTTCCAATTAGACCCTAAATGGAAAGAGTTCCATTGTGCACACCTCGTGCTATTCCTACTACTTGATGATGTGAACCCAATGGGTCACACACTGATCATGCAAGATGAGCTTTAAAGTCTATGAGAGAAAGGGTATGAGTGCATAAAGAATAGTTCTTTGAGGCCTATTTATATTTGATATAATTTATAGGGGTTATTGTGCAATTTAGAGAAATTGCATCACACCCTAATAGGGTTTCCCCCTAAGGCCGGCCCCCTTAGTGTGGACTATATAAGTCACACTATGATGTGTGACATCATCACAAGTTGAAATCCCCAAGGGGCTGGCCAGAATTTCCAGCCTCCCTCTCTCTCTCTCCACTCTTCTCCTACACTAGCAACAAGAAGGAAAAGATGGAAAGGACTTGAAGCTCTAGCTAGGTGTGGATACCGTTGGAGGTAGCACACTTGGGCTGCTCATTCACCGCTGTCCGGAATTAAAGCTTGGAGCAAAAAGGAGAAGACAAAAATTCTGTAAGTGTTCTAACCCTCTTCATAGTTAGGGTTTGATTTTGTATATGCATAGTTAGATTCATGAGCTGTGGAATCAAAGGGAAAAATTTTTTATATTCCGCACTTCTATTCTTCCCTCTTGTATGATTCCCAACAGTGGTATCAGAGCCATGATTATGCATAATACAAAATACATATGGGCTGGAATTTATGGTGTAATTGAATGATTCAAAAATCTGGAGAATTTTTACTGCATAATTGTTCTTCTCTCTGGCCGAACCTAGGGTTTGGAACCCTAGGTCTATTCTTCTTCTACTCCTCTTCTAAATCATGGTTAAGGGTAACCATTGATGCAAAGGTTGTATAGGGTTTGAATTGGAAGAAGAAGAAAAAGGAAAACTGGGTTTTTTGCAGAGGGTCGAATCTGGGTTTTAGAACCCAGAGGTTCTTGCAATTAAATTCAATCAAAGCTTCTGTATTTTTTGTGCAAATCTATTTTAGGATCATCATATATCATGTGTATATGATTTTCTTTAAGTTTCAAAAAGGTTTTGATGGAAAAAGATTCAAAAAGTTTGAAAATTTTTCATGAACAGCATAGCAGATTTTCTCTGCAGAAAAGTCATCAATGGAGTTTTGATTAGAACTTGAGTTAGGGAACTCCAAATTGCATGAAACCAATTGAATTAGTTTCCTAAGACATGTAGGATACTGGGACAATTTGTTTGGTAGCCTAATTCATTCATCTTGCTGGGTTTTAAATCAATTTCTGACCATGGACAGTGTGCTGTCAAATTCTGGGCAGCCTACTGTTGTTTTAATTGTTTAGAACAATTGGTGATGATTTGATCATCCAAACCTCTTCTAGTAGTTTAGTATTTCATGTAGGGACATGATACAAAATCTGGTTTCAATGGAGGAGTCGAATTGATAAGGATTTAGAAGCTATTGTGACCTTCAAGGTCTGCAACAATGGCTCCAGCAATGGGTTTTGGAAACCCTGATTGTTTTTTATGATGGCAGCCACTTCCACCACTCCTCACGTGTCCAGAGGCTTGTCCCACACCCCTAGGATGTTCTCCCATGGCTGGTCATGGCCTCCCACAGTCGTTGGTGGCCATGGCAGCCAAGCCAAGCTTAGGCAGCCCCCTGGTAGTGACGGCTGCATAGAGTTAAGGATGAAACCCTAATTTTGAGTTAATGATGAAACCCTAATTTCATTATGGCATTAATTAAAACCCTAATTGGAATATTAATTACCTTAATTAAGAGTTAATGATTGGTCATTAAATGACCAATCATGGTTATTAATTGTTAGGGCATAATTAATACCATTAATGATGTCTAGGGTTAGGGTTTTGGAAACCCTAATTAGTGTAATTAATTAAAGGTAATTAATACCCTATTTGGCATTAATTAAACCCTAATCCCTTTTATCAAATACCGTATGAACCTAGGGTTTTAATAATTGGACATTAAATGACCAATCATAAGGCATTTAATGATTAGGGCTTGCATTTAGGGTTTAGGGTTATGTATTTAGGGTTTAGGGTTTTAAGAAACCCTAATACACTAATTCATCATTTTATTGATTTATTTAATTCCTATATTAATTATTTAATTAATATTGATTAATTTTATAATGTTTTAAATGGTTTAAAACACAATTAGGGATTAAATTAAAATCTGGAAATTCTTAATTAAATGAAATTGTTTTGTTTAATTAAGGAAACCCTAATATTGGATATTAGAGTTATTTTAGGAAACTTTACATGTTTTAAATTAATTTGATTAATTGAAACTGAAATGTCTTAAATGTTAAGACTTTGTTTAATTCTGGATATTTTTGTTAAAACCTAATAAGATTAGGATGCATTAATGAGATTAATGTAAATCATTCAAGAGAATTACCATAATGCCCATATGTTTTAATGCTTACAGTTTTTCTTTACATTATGCAATGAGATTGTATGTATGTGTTTGGATGATGATTATGGACTATACCCTTTAAACCAATTGTGATTGGCCGTCTTATGAATGGGATGTTATTATTTACAAGAGTTGTAATTTTATTAAGGTGATGTAATTTATTTGGGGCTTGCATGCCACCTTCCCTCTCCCTCTCTCTCTATCATTCTCTTATGTACCCCACATTCCCCTTATGTATCCCTTTCTTTAAATTATGTAAATGTTATGTAATCGAGAGCGCACTAAGGAGCATGGTGGACCCAAAGGAGCATGATAGAGCCCAACAAGCCAATGGTGGAGACCATCAAGCCAAGGGAGCAGATTGAAGGACTTGAAAGCTTAGAGAAGTGTTTCAAGACAGCATGCATGTTTCGAATGTGTTATTTTACGATCACCTACACCCACCTTAGACCTTGGATTCAATCTATTGGCTTGGATTGAATCCTCTCAAAGTCCATAATCATCATAGTGGGAGCTTTTAATGAGATTAATAGTGATAGCTCCAAATCCATAGATCGTTATATGTCTCTTCTTAGGGACTAATATCGATAAGTGGATAATTATTATTATGCTGTTCATTTTTTTTTTATTTAGATGCATGAGATGTATGTTAAATTAGTTAATTTGATGAGACCCTTAAAACCCCTCTCTTTTAATATTAAGTTGGAAATGGAGAATACATTAGGGAATGGATTCTTCATTGCCTTCCATCATTATAGGATCATCTAACGTCCCTTAATGTGGGTACCTGGCTGTAGACATGTAGGAGCTACCCATATTAAAGACATTACTTGAAACTATCACATATGTAGATATCGTGGGGTGCCTAAACTGGTATATACCAAGAAACTATAATGTGAGGTATATATTTGGCGAAACATACCTGTGTGAATGATGGGCTTAACTTAACTAGGGAAGTATTCCAAGAAACTATAATGTGAGGAGTATGTACCCTAGAGGCAAAATGGTTGGAACTTGCTTATAAAGCAATAGACAAAGAGTTGTCTTCTCATTATGGTTTAGAAGTCAAGAAACTATAATGTGAGGCTTCTAGGTCACAGTGGGACCCCAATCCCCATTAGGAATGAGATTCCCAAATTCCATTAGAGGGTGTATGGAATTTGATAAAATAGTGGGAGGTACCATATGATTAAAGACCCGATCATTATGGATTAAAAATGAAATCTAATTTTCTATTTAATTTTCTGTATGTAGATCACCGTAATGGCTCACCGCAACCTGTTATCCAACATTTTGGAAACCAACCGTTTAACTGGACCTAATTATCTTGATTGGCTAAGGAATTTAAAAATCGTTTTGAATTCCGAAAATATTACCTATGCGCTTCAAAGTCCACTTTCCAATGCTCCTACTGAGGCTGCAACTCAGCAAGAGAAAAATGCTTATCAGAAGCGCATGGATGATGATCTTATGACAAGATGCTATATGATGGTGTCTCTAAATCCTGAGCTTAAGAAGCAATACGAGTCCATGGGAAGTGCACCCGAGATATTTATCCACATACAAGAGTTGTATGGCAAAGAGTTCTTGCTTGAATGTGATGAATGGGTTGAAGTTCCTACTTCCAATTCTGTGCTCAAGCCTAAAGGCAAGGGAATAAGAAAAGGTAAGAGTACCCAAAGGAAGAGGAAAGGTAAAGGGATCTATTTTTACTGCAACAAAGATGGGCATTGGAAACGTAACTGCCAAGAGTATCTGGATACTCTGAAGAACCAACCTTCGGAAGGTATGGATTATGCTCTTATACTTGAGACTAACATGAGTGTTAGCTCTGCTTCCACTTGGGTACTAAATTCTGGTGCGAGTTCTCATATTTGTAATTCCATGCAGGACCTAGTGGGAAGCATAAGGCTGAGTAAAGGAGAAGTAACCCTACAAGTGGGAAATAGAGCAAACGTTGCTGCATTAGCCGTGGGGACTTGCTGCTTGACTTTGCCTAGTGGGAGTAGTTTAGAATTATCAAGCTATCTTTATATTCCAGAAGTTATAAGAAACATTATTTCTATTTCAGTATTATCTAAACAAGGATTTAGGTTTGTTTTTTAGGAGAATAAATGTTCTTTATTTAAAAATGAAGAGTTAATTACTTCTGGAGTTTATGTGAATGGCCTTTATTTTCTAAACTTTATTGCAAATGTTAATTGCATAGAGCATGATAGTTCTAAATTGAATGCAAACAAACCCAAGTGAACAAGAGATGAAGAAAATTCCGCATATGACTGGCACTTAAGACTAGGTCGTATCAGTGAGAATAGGATTAACAAGATGTGTAAGGATGGACAATTGGGTCCATTGGTTTCTATGCCCTTTCCAACTTGTGAATCTTGTTTACTAGGTAAAATGACCAAGTCACCTTTCACCGGTCACGGTGAGAGAGCTGCAGACATATTAGGATTAATACATAGTGATGTATGTGGTCCTATGAGCATATATGCTCGTGGAGGTTTCTCTTACTTTATAACCTTTATCGATGATCATTCTAGGTATGGGTATGTGTACTTGATGAAGTACAAATCTGAAGCATTTGAAAAGTTCAAAGAATTCAGATATGAAGTAGAGAAACAAACTGATAAAAGTATTAAAGCTCTTCGATTGGATCGAGGAGGAGAATATTTAACTGGTGAGTTTTTAGATCATCTTGTTCAAGCAGGCATTCTATCTCAATGGACACCTCCTGGAACACCATAGCTTAATGGTGTGTTAGAAAGGAGGAATAAAACCTTATTGGATATGGTTAGGTCTATAATGAGTTACACTGATTTACCATTTTCCTTCTGGGGACATGCCCTAGAAACTGCCACGTATTTGTTGAACAGAGTCCCAACCAAAGCTGTCCCTAAGACACCATATGAGATATGAGCAGGAAAAGCACCAAGCCTTAAGCATATTAAGGTTTGGGGTTGCACCACATATGTATAGACACATGATGCAACCAAATTGGAATCAAGATCAATTAAGTGTAGGTTTGTGGGATATCCTAAAGAGAGTATAGGAAATTATTTCTATTATCCTGATGAACAAAAGGTGTTTGTTAGTAAGTTTGCAGTCTTTCTTGAAAAAGAGTTTATTCAAGAAGGAGGCAATAACAGGAAAATAGAACTCAAAGAATTGTCTGATGAGACACAAACCAACAGTGATCCCACCCCTGTCCCTGATGAGACAGAACCCACTAATGTACCACAACCTCTCCGTAGATCAAGTAGGGTGTCTGTTGCACCTGAGAGATATGGATTTCTCAACCATAATGCAGAGGAATTGTTCCTTGGTGATAGAGAACACCCAGATGACCCTACTACTTATGGACAGGTGATTTCGAATATTGATTCGAACAAATGGCTAGAAGCTATGAAATCTGAAATGGACTCGATGTATTCCAACAAAGTCTGGACTTTAGTTGATCCACCAGAAGGTATAGTACCTTTTGGCTGCAAATGGATCTTCAAAAGGAAGATAGGCTCAGATGGAAAGGTAGAGACCTACAAAGCTAGGCTAGTGGCGAAAGGTTACCGACAAAGACATGGTATTGACTATGAGGAAACCTTCTCACCAGTGGCTATGCTTAAGTCCATTAGGATCTTGTTAGCTATAGCTACACACTACGATTATGAGATATGGCAAATGGATGTAAAGACCGCTTTCCTTAATGGCAACATTGAGAAAGACCTTTATATGCAGCAACCTGAGGGTTTTACATCCAGTGGTGAGGACCACAAAGTGTGCAAGCTATAGCGGTCCATTTATGGACTTAAACAAGCTTCTAGAAGTTAGAACATCCGATTCGATGAGGCAATCAAATCGTTTGGTTTCCTACAGAATATGGATGAACCATGTGTGTACAAGAAGGTTAGTGGGAGTGCGATTACCTTTCTGGTCCTTTATGTTGATGACATTCTACTTATCGGGAATAATGTAGAAACGTTATCAAAAGTGAAAGAGTGGCTTTCACAGAATTTCTCCATGAAGGATTTGGGAGAAGCATCTTATATTCTGGGAATAAAGGTCTATAGAGATAGATCTAAAAGGATGCTAGTTCTCTCCCAATCATTGTACATAGACAAAATATTGAAAAGGTTCAATTTAGAAGATTCTAAAAGAGGTCTAATTCCTGTTTGGCATGGAATCAAGTTGTCTAAAAACATGGCACCTAAAACTCCAGAGGAGATTGCGTACATGAGGACGATTCCCTATGATTCTGCAGTAGGGAGTCTAATGTATGCCATGTTATGTACAAAACTAGATATCGCTTTTGGTGTAAGTGTTACAAGCAGATATTAGGCAGACCTAGGTGTGAAACACTAGGAAGCAGTCAAGGCTGTCCTTAAGTACTTAAGAAGAACTAAGGAACTATTCCTTGTCTATGGAGGAAGAAACTTAGAAATGGTTGGTTATACGGATTCAGAATTTCAATCTGACGATGATGATAGGAAATCAACATCGGGGTATGTTTTCACCTTGAATGGTGGAGCTGTAAGTTGGAGGAGCTGTAAACATGATGTTACAGCGGACTCCACTATAGAGGCTGAGTACATTGCTACATCAGAGGCTGCAAAGGAAGCTGTTTGGATAAAGAAGTTCATTACTGAACTGAGAGTAGTTCCTGCCATTGAGAAGCCCTTGCCATTGTTTTGTGACAACAACGGGGCTATTGCTCAAGCTAAGGAACCATGGTCTCATCAAAAGTCCAAACACATTGAGCGTCGATTCCATGTGATTAGAGAGATCATTGGAAGAGGTGATATTAGCATACAGAAGATTCACACAACAGAGAATGTAGCAGATCCCTTCACTAAAGCTATGACCCAAGAACAGTTGGATCACCACAGACAGGAAATGGGTATTAGATACATTGTGGATTGGCTATAGTGCAAGTGGGAGATTGTTAGAGTTATGCCCTAGAGCCAATCATAGAGATGATTGTTTAGGGATAAAGGAACAATCATTTGATTTCATTTATGTATGTCACATTTATTATTGATTTAATAAAAGGGCTTATTCTATTATGTTTGTATGCATCATTTATATTTACATAATATGTCCAAGGAGTTAGAGTTGAGAATATTGAATTACAAAGAGTTGTAATTATGAGACTGTAAATATATCTCTGTACTAAACTCCTAAATCATTCCTAGTTGAAGGTTCACTATGATGGACAATAACGAACCATAGGACTAGCACTTGTTAGGTTAACTCTATAGGAGGATAGCTGGTCTCAAGCTATTTGTGTGGAGACACTACAACCAACAGGTGAGTGCCTATTAATAGAATAGGTACACTGAATGTAACCAAAGATTTGAGATAAACTGAATGGAGTTTTAACCTGCCTGTCAATCAGTTTCTCAATGTTATAGTGGTACAAGTAATCCTTAGACCTGAGACACCATAGTTACCTTATGCATGTAGCTTTAGAAGTTTGATAACACTAAGTGTAGATCCTATTCATGGGTCTGTAAAGGTGTTCATTGGCTCTATTGCTATGTGTATGAAGGCATATGAGTGATCAACAAGGAATCCATTACTCTCAGGAAAAAGAGAGAGAATGTCTCATATAGCATTCATAATATAACTCATTCAGTCCATGGCCATGGCAGTGTGAATATGGAAAGGAGTTTTCATAAGTTCATCATTGAATAGATATTTATGAATGAGTATAAAGTAATTGAACTAGAGACTTGACAGACTTCCATGTCCTATTAGTTCAATTGGAGACATTGTGTAAATGGAAGGATGTAATTGTAACCTATAAACTATAACAGAAGGGTTCTTTGATAGATACATATTCACTTCATTAAGGACGACACCATGAACCATATGCTAGGTGTTATTCATGGTTAGTAGAAGCCCTAATTAATATAAGTGAGTTATAATCAATTAGGGAATTGGAAGGAGTTCCAATTAGACCCTAAATGGAAAGAGTTCCATTGTGCACACCTCGTGCTATTCCTACTACTTGATGATGTGAACCCAATGGGTCACACACTGATCATGCAAGATGAGCTTTAAAGTCTATGAGAGAAAGGGTATGAGTGCATAAAGAATAGTTCTTTGAGGCCTATTTGTATTTGATATAATTTATAGGGGTTATTGTGCAATTTAGAGAAATTGCATCACACCCTAATAGGGTTTCCCCCTAGGGCCGGCCCCCTTAGTGTGGACTATATAAGTCACACTATGATGTGTGACATCATCACAAGTTAAAATCCCCAAGGGGTTGGCCAGAATTTCCAGCCTCGCTCTCTCTCTCTCCTCTCTTCTCCTACACTAGCAACAAGAAGGAAAAGGTGGAAAGGACTTGAACCTCTAGCTAGGTGTGGATACCGTTGGAGGCAGCACACTTGGGCTGCTCATTCACTGCTGTCCGGAATCAAAGCTTGGAGCAAAAAGGAGAAGACAAAAATTCTGTAAGTGTTCTAACCCTCTTCATAGTTAGGGTTTGATTTTGTATATGCATAGTTAGATTCATGGGCTGTGGAATCAAAGGGAAAAATTTTTTATATTCTGCACTTCTATTCTTCCCTCTTGTATGATTCCCAATACTAGTTGCAATCAAAATCTCCCAAAAATAATTCCAAGCATTAATACACCTTAATTAAGACCCAATTGACATTAATGAAGCATTAATTGAACTCAATTGGATCAAATTAAGAAGCAATTATAAGAAGGGTCGACGAACGGAGTCAAACCGAGCCTACTTGGACCATCCTTAAGCAAATCATCTCCAAACTTAACCAAATTTTACACCAAGTGTAAAAATGACATCCTAAGGTCATTAGGATCATTTCGGGATGAATTTAGTGAGAATTGGATATCAAATAAAACTTATGCAAGTGAAATGACGAAATGCCCTCTAAGTCGCAAAAGTTCTTATTAGCTATTAAGACTTAACCAAATTGAACCTTGGAAGATACTATGGATTCTTTGGGATGTATAGAGCTCAAGTAAAAAGATTTGGTGCCAAAATAATGTAATTCTCTACATGTGATAATGCTCCTAAGGTGGAAAGGTCAAATGTTAGGGGATGAAAATGGGGTGATCATTTTCCTTTAAAAGGAATTCTTGTCTTCAAAAAACTCAAACCACTTTTCACAGGGAATATCCCTTTTACCTTCAAATACCTTCAAAAAGTATTCTTTCCAAAGACTTCAAAAGTCCGAGTTTCCTAATGTCCAAGATTGACATGCATTTGCTATAACTCATTGAAAAGGGAGTCATATCATTTCCATTTCCATCCTTTTAGAAGGGCTTGATTTTTACCATTATGAGATAGGGATACCTCTTTCATTGGGAGCTAACAATTTGATATAAAACATGCATGAGAAGGAAGGTGAATTCGTAGCATTTTCAAAAGATTCTCATTTACAGAAACCTTAAGGCATATTTTCAAACATTTCCACTCAAATCCTTTTCCAATGCTTTTAAGGATCCTATTTTTAAAAAGCATACCTTTTGAAGGTCACTATCGAATTACCATCCTTCAAAAGTAATATCTTGTGTTAAATTGTTCATGTAGGGAAGTAATAATGTCAATAGGGGATTCAAACAGAAATATTGTCAAAATAGGGAACTGTTGGATTCTAACGGGCAATGTGGGGTGCCTAACAACTTCCCCACTCGTAACCAAACTCCCTTACCCTCAATCTCTAGTCTC
This sequence comes from Liquidambar formosana, assembly GCA_039720395.1. Classification (NCBI taxonomy): domain Eukaryota; kingdom Viridiplantae; phylum Streptophyta; class Magnoliopsida; order Saxifragales; family Altingiaceae; genus Liquidambar; species Liquidambar formosana. Next base: position 7,615,652 of record CM077828.1, on the reverse strand, counting down.
ACAAACCTTTCTAGGAGTCACTCAATTTTTTAATGATCCTCAAATGGACCAATTCCCAATAAGCCCCAAATGGACTTATTTTGGGAACCTAAGTGAACCCATTTTTAATAGAATTTAGGATGGCCAATCACATCCTCAAATCCATGATTGGTGGTGAATTCATAGCCTTGAGTATTCTAGATATGCTCGCATGCGTAGACTAGTCAAGGCGTCCTTAAAATGAACCTAATCACCCATCCATTTTCATAACCCTTACATTCCATGCCAATGAGAATTGGGGTCGTCCCATTAGAACCTTTCGAGCCACACGCGCCCTTAAAGGATTTTTTTTTGGGGTAGCGACAGGTACCCTTAGGGTTTATGGTTTACACTCTATTTTGGTTTATACATGTTGTATTTTAACCTCTTTGGTGTTTTTGAATACAATGGGTTAGTTTTGAAACCCATTGGCCTAAATTTTTATAGTCAGAATATTAAGGGGTCGCTTTTAGACATACAGTTTGGAAACCATTTTGTTATTATTATTTATGAAATGATTATAGGAGAATATGTACATGGGAAAGTTATGTTATATTTTGATGAAAGGACTACTGGAAACATGATTACTGCGGTCCCAAAGGAAAGGGACGTCTTGCCGTGTCTTTCTATCCTTTAGTTCTAGGCTTAGACTCGAATAGAAGTTACTGCGGTCCCATGTAGGGATGTCTTGTTGTGAACCCAAAAAGCACGGCGCCTACAAGGGTTTGGCAAAAAATATAAGAGGTGAAAAGAAAGGTAAAAGACAATAAACAAAAAGGAGTCGCCACCTCATTTTTTAAGGAAAAGAGGAAAACCATAAAAATGTTTTATTTTCAAAACCACATGACTCCATTAAAGGAAAAAAAAAAGTCTTTGAAACCAGAAAATTGGATTTGGGGGCTAAGTTATGATGTGGGAAAGTTCTAGGTAAAGCCCATAGGCACCCACATCGCCCGAGTTGGTCTCTTAATTTGATTGGGCTAATTTAAGATCTTTTTCACTCAAATATCATCATATATCACCACAAGGCAGCATGCATAACATATATCCCATCCATCCATTTCATCCATGCATAATCAAACAAAGAAAATAAGATAAAACAGAAAAAAGAAAAGAGAAGAAAAACCTAGGATACTTGGATCCTAGAACGAACTTGAGCCTCAAAACAAGCGCCTACGTACCATGCAACGAAATACATGGATCAAAGTCCACGTAGTTCGAATGAGAATAGGGTTACAACCTAATACAAACCTATGATAAAAACCCTAGGTTTCCTTGTTCGAGAACGTATTGAATAGTCCAAAATTGAAAACTTCCACAAGATGAAAACTTTGATAGAAAATCAGAATTTTATTAATGAAGGAAACCCTTGATAATTACCATGTGTCCATATTAAGAAATAACCCTAGGAAGGAGAAGAGAAAAAAAAAAAAGAAAGGAAAAGTGAATTGGGGCACCTTCACACCCACTTACTTGAGCGCAATAGCTCCAAGCATTAGTAATTTCCAGCAATAGCAGCTCTATTTCTAATAGGACAATTATTGTACCTATTTGCACCCTTACAAGTGCACAAAATCATGCAAAGAGAACAAAACACTAATCTGGACAAAATCATGACGAGGTCTAAAATCATCCATTTATCATGCAAACAACAAGAATAATGAATAACTAAGGACCCCAACTCAAACCTACATGCAATGACCTATCCTAGATGCATAAAAACCTACCAAAGACACACTAACAATCATGAGAGACCCCAATAATATCAATAAACATGATAGCAAAATCTATTCTAACCAAAAAGGTGACATCTTATGTAAAATATGAAAACAGACCTTCACACGACGAGCTTTCTTAAGCAAAACCATCCTAAGACAATTTCACGTAAAAAAGTCATTATGGAGAGGTGCAATCATCATATCCTACGTAAAATATTAGAACACTATAGAGGTGATTTCATGCTTAAACACATCACAGAAAGCTCTCATGCAAAACCTTACTTGACAAAAAGGATAATTATCCTTAGAAAAGGATAATATCTCCAAAAACCCTATAAAATTTACTATATGAATGCAAAACCTAGCATGATTCAACTATATGCAACATATATAGAATGACTATGATGAGAAACTACTCACAGAATTAAACTAAACATGTTGTATGAAACTTGTGTGATTTTAGGGTTACCGAAACCCTAACCTCACAACTATGCATAAAAACCTATGAAATGACTCTAACACATGCTCAAATCATTATGAATATCATTCATATTATATAGATTAACTAACAGGAGCATCAACTCATGACAATAATCACAGCAACCTAGACATATGAACTATACATGATTTAAGAAGATAAAAAGAGTAACACATTCCAATCCTTAGTAAACTAGGGATTATTAAGCATATAAAGCCATAAATCATCTCAAAATCATTCATAACACATCATAAAAACATTGAATTATCCTAACATGTGGAGTTACATCATGCACTAGAACTATCATAGAAGAAAAAGGAGAAGGAGAAAGAGAAAACCTATATTCAGCAGTCAAAAGGAGTGTTTACCTCTTGTAGAACCTTCCTTGCCTTCAAACTCATTGTTCTTTTGCTTGCTTAGGGTTGAAAAGCCTCCTCTTGATGTCCTTCTAGCTCTCCAAACTCGTAGTTCCCTCTCTTTCTAAGTATAAAGTGCAATTAACCTCTCCCATGTGCTAAATATCATGTCCTTTATATAGAGAACTGACCCCTAAACCAATGGCTAAGATTAATTCATTAAATAATGATCCTAGGGCTATTAGAGACTCTCTTGGTGCTCAAACAACTCAAATTTACACAATCCTAGAAGGAAACAACTTGCGAGGGTGGAGGAAACCGTCAAAAGAAGGAAGAAGGAGTCAGAAACCCAATTGAGGACAAACTCATCGGGTGACCATCTTGGCCTGGTCAGTTAGCCATCTGGACCTAGACAGCTGACCATCCAGCCCCGGACAGTTACCTGAGGGTCCCTCCATTCTGCTCCGGTTTTGACTTTCACTTGCTTCAGGAGTCTTTTAGGGGTCAAATTAAGTCCGATTTTTACAAAATAAAAGCCAAAACAACCATGTTTTGAAGGGGAACACATTTTTAGGCATTTTAGGATAAAATTCCTTGACCATGGGTGCATGGTTAGGTTTTACAAAGGCGGTTAACCTTAGTGCCTCACCGTCGCTAAGCTTGGGTTGCACACAAGGTCGAACCTAATCCTTCCCAAATCAAAATTCGATCCTTTTAAACATACCTAGGATGTAAATAAAGCCCAATTGGAGTTAAATGTGAGAAAATTGAGTGGGTCTTGTGAGTCAATTTGAGCAAACCAAGAAAGGGTCTTTTAGCTAACCTGAACCGTTATGAGCCGAATTGATCTTAAACCATTCGTTCATGAAATTGAACCTATATATAGACTCTATATACTCATATGAACTCAAGGGAATGACTCGAGACTCATTTCAAGGTCAAATGGAAAATATACGGCTTAAAAGATGATTATGCCCTTAAAGTCGTAAAAGTTATTATTAACTATCGAAATGAACTCCAAATCACTTTAAAATTCATACACATGATATTCAATGCCATAGAAACTCAATGCAAAAGACTAGACTCAAAAAGAACTCAAAATCCTACATGAAATGATGTACCCTAGTTAAGGTGACAAAAATGGGGTGTGACACTTGCTGTGTTTCCTCTTGAGGTTACTGCAGTCCCAAATAGGGGTGCCTTACTGTGTTTCCTCTTATTCTGCCCGTGAGGGCCTCACATGACCTAGGAAAGATTTATCAATTTAAAATACTGATGTTATGAATACCAGATATGGTGGATGATATGTCACTACCCAAATTAATTAAGTCGTGATCAATAGTAATAAAATAAGCTTTATTTTAATAAATCATTTGATAAATGAGGATAACAAGTCAAAACCTCAGTCATTTTAAAACTTTTTCCCTTCTCGGACATGACCCATCCATAAATAGAACATACCATCATAAAACCTGTTATAAAAATCCATACATAAAATTTCCTATCATCCATGAAAGTGGTATCATCCCATGCATCGCATTCCATGTATATACAACATGAAATAATTAAAGTTACAACCCTAATTAAATTTACATTTACATTGGCTATTAGCCTAAATAAAAATGAATTAATACATATTCTTCCCATGAAAGTACATTAATAAACTACATTAATGAATCTCAAGTAAGTGTGCCTCTGCATAAACTTCATAAATTATATCCTGTAATATTGAAAACATTTAAGAAAATAGGTGTGAGTTTGCCAACTCAGTAGATACAATTTAACATAGTAAACTAAAGCAATAATATAAATAAAATCCCAATTATATCATTTAAAACAGAAATATATATACTCCCCCAAGTATATTATAACTCCAAAATAAGTTATAATCCATAACTTAAAATAATGATGCATAATGCCCAATGCATGTGACTCATGTCCAATTTATATTAATTCCAATAATTACCTAACTTCCCCACAAAGGGGCCATCGCACGTAGAATGGAGGAATCACAACCCAACCTCCAAGAGGACAACACAGCAAGACACCCCTACCTGGGACCACAGTAGCCTCATCCTTGGGACAACACAGCATGACATCCCTACCTGGGACCACAGTAGCCTGGATTCGGGACAACACGAAGTAGCCCAAGACTAAAGGATAGGAAAACACAACACGACATCCCTTTCTTTCGGGACCGCAGTAGTCCTAGCTCTAATAGCCTTCAACATTACCAAATTGATTATTAAATCCATTTATGCATGGTTATGCCCAACATGCAACATAATAAACCATAAAATAATTTTAACCAAAATCATCTCCACATCATGCTATATAAACCATAATCAAATAATCTCATAATTATACCAAATTATGATAACAACATAAATACCCTTATATGATTTCAACCTTAAAAATCATACCTTCAAAATATCAATTACCCACATGGAGATAACCATAAAATCCATACATCTATATTCCATAAAATATATAAAATAAACCAAACTCATTAATAAACATAACTTCCAATTTATGTTATCAAATACCCAAAGTTCCATTTCAAGATTTATTCCATAAATCATTTATATACATATTCTAGGCCCAAGAATACCAAATACTATGATAATATATACCATATTATCATGTCAATAGTTTAAACCTAAGTAAATTACACCTACCTCCATGAAACATGTAAAAAAATGCAATCTTGATGTTGTAGGTGTGCAGATCCAAGCCTAGCATGCACATGCAAGCTCCCAATCCAAGCCTTAGCTCCCAAATGACTTGGTTGATGATGAGAATGGAGATTCCAACTCCAAAATGCAACCAAACCTCACAAATTGCATGAATAAACACTAGATATGAGGATATGATAACTAAAACCCAAAAGAAATGCGAACCCTAGCCTTATACATGAGAAATTACCTCTTAAATCCAAAATGAAGGTAACCCATGAGTGAATCCAAGCTAAAAATGTTGAAATCCAAGCCCCTATGCATGAAATCCAAGCAAAAGTAGAGAGAAAAACTCTCTCTCTCTCTCCTCCATACACCCAAATGCTCTTCCTCACTCTCTCTCCCTCTCTCTCACTATAAAATGCAAGAAATGAGGGTTACAAGTCGGGGTTGAAGGGTTTTATAACCTCAGAGGGGCACATGCGTCATTTTAGCAAAAATAAGTCGTTAAACCAATTCAATCGACTAAATATCGACTCATTTAGCAATTCAATCAACTGAATTGAGGGTTTAGTCGACTGAAAATCCCAGAATTGGAATTGCTCAGCTTATGCGTAATTTAATCGACTGAAATCACACTTTAGTCGACTCAAACAGACAGAGTACACTCCATAGTCTTATTTTCATTCAAAACATTTAAGTAATCTTCCCTTTTACTTTAAGTTATTTAATGAAAATAAGCAAATAGCCCCACATTTGAATCCAAATAAAATATCAGAAAAATCAAATTCCCAATATATCAAAATCTCATTTCCAAGTTTTAGTACAAAATCCATCTCCGAACAGATTTTTCTAAAACAAACATGTGAGGAACCCGATCCAAAAATGCTAATAAAATCCCATAAAATCATAGATGTCTTATAATATTATAAACTTTCATTACTGCCAAAAATTATCTTTAAAAACGAAGATTTACGAAAATTCATTTTTCCTCAACACTTAGCCAAATTTCAGCAGCTTAAACCCTTAAGTTGCAAATAAGGCTAAACGCACACTTAAAATACTTTTTGCATAAAAACTAGCATCAAAACACACTCAACATCATATTATCATACCCATGGATTACCCATATATGAGGTCATCCAACAAATCATGGGATTAACCATGTTAACCACAGATTAAACCCTTAACACCCTATTTAAAAATTACGGGTGTTACATGATATATTGGTTGATTAAATGTTCTCCTATTTATTTATATTATGAAATGTGATTCAATTAATTCGGATATTATTGCTCAAAATTGTTTTTAAAACCTTGGTTTACATTTTTGAAAAATGTAATTTACTAAGTTTATACTCATGCCTATTTTAAAACATTTTTGCAGATTTTGAGCAAGGTAATGATATTCATTTGAGGATACATCGCATCAAGATTAGAATGACACGGCATTTGATGTTGTGCAAATATTTTATTTTATTTCTTATGGTCTGTATAATATTTAAACAGCCCTTATGTATTTTATATTGTGTGTATTGACGGTAGAACCTTGTGGGATTGAATGCCAGCTTAACTTTTAAATAGTCTGTGGATGGTTTTATGATTTTTGGTTTGAATTGAATAGGTTTAAAATTATCGATAACCTAGTATGTCCTATTTTCAAACGAGACCATACAGGATTTCCTTTAAAATATTTCTTTAAATTATGATTTTGATTATGAACCATCCTTGATTTCTATTTAAATTATAATTTATTATTGGCAAGTGAGGGCCTATTTTTCTGGGTCATGACACAATAACTACATGTGCTCCCAAATAATGCTTTCATAACCATAGTAAGCATCGTGAGGCGATAGGTTGTCGGTTTTTCACCATAATCTTAAAAACTTCTTTTTCTGTCCCCATAATTGTTTTTTTATTTTTATTTTTATTTTTAGGTGACGGTGGAAGGTTATCAAATTTACTTCAAACACATGTACATTTTTCTTAAGTCTTGAATTTTTTCAACAAATTTTGGTACGTTAGAAGGCTGCTAAAATGTCTATAGAATTTTCACCAAACTCATTTTAACTCGAAGTAGGACTTAACAAAAGTGGCTTATTTTTACCCCCCCCCCCCCCCCACAAAAAAAAAAAAGAAAACACTTTATTTATTTTTAATATGCCAAAAGGCTACCAGATTTTTTGTAAATAATTTTCCAAAAATAATAATATATACAAATATAATAACTAATAAAATAAATTTTTAATTAAATCTATTTGTTTGAATCAATTCGATTGAAATTCATCTTAATCCAATTAATGAAATTCATGTAATTAATTCATTTTATTTAAATTAATTTAGATAATTCATTTTGGACAGTTTAAATTAATTATATTAATTTAATCAATTTAAATAAACCCAATTCAATTCAATTCACTTTAAATACTAATCAATTTGTTTTTTGTCCCCCCCCCCCCCCCCCTAACTTAAAATCAAACCAATTCAACTTAAAACAAACTAATACAATTCTTAAATCAATTCAAATTCATCCAAACCATTCTCTAATCAAGTTAATCCTTTCTTTAATCATATTATTCCATTCTTTTAATTAATTAGTAGTAATTTAATCCATTCATTAATCAAGTTAAGTTAACTTGATTCATGCTTTAATCAAGTTAAATCAATTTTAATAAATTCTTTCTAACTTCAATCAATCCAATTTGATTCAATTCTCTTTTTCTTTATTATTCAAATTTAAATTAAGCTGACCCAACGTATATCAATTCAAATCCCAACTTGGTTCCTTTATAATCTATCCAATCCATTCCAAATTAATTCTCCCCATCTCAATTTAAATATTGAGTCAAGTTTTTCAATCAAGTTCAGTTCAATTCAATGTTAATCAACTCCCTTTAATTAATCCAATTCAATGTAAATTCAAGTCAATCCTTTGTTCAAAGCAAATTCAAATTAGAGCAAAGTCAATTATTTTTCAAATCAAAGTTGTTTAAAATCCAAACCTTCTTCGTTCTCTCAAACCTTTTTTAACTCTAGTCAACCTGTTTAATCAACCTCGTTCAAAGCAACCCATGCTTGAGCCGATTCAAACAATGACCCTAAATTCATATCATTTGCTTTCTCTTAAAGTTATGTGTGGATGCCATCTTTGAAATGCATCTTTCTAAGTCAATTTCAATTGCTCGCTTTCAATGTATCTTTTAAAGTCAAAATTATATGTCATCTTTTGATGCATCTTTCAAAGTTAAAACATATGCCATGTTTTAGTGAATTTTTCAAAGTTAAGTCAAGGCCATCTTCCATTCAAATCTTTTTCATCGATAACCCATTGTCAACATCACATGCATGCATCATTTAAACATTCCTTTTCTATTCATGTCAGCATTTCCTATAGAGGTCATTCTATCAACAATATTGTCCCAACCCATGATGAACTAAAATTGTTGGTGCATTCAAATTTGGCTATAATAAACATTTTTTTTTGTTTTATTTTTATTTATGAATTACTTTTATTATTAATTGTTATTAAAGGTATATTCGTGAGACAGAATCTACTAATAATATATTTAATTCAAAAACCTGCTATAACCATATCATGGTCTCACCTTATAATACCTTAGGGGCTAATGAAACTATTTTAGTAAAATTTAAATGTCTCAATTCTCATGCGATCGCACCAAAAACTTGAGTTCCTTTGGATTTCCTTCTTAATCATTGACAATTGCAACATTATCATCATATTGTATTATCAAACCATTGTCACGTTTGAGTTCTTTACAACTACGTACAATTACAGCTCTGACCACTTCTGATTTTTCTAGAGGCCCAGTCTAGTTCTTCTCCTACCCATATCAAATATATTATGTTGAGCAAAATTTTCTTCATGTGAAACCTGCTTGATTTAGATCGGGAAAATTGTCTAGTTTTATGAAACCATATGTTATGGCTCGAATTCGTAGTCAATCCTATTTTCCATTAGTGCAGTTAACAATTGAATCCAATTTTCCCATTATTTTCGTACTTGTAATTATGCGAATGCTATTGGATCAAATGACAAAGACATTGTTGAGAAAAATATGACTTTTTCTGAATGAAATGAAAATTAGATTTATGTAATAAGAGATAGATTTCCTATTCCTTAGTCGGAAAGATATGTGGATGGGAATTAAGTGGAATATGTCATCCTCACCTTCCTTTGCTTATTACTAGGAGTTTGCTTAGGGTTCCAAACTCAATGGTAGCAGCTAAACACAAGCTAGGGTTGCCCCCGTTGTAGGACTTAACCCAATACCTTATGGCATGAACTAACAATAGCCATGCACCACCTATGTCCATGTTCGTAAAGGCACCCCTCTCTTTCAAGAACATTCGCATTTAACAGAATTCACAGCATGTTAAGCCCTAGTAAGGTTCTTTGCTTTGTATCAAATTAAACCATATACTCCACCACTTGTGCGGCCCTATCAAATCCTTTTAGTTTCATTCTTGCAAACGTACTCCTAGGCAAGTTACTTTATAATGCTTATAAAATTAAACGATGGATCATACTAATCAAATTACTTCTTTTAATTTTATTGAAACTGACAATATTAGTTTAAAATAAAAATGTCAATGGAAAGAAAAAATAAAAGAAGGATCTTTTTATAGCATTGAAAAAAAAAAATCTTTTGAATTAGGGAATAAAAATAAAGAAGAAAAAGAACCCACAATCCAAGGGAATATCGGATCCATTACATTAAACCAAGAAAAAGGTGTTGGAGAAGATTATGTAGGATCAAACATAAAAATACATTTAAAGAAAAGGAAATACAAAAGCAATATGGAAGCAGGATTTTAATTCCTAAAAAGGTATTTATTTTTTATTTTTTTAATTGAGATGGGTGGATTCTTTAAATGAAAGAGAGAACACAATTTAAGATGTGGCAACTGTGGTACCATTACACGGGGCGAGAAGGTGCTAATACCTTCTCCTTCCTCAACCGAACCTCTATTCCCATTCCTTAGGTAACATAGACATTTCAAAATTCATGATTGATCGCCTAGTCTAACTATAGGTTGCAAGATCTTCAAATCCAACAGTTTTGATATTTGAGCGAAATCTTTCATTAAACTTTAGGACACCCTAACTTTCCCTGAAGGTAAGAAAAATAAGAAATCCATCACACGGAGGGTGATGAGACAAAACCAAGGAGTACTGCTTTGGACACCCGACCGACGCATGTCACTTCTCACCAATCACCCAATCAAACCCTTATTTTGTAGAACATTTATTACATAGGTAAGGGAGGCTTTATGGGTAGCGAAAATTCAAATTTTTTTATAAAAAAATAATGGAAAGAAGAGAAAACAACTCAACCGCCCACACGAGCAGCAGTATTTTGACTTTTGTCCACAAACAGGCAAGTCGGCCGTGATTCTAATAAATGTTGTGGGGAAAGTCGATTCTTCGTCTTTTTTTTATGTGGGTCATGAATCCTATAAATTTGAGTCCACAATAGTTAGTGTAGGCCCCTAAAACCAAAAAGTGAATGCGTGGATGGTTGGGAAAGGTCCTTTTATAACTATAATAAAATATATACTCCAATAACAATGGTCACAGTAGATAGTAAATCGTGTATGAGGACATGTCTTCGTACGTACTAACTTATAACATGGAGTCGATAATATCTACCTATGAGGAGTAATATTTTATAATTATGTGATAATAATATATATTAACCTTATTTGTTGTAAATAATTAAATTGAAGGCCTTGTTTGCTTTGTAAAAACATTTCTAGTTTTCATTTTCTCAAAGAAATTTCTGAAAACGATTTTCATTTTCAATTTCCAAAATTTAGAAAATGCATTTGATTTATGAAGATAAAAACTATTTTTCAGAAATGAAAATATTGAAAAAGCGTTTGGTAAAGCTATTTTCTCTTGAGGTTTTTGTCATCCGTTAGAAAAAAGATTGATAAAAAAAAAAAAAGACTCATCCATACACGTTTGATACTTGTAAATAGTCAAATATAAGACTGGGTAATAAATTAGAAATATATTCAAATGGGGATTGTAGAGCAATTGAATAAAGTATTAGCATTCGTTGGTGTAAAATTACATTACACATTGGAAAATCGCTAAAGTAACACATAAATGTCCACATAAATGATGACATTAGTAACATTGTTGATGGTAAGGTGAAGCAAGAGGTATCACTCAATCTTCAAAATGTGTAATTTGGAGAATTAAAATTAGAACTAGGGTGAATGCCTCTTGACCAATAGGTATATATATATATTTCTTCCCTTCCATTTATTAACTTTTGGAATAAAACCTCATAATGAAAATGCTAGAGCGCCCACCTTAAACTACTCACCTCTGATCACCTACCCTGTGTAAACTCATAAGTGGATAGGTGAAAGGTGAAAAGTGGGGCCAGTATGGAAAAAAGAGAAACTAACACATACAACCGGTGGTGAGAGTGGGTGATTTAAGGTGGGTGGCATAACATTACTCTAAAGTTGGAGTTATTTCAATGAAAAATCACCATACACTAGCCACTATCACTTGTGTTTAACCAATTAATTTCAATTTTCTTTTCTTCTAAATGTTGATTTATTCCAATCCTCATTTGGAGTGGTCATTGGTAAAATAATGTATAGCTCTTTTACCAAAATACATGTGTGTATATAAAGAAGGTTGATTAAGTATGGGATATCTCAAACTATCTAAGTCACAATCACGTGCACGTGTGTATCATCCATGAACGGTCATAATCATCAAACTGTATGGGATATCTCACACTTGATCAAAGCCATATATATATATATATATATATATATAGATATAAGATGAAAGGAAAATGATAAATAAATAAATTCAACGTAACAAACCTATATTTCGCATGTGATTAGAGTTCGATTGTTCATTGGGATTGATGTGATGGTGGGATTCCCAGTGGTTGTCTTTATTCAATCCAATACCATACCCAGACATGTGAAACAGAACCCCAACTTAACAAATAAATGGGAAAGAGAGAGGACTTATCAGAGTAGAGTCCCGTGTTTTCACCGTTTTTTATATTTTCGTCATTATTCATATGAAAACACAGAAAGCGTCATTTTGACAGTTTCTTATTTTCAACTTTTTTGTACTCATTTTTAGAAAACGTTTTTTATTTTTTACAAGTTTTTCGTTTTCATTCAAAATGAAAACAAAAAATTAGAAAATTTTGACAAAGCAAACAGACTCTTTAATTACTAATATATTTTTCTTTTTGAAGATTTTTTGTTCAAACTTGTTTAATTAAGATATGGTAATTTTCAGTATTCAATATCACCATATGTTGATTAGTATTTTTGTTTCTCAAGATTCTTGAGTTTCCTATTTAATTTAATTTTTCTTTTTTACTTTTCTTAATTGAAAATAAATTAAAGATGACCAATGTGCTAATGTTATGTCATCAGAGAAGTATGACCACAGTGAATGAGAGAACAGAATGAATGAGAATTTAATATTTGAAAGGAAGGTTTTGGAAGACAAGGCATGCATGTGGTACACTCTTTTATATAATAGTATAGATACATTATTTATTTTTTTTTTTTTGCTCAACCACATAATTGTATAGTTCCTTTAAATAAAAGTAAAGATACATAACATTTTGAATAATTAATTTTATGAAAATAGTAATATATTTACTCTAATGTGATTATTAAATTATTTCAATAGAGTCTTGATCAATATACACCTATAGTTGGCTTCAACCTTTGTGTATAAGCCGATGACATTATAATCTAGTAGCATTTGCCTTACTTGTTAAATAAGGATTTTGGGTTCAGTCTTATAAGAAGCATTGATACTTACTTGTTTATATTAAGAGAGTTAAGGTGTCAGGATAGTTTTTATCTATTGTTAGAAAATAAGGTTTTTTCAACATATGTCTTAAGGGTATATATTAAGCCGCATTTAATAATGCAATTATTGTATGGGAAATAGTAAAAGTACATAAAAAATTGTACAAATTATTAAAAAAATGTGAAAGTGCTTAGAAAACTGTGTAAAAACATTTTGCCATGCAATTTGAATAATTTTCTATGCATTTTCTTCATTTTTCGTTTAATAATTACTTTATTGAATGAGACTTAACATGTGCCTAAGACACACATTAAGAAAACCCATAATAATAATAATAATGAAAAAACGCTATAAGGCCATTAATTTTGATGGGCGGTGCCCTTTAGATTGTAGACCATCTGATAGGTCTGTGTTACGCCTCGAGAAAATGCAGTCTAGGTATGGGGCTAGTGCTTCTTTCTTACCAGCAAAGATAAACATGAAAAATAAGAAAATAAATGAGAAGAAGATAGGGGGCATGCCATTGCCACGTACGAAAAATTAATTGTGTTAATCAATATAAGTTCACTGATTTTTTACCCAAAAAAAAAAAAAAAAAAAGGGACACCTATATATATTTATACTATTTGTAAATGTATCTTAACGTGATAAAATTTTAAGTGACTATTTTACCTACATTTAAATCATTAAAGACCTTTTTTATCTTTTATGATTGACTTCTTGTTAATTAAATTAAAATTTAAATCCCAATGTCTCATTATATTCATACAACTTTAAAACGAAGAGATTCCATTCTTCTTCTCATTTTTTCCACTTCTCAACATGCATGCACTATCTTATAATAAAAAATTAAAAAAAAAAAAAAAATTGCATGCATTGTTTATAAATTTCATAGTTAAGCACATATAATATTAAGAGTTTAGTTTCTTTTTATTCTCCATGTATGGCTCCTAAGAAGTTCATCAAGACCCGGCTTATCATTAAGCAGAAGATATTGAGTCAAGTATATTAGTAGAAAGTGTGGGACCATAAATAATTTTGATATATGCCGATGTTGTGAATTATATATGGACGTTGAAAAGCCCTGTCGACGATGTCGGTTTTGTATTAAATGCCCCTACCAACGACTACTAGAACTCATTAATGAAATAACATTGAAGAAAAGAAATTGAGATTGAAGATGGAGTTGGATGGTGGTTGAGATGGAGATTTGACAAAGGGAGAGGAGATAGAGGGGTGTTGGGATGAAGATGGTGTTGCTGAGCGCAGAGCTATCACGCCAAAAGCAAACCACAGTTTGAGGCTCTTTTTGCATGGGCTTAGTATTATTCCTCCAACTGCGCCAGTCAAACTCTCATCTCCCACGCTTCCTCTCATACATTTCCCATTTCACCATTTTCAGTTTCTCACATCTTTTGCTCCGTTTCACCCTTCTTTAGATCTCCTCCACCTTCTGCCCCACCCACTTACGTACTCTCTCTCTCTCTCTCTCTCACACACACACACACACATACACAGAGTTTTGTTGAGTCTGACAGTTTTCTCCTCTTGATTTGGTCCAAAGATACTTTGTTATAGGGCAGATGTTGAACTCTGCAAATCAAGTGATCATGGAGATAGAGGCAAGCAAACCAGCAGGGAATGGGCTTGTAATGGGGGGTTTGAGCCCTCTGAGTGAAACTCTGTGGAGGGAGAAGACCAATACAGAGTTTGTAGGGGATGTGTCGGCGAGGCTCACATGGAAGGATCTGACAGTGATGGTAACTCTCAGCAATGGAGATACTCAAAACGTTTTGGAGGGACTTACTGGCTATGCCGAACCTGGAAGCATCACTGCCCTCATGGGCCCCTCTGGTTCAGGGAAATCCACTCTGCTCGATGCTCTCTCTAGTCGCCTTGCCACCAATGCTTTCCTGTCTGGCACAATTCTCCTCAATGGTCGCAGAACAAAGCTCTCTTTTGGAACTGCAGTGAGTGCGCGCATGTTTCCATTAATTATTTGTATTTTAATAAAAAAGAGTGCTTCTTTAATTACTTGTTCAAACTTCTCGATCCTCTATAATTATACTCTGATTAATCTAATCCACCTTTAGAGAAGAGATTTAGGCCCAACAAGAAATCAATTCTGTTTCATTCGATCTCTATAGTTTTTTCGATCCTATTTGGCATTAGTCTTTATTGTATTTTGGGTTACGATTTTTTCATTTGATTCAGGCTTATACTGATGCGTGATTATGTGCAACAAATGAACTCAGGCTTATGTGACACAAGATGACAACCTGATTGGTACTCTGACAGTGCGGGAGACAATTTCGTATTCAGCAAGGCTACGTCTCCCTGATAAGATGCCTTGGTCAGAGAAGCGCGCATTGGTTGAGAGTACCATCATAGAAATGGGTCTTCAAGACTGCGCCGATACGGTCATCGGGAATTGGCATTTGCGCGGGATTAGTGGAGGAGAGAAGAGGAGAGTCAGCATCGCTCTTGAAATCCTGATGAGGCCCAGATTGCTCTTCCTCGATGAGCCAACTAGTGGACTTGATAGGTTAAGCTCTAAAATCGTAATCTGAATAAACTGTTTTATCTCGTTGGCTTTTGTAGATTTTCTGTATTCTTTGGATTTTTATTTTCAAGATATTCTCCAACATTTTATCCTAAACACAACCCTAAGTTCTGGCATATCCTATGTTTTGTACTGTAAGCTCTATTCATTTTACTGCTGGAAAATCCTGTAAATAATAGGGTTATAACATGGACTTTGTGGCAGTGCATCGGCTTTCTTTGTGACCCAGACGTTACGTGGCCTTTCAAGAGATGGGAGGACAGTCATAGCCTCAATTCACCAGCCTAGCAGTGAAGTCTTTGAGCTATTTGACCGCTTGTACTTGCTTTCTGGAGGCAAGACTGTTTATTTTGGTCAGGCTTCAGAAGCTTACGAGGTGAGAAACCGCACTCTTTAGTACTTAACAACAACTAATTTCTTAAAAATGGAGCTCTTATATTGTTCAGTGTCTGCAGTTCTTTGCACAAGCTGGCTTTCCTTGCCCTGCTCTGAGGAATCCCTCGGATCATTTTCTTAGGTGCATCAATTCTGACTTTGATAAAGTAAAGGCAACTCTGAAAGGATCCATGAAACTGCGGGTATCAACCTTTTCTTCTTCATCTTTTTGGCTTGCGGTTGGAATTCTATATTATTTGTTTCTTAATGATTTGTTATGATTGTTATTTAGATTCAATTTATTTAACATTTTTAGTGGATGAGGCACATGCGGCGTGTACACCCTATATTTGTGGCTTTGGCCAAAAAATTCTTCGTTGTTTCCCTTTTAGTGTGGGGATGGTCGATATAGTAGACTAGTAATGCTCTATGACTCTATGTAGTGGGCTGGTCAAGCCTTGTGATGACATTTGGGGGCCGGGGGGCGGGGGGAGCGAGAAAATTAGCATCGGGGGTCAAAACATTAACTCACCAAAAAAATGTGGTTCTGCTCTTATCGTTTGGGAAACAAAGTGGAATTGACTTCTAAAAAAACATAGGGCTAAAAGTTAGAAAACAGAAAGAGTTTTGACTTTTGTGAAAGGATTAAATTTATAGAAAGATCTTATTTTTAGGGGCAAAATAAATTTTTTGGGAGGGTCAAATTTATAATTATAATGAAAATTGTATAATATATATATATATATATATATATATATATATATATATATATATATATATATATATAGGTAAGAGCTAGGGTCGTTTGAGCCCTCTATCCACTCCCTCCCTCAGCCCTTGATGGCATGGTGCTGGTGTTTTGTTGGTGACAGTAACAGAATTGGTTATACACTATAAAAACCTTTTTTTTTTTTCTGGGGGGGGGGGGGGGGGGGGTGGTGTTTGGTCAAATTTGTTGTGACTGTTATGCCACTCAATTGTTATGTACCAAAAGAAGATTGGTGTTTAGAGGAGAGTTATCACTGAAAAAGAAAAATGAAAATTTGTACCCCCCCCCAAAAAAAAAGGAAAAATGAAAGACTGAGAAAAAAGAAAATTTGGGCCCAGTTTGATCCTATCTTGCTTCATTAGTGGTATAGATTAATGTCATATTGGTTTTAGCCCTTTGGTCTGCTGCTTAAATAGGGCAAGAGTGATGCTATATATTTAAAATTTTAGTTTATTCCCTGACTTATTTTTCCCTTGAACTTGGTTTTCAATCAGTTTGAGTCAAATGATGATCCTCTGGAAAAAATAACAACAGCTGAAGCTATCCGAACTCTTATTGACTTCTATCGTACATCTCAATACTGCTATGCTGCAAGAGAAAAAGTTGAGGAGATATCTAAAGTTGTAAGTGTAGTTCTATGCTACTTGATTATATTTTCTACTTTTGTAGCCATCTATTGTTCAAATTACCATTCTGTTGGTACTGAATGGAATTAATATTGAGAGTCACACAGTTGAGATATGCCATCCATCCCATGTTTTGCAGAAAGGAACAGTGCTTGATGCAGGAGGAAGTCAGGCTAGTTTCTTTATGCAGTCCTTTACCTTAACTAAACGTTCCTTCATCAACATGTCGAGGGACTTTGGGTATTATTGGCTAAGGCTCGTAATTTACATTGTGGTCACTATTTGCATCGGAACCATCTATCTGAATGTGGGGACAAATTATAATTCCATTCTGGTAATATTTTTGTCAATCTAAAACAATCCAAATGCATCTCACTCCTAATTTACTTGATCCTGTAATGGAAGATCCAAGGATCTAATCTATATATCTTAAGCTTAACCTTAAAGGACAATTTTTTCTTTAATAAATATTTTCTTTCCCATCTTCTCTCAAACTTTCTCTCAAATTTACATGTAGCTTAAATCTAATGTCATCAAACTTTAAACTATTATATCAAGTCGTTCACCTGTTAACTGATCAATTTACTGAAAATGGCTTGATTTAGTAAACTCAAATGCAATCAATTTCTAACTAATTTTGTTTTCCTTTCAATTCTTTTGACAGGCCAGAGGTTCATGTGCATCATTTGTCTTTGGATTTGTTACATTCATGTCGATTGGTGGGTTTCCTTCCTTCGTTGAAGATATGAAGGTGAATCTCATGATCTCATGCCACTGAGTCCATAATGAATTTACCACCAGAATGGTGATAATGCAATTTCTCTGTGCCCAATTGTGCAGGTTTTCCAAAGAGAAAGGCTGAACGGCCACTATGGTGTGACAGCATTTGTCCTCAGCAACACGATCTCTGCTATGCCATTTCTGATGTTGATCACCTTCATCTCTGGAACTGTTTGCTACTTCATGGTCCGCCTCCACCCGGGCTTCCTACATTATTTATTCTTCGTGTTGTGCCTTTATGCAAGTGTCACCGTTGTTGAAAGCTTAATGATGGCCATAGCCAGTATTGTTCCCAACTTCCTCATGGGTATCATCATAGGGGCTGGAATTCAGGTTTGTATCTTCCCACTTTGTCCACTATCAAATCACTACTCTATCAAACATTTCCTCAAGGCCTCGAAATCAGAAGACTAGGTTCAGGCCAAGTAAATTTTGAATTCCATTTTGATGAGCCGGCATTGAGGCTTATGGTTTTCTCTCCATGTCAGGGTATATTCATGCTAGTCTCCGGATACTTCAGGCTCCCAAAGGACATCCCGAAGCCCGTGTGGCGTTATCCTATGTCTTACATCAGTTTCCACTTCTGGGCTCTGCAGGTAAGATTTTATTAAGTAGTACAAATGTATCATTGATTAATGAAATTTGTTGCCTGCCTAGAGTGTTCAACGACTAAAACGTACGTTCAATTCTCAGGGACAATACCAGAATGATCTGAACGGCTTGATGTTCGACAACCAGACACCAGATCTTCCCAAGATCCCTGGTGAGTACATTCTGGAAACGGTGTTCCAGATTGATGTGAACAGATCGAAATGGGTGGACCTCAGCGTTATCTTCAGCATGATTGTGGTGTACCGCATCATCTTCTTCATCATGATTAAGATCAATGAGGACGTGACCCCTTGGGTCAGAGGTTACATGGCAAGGAGAAGAATGCAGCAGAAGAACGGAACTCTCAATACAACAGTTGCTCCAGATGGTCTCACTCAATCCCCTTCTTTGAGGGCCTATGTGGACAGAACTGGAACTACTGAAAGGTAGATGTGTGATTGAGAAAGGACGGTTTCACATATTGATAGTTACAGCCCAATTTCACTTTGAACAATGTAGCCATCAATTGGTGTGAGAAAAAACTAGTCCATCTTTTCAACTTTTTCACTTGGATTTTAATACTTCCTAGTATTTGTACCCGTGTTATATTTTTGGAGATGATGGGTTTATAAAAAGGAGGGGGAATAGAAGACAAATATTAATGTCAGACCAAGAGTACATCCATGACCATTTTTCTATCTGCTTTTAAGTGCCAGAAAAATTGGCTCATCTTCTTCTTATTATGATCGAGTAATTCTTTTGAGTGATGGTGATATGGACATTTGATATTATGAGTCAATAAAAATAAAATCAATAAAAATAAAGTAGAAATATCAGGTCCAAATGAAGCAAAGTGAGAATATTTGACCCAACATTCACACTTTGCTTCATTCTCATATTGTCTCTTGACGTCACATTACCCGTATCCCGTACAATTAGGTATAAGTTTTTCTCCTTCTTGTTGCTGTAGCTTTCATTGTTCTAAAAGGCAAGGTAAAAGATAAATGCACGTCACAGATTTCTCAGGTGGGTGTATATTTTTGGATATGAACGTCACATGGTAGATGATGAGAGTTACATAGAGCTAGAATGTACTGAAGGGGTGGAGATCCTATCCAGTCATTTTGTCTTCAGTCTCCTCCATTTCACGGCACACAACCTCCCATTCAAATCCAACCATCGTTATTTTCCCACGTCATCCGATAATTACTATGTCCTCTTATTCCCAAAATCCTATGCTAACGGAGATAGGTTACAAAAATAAAATAGAAACAAATCACCTCTCCCACCTCTTCACTAACTTGTACCCTTCTGGCTCACCTGTCCGGCCACCATTAAAGGCATCCATTTTTTATAAAGGACCCAAACAACACTTTTTAAATCATCAGATCCAAAAACCAAAATTCGGTCAGCCCATCTTGTGCAGCACAACGGACAACAACAGTGGGTTTTCCCCACCATATTATCAAACTATGAAGAGAGAGACAGAGGAAATAAAAATTAAAAATTAAAAAAAAAAAAACCCAATTTCCGGTCATCTTCTCCGGCGATGGGTCGCCGGAAAATATTCAGGTAAAATACAGCTCATTTCATCGATCACCCTTTCCATTCATGGCAACATCATCTCGATCCCTTTTGATAGGTCAGTTAGATAATGGGAAGAGAGGGGTTCTCGCCATCTTAGAGCTCACTTTCGGCCGATGTTTCGTCGGTTTTGAGGAGCTTAAAATAGGCAGCAAAAAATTTGTGAGATTACTATGGGCGTGCCTATCGCACGGGGTAATTCTGAGCAAAGTTGATCACCTTCTACCATCAATGATGAAGGGAGAGACTATGGCTCGTCGGAAATCCAACCCTTCAGTGAAAGCTTAACGTCAACGTGAGTAGACGGAGTACATCCATTCATTATTATGTTGTCTGATGTGGCAGTTCTCAAGCGCTGGATCAATTTAGGATGGCGTGTCTCTTTCCCAGCCATGAAATGGAGAAAACTGGCGGGATACGCAACTGGCGAGGATCCGAAGTGGGGAAATATAACAGTCAATGATTTTAGTATTACCATTGCCTTATCAGATCTGGCCATCTGGCCAAGAGGCATGACAGACCCCACCGACCAAACCTGGGACGGTTCCTAGAGCGCCACATTTATTTAAGTTGATCGAAGAGCCTAAAGTTAGCCACGTCATGTATCCATTTACACTGCTGCAAAACGGTAGTGGTTCGTCCCAAGTGTTCTCAACATATTCCTTTGAAGAGCATCGGCAAGAGAAGTTGCCAGCGGCAAGTAGAGGCAATTAGATTAGCTTCTTCATCTATGTTTGAAAGTAGGGCTGGCAATTCCCACCCAAATCCAGGGACCCGTCCAAAACCATCTAAGTTAAATGGGTTTGGGTGAACAAGTTTAATTAAATGGGTTCTTATTAGATCACCCAAAATGAACCTAATTATAAATAGGTAGTTTCGGGTTGACAACTAGACCCATTGGGTGGCAACTAAACCCAATTATAAAATGAAAAAACCAATCACAACTAGACCCACTGGAAATTTTACTGGAATAAGCTATGTAGGGCTATTGTATAAATGAAGGCTTTTTTTTTTTCCCTCTCAAATTACATATATATTGTTGGTTTCTTTTAACCATGAGGGAATGGAGAGTTAAAATGTGTGGTTCTCATTTTGATGTGCATTTTTTTATTATTTTGTCTTTGTGGGAGATCTGAATAAAGGTTGTGGTTGTTGAAAGACTCCCAACAAAAAAAAAAAAAAAAATTTAAACATGGATCCGGGTCATGACCTTGGTAAAATGGATCTGGGTCAACCCAAAATCAGTGCACTAACCGTTTTGCAAATTTTAATTTTATTCATTTTATGTTTTGAGACTAATTTTTTTTAGAGATATAGGGAAATGAATTGTTGTTGTACTGAAAGCAGCAAAAAAAATAAAACAAAAAACAAAAAAGCCCATTTTAAATGGATTCGGGTCATGACCTAGTTTGGCATGGTTTTTTATCAACCTGGTCTGGATTTTGCATGACAGTGATGTTTGCTATAAATCTATAATTAGGTCATAAATGGGTGGGTTGGGTTTGTTTGGCATAATTGGGTTGGGTTTGGGTGTGTTATAATGGGTTTGACACATAAATGGGTTAGGTTGGGTTTGGGTAAGAATTTGTCCCAACCCGTTTAGACCCACCCAAACCCACCCACACCTGCCCATTTGCCAAGTCTACTTGAAAGCTTAAACTCTTTGATCTGTGAAATGGAAGAAACCCGTCTAAATTAAAGTTTTTAGGTACAATGGTGATTGCTAACAATTTATATGAATAGAAGTCAATCTATTCAACCCATGATCGAGATAGTGTGAGAGAGAAGAATATGAGATTTGAGAGAGTGAGATTCTAGGAAGAGGACAAAAAATTTACAGAATTGGAAAGAGAGTAGAGGAGACAGTGTGGATGTGGTGCTCATCAACCCATTGTGAAATGTTCACACATCTAAACCTTGGCGTAAAATCCGGCCATTTTCAACCTCCGGCCACCATTAAAGCTGCCAACCAGAGATTGAACAGATGATATAGTGATTTCGTTCCTACTACTTGTCGCCAGCAATTTCTCTTGCCACGATTGTTTATTTGGATGTAAGTTTTTATGAAGACTAGTAATGAAAAACTAGAGGAGATGTGTTTACACGCTAAAAATCAGCCTAAAAGGAATTGCATTTAAATTCGGTCTGGATTATGAGGGGTCGTTTCTTGAGATCGACCAATCAAAGCCGAATTATTATTGTGCTATGAAGCAATTACCAATTGCATAATCAAGGCAGTTACCTGTAGACACCCCATTTTCATCCCCATGAAATCATGATATCATTTGGCTAAGTTTAGAAGCATTTAGGAGTCCCTAAGCATTAAAAGACAATTTTGCCCTTTTAAGCCTTAGGAGAATAGGTCATCATTTCATGCATATTCTTCTCTCTTTATTGAGTCCCATCACTTGCATTTAGTTTTTAGGATCATTTTGGATATGTGTGTCAAATTTGGTTCAATTCCAGATAGGTTTGGATAGTTAATTAGAACTTTTGCGACTTGAAGGGCAATTTCGTCTTTCACTTCGTGTATTTTCCAATTGACCTCCAAATTTGTTCCGGAGTGTTCCATTGATCTTAGAATGGTGTAATGAGTCTAATTGAAGTGCCAATTTAATTTATTGATAGGTTTTGGATTGGTTCACCACATTACCCTATGGTTAATTGACTTTTTTTCGGGTAATCGCCTCATGAAAACCCAGCCACCTGACCGTGGTCAGGGATTTTTGGTTCGAGAATATTCTACGCTTATTCTACATTGAATCCTTGAAATTTTGACTTTTGAATCACTCAAATCGAAGTCAAAATAAAGAATTTAAGTCCGCTTGAAGTTAAGAGTCCAAACCAGTTTAGGAATCCTCAAAACCGAGGAAACCTGATCTCACTCTCGGGTGACCGGTTCACCCAACCAGTCACCCGAGACCTCCGTCCTAATTTGTCTCTCTTTGAAGTTTTGACGGAATGGGATTCTACCACTCCGAATTTTAGCCTTCTAAAGGACTTCTAAGCCTATTGGGAAGTGATTTTGAGTTGTTTAACATTCATGGGATTTAATTACAGCCCTAGATTAGTTTTATGATGAATTAATCTCAACCATTGGTTCATATGGTTGGTTGGTTATAAATAAAGGCTCATTCATCAGCATAAGAGACTTTTAACTTTTGCTGGACTTTTAGACTTTTGACACTTCATATTCATTAGAGAGCTAGGGAGAACGAGTTGGCACACACTCATATCACTTAGAGGAGGATTTATACTGCAATTTTGAAGAGGAACTAGAAGACAGTGTAGCCAAAAAGACGGAAGAATACAGCGAAGACCTTTGCTTTGTTATAAGTCTCCTCTACATCCTTTTACGATTCCTTCTTCTTCTACTCCATTCTCTGTATAGTTATGGCTTAGAATTGATTTAGGAATCATATATACTCTATATTTTAGAGTGTATATGATCAAATATGATGTGAAAGCATGCAAGCGGAATAGGATTGCGAATTGCTTGTTATTAGGATAGTTTCTCTCTTAAGGATAGAGGTACGTTTTGCACAGAAAATTGGTTGATGTGTTTAAGCCATTTTCTCTTCATGGTTCAATTATATGCATGATTTTAAACATCTTTTGTACAGGACACTTGCTGTGTAAGCCTCGTCTTCATAGGTGTATGGATGATTATTCTTTTCGAGGATAATTATCGTCCTTAGAGGGTGAGGTTGTGCATAAGTGCTTTCTGGAGTTTGTTTAAGTGCGCTGTGAGTTTCTTTGCATTCTTAGGTATATATTTTATATAGGATATATGAAAAAATCATTCATGCGAAGTGGTTTCTACGTAAAATTATCTCCAGATAATTTTACTTAAGAAAGCTCGCCGTAAGGATGATTATTTCACATTCTTACATAAAGTACTTACCTAAGGCATCATGTTAGATTTTATTTTCATGTTTAGGATTGTCATATGATATTTTCATCATGGTAATGCCTATTTACCATGTTTTTGATAGTTTTGCGTATGTTAGGGTGTTTAGAGCATATAGGAGCATATTAGGGCTTTGTTTTTCCTTTGATTTTTGTTATTTGCATGAGTATTAGGTTATTATATGCATGTTTAGTATTCTGTCCAGATTTGATTTAGGTCTTCTAATGATGATTTGAGCATGAATATGGTTGGTTTGAGCTTAATAATTGCCCTATAGAATACATAGGGTAATTAATTGGTGTTTTCTCGATGTTTCGGGATAATTTGCATATGGTAAGTGGTTCATGGTAAGTCTTTTGTGAATTGTTCTCTTCTCCCCCCTTGGGTTATTGTCTTTACTTTGGATTAGAAGTCCTAAGTTTCCAACTCTCTCAAAATTCTGTTTTATTTGGAGTTCTATTCGCTTTTGAATGCAAATCACTTTAGAAGTCTATTTGAGTTAGAATTCTATTCTTTCTCAAATACCTACTTTTTCTCAAACTATTTTTGGAAACTCCTAAGCTTTTAAAACATTTCTTAAGTTGGGAACTTAGGGATTATAGTTCATTGTAAAGGGAGTAACCCCTTCTCAATCGAACTGCGTGGACTTTGATCTTTACATCTTTGCATGTAAGGTACATAGGCGCTCATTTGATGTTCAAGTCCGCCCTAGGATACTAAGTATCTTAGGTTTTCTTTTTCTTTCTTTTTCTATCTTTTTATCCATTTGTTCATCACATATATGCTAGAGGAGTAGGGTGGACCCATGCTTCATCATTTATCCATCACATATTTGCTAGAAGAGTAGGATGGACCCATGTTTACTCATTTATCCATCACATATTTGCTAGAGGAGTAGGATGGATCTGTTTTTTATTCTCTATCTCTTTACATGCTTTCCATATCTCTCCTATTTGTTCATGGATGTTTACATGCTTTGTAAATGTTTATTGCTTTATGAATGTCTATGGATGAATGGATAGTTTATGGATGATTCTTTACATATGCATGGTGACTAATTAGGAAGTGATTGAAATAGCCTATATAAATTCAGAGACCCATTTTGGGGCGATGTGGGTGCCTATAGGATGTTTCCTAGAACCTTCCCACATCGTAACTTAGTCTCTGAATCCTCTCTTATTTTGATTAGACCTGCTTTTCCTTGATCGGAGTCATGTGTTTGGTTTTTTAAAGGTTTCTTTTCAAAACTATTTTCAAAGGTTTTCCTTTTTTCCTTAAAAAATGAGGTGGCGACTCCTTGTTTGTTTGTTTTTATGAACCTTTTAAAAACCAGATTTTTATTAATTTAAATCTCTACAAGTCTTTTTAAAAGAAGGGTTCTCCTTCCCCTCCCCCCGATCGAAACCCGTGGTTCACATTACCAAAGTGAGATCGTGGTTGAGATGGAAGTTATTAAGTCATGGGAACATAGTTATGCTAGAAGCTGATAGATCGCAAATATGGGCAGTTATGGATGAATTTCATGGGAGCAATTGTTGCCTAGACATATAAAAGCTGAAAGACACCATTTGAGAAGGATGTTCAATCAAATCAACAAATCAGTTCCTAGTGAAATTTATCTTTTTCCTTTCTTTTTAGAACTCTAGGATTTTAAACCTAAAAATGTGTGCTTGTTTTTGGTCAAAGGCGTGTGCACCCCTTTGTTAATCATTGTAATTTCAAAATTTTTTAATGAAATGGCTTCCTCCGTGGTAAGCTTTTGTTTTTAATTTTTGTCGTTATTTCGTTTATCTCCTTAATTGTTACAGGAAAATCCTTGAGCCCGTTCAGGGCAAGGTAGAACTTACAATTTGCCACAAGGTTGTGGCTGGCACGCTCGCGCGACCAAATCCCCAGAAGTCAATTTTTGGAGGAAACACTTTTTGGCACGCTCGGTAGGACACCATTTGTGTTATTTTCCAGTTTTTAGAAGATTTTCTTACAAAATCATGCCACCAAAACATAGAGGACTTAGAAAAGAATCTGGCTAAAAAGAAATTCTAGAACTCCCAGGAGGTAACTCCCCAGAAAATGAAAACATGAAAGGCCAACCGTTAGTTGAACACAGAAATGTTGCTAACAAGTTTATGGCTACTTTTAAGATGAATTTTGACACCCTGATGCACAATATCTCTCAGATGAAGACGCAGTAGATATCTCTTACCATGAAGACATTTGTTGAGTCCAATCAACAAATTAGCGATAGTCTGTGTCACACCCCATTTTTGCCACCTTAGCTAGGGTTTGTCATTGCATGTGTCTTTTTGTTTCCTTTTTGAGTCTAGTCTTTTGCATTGTGTTTCTAGGGTCCTAAGGATGGTGTGTATGAATTTTGGTTCGATTTGGAGTTGATCTCGAGGGTTAATAAGAACTTTTGTGACTTGAGGGGCATAACTGTCTTTTAGGTCACAAACTTTCCATTTGACCTTGAAAGGATCTCCAAGTTGCCAATTGGAGTTCATATGGTTGCATTTGAGGTATTTGTGGGTTCAATTCGATGAATTGATGGTTCGGGGTTAGAATGGCTCAACAAGGCTCAGGTCGGCTAAGAGACCTACTTCGGGTTAGCCCGAATTGGTTCATGATTTTCACTCTATGACTACTCATTTGACCTTGATTAGTCTTAATTTCATCCCCAAATGTGTTTAGGAAGGTTGAATTTCGAATTGCAAAGCATTCGGTGCGACCCTATGTGCATACCTAAGCTAAGCGATGGTGAGGCATAGCGGTTAACCACCTTTGTAGGACCCAACCATGCAGCCATGGCTAAGGTTTCTTGCCCTCAAGTGACTCAAATTACATTCCCCTTCGAAACACGGTCGTTTTGGCTTTCGTTTCGTCAAAATCGGAGTTGATTTGAGCCCGGAAACACATTTGGAAGTCGAAAGGGTCAAAATTTGGGCTGAAGCTGACATGGCCTCAGGTGACCACCCAGGCCTGGGCGGCTAGCCGCCTGGGCCCAGGCGGCTAGCCGCCGAGCCCCAGGTGGTCACCCGAGCCTCTTTCCTTTTTTGAGTCTTGACGCGGCTCCCTCCCTATTTTCTCGGATTTGCTCGCCTCCAGCCGCCATTTAACCCTAATTTCAGTCCTATTTGACCTACTTGAGCCCCAAGGGAACCTCTAAGAGCCCTTGGATCAATCCCTAGGGTTTTAATCCCAACCATTGAGGGTTTCCCCTCAATCCCTATAAATACCCCCTTATACTTCAGCAATAGGGGGGCAATTTCTGAAGTGAGAGGCATATTGGAGGCTATGGCAGCCATCCGTAGGGTGGTTTAACCTAAACTTTGAGTGAGAGAGTGTGAGAGAAAGCTTGAAGGAGGGCTGGAGTTTGGCTTGAAGGCTTGAAGGAAGGAATTCCCAGCAGTGCATAAGAGGAAGGAGGACTCTCTACAGCAGCAAGAGGATACTTCACCATAGGTATACCTGTTAGAGTTATGCCCTAGAGCCAATCATAGAGATGATTGTTTAGGGATAAAGGAACAATCATTTGATTTCATTTATGTATGTCACATTTATTATTGATTTAATAAAAGGGCTTATTCTATTATGTTTGTATGCATCATTTATATTTACATAATATGTCCAAGGAGTTAGAGTTGAGAATATTGAATTACAAAGAGTTGTAATTATGAGACTGTAAATATATCTCTGTACTAAACTCCTAAATCATTCCTAGTTGAAGGTTCACTATGATGGACAGTAATGAACCATAGGACTAGCACTTGTTAGGTTGACTCTATAGGAGGATAGCTGGTCTCAAGCTATTTGTGTGGAGACACTACAACCAACAGGTGGGTGCCTGTTAATAGAATAGGTACACTGAATGTGACCAAAGATTTGAGATAAACTGAATGGAGTTTTAACCTGCCTGTCAATCAGTTTCTCAATGTTATAGTGGTACAAGT
Source organism: Liquidambar formosana (assembly GCA_039720395.1). NCBI lineage: Eukaryota > Viridiplantae > Streptophyta > Magnoliopsida > Saxifragales > Altingiaceae > Liquidambar > Liquidambar formosana. The sequence goes on along the minus strand of CM077828.1, from coordinate 7,587,429 downwards.
AATCCTTAGACCTGAGACACCATAGTTACCTTATGCATGTAGCTTTAGAAGTTTGATAACACTAAGTGCAGATTCTATTCATGGGTCTGTAAAGGTGTTCATTGGCCCTATTGCTATGTGTATGAAGGCATGTGAGTGATCAACAAGGAATCCATTACTCTCAGGAAAAAGAGAGAGAATGTCTCATATAGCATTCATAATATAACTCATTTAGTCCGTGGCCATGGCAGTGTGAATATGGAAAGGAGTTTCCATAAGTTCATCATTGAGTTGATATTTATGAATGAGTATAAAGTAATTGAACTAGGGACTTGACAGACTTCCATGTCCTATTAGTTCAATTGGAGACATTGTGTAAATGGAAGGATGCAATTGTAACCTATAAACTATAACAGAAGGGTTCTTTGATAGATACATATTCACTTCATTAAGGACGACACCATGAACCATATGCTAGGTGTTATTCATGGTTAGTAGAAGCCCTAATTGATATAAGTGAGTTATAATCAATTAGGGAATTGGAAGGAGTTCCAATTAGACCCTAAATGGAAAGAGTTCCATTGTGCACACCTCGTGCTATTCCTACTACTTGATGATGTGAACCCAATGGGTCACACACTTATCATGCAAGATGAGCTTTAAAGTCTATGAGAGAAAGGGTATGAATGCATAAAGAATAGTTCTTTGAGGCCTATTTATATTTGATATAAATTATAGGGGTTATTGTGCAATTTAGAGAAATTGCATCACACCCTAATAGGGTTTCCCCCTAGGGCCGGCCCCCTTAGTGTGGACTATATAAGTCACACTTTATGATGTGTGACATCATCACAATCACAAGTTGAAATCCCAAGGGGCTGTCCAGATTTTCCAGCCCCCTCTCTCTCTCTCCTCTCTTCTCCTACACTAGCAACAACAAGGGAAAAGAAGGAAAGGACTTGAAGCTCTAGCTAGGTGTGGATACTGTTGGAGGCAGCACACTTGGGCTGCTCATTCACCGCTGTCCGGAATCAAAGCTTGGAGCAAAAAGGAGAAGACAAAAATTCTGTAAGTGTTCTAACCCTCTTCATAGCTAGGGTTTGATTTTGTATATGCATAGTTAGATTCATGGGCTGTGGAATCAAAGGGAAAATTTTTATATTCCGCACTTCTATTTTTCCCTCTTGTATGATTCCCAACAGTGGTATCAGAGCCATGGTTATGCATAATACAAAATACATATGGGCTGGAATTTATGGTGTAGTTGAATGATTCAAAAATCTGGAGAATTTTTACTGCAGAATTGTTCTTCTCTCTGGCCGAACCTAGGGTTTGGAACCCTAGGTCTATTCTTCTTCTATTCCTCTTCTAAATCATGGTTAAAGGTAACCATTGATGCAAAGGTTGTATAGGGTTTGAATTGGAAGAAGAAGAAAAAGGAAAACTGGGTTTTCTGCAGAGGGTCGAATCTGGGTTTTAGAACCCAGAGGTTCTTGCAATTAAATTCAATCAAAGCTTCTGTATTTTTGATGCAAATCTATTTTAGGATCATCATATATCATGTGTATATGATTTTCTTTAAGTTTCAAAAAGGTTTTGATGGAAAAAGATTCAAAAAGTTTGAAAATTTTTCATGAACAGCATAGCAGATTTTCTCTGCAGAAAAGTCATCAATGGAGTTTTGATTAGAACTTGAGTTAGGGAACTCCAAATTGCATGAAACCAATTGCATTAGTTTCCTAAGACATGTAGGATAATGGGAAAATTCGTTTGGTAGCCTAATTCATTCATCTTGCTGGGTTTTAAATCAATTTCTGACCATGGACAGTATGCTGTCAAATTCTGGGCAGCATACTGTTGTTTTAATTGTTTAGAACAATTGGTGATGATTCGATCATCCAAACCTCTTCTAGAAGCTTAGTATTTCATGTAGGGACATGATACAAAAGCTGGTTTCAATGGAGGAGTCGAATTGATAAGGTTTTAGAAGCTATTGTGACCTTCAAGGTCTGCAACAATGGCTCCAGCAATGGGTTTTGGAAACCCTGATTGTTTTTGATGATGGCAGCCACTTCCACCACTCCTCACGTGTCCAGAGGCTTGTCCCACACCCCTAGGATGTTCTCCCATGGCTGCCCATGGCCTCCCACAGTCGTTGGTGGCCATGGCAGCCTAGCCAAGCTCAGGCAGCCGTCTTGGTAGTGACGGCTGCATAGAGTTAAGGATGAAACCCTAATTTTGAGTTAATGATGAAACCCTAATTTCATTATGGCATTAATTAAAACCCTAATTGGAATATTAATTACCTTTATTAAGAGTTAATGATTGGTCATTAAATGACCAATCATGGTTATTAATTGTTAGGACATAATTAATACCATAAATGATGTCTAGGGTTAGGGTTTTGGAAACCCTAATTAGTGTAATTAATTAAGGGTAATTAATACCCTATTTGGCATTAATTAAACCCTAATCCCTTTTATTAAATACCGTATGAACCTAGGGTTTTAATGATTGGACATTAAATGACCAATCATAAGGAATTTAATGATTAGGGCTTGCATTTAGGGTTTAGGGTTATGCGTTTAGGGTTTAGGGTTTTAGGAAACCCTAATACACTAATTCATCATTTAAATGATTTTATTTAATTCCCATGTTAATTATTTAATTAATATTGATTAATTTTATAATGTTTTAAATGGTTTAAAATACAATTGGGGATTAAATTAAAATCTGGAAATTCTTAATTAAATGAAATTGATTTGTTTAATTAAGGAAACCCTAATATTGGATATTAGAGTTATTTTAGGAAACTTTATATGTTTAAATTAATTTGATTAATTGGAACTAAAATGTCTTAAATGTTAAGACTTTATTTAATTCTGGATATTTTTGTTAATACCTAATAAGATTAGGATGCATTAATGAGATTAATGTAAATCATTCAAGTGAATTACCATAATGCCCATATGTTTTAATGCTTACAGTTTTTCTTTACATTATGCAATGAGATTGTATGTATGTGTTTGGATGATGATTATGGACTATACCCTTTAAACCAATTGTGATTGGCCGTCTTATGAATGGGATGTTATTATTTACAAGAGTTGTAATTTTATTAAGGTGATGTAATTTATTTGGGGCTTGCATGCCACCTTCCTTCTCCCTCTCTCTCTCTATCATTCTCTTATGTACCCCACATTCCCCTTATGTATCCCTTTCTTTAAATTATGTAAATGTTATGTAATCGAGAGCGCACTAAGGAGCATGGTGGACCCAAAGGAGCATGATAGAGCCCAACAAGCCAATGGTGGAGACCATCAAGCCAAGGGAGCAGATTGAAGGACTTGAAAGCTTAGAGAAGTGTTTCAAGACAGCATGCATGTTTCGAATGTGTTATTTTACGATCACCTACACCCACCTTAGACCTTGGATTCAATCTATTGGCTTGGATTGAATTCTCTCAAAGTCCATAATCATCATAGTGGGAGCTTTTAATGAGATTAATAGTGATAGCTCCAAATCCATAGATCGTTATATGTCTCTTCTTAGGGACTAATATCGATAAGTGGATTATTATTATTTTATGCTGTTCAATTTTTATTTATATGCATGAGATGTATGTTAATTTGATGAGACCCTTAAAAACCCCTCTCTTTTAATATTAAGTTGGAAATGGAGAATACATTAGGGAATGGATTCTTCATTGCCTTCCATCATTATAGGATCATCTAACGTCCCTTAATGTGGGTACCTGGCTGCAGACATGTAGGAGCTACCCATATTAAAGACATTACTTGAAACTATCACATATATAGATATCATGGGGTGCCTAAGCTGGTATATACCAAGAAACTAACATGTGAGGTATATATTTGGTGAAACATACCTGTGTGAATGATGGGCTTAACTTAACTAGGGAAGTATTCCAAGAAACTAACATGTGAGGAGTATGTACCCTAGAGGCAAAACGATTGGAATTTGCTTATGAAGCAATAGACAAAGAGTTGTCTTCTTACTGTGGGTTAGAAGTCAAGAAACTAACATGTGAGGCTTCTAGGTCACAGTGGGACCCCAATCCCCATTAGGAATGAGATTCCCGAATTCCATTAGAGGGTGTATGGAATTTGATAAAATAGTGGGAGGTACCATATGATTAAAGACCCGATCATTATGGATTAAAAATGAAATCTGATTTTCTGTTTAATTTTCTGTATGTAGATCACCGTAATGGCTCACCGCAACCCGTTATCCAACATTTTGGAAACCAACCGTTTAACTGGACCTAATTATCTTGATTGGTTAAGGAATTTAAAAATCGTTTTGAATTCTGAAAATATTACCTATGCACTTCAAAGTCCACTTCCCAATGCTCCTACTGAGGCTGCAACTCGGCAAGAGAAAGACGCTTATCAGAAGCGCATGGATGATGATCTTATGACGAGATGCTATATGATGGTGTCTCTAAGTCCTGAGCTTAAGAAGCAATACGAGTCCATGGGAAGTGCACCCGAGATATTTATCCACATACAAGAGTTGTATGGCAAAGAGTTTTTGCTTGAATGTGATGAATGGGTTGAAGTTCCTGCTTCAAATTCTATACTCAAGCCTAAAGGCAAGGGAATAAGAAAGGGTAAGAGTACCCAAAAGAAGAGGAAAGGTAAAGGGATCTGTTTTTACTGCGGCAAAGATGGGCATTGGAAACGTAACTGCCAAGAGTATCTAGATACTCTGAGGAACCAACCTTCGGAAGGTATGGATTATGCTCTTATACTTGAGACTAACATGAGTGTTAGCTCTGCTTCCACTTGGGTACTAGATTCTGGTGCGAGTTCTCATATTTGCAATTCCATGCAGGACCTAGTGGGAAGCAGAAGGCTGAGTAAAGGAGAAGTAACCCTACGAGTGGGAAATGGAGCAAACGTTGCTGCATTAGCCGTGGGGACTTGCTGCTTGACTTTGCCTAGTGGGAGTAGTTTAGAATTATCAGGCTGTCTTTATATTCCAGAAGTTATAAGAAACATTATTTCTATTTCAGTATTATCTAAACAAGGATTCAGGTTTGTTTTTGAGGAGAATAAATGTTCTTTATTTAAAAATGAAGAGTTCATTACTTCTGGAGTTTATGTGAATGGCCTTTATTTTCTAAACTTTATTGCAAATGTTAATTGCATAGAGCATGATAGTTCTAAATTGAATGCAAACAAACCCAAGAGAACAAGAGATGAAGAAAACTCCGCATATGACTGGCACTTGAGACTAGGTCATATCAGTGAGAATAGGATTAACAAGATGTGTAAGGATGGACAATTGGGTCCATTGGTTTCTATGCCCTTTCCAACTTGTGAATCTTGTTTACTAGGTAAAATGACCAAGTCACCTTTCACCGGTCACGGTGAGAGAGCTGCAGACATATTAGGATTGATACATAGTGATGTATGTGGTCCTATGAGCATACATGCTCGTGGAGGTTTCTCTTACTTTATAACCTTTACCGATGATCATTCTAGGTACGGGTATGTGTACTTAATGAAGTACAAATCTGAAGCATTTGAAAAGTTCAAAGAATTCAGATATGAAGTAGAGAAACAAACTGGTAAAAGTATTAAAGCTCTTCGATCGGATCGAGGAGGAGAATATTTAACTGGTGAGTTTTTAGATCATCTTGTTCAAGCGGGCATTCTATCTCAATGGACACCTCCTGGAACACCACAGCTTAATGGTGTGTCAGAAAGGAAGAATAGAACCTTATTGGATATGGTTAGGTCCATGATGAGTTACACTGATTTACCATTGTCCTTCTGGGGACATGCCCTGGAAACTGCAGTGTATTTGTTGAACAGAGTCCCAACCAAATCTGTCCCTAAGACACCGTATGAGATATGGAAAGGGAGAGCACCAAGCCTTAAACATATTAAGGTATGGGGTTGCACTGCATATGTAAAGACACATGATGCAACCAAGTTAGAATCAAGATCAATTAAATGTAGGTTTGTGGGATATCCTAAAGAGAGTTTAGGATATTATTTCTATTATCCTGATGAACAAAAGGTGTTTGTTAGTAAGTTTGCAGTCTTTCTTGAAAAAGAGTTTATTCAAGAAGGAGGCAATAACAGGAAAATAGAACTCAAAGAATTGTCTGATGAGACACAAACCGACAGTGATCCCACCCCTGTCCTGATGAGACAGAACCCACTAATGTACCACAACCTCTCCGTAGATCGAGTAGGGTATCTGTTGCACCTGAGAGATATGGATTTCTCAACCATAATGCAGAGGAATTGTTCCTTGGTGATAGAGAACACCCAGATGACCCTACTACTTATGGACAGGCGATTTCGGATATTGATTCGAACAAATGGCTGGAAGCTATGAAATCTGAAATGGACTCGATGTATTCCAACAAAGTCTGGACTTTAGTTGATCCACCAGAAGGTATAGTACCTATTGGCTGCAAATGGATCTTTAAAAGGAAGATAGGCTCAGATGGAAAGGTAGAGACCTACAAGGCTAGGCTAGTGGCAAAAGGTTACCGACAAAGACATGGTATTGACTATGAGGAAACCTTCTCGCCAGTGGCTATGCTTAAGTCCATTAGGATCTTGTTAGCTATAGCTGCGCACTACGATTATGAGATATGGCAAATGGATGTAAAGACCGCTTTCCTTAATGGAAACATTGAGGAAGACCTTTATATGCAGCAACCTGAGGGTTTTACATCCAGTGGTGAGGACCACAAAGTGTGCAAGCTACAGCGGTCCATTTATGGACTTAAACAAGCTTCTAGAAGCTGGAACATCCGATTCGATGAGGCAATCAAATCGTTTGGTTTCCTACAGAATATGGATGAACCATGTGTGTACAAGAAAGTTAGTGGGAGTGCGATTACCTTCCTGGTCCTATATGTTGATGACATTCTACTTATCGGGAATAAAGTAGAAACGTTATCAAAAGTGAAAGAGTGGCTTTCACAGAATTTCTCCATGAAAGATTTGGGAGAAGCATCCTATATTCTGGGAATAAAGGTCTATAGAGATAGATCTAAAAGGATGCTAGGTCTCTCCCAATCATTGTACATAGACAAAATATTGAAAAGGTTCAATTTAGAAGATTCCAAAAGAGGTCTAATTCCTGTTAGGCATGGAATCAAGTTGTCTAAAAACATGGCACCTAAAACTCCAGAGGAGATTGCGTACATGAGGACGATTCCCTATGCTTCTGCAGTAGGGAGTCTAATGTATGCCATGTTATGTACAAGACCAGATATCGCTTTTGGTGTAAGTGTTACAAGCAGATATCAGGCAGACCCAGGTGTGAAACACTGGGAAGCAGTCAAGGCTGTCCTTAAGTACTTAAGAAGAACTAAGGAACTATTCCTTGTCTATGGAGGAAGAAATTTAGAAATGGTTGGTTATACGGATTCAGATTTTCAATCTGACGATGATGATAGGAAATCAACATCGGGGTATGTTTTCACCTTGAATGGTGGAGCTGTAAGTTGGAGGAGCTGTAAACAGGATGTTACAGCAGACTCCACTACAGAGGCTGAGTACATTGCTGCATCTGAGGCTGCAAAGGAAGCTGTTTGGATAAAGAAGTTCATTACTGAACTGGGAGTAGTTCCTGCCATTGAGAAGCCCTTGCCATTGTTTTGTGACAACAACAGGGCTATTGCTCAAGCTAAGGAACCACGGTCTCATCAAAAGTCCAAACACATTGAGCGTCGATTCCATGTGATTAGAGAGATCATTGGAAGAGGTGATATTAGCATACAGAAGATTCACACAACAGAGAATGTAGCAGATCCCTTCACTAAAGCTATGACCCAAGAGCAGTTGGATCACCACAGACAGGAAATGGGTATTAGATACATTGTGGATTGGCTATAGTGCAAGTGGGAGATTGTTAGAGTTATGCCCTAGAGCCAATCATAGAGATGATTGTTTAGGGATAAAGGAACAATCATTTGATTTCATTTATGTATGTCACATTTATTATTGATTTAATAAAAGGGCTTATTCTATTATGTTTGTATGCATCATTTATATTTACATAATATGTCCAAGGAGTTAGAGTTGAGAATATTGAATTACAAAGAGTTGTAATTATGAGACTGTAAATATATCTCTGTACTAAACTCCTAAATCATTCCTAGTTGAAGGTTCACTATGATGGACAGTAATGAACCATAGGACTAGCACTTGTTAGGTTGACTCTATAGGAGGATAGCTGGTCTCAAGCTATTTGTGTGGAGACACTACAACCAACAGGTGGGTGCCTGTTAATAGAATAGGTACACTGAATGTGACCAAAGATTTGAGATAAACTGAATGGAGTTTTAACCTGCCTGTCAATCAGTTTCTCAATGTTATAGTGGTACAAGTAATCCTTAGACCTGAGACACCATAGTTACCTTATGCATGTAGCTTTAGAAGTTTGATAACACTAAGTGCAGATTCTATTCATGGGTCTGTAAAGGTGTTCATTGGCCCTATTGCTATGTGTATGAAGGCATGTGAGTGATCAACAAGGAATCCATTACTCTCAGGAAAAAGAGAGAGAATGTCTCATATAGCATTCATAATATAACTCATTTAGTCCATGGCCATGGCAGTGTGAATATGGAAAGGAGTTTCCATAAGTTCATCATTGAGTTGATATTTATGAATGAGTATAAAGTAATTGAACTAGGGACTTGACAGACTTCCATGTCCTATTAGTTCAATTGGAGACATTGTGTAAATGGAAGGATGCAATTGTAACCTATAAACTATAACAGAAGGGTTCTTTGATAGATACATATTCACTTCATTAAGGACGACACCATGAACCATATGCTAGGTGTTATTCATGGTTAGTAGAAGCCCTAATTGATATAAGTGAGTTATAATCAATTAGGGAATTGGAAGGAGTTCCAATTAGACCCTAAATGGAAAGAGTTCCATTGTGCACACCTCGTGCTATTCCTACTACTTGATGATGTGAACCCAATGGGTCACACACTTATCATGCAAGATGAGCTTTAAAGTCTATGAGAGAAAGGGTATGAATGCATAAAGAATAGTTCTTTGAGGCCTATTTATATTTGATATAAATTATAGGGGTTATTGTGCAATTTAGAGAAATTGCATCACACCCTAATAGGGTTTCCCCCTAGGGCCGGCCCCCTTAGTGTGGACTATATAAGTCACACTTTATGATGTGTGACATCATCACAATCACAAGTTGAAATCCCAAGGGGCTGTCCAGATTTTCCAGCCCCCTCTCTCTCTCTCCTCTCTTCTCCTACACTAGCAACAACAAGGGAAAAGAAGGAAAGGACTTGAAGCTCTAGCTAGGTGTGGATACTGTTGGAGGCAGCACACTTGGGCTGCTCATTCACCGCTGTCCGGAATCAAAGCTTGGAGCAAAAAGGAGAAGACAAAAATTCTGTAAGTGTTCTAACCCTCTTCATAGCTAGGGTTTGATTTTGTATATGCATAGTTAGATTCATGGGCTGTGGAATCAAAGGGAAAATTTTTATATTCCGCACTTCTATTTTTCCCTCTTGTATGATTCCCAACAATACCCCCCTTCCTCCTCTTCTCTCTTTTCAAGTTAGGGTTTTGCATAGAATAAGATGATTGCATATCAAAGCTTGTGTTTTTATCATGTCTCATTGCTTCCATTGGTATGTATGCATGATTAGGATAATGTTTATGGGCTGTTTAGTATGCTAGGATGTTATTCCATGTGATTTACTGCATGTTTGGGATTCTAGGGTTTCCTTAGTGCTGAAATTGGTTTTCTACATGAAATAACTCTTTTGCATATTAAAGCTTGTGTTTTTATCATGTCTTGTTGCTTCCATTGGTATGTATGCATGATTAGGAGGATGTTTATGGGCTGTTTAGTATGCTAGGATGCTGTTCCATGTGATTTACTGCATGTTTGGGATTCTAGGGTTTCTCTTGTACTGAAATTAGGTTTTTACTTAGAATAGCTATATTTCATGTGCAAGCTTGTGTTTTTATCATGTGTTGATGCTTCTATTCATTAATATGCATGATTAGAATGATGTCCATGATGAGTTTTGCATGATTTAGAGTTATTTTATGTGATTTTGAGCACAATTGTGATTCTAGGGTTTCATTCATCCTTGTATTAGGAAAGTTGCATATAGCATGATAGTTTAGGGTTTTGCTTTATTTTTTCTTCATAGTTGATATATATGTGCTGCATATTTGATAACTATGATATTTTTTAGCGTTCACATAGTTGATTTTAGGGTTCATTGCATGTCATTGTATATAGGATTGAATTAGGGTTTTTATTGGTTCATGATTGGTGTTCTTTGCATGACTTATGAGTGATTTTAGACCTTATTTCAATTCTGTCCAGATTTGTCCATTGTTCTTATTGCCATATTTTGAGCATGTGTTAGCCTATGTTTAAGCATGATAATTGCTTGATTGGAACCTAGCTAGGTTGTTGGTATCTTTGGTGTTATTTGCATGCAAATTGCAGGTGCTTGACAGGTACAATAGGTGCAACTACCCCACCAATGTGGGGTGCTTATTTTGGCTATTGCGAGATGAAATCTTGCAAATAAGATAATTACCTTATGCAATAGGGTGGTTATTTTAATAGGTTGCTTTTGCTTAAAGGTAAGTAGGGTATGAGAGTGCCCCAATTCACCCTTCTTTCCTTTCCTTGAAACTTTCCCTTTCTCCCCCCTAAGGTTGTTTCCTAATAGAGGGGTATGGTAGATTCTATAGTATCCTTTCATAAAATTGTCTTTTAAATCAAAGTTTCCATCTTTATCAAATGCCATATTTACTAAAGATCTTTTGAGAATCATTTATTTTGGAAACTTACCATGTTTTACTTGAAAAGAAACTTAGGGTTTACCATAGGCCTTGATTAGGTTATAACCCTATTCCCTTTCAAACTACGTGGACTTTGATCCATGTATTTCCATACATGGTACGTAGGCGCTCTTCGTGAGGTTCAAGTCCGCCCTAGGATACTAAGTATCCTAGGTTTTCTTCCCCCTCCCCCCCCCCTTCTCTCTTTTTCTGTTTTTTACTTGACTATATGGATGAATGAATGAATGATATGCATGCTGTCTTGTAATGATAATTGTTGATTTGTGTGTGATTAAGACTTTAATTTAGCCCAATTAAATTAAGAGACCGTTTAGGGCGATATGGGTGCCTATAGGCTTTGCCTAGAACCTTCCCATATCGTAACTTAGCCTCTGAATCCCCGATTTCTTTGGTTGCCAAAAGATCATTTGCCTTACCATTTTTAAATATGGAGTCAATCTTTTGTTTTCCTAAAACAAAACTGTTTTTTTAGGGTTTTCCTTGTTTCCTTTAAAAAATAAGGTGGTGACTCCTTTTTCGTTTTCAAACCCTATTCTTCTTTCCAATCCCTTGTGGGCCCAATTTTCGGGGTTCACAGACTGGCGACTCCACTGGGGACTTGTGGGCTAGACTCTATACAATTTGATTGGGCTAAGTTAATTTCTTTTGTTTAATTAAAATCAATCACATTGCATCCGCTTGATTGTGTGCTTTCATTTATTGCATTGTGTGTGCAAACTCTTGCATGATAGGATCGATGTCCCTTGCCACTGACGGGCCTAGCCTCAACCTTGGTTTTCCTGATTCCATGAGTTAGGGCGAAAGCTCTCAACCTCTCTTACTAAGTACCCTTGGGCTTGCCCTTGGGTATATTAAATGAGTTAATCACGTACTGCTGGACCCACGCGGCGTTCCTGATGCCACATGTGGTTAGGTATAAAGATTGCTCAAGCAAGTGAAGGACCCCAGCCTACCCTTATCATTAGTCCATATAGACAGACTTGTAGGGCACTATGGTTTCACCCTTATGCACCCACATTGTTTATAATGATATCATGACCGTGTTTGTGATGTGTTTAATGGACAATTAATAGAGGACCTTTGCACCCTATATCCTTAATACGTACCTTTCACCCATGACCCTTGCAAAGGTGATTGAATTGGAAGGGACTAATTGAGTATATATGGCATGGAGTCATTGAGACAAATATGGAAGCCTAGGACATACCCTTAGGATGAGAGACTGATTGTTCCCTTTCTTAGAGGAGTGAGAGGACGTACTGGCTTGGATCCGCAACCAGTAAGGACGCTTAGTGAAGATTGATTCTACCAACCAGTCAGATATGGCCGATGAAGCAACTAGTGAAGGGGGTTTTGATGTTGAGACTTGTTTGAAGGCTATCATGACCAAGCTTGATTACACCACTGATGTATCCGAGAGAGCATTGAAAATGGCCCAAGATATCCAACATAAGATGTCGGAACCCGAACAGAATAATGGCCGTACCCCGGGGGATAACACCAAAAATGGGACCCAGTCTGGAGAAGGCATTAAGACCAATGAGGGGGGAAGCACTAAGCCCAAGGGGAATGAATCACTTGAAATTTTTAACCTAGAAGGGGGAAGCAAGGGGAAGACCTCTGATACAGACTCTGTGTTGGCTAGCAAGGTAGAAGCCTTGGAAAGAACTATAAAGGGAATCCGTAAGACAGATGACATGGTGGATGTACGTACCCTATCTTTGTTCCCTCAAGCTCGTATTCCACTACAATTCAAGATGCCCGAACTAGAAAAGTTTGATGGAACGGGCTGCCCTAAGACCCATTTGAAGATGTATGTACGAGCTATGCACCCTCGAGGAGCAACAGATGAACTCTTGGCCCAAATGTTCCATGAAACCCTAGCCACTTCTGCTTTAAAATGGTTCCTAGCCTTGGATGAGAATAAAACCCGAACTTGGGAGGACATATATAATAAGTTTTCAGAGCACTACAAGTACAACACTGAGGTGGATGTCACAAGAAGGGACCTAGAGACCACGAAACAAGGGGCTAATGAGACTTTTTCCACTTTCATCACAAGGTAGAGGCAAAAGGCCTCGAAAATGGCCAATAGACCGAATGAGGAAGATCAGATTCAGTTGGTGGTTAAGAACCTATTGCCGGTGTATCACAAACACCTCTTTGCTCACTACTTCCCTAATTTCAAGGCTCTTATCGGAGCAGGTACACAAGTTGAGGATGCCATTGCCGATGGGTCAATCAAGACAGAAGAAGTCCAAAAGAGCCGCAGGCCGAACTTTGCTGGGAAAAACAATGCCGAGGTCAATGCCATAGCCCAACCCATTCAACCCATCTCCCTAAATGACACCAACCCACCTCGCCAATTCACTGAGTTGCATATGCCACTTGAAAAAGTGCTTAAGAAGCTAAAAAGCCGAGGCCTGTTGAAACCTCTCGACCCAAGACCACCACCAAACCCATTGCCTAAGAACTACAATGAGAATGAATACTGCAAATTCCACCAAGCCAAAGGCCACACAACCAACCGTTGCTATCGCCTTAGGCATGAGATCCAAGACTTACTTGATAAACAAATCATCTCACCGCCAACTCCACCAAATCGCCCAAATGTCACCCAAAATCCACTTCCCTCTCATAATTCATCCAACTCCATAAATGCCATTGAAGCCGACCCATCTCGACCTTGCCTACCCATAAGACAATATACCCCGTTACCCATGTCCTTGACCCAAGCCTTTTACCAATGCTGTAACCAAGGCCTTATCATACCTCACCTTCCAAAGCCAAGACCCCAAACACCCCATCAATATTGCCAATACCATGGTATACCCAGCCATGACACTGAGGACTGTGCTATGTTGAGAAAGGTCGTCCAAGACCTCATTGATCAAAGGACCCTACAATTGCCAAAGAAGTCTATCCAACAGCAGTTGAGGGAAAGGTATGAAGCAGGAGACCCTCAAGTGGGGCTATTAGGAGAACCTTCAGGGAAATTTGATTACTATGTACTTTATCCTGATCCATTGCCAAGTGAGCCCATAATTCCTACGGGCTGGGATGATATACCTGAAGAGGTGCAGATGGAGGACATTGACATGATTGAATGGGATGACCTAATGGGTGACACAAATGAGATTGATGACATATGGGCTAGTGATGAAGAAGTAGACCACATGACAAGAGGGGGCCGCCATTTCAAACCTCCGCACTTGGAATCTAATAATCCACTAGGTGAGTTAGATAAGCGCTTTGATGTGCAAGAAGAAGAGGATGAAGTACTCAGACAATTGAAGAAGACCAATGCCAATATCACCATATGGGGCTTGCTTATGGCCTCTCACAAACACAGACAGACAGTGCTAAAGTTGTTAAATCAGATACAGGTTCCGGTTGATTTGTCTCCTGAGGGATTGGTGAATCTAGTAAACCCTGCTCCAAAGAATTCCATTATAGTATTCACAGAGGTTGACTTACCTAAAAGTGGGCCAAGCCACTCCCAAGCCTTGCATATAACCGTTGACACCATGGGGAAGAGGGTTCCCACGGTCTTGATTGATAATGGTTCCGCGTTGAATGTATGTCCTTTGAGAACTGCAACTGTTTTGGGCTTGGGCCCACTGATTTCACTCCATCTGGGCAGACAGTGAGGGCGTATGATAATACCCGTAGAGAAGTAATTGGGGTAATCACTTTACCTTTAATCATGGGACCCACGGAGTTCAGAGTAGAGTTTCAAGTCCTGGATGTGCCGTCATGTTTTAATCTGTTATTGGGAAGGCCTTGGATTCATCCTGTTGGGGCTGTACCATCATCATTGCATCAAAAGGTAAAGTTCCCTCATGAGAGAGCCATTGTTACGCTTCAAGGGGACTATGATTTGAAAATGGCCGGAGTACCCGTATGTGAAATAAAACCAGAATCAATTGAGATACCCTTGTCGGGGTTTGAGTATGTGCAGTGCATAGAAAAAGAGTTGGAAAAGGAAGAATTGATACCCCTTGGCTATTGTCCTCATGGTAATTTACATGTTGGTGAGATAATGCGGAAAATGAATTTCTTCCCAGGTATGGGGCTAGGGCGTCGCCAACAAGGACTCCCTCATTCTATTCAAAGCCGGGTTGTTTCCTATACTTTTGGGTTAGGATATGAGCCCACCAAGAATGACTATGCAGAAATGACAAGGAAGAATAAGGAGAAGGGAAAAGCTAGAGCCAAAGGAAGGGTGCCAGACTTTAAGATTTTACCATACAGGCCGACTCTGAATGGCTATTTTATCAAGGAGGGGGATGACTTCCTGTATTGTGGGCCAGAGCCTATGATCAATCCAACAACCAAGATCAGAATCCCGGGGTTTGAGATTTTCTTCACCGAGTGGTATCTAATCACTGGTGAAATGGTGGATAATGAAGCCATCAATGACAGTTATTGGGAGAAGGAAGAAGAAGATTGGGTAGAGCACATGGATTCTGAAACCATGGTTACTCTGTTCCAAGACATGGTCCTTACTATGGGGTTTGAAGGTGTACAAGAGCTTGAAAAGGAAGAGCCATCACACTATTGCACTTTTTACCCAAGTTCCGATCCAGCATTGGCAGATAAAGATTTTTGTGACAAGTACTTTACAGAGGGGCCAAATCCTCAGAGCTTGACAAGTTGGTACAATTCTATGGGAAAGAAGAAAGAAGACTGGGTAGAGCATGTGGATACCGAGGCTATGGTCACCATGTTCCAAGATATGGTTCTTACTATGGGGGAGTTAGCAGCAGAAGATTGCCAAGACTCGTCAATTCACCATGCAACCATGCCACTTCGTAATTGGTACCTAGAAGATGGAACCATTGCAGAGATCCTTGAAGAGAAAGATCATGACCTGCCTGATAGTAGCTTGTAGGTTCCTTAGTTAGAGTCTTTCCTGCTTTCAATAAAGTGTGTTCGCCTATCCCACTTTGTGGAGTTAGGAGTCGTTTCATAGTTGTGGCACCAAATTTTGTTTCCTTTTCAAGTTTATGTCTTTTTGTTAGTTCCTTTAATGAAGTGTGTTTCTTTTATACATTGTTTGCTTGCAGTGTTTCCTTTCTCTCTTCTATGGATATTTATGGCATGGATATAGATCCTAGGAATGACGTCCCCCTAGAGCTCGTCGAGCGAAGGAAAAGGGGTGTCACCGAACCTAACATGGATGAATTGGAATCAATCAATTTAGGGACAAACGAATTGCCAAAGATAATTAAAATTGGGACAACCCTCTCACCACTTGAAAAAGAAAAACTGATAGCCCTCTTAAAGGCCAACATAACAGCCTTTGCATGGTCTTATGAAGACATGCCCGGCATAGATCCTGACATTGTGCAGCATTTTATCCCCACCAATCCCCTTAAAAAGTCGGTAAAGCAAAAATTGAGAAGGTTAAAACTTGAATAGGCATTGAAGGTAAAGGAAGAATTAACCAAGCAACTGGACGCAGGGTTCCTACAGGTTATGGAGTATCCCGAGTGGTTATCTAACATAGTGCCCGTACCTAAAAAGGATGGAAAAGTAAGGATGTGTGTGGATTTTCGAGATCTTAATGCAGCAAGCCCTAAGGATGATTTTCCTTTGCCCCACATTGATGTGTTGGTAGACAGTACTGTAGGACATGCGCTTCTCTCTTTTATGGATGGATTTTCTGGATACAATCAGATAAAGATGGCGCCGCAAGATATGGAGAAAACAACTTTTATCACACAGTGGGGAACATATTGCTACAAAGTGATGCCGTTCGGTTTGAGAAATGCCGGGGCTACCTATCAGAGAGCTGCTACAACATTGCTGCATGACATGATCCATAAGGAGGTGGAAGTGTATGTGGACGACATGATCGTGAAGTCCGTGGATTGAGAAGGACACTTCATGGCACTGGAAAGGTTCCTAGAGCGGGCAAAGAAGTATAACCTGCGATTGAATCCTCAGAAATGCGCCTTTGGTGTCACTGCGAGCAAGTTATTAGGATTCATGATTACTCAGAGGGGAATCGAGGTTGATCCAGGGAAAATCAAGGCCATCGTAGAGATGGAGCCGCCTAGCACAGAAAAGCAATTCGAGGGTTTTTGGGGAAAATTCAGTATATAAGCAGGTTCATTGCTAACTTAACCATGGTGTGCGAGCCAATTTTCAAGTTGCTTAAGAAAGGTGTGCTGAAGGTATGGAACGAAGAATGTCAAGAAGCTTTTGAGACTATTAAAAGGTATTTGAGTAATCCACCAATTCTAGTTCCTCCGCGACAGGGTGAGCCGTTATTGTTATACTTGACGGTCACTGAAACCGCGACGGGAGCGATGCTAGCTCAGTACCTCGAGGGGTCGAAAAAGGAGAATGCCATTTACTACCTAAGCAAGAAGATGACGGACTACGAGGTGAAGTATAATGCCATAGAGAAGGCTTGTGTGGCTTTGGTGTGGGCAACTCAAAAACTCCGTCACTACATGATGTCCTATGAGGTTTTCTTGATAAGTCGTATAGACCCGCTGAAGTACTTGATAGAAAGGCCGGTTTTATCCTACAGAACTACTCGTTGGTCAATTCTTCTCAATGAATTCGACATAAAGTATGTAACACAGAAGTCAGTGAAAGGAAGTGTCATTGCAGATTACTTAGCTAGCTGCCCTGTGGCGTCATCAGAACAATTTAATGATCAATTCCCCGATAAGGATGTCCTAGAAATCAGAAAGAAGAGTTGGAAAGTATACTTCGATGGAGCTGCAAACAAAAGAGAGTATGGGATAGGAGTTCTACTAGTCTGACCTGAAGAAGCATTCACACCATTGGCGGTTAAGTTAGGGTTTGAAGCCACCAACAACATTGCCGAGTATGAGGCCTGCATCCTTGCATTGGAAGCTGCACTAGAATTGGGGATCAAAGAGTTAGAGGTTTTCGGAGATTCAGCACTGATTATCTGCCAGATAAAGGGAGAGTGGAAGACTCGTGATGAGAAGCTGCTACCGTATCATGCCTACTTAGAAGCCTTGACTAAAGAATTTGTGGAAATAGAGTTTAATTACTTGTCAAGAAATAAGAATCAGTTCGCCGATGCTTTGGCAACTCTAGCTTCTATGGTGGAAATCCCGGATGGTGGGAATGTAAAACCGTTGGTGATAGAATGTAGAGAAAAACCTGTGTATTGCTGCTCTATTCGAGAAGGGGAAGTAAGAGATGGCCATCCTTGGTACTATGACATCATGAAATTCATCGAGGAAAGGGAATATCCAGAAGGAGCATCCCGCGTTGATAGGAGAACACTGAGGAGGCTAGCAAGTCACTATGTTTTGTGTGGAGGAAAGCTATACCGGAGGTTATATGATGGGGTCCATCTGTTGTGTGTCACTGAGGAAGAAGCCGAACGTCTTGTTAGTGAAATCCATGAAGGAGTTGGAGCACCGCACATGAATGGTTATATGCCCAAGAAAATCATGAGGTTGGGCTACTATTGGTCTACAATGGAAAGAGATTGCCATGCACATGTTAAGAAGTGTCACAAATGTCAGGTCTTTGCTAATGGACAACACTTGCCTTCCATGCCATTAACAAGCATGTCGTCACCATGGCCTTTTACAGTGTGGGGAATAGATATAATTGGGCAGATTAAGCCGAAAGCCTCCAATGGGCATGAATACATCTTGGTAGCTATCGATTACTTCACTAAGTGGGTAGAGGCAGCATCTTTTAAGACCCTGAATGCCAAGAAGGTAGCACAGTTCATACAGCTCAACATTATCTACAGGTATGGGGTACCCCATGAGATTATTTCAGATAATGGTTAGCACTTTCAGAAAGAAACCAAGGAGCTTTTGCAGAAATACAATATAGTACACCATCTATCCTCCCCTTATCGCCCACAGACTACTGGAGCAGTGGAGGCCGCCAACAAGAATGTTAAGAAGATATTACAGAAAACAGTTGACACTTACACTGATTGGCATGAGAAGTTACCCTTAGCCTTATGGGGCTATAGAACATCCGTAAGATCGTCAACAGGGGCTACCCCTTATTCTTTGGTGTATGGGATGGAGGTTGTTTTGCCTATTGAGTTGGAGATACCATCATTACGGGTTGCCATGGAGAGTCAGATAGCAGAAGCAGATTGGGTTAAGAACCGTTATGATGAGCTGGCATTGCTAGATGAAAGGCGATTGAGGGCCTTGTATCATGTGCAGGGATATCAGCGAAGGGTTGTGAGAGCATTCAACAAGCATGTCAAAGACCGAGGTTTGAAGACAGGGGATTTGGTGTTGAAAGAAATCAGAGCTCCAATTTTTGATCCACGAGGGAAGTTCAAGCCAAGTTGGGGTGGCCCGTATGTCATTAAAGAGATATTGCCAGCAGGGGCTGTTCGCCTCATGGATTTGGATGGGATCGAGTTTGCTCACCCTACCAACTTGGATCAATTGAAGAAGTATTATGTGTAAGGCCTGCTAGGTTGAAAACCCATCAGGGCGGTCTAGGCAAAAGTTAAGGCATTTGAACTATGAGGGCCTGATTCCCCATTCCTAAAAAAACAAAAACAAAAAAAAAAAAGAAAAAAGAAAAAAAAAAGAAGAAAAAAAAAAAAAGGAAAAAAGGATGGGGATGCGTAGGCAATCCATAAAGTTATCTTGGGTGCGGTCCAAACAACACCACAACAACAAATCTCAAAATTGAATTATTATTGGCAATTCATTTAGAACTAATTGATTGACAAAGCAATTTATTGGTGTTAGATAAAGAACTATTGACATGCCATAGATAACCTATTTCTAAAAGTCTTCAAGTCCTTTTGTTATTCTTCAGAGTCTCTTGGTTTGCTTTCTGCTCCTTTCTTTCAAGTCTTCGCTTCTTTCGTAAGTCATGGGCATGTGCTGCTTCCACTGCTTCCAGAATGTCTTCCTTGCAAAATCCAAGCCTTGTGTCCTTGATAAGGTCATAAATCCTTTCCCTGCGTAGGGTTTCTCTCTCACCCAAGCTATCTTTCAACCATGTCTTGTATTCAGGGCTCATGACATAAGGCCCATCAGTGTTCTCAACCCGAGTCAGTTTCAGTTGGTCAGTCCATCTAGTCTTGGCCCACTTAACCATTGTGGGGCCCACAGGTTCAACAGAATGATCAAATACCACAGAAGTAGGTATGGTTTGCATGACACCCATCTGACGAAGGATTCGTGAAGTCCAATAAAATGAAGTTGACCTCAACCCTATGAGCTTGACCATAGCATACCCAGAAGTTCGGAGAAGAATTTGTTCCTTGCATCCCCACATGAAGACAAACCATTTGATGTTTCGCCATGAGAGTGTTTGAAAGTAGCCTAACCATTCCCCCAAAGAAAATTGACCGGGGAGTTCAACTCGACGGCAACAATAATGTTGAGGTTTGTATGGGTTAATGGCGGTAGGGGATAAGAAATTAAGCCTTTCAAGAAGCCACATCTGCAGTAGAATGGGGCTCCCTCCTAATGGGGCTTGTGGGTTATCATGAACTTTGTCTGAGCTGTTGAGGGTTTCAGCTAGCACCATGGGAATCAGGTTGTTATGTTCAAGAATGAAAGGGATCAGTTCACATATTTGAATAGGGACATAGAAAGTCCCCGTGGAGATAAAGAAGCGACCAATCAAGCAAAAAGCAAGAGCGTGTTGAGTAATAAGGTTGAAATTCAGGGTACTTTTGCTATCATGAGCCAAAAAGGAAGTTGCTATTTCCATGAGATTCACCATGTGATCCTTCACAAATAAGGAGACCTCTTGTTGAGAAATCCCAAGGAAGTTGGAAAAGGAAATCAGGTAACTTGAGCGTGGAGTAGGGAGGATGAAAGGTCCTACAGGTGAAACTCCATACAAAGCGCAGAACTCTTCCATTGTTGGGCATAGTTCTTCATAGTTCAAGCGGAATACATGAAGTTGGGGATCCCAAAAATATGTAGCAGCAGTAAGAAGAGTGGTTTCAAGCTTCACATGCATCAAAGAAAACAACGGATCCAAGCAATAGCGCTTGAACTCCTTCCTTGCCTCCGCACTCATAACCTTCAGAAAATCACTCAAGAATTTGTCTAGGGCTTCCATAACTTGCTCTCAATGAATGTAAGTAGGGTTTGAGACCCCTTGGATGTGCTTTTATAGGAAAAATTCGGAAATCCGTGTTTTGGAAGGTGGAATTCCGTTAAAATAGGAAGTTTCCTAAAAACAGGCGAAACACTGCCTCGGGCTCGAGTGACCACCCAGGCCTGGGCGGCTAGCCGCCTGGGCCTAGGCGGTCACCCGAGGCCGCCGCTTTGTTTCGCCCATTTTTGCCTTGTTATGCCTTCGTTTGGCCCTTTTGTGATTTTTTGACTCTTTTGTGCTTGATTTAAGCCCATTTTTCACACAATACAAGATCATATCATTGCAATAAAGTTCAACATAGATTCATCAAGTATCCATAATAACAGTTCAAGGTTGGGAATTGAAATTCCTAATTAGTACATGACAAGAAGATAATAGATTCCAACATTCCTAACAAGAGGTGAGTGAAACTCAATGATTCCCTGTGGGCCTTCTCTTTCGACTTGGCCCAGCTCCATCGTGCCCTGAACGAGGTGCTCTAGAAGGGGGCATATCCTGTGGTGGATGAGATGATGATGCCTATTGCAAAGAAAGATAATGAGTTAGTAGGGTAATGGTGCCAATCCTAGTTGACAGTTGATAAAGATGATCACTTACTTGGGGATTCAAGCGTGCTTCTAGAATTGAGTTCTCTAAACTCATTCGCACAAGATCCCTCCTCAATCCTTCATTGAGTTCAATGCATTCCTGGGCATACTCCCGTGGAACCTAGGAGAGTATAGACATGGTTAATAATAATGAAAGAATCCAATTTCAAGAAGGTAAGAGTTGAGAACTCACATTCTCATAATATGGATCGATCTTGGGATATTCATCGAATGGTGGATGGGTAATGTCAGTCTTCACAAATTTTGTCCCACTGCACAAGTTCACATACCAATTTAGTTGTGGGAGCGATGGAGATTGATTTCCTTCAAGGTCATCATCCCCGTCATTGTAAGTCATCCCAGTGGCAGATCCAACTGTGGAGCTGTGTCCCCTTGCCCGTCGACCCTGAAATTCAAATGCTTGTCAAGTGGAGTCTTTTTTATGATCTCAAAAAGAATTTGAGAGTTTGAGGAGCTCACCCCTTGAGGTGGGAGACCAGTGACCCTAGGATTCATCAGATATTGTCGACAGAAGGCAGTGTATTCTATGCGAGGGGAGGTGAATCCCTCAGCATCCCAACCCCTCAGAGCTTCTTCTAGTTCATCCCCCACCAAGTGGTTAGTATGCCTCATGTTCTTTGGTGGCATGGAAGGTGTCACAGCTGCATTCATATTTCTGTGGACTTGTCTCAGGACTCGCTCCCCAAGATACCAGCATCTACCTGTGGGGCCTTCAAAAAGGACCCTTTTGCTTGTCAACTCCAAACAAGATGAGTACTTCTCGGGAAGCCTATGCTCCCACAGCCTCCATGGATCCCATTCCACCTGTTGAGTTTGAAATAAGAAATGAGGCAAAAGATAAAAAAAAGTTAAAAAGATAAAAAGAGAAAGAAAGATTCTACCATATCAGCAATCAAGCTGGCAAGATATGCCCTTGCATGGGCATAATCATGTCGGTTGGAGGCTTTAGTAGCCAAGCAAGATGGAGCGTAATTCTGAAGAATGGGCCATGACATGGCATCACTAGCAAGAGTTGGACGGCACATGTTCAGGTACTCGTAGTACCATATCTGTGGAAAATCAAAGAAATAGAAGAAATCATGTATATGTTAAGTTTCGGGAAATAATAGAGAATTGATTGTTCTTTGTTACCTCCCAAACGAAAAGAAGTCCCCCAAAGTTCTTTGCAATTCCTCGGGACATGTCAGTCATGGAGCGATACATGGTTGCAAAAGCAGCCCCACCCCAATTGTATCTCCCAATTTTGTTCACATCTTCCATGCTAGCTAGCAACTCCAGTCGAGCCATGTCATTGGTGCCCGCAAAGAAGGTACATGAAATCATGTAGAGCAAGAAAGCTCTCACAATGTATTGGGGATCCGTCCCCTCACTCTCTTCCACAATGGCAAAGGTGTTGTAGAGCCAAGTACGGCGCACACCTTTTGGGCTTAATTCCGCTTCAACCCCGAGAAGAGCTACTATGTAGTTCTGATCCATGTTGGCTTGTTCATAGTATTCCAAGCGCTTGCCTTTCAAGCTCAACCCAGTTATCATGGTGAAGTCCTTAGGGGTCATGGTCATCTCCCCGAAGCTAAAATGGAAAGTGTTGGTGGTGTCCCACCATAGCTCTGTCAAGGCAAACAATGCTTGCCTATCCCATTGCTCGTTCCATAGAGCATCTAGGAAGGGCCCAAAACCCGCCTTCTTTACTATCTTGCGAGCACGTGATTGGGCATGTTCCATATGTCTCCACCATGAGATGAGCCCCTTTATTGATGTCCTTGTACAGAGACTTTGGAAGTCGGGCTATGTCAAAGGATTGTGTATTGAGTTAGCATTGAAAACATAGAGATATTGGGCATACATTGGTAATTGATTTCAAATGGTTTTCCAAAAGTTTTAAAATATGGGTTTTGATTCATGAAATGAATTAGAAATAAATGCCCATGACTTTGTGTATTCAAATTCATTGATTTTGTAAGGATTGAACATGGTTTTGCCTTTCGGGCATTTTATCAAACACTTGGTGTGTAACTTGTTTTCAAGCATTGAAATGAAAGATTTTGTATACCAAATCCTTGCCAATACCATTTGACTTTGTGCTACAATGCAAACCAATTGATTTTTCAAGAATTGAACATGTTTTTGTCTCTTTAGCATTTTATCAAACACTTGGTGGGCATCTTTTCTCAAGCATTGGGAAACAAGCTTTGTACACATTTAATCCTTGCCAAATCAATGAACTTGGCTTAACAATGATAGAAACAATCAAAAGAAGATCATGGGAATGCATTTTATCCAATAGAAATCAAGATTTCATGATAAACATGTTAAGTTGGGAAAAACTAACCTCATGTTGGGAATGGAGGTATGAGAGATGCTTCTTGGGTTCAAGCAACACCTTGTCTTGGGATTCATCATAGATTGGTGCCTTGTATGTATTCTTGATCACATAATATGGATACTTGATGTTGGAATCATTGCTAGAAGCCATTGATGATGGTTGAGCTTGTATGTGAGAAAAATGGGTTTGATAAGAAAGATGATGAACTTGATCTTGCAACTTGATGATTGATGCTTGTTTTGTTGTTGAATGACTTGTTTTTGATGCTATTTCATACACACAACTTGAATTGAAAGTGAAACTTTGAATGAGAATGTGTGTGTGAGTGTTTGGAGAAGATGGAATGGGTTTCTAGAGAGAGAAACTCTCTATTTTCGGGTTTGGAGAAGTGTGAGCATGAAATGGGGGTCAAGGGTTTAAAAACCCTCAAACTGGGCAGCACCAGCCTCGGGTAACTGCCCAGCATGGGGCGGCAAGCCACCAGCAGCCAGGTGGTCAGCCGCCTCGCCCACTCCGCTTTGCCCATTTGGCCTTTGCTTGCCTATTCGCGCTTTTGAACCCTCTTTGAGATGAAATCTCAAGCATGTTTTGAGTTGAAAAATGAGTGAATATCTTGATATTGTTTGACTTGAAATGGTTTTGAAATGGATTGCATTGGTGGCCCTTGTGTGGGCATGGCATGCTAGTAGGGTTGAACAACCCTCTCTATGCATATGACTTTTGATCATTAGGGATGAATTCCCTCCTATGTCACTATGATTCGTTGTCATTTGGGATAAAGATACCTTCCCTATATGCATGTGAATGATTGCTTTCATGAGGAGAATGTGTCTCCTATATGAGTTGATGTTTGAGTTGAGGCATGAATAGCCTCCATGTGAGATGACTTGGTGAATTGTTGAGTGTGGGTAAGTAGAAGCTTACCTTTGCCTTGATGACTTAGTGAGAGAAAGATGCAATCTTTCTCATGATTACATGCTTACCTTGATGACTTGAAAGATGTAATCTTTCCCATGACTTGTGTTTACCTTGATGGTTTGATTGTGAGAAGGACGCGATCTTTCTCATGCTATGTGTTCACCTTGAGAGTTTAATATGAGAAGGATGCAATCTTTCTCATGTCACATGTTTACCTTGATAGCTCAAAAGATGCAATCTTTCCCGTGGTATGTGTTTACCTTGATGATTTGAGCAAGAGAAGGACGTGATCTTTCTCATGTTATGTGAATTACCTTGACAATTAAGTGATAACCTTGATGGTTTGAACAAGAGAAGGACGTGATCTTTCTCGTGGTACATGATGACTTTGATGATTTGAATATGAGAAGGATGTATCTTTCTCATGATTTGAGATAGCCTCGATGGCCTAGCTTTACCTCGTATTATTCGCCAGAGCCATTGGCGTAGTATGGGAAGACCTTTCATCGAACGCAGATTTGGTGTAAGCTATGGATACCTCGTATTATTCACCAGCGTGACTGGTATAGTATGGGAAGACCTTTCATCGAACGCAGATTCGGTGTAAGCTATGGATACCTCGTATTATTCGCCAGAGCCATTGGCGTAGTATGGGAAGACCTTTCATCGAACGCAGATTCGGTGTAAGCTATGGATACCTCGTATTATTCACCAGCGTGACTGGTATAGTATGGGAAGACCTTTCATCGAACGCAGATTCGATGTAAGCTATGGATACCTCGTATTATTCACCAGAGCCATTGGTGTAGTATGAGAAGACCTTTCATCGAACGTAGTTCGATGTAAGCTGTGGATACCTTATCTTGTCCCCCAAGTGAAACTAGTATACAATATGAGAAGAGTTCTGTAGAACTTATGAGGAGTACCTTTGTGCTTGTGTATGATGAATTCGAAGAATTCAATGATACGATCACTCTCTTTTCCCCAGTGGGTCTTGATGAAATCAATTCCCCGGGCAAAAATGGGTTGTTCTTTTGGTCATTGGTTCGCAAGTGAAACTTGCTCACCAATGAGGGGCTTCTGTCACACCCCATTTTTGCCACCTTAGCTAGGGTTTGTCATTGCATGTGTCTTTTTGTTTCCTTTTTGAGTCTAGTCTTTTGCATTGAGTTTCTAGGGTCCTAAGGATGGTGTGTATGAATTTTGGTTCGATTTGGAGTTGATCTCGAGGGTTAATAAGAACTTTTGTGACTTGAGGGGCATAACCGTCTTTTAGGTCACAAACTTTCCATTTGACCTTGAAAGGATCTCCAAGTTGCCAATTGGAGTTCATATGGTTGCATTTGAGGTATTTGTGGGTTCAATTCGATGAATTGATGGTTCGGGGTTAGAATGGCTCAACAAGGCTCAGGTCGGCTAAGAGACCTACTTCGGGTTAGCCCGAATTGGTTCATGATTTTCACTCTATGACTACTCATTTGACCTTGATTAGTCTAAATTTCATCCCCAAATGTGTTTAGGGAGGTTGAATTTCGAATTAGAAAGCATTCGGTGCGACCCTATGTGCATACCTAAGCTAAGCGATGGTGAGGCATAGCGGTTAACCACCTTTGTAGGACCCAACCATGCAGCCATGGCTAGGGTTTCTTGCCCTCAAGTAACTCAAATTACATTCCCCTTCGAAACACGGTCGTTTTGGCTTTCGTTTCGTCAAAATCGGAGTTGATTTGAGCCCAGAAACACATTTGGAAGTCAAAAGGGTCAAAATTTGGGCTGAAGCTGACATGGCCTCGGGTGACCACCCAGGCCTAGGCGGCTAGCCGCCGAGCCCCAGGTGGTCACCCGAGCCTCTTTCCTTTTTTGAGTCTTGACGCGGCTCCCTCCCTATTTTCTCGGATTTGCTCACCTCCAGCCGCTATTTAACCCTAATTTCAGCCCTATTTGACCTACTTGAGCCCCAAGGGAACCTCTAAGAGCCCTTGGATCAATCCCTAGGGTTTTAATCCCAACCATTGAGGGTTTCCCCTCAATCCCTATAAATACCCCCTTATACTTCAGCAATAGGGGGGGCAATTTCTGAAGTAAGAGGCATATTGGAGGCTATGGTAGCCATCCTTAGGGTGGTTTAACCTAAACTTTGAGTGAGAGAGTGTGAGAGAAAGCTTAAAGGAGGGCTGGAGTTTGGCTTGCAGGTTTGAAGGAAGGAATTCCCAGTAGTGCATAAGAGGAACGAGGACTCTCTACAGCAGCAAGAGGATACTTCACCATAGGTATACCCCCTTCCTCCTCTTCTCTCTTTTCAAGTTAGGGTTTTGCATAGAATAAGATGATTGCATATCAAAGCTTGTGTTTTTATCATGTCTCGTTGCTTCCATTGGTATGTATGCATGATTAGGATAATGTTTATGGGCTGTTTAGTATGCTAGGATGTTATTCCATGTGATTTACTGCATGTTTGGGATTCTAGGGTTTCCTTAGTGCTGAAATTGGTTTTCTACATGAAATAACTCTTTTGCATATTAAAGCTTGTGTTTTTATCATGTCTTGTTGCTTCCATTGGTATGTATGCGTGATTAGGAGGATGTTTATGGGCTGTTTAGTATGCTAGGATGCTGTTCCATGTGATTTACTGCATGTTTGGGATTCTAGGGTTTCTCTTGTGCTGAAATTAGGTTTTACTTAGAATAGCTATATTTCATGTGCAAGCTTGTGTTTTTATCATGTGTTGATGCTTCTATTCATTAATATGCATGATTAGAATGATGTCCATGATGAGTTTTGCATGATTTAGAGTTATTTTATGTGATTTTGAGCACAATTGTGATTCTAGGGTTTCATTCATCCTTGTATTAGGAAAGTTGCATATAGCATGACAATTTAGGGTTTTTCTTTATTTTTTCTTCATAGTTGATATATATGTGCTGCATATTTGATAACTATGATATTTTTGAGCATTCACATAGTTGATTTTAGGGTTCATTGCATGTCATTGCATATAGGATTGAATTAGGGTTTTTATTGGTTCATGATTGGTGTTCTTTGCATGACTTATGAGTGATTTTAGACCTTATTTCAATTCTGTCCAGATTTAACCATTGTTCTTATTGCCATATTTTGAGCATGTGTTAGCCTATGTTTAAGCATGATAATTGCTTGATTGGAACCCAGCTAGGTTGTTGGTATCTTTGGTGTTATTTGCATGCAAATTGCAGGTGCTTGACAGGTACAACAGGTGCAACTACCCCACCAATGTGGGGTGGTTATTTTGGCTATTGCGAGATGAAATCTTGCAAATAAGATAATTACCTTATGCAATAGGGTGGTTATTTTAACAGGTTGCTTTTGCTTAAAGGTAAGTAGGGTATGAGGGTGCCCCAATTCACCCTTCTTTCCTTTCCTTGAAACTTTCCCTTTCTCCCCCCTAGGGTTGTTTCCTAATAGAGGGGTATGGTAGATTCTATAGTATCCTTTCATAAATTGCCTTTTAAATCAAAATTTCCATCTTTATCAAATGCCATATTTACTAAAGATCTTTTGAGAATCATTTATTTTGGAAACTTACCATGTTTTACTTGAAAGGAAACTTAGGGTTTACCATAGGCCTTGATTAGGTTATAACCCTATTCCCTTTCGAACTACGTGGACTTTGATCCATGTATTTCCATACATGGTACGTAGGCGCTCTTCGTGAGGTTCAAGTCCGCCCTAGGATACTAAGTATCCTAGGTTTTCTTCCCCCCCCTTCTCTCTTTTTCTGTTTTTTACTTGACTATATGGATGAATGAATGAATGATATGCATGCTGTCTTGTGATGATAATTGTTGATTTGTGTGTGATTAAGACTTTAATTTAGCCCAATTAAATTAAGAAACCGTTTAGGGCGATATGGATGCCTATAGGCTTTGCCTAGAACCTTCCCATATCGTAACTTAGCCTCCGAATCCCCGATTTCTTTGGTTTCCAAAAGATCATTTGCCTTACCATTTTTAAATATGGAGTCAATCTTTTGTTTTCCTAAAACAAAACTGTTTTTTTAGGGTTTTCCTTGTTTCCTTTAAAAAATAAGGTGGCGACTCCTTTTTCGTTTTTAAACCCTATTCTTCTTTCCAATCCCTTATGGGCCCAATTTCCAGGGTTCACAGTCTGATTGGACAAGTTGCTCAACTATATGGTGGAAAAACTCGGTTTAGCATTTAAGAATGGCCCCCAAGAAAGATCTAATCAATACAGTCGAAATACCGAATTTCCAAACAATTTAAAATATGAGGATGTTCATATCTTGTTAAGGCAAGATCCTGAAGGTTCGAATCCATCAATGTTTCGACCTGGGGGGTAGATTCCCACTTCACTCCATCTAGGAAGCCAATTTGGTTATACTAGACTGAATGTTGGAATGAGTGGAATAAAAGACAATGTGATTTATGCTACAGCCGAGGGGCAAATTCACACTCAAATGATGAATGATTCATTTGATCCGGCCCAAAATGGTTAATCTATAGGGGGTCAATATATGTTTGGGAACCTAAATGAAATACCAATCAAAACTACCCAGTCGATGGCTGGAAACTTTGGGGGTTCAAATGAAATTCCCTATAATTATGTCGGTCAAGAAGATCCGACACGAACCTTCCAAACTAATTTGAGGGACAACCCAAACAATTTCAGAGAGGAGATTGCTAATATTATTAGGGAGCAAATAGGGGCAGGTCGACCTCTAATGAGAACGACTTATAGCTGTCCATACCCTGATTATACCGATCAACTTTATAAATTCCCTAGAAATTTTAAGTTTCTTGATTTCACTTTGTTTTCAAGCGAAGATAGGCAATCTACTTTTGAATATATTGGCCAATTTACATGCCAATGTGGTGAAGCAGGCTATAATAGCTTTTTGAAGCTAAGGTTGTTCCCAATTTCTTTAACTGGTTGGGCTTTTAATTGGTATATCAATTTGCCATCGGGCTCAATTACAACATGACAAGAAATGGAATCCCTTTTCCATACTTATTTTTGTACAACTGAGACCGAAATAACGATCGCGAATCTTACTCGAATGTGTCAAGAACCTAGTTAGTACTTTTGTTCAAAGGTTTCGTAATGCCCAATATAGATGTAGATTGAATTTAGCGCAATATGATTGTGTCAAGATGGTGATTAGTGGTCTCAACCTAGAAAATAGGAAGAAATTTATTGGCAAAGACATTTTTAACCTAAGTCATCTTATGACTGCTATGTCTAAATATGAAAGGATTCTTAAAGAGGAGAATCAAAGAAGAGTTTCTTCAAGGGGAATTATTACAAGAACCCCAATAGAGAAGTGGCTCAAATTGAAGCCATTAAAGAAAATGAAGAAACTGAAGAGGAAATTG
The DNA here is from genome assembly GCA_039720395.1 of Liquidambar formosana. Classification (NCBI taxonomy): domain Eukaryota; kingdom Viridiplantae; phylum Streptophyta; class Magnoliopsida; order Saxifragales; family Altingiaceae; genus Liquidambar; species Liquidambar formosana. The sequence continues at coordinate 7,557,257 of CM077828.1, read as the reverse complement.
CAATGGCCGAATTAAATATTAATCCGCCTTATACATGCAAAGCTTTAGTGAAATCTAGTTTCTTGGAATTCAAAATAATTTTTAAATTCCTTAGTCAGTCAAGGTAATTTGGTCCAATTAAACGGTTGGTATCCATAATTTTTGATAACGGGTTGAGTTAAGCCATTTTGGTGAACTACATTAAAACAAATAGAGAATTAGATTTCATTTTTATCCATAATAATCAGGTCTTTAATCATATGGTACCTCCCACTATTTTATCAAATCCCATACACCTTCTAATGGAAATTCGGGAATATATAGATTCCTATTAGGGATTAGGGTCCCATTGTGAACTGTCAACCTCACATGATAGTTTCTTGGCAACTAATCCACAATAACCAGACAACTCTTTGTCTATTTTTTCATAAGAAAGTTCCAATCATTTGGCCTCTATGAAACATAAACCTCACATGATAGTTTCTTGGTATACATCCTTAGTTAAGTTATACCCACCATTCGCACAAGTATGATCATCCTAACATCTACCTCACATGATAATTTCTTGGTGTTGTCCCAAGTATATAAACCTAGAGGGGGGTGAATAGGGTTTTTAGCTAAATTAAAATCTAAATGCACAATAAAAATCAAATTATTGCTAGAACAAGAAATTACACAAGTAAGCAATAATAAGGAGATTTAAGGAAAGAGAATGCAAACGATTTTAACGAGGTTCGGCTTCCCGCCTACGTCCTCACCTCAAGAGCTCACTTAAGGATTCAAATCCACTAAATCAATCCTCTTCATAGGCGAAAACAAAACCTATATACAGCAACAAGTGTTCTTCCCAAACACTTACACAAAACCCTTTTAAAGAGCTTCAAAGCAAAGGATTTCCACAATCCTTTAATACAAGATGTTTTATTGAAGTTTTGTGTACAAGAAAACTCTCTTCAAAGAGTAGATAACACAGTAGTAAAGAGCTCACTCAACTATTGATTTATTTCACAATAAATGCTCACTTGAATATCTAGGGCTTGAGAATAATGGAAATTGATTTGTTTGTTTTAATCTCAATGAATACTCATAAATGAGTTCAAGTAATGTATATATAGCCCAATGGTCCAAAATGACCGTTCTGTAGCAATTAATGCCGAGAAAAGAGGTTTGGTGGGCATTAAATGCTTCAAACAGCTGTTAGAAAACTAGCCGTTAAAAGTCAGATGCGAAGGTTTCGGACGTTTGAGTTTCCACTTGGACATTTGAAAATCACAAAGGCAATTTTCAGTGAAAAGACTCATATATTATCCTAGAGCATTTTGGACGTCTAATATGTACTTAGACGTCTGAGTCCTGTCTCGAACGTCTGATTAGATCGTCTGAAAAAGACAGTGTCCATGATGAAATCAAGGCAAACTCATTGTTATTCTTAGACGTCTGACTTTTGAACTTGGACGTTTGAGATGCCATTCGGACATTTGAGTTATCACTCAAATGTCTGAATTTCCCAGTGATCACAATGAGATTTAGAGAAATGAAGTCCAAGACTTTGGGATTCAACTCAAATGGCTTATAGGACTATAGTGGTACTAAAAACTAAGTTCATTTAGTTAGTTACCAAGTTGTTAATATGCGAATAGCCCGTATATCCTAAGTGAGCAAAGATTTGAAATAATCTTACATAAAGACCCTAAGTTCTCATAATCTTTCTCAAACGCCTTCAGCTTGATTTCCCATGTATGCATTAAATTGAAATATTCTTCTTTTGTAATCCATGAACTGCATTGTTGCTATTGTTGAATTGTATAATGGATATATCCTGTCTTAACCAAAACTTTATCTTCATTGGCAACTTTTAAGCAAAACATACTTGCTTTGTTATCATCAAAATACATGGGATTAAACCCTTAGGTCCAATAATCTCCCCCTTTTTGATGATGACAACTCAAGATGTTTTGTTAAGGGATATAAGAGCAAAAGCTCCCCCTAAACAAGTGCATATATAAAGGAAATGATATACATAATAGATTCCACAGTAGGCATATATCAAGTAAGCAAAAAGATCCATAATTATCCAAATTATCATGCCCAAAAACTTTAACAAATTATCCAAAACAAACTTAAACAAACTTAACCAAAATATCCCAAAAAAACTTAAGCAAACTGTGTTCAAATAACAATAACAACTGTGTTAACGGCAAAACAACAGAAATTCTTCTTCCTCTTTGTTTCATCAAAAAGATAGTCAATTAAGGGCCCGGTGGTGGATCAACAGAAGCCGGAGGAGTGCTAGGAGCAAGAGAGGCGACGGAAGCTTGCAGAATTTTCAGAACATCATCCTGGTCGGCCTATTTGTTCTTAATCACACTTAATTCATTCTTGACATCTTCGAGAGAATGATAAATAGAGAGAAGAAGGTCCTTGGAAGAGAGAATGGAAGGATTAGAGGAGGAAGAGGGGACATCGGGATGAAAAGAAGGAATGAAGTCAGTGGGGTCGACATCATCTATAAAGGCATTCTCAGTGGGAGGAGGCACGAAGAAGGAGGAGGGTTGAGAAACTGGCTTTTTTACCCAAACATTATTGACTTTGTGATAACCCATACGATTCATTAAACCTGGAGTAAATGTATCAAGGTAAAAGGGAATATATACCTTGGCATCTATTAAAGGAATGCCAAAGTGAGAGAAAATGGTAGTGAGTGCACCACCATAAAGCATAACCCCATTTTCCTTGTCCACATAGAATTTCATATAGTGGATCATCAAGTAGCCAAGGTCAAAGGGGATACGCTTAAGGAAACACCAAAGAAGACCAACATCAAGGAAGGACATATGGTCCTTGCTCCCACCTCGAGGCAAAAAGTTATAAATGATGAGTTTGTGAAGAATGTTACATTCAAGAGTCAATTCTTTGGCTTTAGGCTTGTAAGCCTAAGGAATAGTTGGGTCACCACACAACAAACGGGTTGCTTCAAGTTTGTTAAAACCAGGAAGATGAGGCCATACATTGGTTTCAACAAAAGAGAGAGCATTTGCAGGGGCATGAAAAATATCACATCACATAATAGATCACAGTTTAAATCTATTTCCTTGCCCAACACATACGAAGAACATTCATCAAAAGCTTCAGAGCACAAGTGAGCATAAAAGGTGGTGATGACGGTGCGATAAGAAGTATTTTTAAGACAGATAAAATATGAGAGACCCATGGAGTCAAACATCTCACGAAATGAAAACTAAGGAAAGAAATCAAAATTGAAGACTTTAGGATGAATTATGGTGCGATTAAGAAAAACATTGAAGTAACGAACTTCTGATTCCTTTGAACGGTAAAAGGGAGGTTCTGGCTCTTCAGATTGTTGAGAAGGTTGATCCGTTGGTTGGGGTTGAGGATCTTGGCGTGCTTTGGTGCGTGGCTCTGTGAACCCCGAAAAACGGCCCACGAGGATTTGGCGAAAGAAAATGATATGTGTGGTGAAAGACAACAAACAAAAAGGGAGTCGCCACCTCATTTTTTAGGGAAAAGAGGAAAACCACAAAAATGTTTTATTTTCAAAACCACATGACTCCATTAAAGGAAAAGCTAAGTCTTTGAAACTAGAAAATTGGATTCGGGGGCTAAGTTACGACGTGGGAAGGTTCTGGGCAAAACCTATAGGCACCCACATCGCCCGAGTTGGTCTCTTAATTTGATTGGGCTAACTTAAGATCTTTTTCACTCAAATATCAGCATATATCATCACAAGGCAGCATGCATATCATATATTCCATCCAATCATCCATGCACAATCAACCAAATAAAACAAAACAGAAAAAAGAAGAAAAGAAAAGAAAAGCCTAGGATACTTAGATCCTAGGACGAACTTGAGTCTCACGAAGAGCGCCTATGTACCATGCAGCAAAATACATGGATCAAAGTCCACGTAGTTCGAAAATAATAAGGTTACAACCTAATACAAACCTATGGTAAAAACCCTAGGTTTCCTTATTTGAAAATGTATTGAATAGTCCACAATTGAAAACCTCCACAAGAGGAAAACTTTGATTGAAAACCAGAATTTTATTAATACAGGAAACCTTTGATAATCACCATATGTTCATATTAAGAAGTAACCCTAGGAGGGAGAAGAGAAAAGAAAGAAGAAAAGTGAATTAGGGCACTTCATACCCTACTTACCTGAGCGCAAAAGCTCCAAGCATTAGCCATTTCAAGCCATAGCAGCCCTATTTGCAATAGGACAAGCATTGTACCTGTTTGCACCCTTACAAGTGCACCAAATCATGCAAAGAGAGCAATATACTAATCTGGACAGAACCATAACAAGGCCTAAAATTATCCATTTATCATGCAAACAACAAGAATAATGAATAACTAAGGACCCTAACTCAATCCTACATGCAATGACCTAACTAACATGCATAAAAACCTATGAGAAACATGCTAACAGTCATGAGAGACTCCAATAATATCAATAAACATGATAGCAAAGTCTATTCTAACCAAAAAGATGATATTTGATGTAAAATATGAAAATAAGCCTTCCTACGGTGAGCTTTCTTAAGCAAAACTATCCTAAGATAATTTCACGTAAAAAAGTCGTTATGGGGAGGTGCTGTTATCATATCCTACGTAAAATATATATATTAGAACACAATAGAAGTGATTTCATGCTTAAACATATCACAGAAAGCTCTCATGTAAAACCTCACTCAACAAAAAGGATAATTATCCTTAGAAAAGGATAATGTCTCCAAAAACCCTATAAATCTACTATATGAATGCAAACCTAGCATGATTCAACTATATGCAGCATATATAGAATGACTATGATGAGAAACAACTCAAAAAGCTAAGCTAAGTATGCTGTATGAAACTTGTGCGAATTCAGGGTTATCGAAACCCTAATTTCACAACCATGCATTAAGACCTATGAAACGACTCTAACACATGCTCAAATCATCATGAATATCATTCATATCACATATATTAACTAACAGGAGCATCAATTCATGACAATTATCACAGCAACTCAAACATGTGAACTATGCATGATTCAAGAGGATAGAAAAGATAATACTCTTAAATCCTTAGTAAACCAGGGATTATCAAGCATATAAAGCCATAAATCATCTCAAAATCATTCATATATTATCCTAAAAACATGAACTAACCTAACATGTGGAGTTATTTCATGCACTAGAACTATCATAGAAGAGGAAGGAGAAGGAGAAGTAGAGAATTCATGTTCAGCATTAAATAGACATGCTTACCTCTTATAGACTCTTCCTTGTCTTTAAACTTCTTGTTTCCTTGCTTGCTTAGGGTTGAAGAGCCTCCTCTTGATGTCCTTCTAGCTCTCCAAACTCATAGCTCCCTCTCTCTCTAAGTGTAAAGTGCCATTAACCTCCCCCTATGTGCTGAATATCATGTCCTTATATAGAGAACTGACCCCCTAACCAATGGCTAAGATTAATTCATTAAACAATGATCCTAGGGCTATTAGAAACTCTCTTGGTGCTCAAACAACTCAAACTTACACACTCCTAAGAGCAAACAGGTTGTTTTGGCAGAGGAAACCGTCAAAAGAGGGAAGAAAGAGTCAGAAGTTGAGTTGAAGACGGACTCTCTCGGGTGACCAACTAGGCCTGGATGGTTAGCCGTCTGGGCTTGTACGGCTGACGTCCAGCCCGGACGGTTACCCGAGGGTCCTCCTATTTTTGCTCCGGTTTTGACTCCCACTTTCTGTAGAAGTCCTAAAATCTTTAAATTAAGTTGATTTTGACGAAATAAAAGCCAAAACGACTATGTTTCAAAGGGGAACACATTTTTAAGCATTTTAGGACAAAATTCCTTAACCATGGGGTGCTGTTAGGTTTTACAAAGGTGGTTAACCATAGTGCTTCACCGTCGACTAAGCTGGGTTTGTACAACAAGGTCAAACCAAATGCTTTCCCAATCAAAATCGATCTTTCTAAACATACCTAGGCTGTATAAAGCCCAATTGAAGTCAATGAGAGAAATGGTTGGGTCTTATGAGTCAATTGAGCAAACCAAGAAAGGTCTTTTAGCCCAACTCGAACCGTTATGAGCCAAATTGATCTTAAACCATTAATTCATGAAATTGAACCTATATATAGACTCTATGTACTCATATGAAGTCAAGGGAATGACTCGGAATTCATCCCAAAGTCAAATGGAAAGTATACGGCTTAAAAGACGATTATGCCCTTAAAGTCGCAAAAGTTCTTATTGACTATCGAAATGAACTCCAAATCACTTCAAAATTCATACACATGATATTCAACGCCATAGAAACTCAATGCAAAAGACTATACTCAAAAAGGACTCAAAATCCTACATGAAATGATATGTCCTAGCTAAGGTAACAAAAATGGGGTGTGACAGGCTCCACCAACTCTTTGTCGGAATCATGGTAGGAAGAGGAAGAGTCTTCATCAGAGGGGGTTGGATCTCTTCGTTGCCCCTTCTTGGTACTTGTCGCCGAGGATTTCTTCCTAGAACCCTCGCCTAGGGTTTTAGATCTTTTGGAATGAGGGCTAGGGTTTGGTGGTAGGTTCTTGTGAGTTTTGGAGGATTTGGGAGCTATGTTGGTGAGTGTGGGAGAGAATAAGATGAAGGAATGGGTTTTATAGCCGAAGAGAAAGAAGATGAAACAGTGTTATGAATGAGCACGGGAAGATGAAATGAATCGTTTGAGGCTAGAATCCCTCTTATACCCCATAACTTTTGGACGTTCGAGTCCTCTTTGGGACGTCTGAAAATATCAGTAATAAATGCCCTATTCACTGTACAAGATGCAGACGTCTAAGTGGTCATTCAAACATCTGATATGCAAT